>CM040124.1:315781259-316381259 GCA_022559845.1 Amorphophallus konjac
TATATTCATGGAATGAAAGTTTTTCGAGGTTTCTCTAAGAGTATGTTTTTGATGGATGATCATTAAGGATCATATCCATTAGGCAAAACTCATAATATCACAACGGATATTATAGAGGTTAAATGAGTTCTTTGACAGTTAATCAAAGGCATTTAGGTTTTATGCCGATGTAAATGAACACCAATTGTGGTCGGTGGGAAAATATCCAGTACCCGAATTCTAAATCGTCTGATAAATCAAATCTGCAGAACGAACAATGCGCATGCTATTTAAATAGCTAACAAATGTGTATTGATGTTCGATAAATGAACTAATTTTTTTATTTTTTATTTGTTTTCAATAGTATGTT
This sequence comes from Amorphophallus konjac, assembly GCA_022559845.1. Classification (NCBI taxonomy): domain Eukaryota; kingdom Viridiplantae; phylum Streptophyta; class Magnoliopsida; order Alismatales; family Araceae; genus Amorphophallus; species Amorphophallus konjac. The sequence continues at coordinate 315,781,609 of CM040124.1, forward strand.
TCTTATTTTCTGGAATATGATTCAAAATCTACAGTTTATAATGCTATATTAAGACCTCAAACGTGTTAGTCCTTAAGAAAATGAAACCTATTGCATGATTCAATGTCATATCACAGCCACGATGGTAATGTCATGTGACCATGCTTGACAGAAGGAAACATCATATTCTTTTTCTCTTTCCACTACAAGAAGAAAGGAAGCTCTCATATGTGTAAAACATATATGCTGCTTTGTCTGTGCATTTTTACATAGTCTGTGCTCTGAAATTGTGGTTCTGTACAATCATCTCAATAATCCATTGCACAATTGGATTCTATGCTACTTCTTTACAAAACAATGGGGGATCAGAATTCCCTGCCCAATTGCAGATTGGCAAGGTCAAAATAGGCCAGAATAAACTATCTGCAACATTACGTGGCTAACCCCTTTTCTTTTGATGTCCCTGTTGAACACGGAAAAGATTTAAGGAGAAATATATAATATGATGTTCAATTTTGTTGAACATTGATGCACATCCGTTAGCTTTTTGGATTGCATATGCTTTGTTTATTCCGTGTATTGAGTTTATCAGACGATTAGGGTTCGGGTATCGGATAGTTTTCCACCGACCGCAGTTAGTGTTTATTTACATCGGTACTGATCCCGAATACCTTTGATTAACTATCAAAGAAAACCGTTGACCAACACGATATTAGTTGTGATGCCAAAGGCATAATTGCAGACGCCATGTAACACCTCTTCACAGAGTAAGGCGTTATGCCAGTTGTTAGGAAGGTTTGGGATATTTTGAAGGTCTTGCAAACTTGTTTGAAAACTTTGAACTAACTAGGTTGCTTAATGACCCCTGAATTTGTCAAGGGTACACATGTAATTTTCTGAGTAAACCAGGATATGTACGTAACATCTGGTTTGAGCGGGGATGTGCCCGCAATTCTGAGGTAAGTTGGGGCATTTTGCAACACACAGGTTAGGTAAGTTATTTTGGTAATTTCTGGAGGGTGTAGGGCTTATTTGCAATCTGACCTTTCATCAAGGTTCGGTTGCGACCTAGTATTAACTGGGAGGGGTTGAATCAGTGCTTAACGATGACTAGGGTTTGATGGCAATTTAATGCTGTTTAGGGTTAGGTTTTGACCCTTGGCCTGCCAATCAAAACTGCCTAAGTCGGAAGATTTCTTCTTTAGTCGGCATTGTTGAGTTGACTTTCGAAGTTCGTTTTTGCTTGATCGCAGCACAAGATAGAACAATCTTTAACAGGGACATTTGTACAAATTTTTAGAAATCCATGGGATTTTTGCAAACCCAGAACACTTCTATAAATTTCTCAAGATAGTACATGACATTACTATAACTTCTACAAGTACAAGACTTTCTCAACGAATTTTGATCTTTACAAGGCTTTTCCCACAAGTGTGCAGGATTTGTACATAATTCCCAGAAGCATCTCGGGGGTTACATAATCATAGGACTTTTCCGAACCTTTTTGTAAAAGTCGGGGTATTTGTAGGATCTCTGATTGTCTCAGAGGATCACATGACTTTCCCCAATGCATCAGTTACAAACATCACAATCATCACAAATATAAGAATATGTGTGTGGAACCCCGGAAAGGAGACATACCCTTGCTCTTGGCGTTTCGAAGTTCATAGCACAAGGCACACACACGCACAAGGCACAAGGCGCAAAGCACAAGCACGCATCCTTCTTTTTCCTTTTGATTGTCTGTCTCTTCTGTTTTGGGTCCCACTGGGGGTATTTATAGAGCCTTGGGACGGTTACCAATTTTAACCGTCGAAAAGTGTCCATCCAGGGTTTTAACCGGTCCAAGGGTACCCATCTAGGGTTTTACCCGGTTCAAACCCATGAAATGAGGGAGTTTACCTGGACTAAATACCCCATTAGGGGGTTTTAACCCGTCCAAATATCCCATTAGGGGGTTTTAATCGGTCCAAACTCTCCATTTGGGGGGGGGGGGTTTAACCGGTCCAAACCCCAAGGGTGGGAGTTTATCCTATCAAAACTCCCCACCTTGGTGTTTAACCGGTGCAAACTTCCAAGGTGGGGGGTTTATCCAGTCCAAACTCCCTACCCTAGGGTTTAACCGGTGCAAACTCCCAAGGTGGGGGGTTTATCCGGTCCAAACTCCCCACCTTGGGGTTTTATCCAATCCAAAGGGGGTTTAACCGGTCCAAACCCTTGAAATGAGGGAAGGGGGGTGGCCGGCCGCTATAGAAGGGCTCATTTACTATTCATTCTCCAATTTTTTAGTGCTTGATCCACATGGGAGAAAGGAAAAAGACATTCCCCACGTGTTTTGTGCCGTTGTTTGGTACCCTCTCGCGCCACTTGTTGCGTATTGCGTGGAAAGGCTCCGATCTTCTGGGTTTTGCTCTCCGCCGGTCTTGTTCACCTTGTGAGTTGTAAAGGGTTCATTCCTTGTAGAATTTGCTTGTTGCGTGGGTATATTTGGTGTTCCGAGTACCCGACTGCTGCACCCACTATTTGTCTCGGATAGATTGAGACCTTTCCTTGGAGTTGGTCGGGGTTCAATATTCGGCGTATCGCCACCCCGTGGTATATTTTCACACATCGGGACTCTGTGACATGTATATCTCTACAATTATAAGCCCCTCGCAGCAACCAAGGCAGTCAAGAGCCGAGTTAAATTCACCACGATTGTCAGGATCGTGTGGTTCTGGGCAAAACCCCGAAGGAGTGGAGTGTTCTTCCCTTGGATGTTCAGTATAAACAAAGAAAACCTCGTACGCAAGAAGAGGGAGATGCAAAGGACGGTGTACACACCGCCGAAGAAGTCCCACGCACATGTACCACGCTGCTCGGACAAGAACAAATCTCCTCTTCATGGCCTACGGCGCGGGGAAGACGACAAACGGACAAGGAGAGCACTCCGTCCTCTCTCCACGCGGCCTGCTGCAAGAACGAAGATGAGAAAATCCCAAAACCAGGGGTTTATACAGAGGAATCGACGCGGAAGACCCGACCGGGGTCGAGTGGACCCGTTCGGGGTCGCCGCGCCTGCGATCGGGCTGACCTGCCCGGGGTCGGGCGTGGCTCGGGGGACCCGCCCGGGGTTGCTTGACCCCGATGGGTCCTACCCGGGGTCATTTGACCCCGAGGGGTCTGACCGGGGTTGAATGACCCCGGGTAGGTCTTCTGCGGGCCTACCCGGGGTCATTCGACACCGGTTGGGATCCCCGGGTCATTCGACTCTGCCCCCTTTCTCTCTTGCAAAAAAAAAGAAAAAGAAAAAAAGAAGAAATAGACTCTCCCGGGGTCATTTTTATCCCGTTCACACCGTACGGGTTCAAACACCTCCAGGTGGCCCTCCATTTTTATCCCGTTTACACCGTACTGGTTCAAACACCTCCAGGTGGCCCTCGACCTTTTATAAATAGACCCTCGGGGTTCCGGAATCAACCATCAAGTACGAGCTACGAACAAGGACACTTGCACACAGACGAGAGGAGCATTGTTCGTTGTTTTGACTCTCGAGGGGTAGGTGATCCTCGGGTCTTGTATTTATGTCCTTAAGGGCTATGTTTATAATTATGTCCCTCTGCGGGCCATGTTTGTAAGTTTCTATACCCCCGGGACAGGTAAATTATGTAATTCTGCCCCTATAATGGGAGAATTACGAAAACGTCCTCCATGGGATTGTGAGAAACATAAGTCCTATAGTTCGCAGTTTTACCCTGCAGTCTTTTGTAATTAGGGCTACGCCCTTACTTGCGTTAGTTTGGATCCCTTTGATGTACAGTCGACAACTCGCCGACAATCCTTGTACTCCCTTGGACCATAAATATATTCGATGTACTCTGAAGATTTTTTTTTATTGCACATCAGTCAAAAAAATTATAAGAGAACCCCCGACTTTCGGGAAATTGTATACATACCTCTCCCTTTGTGAATCAACACACGTGCGTCTTCTATGAAGTCCCTCGTTGTTCCTTCCGCTTGGGGATATTGTCAGCTCAGTCTTATACTCAAGTGCCACCTCAGACCTAGGTCCGTGTGGGGTCTAGTAAAATTACTAAAATACCCCTATGACCTAGAAACGGTCTGGGGGCTTTCAGAACTCTCTGGAAATGGCCTTTGCACCCCGAAGAGTCGGGGATTCTATCTTACCTTCTCTCCAACTCGAAAATTTCTGAAATGCCCTTGGCCTTGTAAAATTATCAGAATATCTTGGAAACCCCAAATCACCAAAATACCCTTGGAGTCCAGAAAACCTCCCGACACTTCAAAATACCTACGGCTTCTGTAGAATTGCATCCATACTCCAAAATTATAAGGTTTTTGCCTAAACTTAAGAGGCCTTTGATAAAGTCCTAGTTCTATTAGTCTGCTGGTGGTGAATGAATGGTAACTGCGAGCCTCCCAAGCGAGCAGGCCCTTAGCATCAGAACCTATAGAAGGGATTTTAAGGTTTCTTTGACAAATAAACAAAGGTGTTCGGACGTTAGGTCGATGTAAATCAACACTGACTGCGGTCAGTGGGGAAAGGTCCAGCACCCGAACCCGAATCATCTGATACGATGCGCACCCACGGAATAAACTCTTATATAAAATATTTCTTTTCAAAAAGGATACAATTTGTATATTCCGTGGCCAACACTTTTCGGGGACGTGTGTTTAACTTGGCACTGTGATGGCACGGACTTTGTGTCTTCTTGTGACCGGCGTAGGATTAATTTGGGCTTTATGTCCTTTGATTATTTCGAGAGAAAATAATGTGTTCGACAGTCCCCAAATCGCTATCTACTTGCTAAGATTTTCCAAGTAAATTTTCATCTCCGTCGCAATTACATTCATTCGGTATATGATTGTCTGTCTTTCAATGAGCAGTTGATTGGTCTATTATCTGCACAACGGGAATACATCCCAGAGTGGGTCCTCTGCCTGTCCTCCCGTAAGAGCTTTCCTGTACCCCTATTCCACAGTCCTTCAAACTGTTGAGAGATTGAGCAATAAGGGAGGCAGGCTGACATTTTACCAATACCTTATCTTTGCCTACTTAATTGGCAGCTCTGAGATCTTGCTGTAGTATTACCGTACTTGTCCACCATTCATTTTCTTGAGCGGCCATTGCTTTTGGAACTCTGCTGAAGACACCTTGCTTTCGAAGTGTTGGCTTAGGAATAAACTGTGTGTGTGTGTGTGTGTGTGTGTGTGTGTGTGTGTGTGTGTGTGTGTCAATTTCATTCTTTTCTCATGGACCATTTGCACATTAATGGGATCACTGGTCCTTCTCGAAAGCCATCTGTCACTCCTCTCAAATACTTGTTGATTATTTTTACTGGATCTCATTAAGGTCTTTAGCAACAATTTTATACAATCCTTTCAACTGAAAACCTTCACCTTCCCCCCCCCCCTCCCCCGAAAAAAAAAATAAAAATAAGAATAAACTGAAGACCTTGATTTTTTCCTCCATTTACAGAATTGTTTCAGGAAAATGTATTCCAACCTCGAGCCTATGTTGCACCTGTTACTTTTCTTGAACAAATCGAGACATCTCTCTCGAGTGGGTCGAGGTTCTATAATTGGCATGCCGCCTCTCCGTGGAATATTTCCACACGATGGGACTTTATGGCCCGTTTATTATTTCAATTGCAGACATCTCGCAGCAACCGAGGTGGTTGAGAGCCGGATTAAATCCACAACAACTGTCAGGGTCGTGTAGTTCTGAGCAAACCCCGAGAGGCAAGAATTCCTCCCCCAGATGTCCGAGGTGAAAGATAAAAAACCTCACAGCAAAGAAAGAGGGCGGAAGAGAGGGTGTACACACCTTTGGAGAAGTCCAACGCACGTGTATCACGTAACTCGGACGAGCATAAGCGTCCTCCTTTTAGTCGACGGCACGAAGAAGACAACGACTGAACAAGAGATGCGCTTCCTCCTCTCTCCCCGTGGCGTGCTGTGAGCAAAAAGACTAAAAAATATGTGGCGACATGGTTTATATAAGGAGGCGGCCCGGGGTGGACCCCTCTGAGGTCGGACGAACCCGTACGGGGTCGCCCGAACCCGAAAAGGCCGGCAAGGGGTCGTTTGACCCCGGCCCGTACGGGTTCGTCCGACCCCGGACAGACCCGCCCGGGGTCAGACTACCCCGGTGGGGCTTGCCCGGAGTCAGACGATGCGGCGAGGCCTGCTCGGGGTCATTTGACCCCGGCGGGACCCTCCGGGGGTCACCTCAGACAGGTCCCGTGTGGCTTGTGCGGGGTCGTTTGACCCCAAGGTCAATTGACCCCGCTGCCCCCCCTTCTCTCTCTCGGACATAAAAAAGGAAAAAAGATGACAAGACGGGACCCGCCCAGGGTCATTTCAAATCCTGTCCACCTAGTACGGGGTGGATCCACCCCGATCACTTCTCAGCTTCTATAAATACCCCCCGGGGGTCCAAGGAGGACACAAACATGAAGTGACAGATGAAGATACAGAGAGAAGAAACATCCGACGCAAGGAGCATTGTTCGTTGTTTTGGCCCATTAAGGGAATGTGATACCCTAGGTCTTATATTTATGCCCCTAGAGGCTATATTTGTAATTTTCTATGTGCCTTGGACTGTCAAATTATGTCCGCCAGATAATCATGAATGACAGAAATGTCCCTCCCGAGACTACAAGAAAATTTAAGTCCTGTTGTTTGTAGTCTTACCTGTAACTTTTTGTAATTGGGGCTATGCCCTTACGTCCCGCGTCAGTGCGGAGATCCCTTTCTTTTGTACAGTCGACAATTCGTCGACAACCTTGTACTCACATATGAATACAATCAGATGTTCCCTTATGTGTTGGTCAAGAAAAATTGCAAATGGACCTGACTTTCAAAAATTGTGCATATACTCTTCTCTCTCGGAAATGAACGCGTGTGTCCCTTCCATGAAATCCAACGTCGTTCTTCCACTCAAAGGCCTCGTCAAACCACCCTTGCACCTAAGCGTGGTCTCAAACCTTAAACCTGTCCTGGGTCCGAAAAAATTATCAAAATACCCTTGCAATCTAGAAGTGACTAAATAACCCCCACAACTTTTCGGAAATTGCCTCAATGCCCTTGGTAGCCAGAGATTGCACCGTAGTCTCTCTCCAACTCTGAAATTCTAGAAAAGTCCATGGCCTAATAAAATTATCAAAATATCCTTGAAAATTCAAAATTGCCAAAATACTCTTGGAGTTCAGGAAATCTCCCGACACTTCAAAAACGCCTACGGCTTCTACAAAATTGTAGTCATATTCTCAAATTACAGGGTTTATTGCCTAACCTAGTGGCTTTTGATGAACCCCTAATTCTGTGGATACTTCGGTGGTGAGTGAAAATTAGTTTTGAGCCATGCAATCAAGCTTGCCCTTGGTATCAAGACCATGATAGAGGACTTTAGGATTTCTCTGATAGTTAAATAAGGGTGTTCGGACGTTATGCGGATGTAAATCAACACTGACTGCGGTCAGTGGGGAAAGGCCCAACACTCGAACTCAAATTGTCTGATACGAAGCGCACCCATGGAATAAGCCCTGCACTGGCTATTTGTATAGCCCCCATATGTGCATATTTATAAATTTTCCCTTTTCATCAAAAGGCTCAGTGAGAAATTTATAGAGGCTTGCTGTTTTTCAAGAGAATATTTTCCGTGACCAACAACCTCATTTCAGTCTCATAGAAGAAAACAAGCATTTTCATAACCTCAGACAGCTGCCGAAATTCTGTTAATGTCTTCAGTGGCTGTAGATATCTGCTTGATGTGGAACATACTAAGAATTATCATTCAGCTAGAATTAGTGCAAAGATCTTTGTTTCTTGGCATGTCTGGTACCTCCCCTGTAGCATTGGTAGTGTTGGGATGTCATGCCAATTTTTGGTTCTTTGCAAGGTGTACTGTATTGCATTCTCTATCCTCTTTCTGACTGGCCTTTGTAATTTTGCATTTGTTGATTTATTTTCACACTTGGTTTCTAATATGTGGATTAATTGTTATGTCATTTCAGGACAATAGAGATCTTGTATCAAACAGTTTAAGTGATAGTTCCATTGGCACCACTCTGAACACGGGCTCACCTGACTGTATCTCAAAACTGCATAATTTGCAAAACAATTATTCTTTTGAAAACCTAGCAGATTTAGGAAAAACAAATGTGACAAGTATGCTTGTAAAAGGAGCTCCATCAGATGTTTTCCGGATCAGTGTTTCTAGTGCTCCCAGCACTTCAAGTCATGGTTCTGCACAGGATGACTCGGATACTCTCGGGGATATTTACATTTGGGGAGAGGTCATTTGTGATAATTCTGCCAAGGTTGGTGCTGATAAAAAACCCAATCCATCGAGTGCCAGAACTGATGTCCTCTTACCCAGGCTCTTGGAATCCAATGTAGTTTTGGATGTTCAACATGTGGCTTGTGGTGTGAGACATGCGGCATTGATCACAAAGCATGGTGAGGTATTCACATGGGGTGAAGAATCTGGAGGTCGCCTTGGGCACGGGGTCAGGAATGATGCTATTTATCCTCGTCTTGTTGACTCTTTAGCTCTCACCAGTGTTGATTTTGTTGCCTGCGGGGAGTTCCATACTTGTGCTATCACAGCAACTGGGGAACTCTATACATGGGGGGATGGTACGCATAATGCTGGTCTTCTTGGTCATGGTACTTATGTCAGCCACTGGATACCAAAAAGAGTTACTGCACCATTGGATGGTCTTCAAGTAGTGTCTGTAACCTGTGGCACTTGGCATACAGCCTTAATAACTACAACAGGGCAGCTGTACACATTTGGTGATGGAACATTTGGTGTCTTGGGTCATGGAAATCGAGAAAGCATTGCATACCCAAGGGAAGTTGAATCATTGATGGGTTTGAAGACCATAGCTGTTGCATGTGGAGTGTGGCACACTGCTGCTATTGTAGAAGTAATTGTAACACAGTCAAACAGTACTATAGCATCTGGAAAGTTGTTCACCTGGGGTGATGGGGACAAGTATCGACTTGGCCATGGTGACAAAGAGGCACGACTTAAACCAACTTGTGTCCCTTCCCTTATTGATTACAATTTTCACAAGATAGCTTGTGGACATAGTCTTACAGTTGGTTTGACCACATCAGGGAATGTTTTTACCATGGGAAGTACTGTTTATGGTCAGCTTGGTAATCCTTTCTCTGATGGAAAGTTACCATGCCTTGTTGAAGATAAACTTGGTGAAACTGTCACTGAAGTTACCTGTGGTTCTTACCATGTTGCTGTAACGACAAATAGGAATGAGGTTTATACTTGGGGAAAGGGAGCCAATGGAAGGTTGGGTCACGGAGACATCGAAGATCGGAAAACACCAACACTTGTTGATGCTTTGAAGGACAGAGTTGTTAAGCAAATTGTTTGTGGTTCCAATTTCACAGCTGCTATATGCCATCATAAGTGGGTATCTGGTAATGAACAGACTCATTGCTCTGCATGTCGGCAGGCATTTGGATTTACACGAAAGAGGCACAACTGCTACAATTGCGGACTTGTACACTGCCATTCTTGTAGTTCGAAAAAGGCATTTGGAGCAGCACTATCACCATATCATAACAAACCATACCGTGTATGTGACACCTGTTATGCAAAATTAAACAGAATGTTAGAATCTGGTGGTATAAACACCAAAAGAACTATTGTACCTCGGTTATCAGCTGAAAGTGAAGATAGGTTTGACATAACAGAGGCAAAGTTGTCAAAGAATTCAGCACCTAGCAATGTGGATTTGATTAAGAATCTTGACATTAAGGCAGCTAAACATGGAAGAAAACCTGACTCCTTATCTTCAATGAGAGCTTCTCAAGTTCCCACACTGTTGCAGTTGAAAGACATTGCATTTCCTACAGCAGCTGATCTGCATCGAGCTTTTCCCAAATCAGACAATACATCAGTACCCCATGCTGTCACTAGTTCCAGGGTTGTTTCACCTTTCTCAAGAAAACCAAGTCCCCTACGTTCGGTAACTCCAGTCCCTACAATGTCAGGCCTTTCTTTCACCAAAAGTGTTTCTGATAGTTTGAAGAAAACAAATGAATTATTGACTCAAGAAGTGTTAGATTTGCGTGCACAGGTATAATGTGTGTCTGTCTTCATTGATTTAAGGCCTTTTTCCAGCATATTGCTCCTCACCCTTCTTCTTGGACACTTTAGGTTGATAGTCTAAAACAACGCTGCGAACACCAAGAATTCGAGGTGCAAAAGTCAGCAAAGAAAGCTCAGGAAGCCATGAAACTGGCTGCAGAAGAATGTGCAAAATCTAAGGCTGCAAAAGAAGTTATAAAATCCTTGACTGCTCAGGTAATTTGCTGTCGATCTGTCAATATCCTTGACTGCTCAGGTCTTGGAACCATCAGTATTTCATCAATGGAATTGACAATGTGTATAACAAATGGTTACTTCTTTTATCCATAGGCAGTTAAATGCATGAGTTATTGAATCACTTTTCCTTATATCTCTCTCCTCCTTGACTACCTTTATAAAGTGTAAAAACATTCAGATAAATGAAATCTGTTAAGAGGAGAGAGGGACAATTAGCGATGTGGCATGTATCTATGTATGTGCATATATATATATACACACACACACTCACACACACACACATACACACATCGGAAGCTACTGTGTGACCTTTTTGTGGCCTACCACATGTATCATTGTTGAACCCTAAAATTTCTGGGGAAAAAAAAGAAGAGGGTGGGACCCCCCCCTCCGGTTGCACAGCACCGGAGGGAGGCCCCTCCGGTTGCACAGCACCGGAGGGAGGCCCCTCCGGTTATAGGAACCCCACCGGTCGCACAATAACTGGAGGGAGCCCCCTCCAGTTTTCTCTCTCTCACGAAAAAGGGGAAACAAAAAAAAAGAAGAAAAGAAGGAGGGCCGACCGGAGGGAGGTCCCTCCTCCACACAAGCTACCGGAGGGAGGTCCCTCCACTTCTCACCCAAATTCTTATAAATAGGAGCCTTGGCCATTGGAGATGGGGGCTGGGCATCTTCACACGCCTTGGAGTCTTTTGGAGCACAAGAAGCCTGCACAAGGAAGCACTTGGCAGCCTGGAGCTTTGGAGCTCTTGAAGGCTTTGGAGTTTTTTGAAGGCTTGAAGATTTTTGTTGTTTGCAAAAACCCACAAAGGGTATGTTGCATATATGCCCCTAGCTTTGGGGTATGCCCCTAGCTTTGGGGATATGTCCTTATGATTATAAAAATTTGCTGAAATGATGAAAAAACTATATAAATATCAAAAATAGCCAAAATCCATGAAAAAATCTTTAGAAATTATGGGAAACCCTTTTATGTGCAAAATTGCAGAAATACCCTACAGCTTTGAAAAAGTTGTTGAAATGTCCAAGAAAGTTGGGGAAAAACCCTGATCTTTTAGAAAATTGCAAATAAACCCCTTGCTTGTGAGAAAATTGTAGAAAAACCCTAATTTCTCAGGAAATTGCGGAAAAACCCTGATGATTAGGAAGATTGCAAAAAATATTGGGGAGTCTAGAAATTACAACCCTACTTTTGGGAAAATTGTATAAGAGCTCTGATGTTCAGGAAAATTACAAAAATACTCTGAAGGTTTAGAAAATTGCATAGAATCTCCATTGTTGCTAGAAATTATAGAAATACCCTCGATTGTGAAAAAATTACAAATACACCCCCATTTGTGGTAAACTTATAAAAAATCCCCGGAAGACATCCACAAAGGATCAAGCATGAAGGAAGGACTGTCCAAGACATTCTTGTCTTATGAAGTGTCCTTGTACTTGTGCATTTACAAGGATATAAGAAAGGAGATGTGTTGTATGTATGTATGTTCCTATGTGAATTATTCTTAAGTCTTAAGGGATATTTTAGGAAATAAAATCAAGAAAATGAGCATAGATCAATCATCAAGGGGCGGCCGAGGAGATCCAAGCATGAAGATTGGTGTGCGTGTCTCATGATCAGAAAAGTATGTTAATTGCAATATACTCGGTAAAGCAAGAAATGACGAAAATACTCGGAAAAGGCAAGAAATGATGGAAATACTTGGGAAAGTCAAGAAATAGTAGAAATGACTCAAGAAGGTGAAGAAATGACGGAAATACTCGGGAAATCAAGAAATGACAGAAATACTCGAAGAGTCAAGAAATTACGAAAAAGCCTGGGAAGGTCAGGAATGATGGAAGCTACTCTGAAAAGTCAAGGAAAGGCATAGTTGCTCCAATCTCTAAGTTGTCAAGAAATGCCAAATATACCCAAGAATGGTCCAAAATCGCAGATATACTCAGAAAGAGTCCAAAATTGCAGAGATATCTAGAAAGGATCAGAAATTACAAAAATATCTAGAAAGGGTCAGAAGCTACAAATATACTCCCGTCTTGTGTGGAAATATCCTTTATGGGCATCAAGTCAACTTAAGGGTCCGATCACAATCAAAAGAGTGATCATGACCATGAAGTAACTCCGACTGTTCGATAGCGATCATGTTGGCGATCGTGATGAAATTTAAAATCAATAGTCAATTCTCGACTAGGAACACATCTGATGGTCAGATCATGATGGGAGGCAAATCCGATGGGCCGATAGCGATCATCTTGGTGATCCAACAGTCCGATTGCGGTAGAATTCAAATTCAACTGTTTGATCGTGGAGAGAAACAAATTCAACCGTCCGATCGTAGACCGAAGCTAATTCAAAGGTCCATTTGGAGTTTGAAGCATATCTGATGTTCAGATTGCGATCGGATGGAAGTTCAAAGACCCGATCATATAATCGGGATCAAATTGAAAGGTCTTAGAAGATCGATTGTAATTCAAATTACATATGTTCAAAGAAATAGAAGTCTTCAAATTTCTCGGCAAGAGTATGTATCTTTAACGTGCGATCGTTAAGATCCCGACCATTATATAAAACTATCAATATCACAATGGATATCGAGGCAAAAGGTGTTCTTTGACAGTAAATCAAATGTGTTCGGACTTTACGTTGATGTAAATAAACACCGACCATGGTCGGTGGGGAAAGGTCTAGCACACGAATCCTAAATTGTCTGATAAACTCAAAACGCGAAATAAATAAATGTAAATAAACATGCTGATAATACCCGAAATTCCCAAATTTTAATCCATCATCAGCGTGTCCGCATTTTTCGCGTGAAACAATCATCAGCAGCCCAATTTTGTCTGAAATTCTATAAAAATAATGGACTTTGGGCACTTGGCAAAAGCCCTCCTCCACCTTTGTCAGTCTGATTGTACCCATCACACAATTGGAAGGCACTTGGCTTTTGTGTCCTCCACCTTCACCTGCTGCACCACCTGAGGCTGCTAATCTGATTCTGATGTTTAGCCCTTTGGCATGAGTCATTCTTGGTGTGGAATGCTCTGTTGAGGTTATTCATTTTCTGCAACATTGTGGATTATTTGTTGTTTGGTTGATATGTGACAACATGTCATTAGACACTGCACTATGATTTATGTGTACGTGGTCACATGAATGGTGTTGCATGCCAGATTGTGGCAACTATAATTGTGAATTTTTTACCTGGATTGTATCCACTATTGACTACTCCGCTTGAGATTTCTTCAGGAAAATTACTGCATGGATGGTGCCATCCTTCGTCATAGATAATCCTAATGAGAAAATTTAACTTCACATGCAACAGATATTATAACCTGTGATCATAACTCATCCTAATTAGCCATCCATGTTGCATTTTAGTATATTACTTGTAATGATCTTGATATTTCATTATTGAGGCTTGAATTGTTTGCCTATTTCATTTTTTGTTTCTTGTTTTCTTTCTAACTATGTTTCTTCTTGTCTGGTCTAAAAACACTTTTACAGCTTAAACAGATGGCTGAAAAACTGCCCCTTGGAGCCTATGATAGTGATGGCATTAGGTCTATATGCATGTTGAATGGCATTGAACCACATTTCTTACACAACTCAACTGAGGATCAACAACTAAGAAATGACGGAAACAGTTCACATGTTTTGACAACTGTTCGGCACACCCTCACAAATGGATTTTCAAGCCCAGATCAGCCCCGTAAGGACACTCAAACGCTTCAAATGAATGATCCTTTTCAGGATCAGAGAGTTGCAAACTCCAATGGAGAGAAACAACTGGATGTGGTGCATCACAAGAGTAATGGAAGGACTGTAACAAGCAGTAGAGCTGCATATGTAGATGACAGGGAGCCAGTGGATTTTCAAAATACTGATGGTTCCAAGGCCCGAAGTCCTTCAACTAGTACTTGTCAAGCAGAAGCAGAATGGATAGAACAGTATGAACCGGGTGTTTATATTACCCTTGTGGCATTGCGTGATGGAACTAGAGATCTCAAGAGGGTGCGATTCAGGTAGATGATGGTCTCTTAGAATTATTGTATCCGTCGTATATATATTTTTAGTTCTAGGCCATTTCAAATTTTCTTTTTCATTTTTAGTGTTCCATGAGTAGTTGTTCATAATAAGCATCAAAAGAGAACTGATTTACATTCTTTTAAGTTGTCATGTCTCTCTTTTTTGTTGATCCAAAATTGACACAGTCCATCCTTCGGTCCTCGTTCCACATCAGATCACTAACTGTATACGATGAATATCACAAAAACTGCACCTTGAGAATGTGGAGGACCAATATGCCATCATCAAGTATAAATTCAAAAGCTTGCACAAGGATGTCGAGGGTTCATATAGCAAGGGGTATAAATTCAACAATACATAGTCATTGTTATTAGTACTTCTATATTAGAGGCATGAGGGCATGGGAATGCATGTCTATCATGGAACGACTATGGCATCCTTGAGTAAAAATATTCAACTCTAGGTGACTATTCTATTTACTAATCAGAAGTATGAGGGCATGCCAACAAATACCTATCATGGTACGTACATGCAGCTGCAACTGGAAGATGGTCATTTTCTATTGTCATAAAGTATGGAATACAAAAGTGTGCCCATCTCAGAACATGCATATTATGCCCTTTTTTTGGTTGGGGGGGTTGAAAGATGGTGATAGTTGCAGTTAAGAAATTTGCCGTTTTCTTCTTCTCACGAAGGTGGATAGTACAAAATGGGGGTAGCCACTTTCTGTTGTTATGGTGTTAACATATTCCCGATAGTTTTCTCATCTTTAGTGTAGCATTTGCCAAAAGTAATTTTAATAACTTTGAGCTTGCAAAATGCAATGCAGCCGGAGAAGGTTTGGAGAGCATCAAGCAGAAATTTGGTGGTCAGAGAATCGGGAGAAGGTGTACGAGAAGTACAATGTTTGTGGTCTGGACAGATCATCGGTACTGGCCTCCCATTCTACTTGCAGATCAGAGGAAGACTTACTGACATCTGCCCAAATTAAGTAGAGCATTCCATTGCAAAATGGAAACCGGGAAGCTGCATACCCCATCTCTGACTCAGGCCTGTGCTATTGGAGATTATGCAGGGGACCTTGTAGCAATCAGTGCTTTTCCTAATCATATTTATATAGTTGCACATCTTTTCTTCTATTTTTGTTGTTCTTTTAATTCTTTTTCTCCAACACTCAGGCCGTGGGGCCTGCCCTTGTATCGTAGTGTATATAGGGCTATCTGTTGCAAGAAAGTGGAGAGCAGAGAAAAAAATACTTCTGTACGTTTCTTCTTCATCCCTTTGCATTTCATTTCACCATTTTTTTCTCTTTCTGTACTTTAGATCTCACTTTGAAGTGCCTCATTTACAAGATGCAGAGCAAGAGCCCTTAGTGTTCAACTGCCCGAGAGATGAATTGACAAAGGCATGTAGATAATTCTTTGCACGAAAGCAGGCTCTCCAGCAGGTGCCCTTTCAAGGAGGTTCAAGATTCACATTGTAAATAAATGGAGACAGTGTAAAGCCAACTCAAATGCATCAATCAAAATGTATTTATTCGGTATGTCCCCCTTTGGCTGCTATGATCCTGGACAGTTCTTACATGTTATCCGTGACACACTTCTGGAAGCTTGGTGAAAGGCTCAAATTTTGCTATACTTTCTTGTGATGCCATACTTTTGGATTGGCTGATGAGTTAAGATTAAAAACTGGAGTCAGTTTTTTTCACAAGCTTCGCTTGTTAAAAACTGAGTATATCACCTTTTGTTTGTTATTATTGTCTAGGCCACCAGATTTGATCACATCATCCACTCTCTCCAAAACTTTTGCAGGTTGAGCTCTGTACAATCAGAGTTTCTTACCCACGTTAGAACTAAGGTTGCAGATTTGTGATCACCCGAAGTGTAATATACTGCCTTGCGTGGAACTAATTGAAGATGCCCCTTGAATTAAAAATGATGTTGCTCTTTGTTGAGAGATGCCCAGAATATTCACCACTTACAGCTTTCTCTGTATCATGACAGCAATACACAGGGTAGTCAAGTGATCATTTCACTCTCATAATGGCTACACATTCCTTTCTACCCATTAAATGAAATTTTAATTCTTATGGAGAACTGTTTATTTATTTCAACTTTCAGTTTCTGGGTTAAGGTTTACCAAATGATGAGCACTTAACCTTAAATGTTGTTATTCAAGAAGACCCCGCCTGCAATTGCACCGTTGACAACCGTAAATCTGCAATTCCAAAGGTTAATAGTGATCAACCTACAATATTGTGATGTTATAGGTGTGCATTGGTATCAAAAATCCATAGTTTCACAGGTATGCTGCTACCATCACCCACCCCGCTTAATCCTGCCATGGTAACTTGGTGACTGTCAATCAAGGACGGTAACTATACTTCCTTACCCAAAGAAAACTGTAGCGTTTTTCACAGGTTAATGGGCCTGCAATGCAATTGGAAGTACATTGATCCGATAGACACATCAGTGCCTCCTAAAAACACCTTCGTCTTTGCACGAAGCAAGCCCTATTTCAATCAAGGTAGGATCTTGCTACCATGCTCAATAGTAATTATTATAACTGTTAATGAATGCTTGCATGATAGAAAGTTCAGTTAAATGTTAACTATAATTGAGTCATAATGAATGTGATGGTCTCGAGAGTGTACGAAAAATATTTATGATGTGAGGCAATTTTCATAAATCCATTGAAAGCCTGCAGACTGGGACAACCCAATCGCAGAGTTTGTCATCGTGCTCTACTTGTTACGAGTTGAAGTAATACGAGTTTCAGTCCGGATGTGTTGCCTATGCACCCTTGATGATGTTAGAGTGACGTTGGATCTCTTGTTCTACCCTGTGTCAGCCTTTCTACGCCAACTAAATGACCTCATGTTGAGTCGTAGACTTCAGTGAGCTTCCAACTGCAGGTTCAAAATGTGAAAAATGTCTCTATTTAATTTAGAGAGAGAGAGAGAGAGAACCCCCTTTGACCCCAGCTCTGAGATGAACAGTGGCCAAGAGCGTTTTAGTGGGCCCGCAGAACCGACAAATAGAGCCCAATAGAAAGTTTGTGGGCCTGGATCGACGAAAATTCCCCCGTCTCTGTCGTCCCGATTCCCCCCGGTCAGTCACCGTCGCGGCGACCTTGGGGCTCCAGCTGACGTGGGCTATGGGACACGTGGACCAATGGCATTTGTCCCTCCCGCCTTCAGCGACTCCAAGTCCGCCGTTGTGGATCCGAGTCCGTACACCTTTTTTTGGGCTCGCCCCCACTTCTTCCTCCCTTCCCCTCGTTCTTCTGGTTCCGAGGGCGCCTTCTTCCTCTCCTTCCCCACCAACCTCTCCTTCTCCCCCCCCCCCTCCCCCTCCCAACCTCACCATGAAGCTTCCTCTGACCATGGCGTCGGATTAGGGTTCCGTCCCCGGCCCTCCCCGGATCGGCATTGCGGGACCCTCCACCTGGTTCGTCCGGTTCTCGATCCCCTTTCCCTCCTCTCGGGAGGGGGAGATCAGGTCGATTCCTTATGGAAGTGCGGTTAGAGCGGAACCTCCCCCTCCCCCTCGCATCGGGCTTTTCTCGCGGCGGTGAGGGGAGCTTTTGCTCACTGAGGTCCCCCACCTCCGAGCGCGAGGGCCAGGCGGCCTCCCGCCTCTTTTGACCCCGGCCTCTTGTGCCCCCTTGCCCACGGGAGCCATGCAGAGGCCGGCGTCGAACCCCGCGGAGGAGGGGACCGCGGTCGTGGAGCCGCCCGACGAGGATGTCCTCGAAGTGGATCCCACGGGGCGATATGTCTGTGTATGTTCCTTCGCGAACGCTTCATCCGCCTGTGTGCTATTATGTAAAGAAAAAGACTCTATCTTGTTTTGTCTCGTTTTTGGTCCCCTTTTTCTGATCGGTTGATTATTGAACAGTATAGAGAGGTATTGGGCAAGGGCGCCTTCAAAACTGTGTACGTTTTTTCAAATTCAGTTTCTTTTTCTAGATTTTCCGTTTTTTTTTTTTATAAAATTTTTTCTATTGGTGAATGTGAATCTGCAAGAAGTTTTGATATCGTTTTGTCTTGCCCAATTTGTTTGCGTTTGATAGTTACAAGGCATTTGATGAATTGGATGGAATAGAAGTAGCTTGGAACCAGATTAAGATAGATGATGTTCTACGATGTCCTCAAGACTTGGGGAGATTGTATTCGGAAGTGCATCTTCTGAGACTAGTTAAGCATGACAACATAATAAAGTTCCACACTTCGTGGATTGATGAGCACCACAAGACCATCAACATTATCACAGAATTGTTCTCCTCGGGCAGTTTGAGACAGTAATTAATTTTTGGGTTTTTTGCATGGAAATCATTGTTAAAAGTGAATTTGCAAAAAAACCATTCCTAAAAATACATTAGCAGGTATATCACTGTGTAATCTGAATTGTGCAAAAATGCCATATTTATTTGCATGCATATCACTTCTTTTTACCAACAACTTGCAAGAAAACCACGCTTAAATGGCATTTTTGCACTATTTGAATTAACTCAGTGATATACCTGTTAATGCATTTTTAGGAATGGTTTTTTTGCAAATTCACTTTTAACAATGGTTTTCATGCAAAAAACCCTTAATTTTTCCCCTCTTCCTTTGCTGCAATATATTTTTGTTTGTTCTACTGTTTGTGGATACGACTTGTAACTTGGTAATTGGAATTTAGGTACCGTAATAAACACAAGAAGGTGGACATCAAAGCTGTCAAAAGATGGGCAAGACAGATACTTTTGGGCTTGAATTATCTTCATTCTCATGACCCACCCATCATACATAGGGACCTTAAATGTGACAATATATTCATCAATGGTAACCATGGTGAGGTAAAGATTGGTGATCTTGGATTGGCTACTATTATGCAACGGACAAATGCACGGAGTGTAATCGGTATTTTCTTTTTCTTAATTGCTGTGCCTCATTCTCTGACTGTATTCCACATTTTAAGAGAAAATTTAGACTATACATTGACAACATTACTGCATGCTGCTTGCATATTAGTTTAATATGCAAGTTAAGCCATGTTTCATGACGTAATTTGTTATTTTTTAAATTGGCTCGTCATAGGTACTCCTGAGTTCATGGCACCAGAGCTGTATGATGAAGACTATAATGAACTAGTCGACATATATTCATTTGGGATGTGCATGTTAGAGATGGTGACTTTTGAGTATCCTTATAGTGAATGTAGAAATTCTGCTCAGATCTATAAGAAAGTTTCTTCGGTAAGTGGCAGGTAACATTTATAGATGCTTTGTTGCTCAAGTGTGCTATTTGGTATTGATTTGTTACATCATTATTGGTTATCTAGGGAATAAAGCCTGAGGCATTTTCTAAGGTGACAGATCCAGAGGTGAAGGCTTTCATAGAGAAATGTATTGCCCCTGCTGCTCAACGATTACCAGCAAGGGAATTACTGAAGGATCCTTTTCTCCAGATAGATGGTCTGAGTGGATCTCTGGAGACTTGTCCTTTACCTTTGCAAGATGCAGTTATTTCAGGGATAGACACATTTGGAGATCATTGCATTGTTTATGAAGAGTCTCATTCTAGTGGTCAAAACTTATCCATCTCAATGGATGAGTATTTGTCGATTTCTGTGATTGAATACCCTGGTGATGATTCCCTCATTATGGTTTTGGAGGCAAAAAAGGCTGCAAATAGAACTTCTTTCATCATAAAAGGGGAGAGGAATGATGACAAGTCCGTGTCATTGTTACTTCGCATTGAGGATGACATATGTAACCAACTTGTATCTTTTCCTATTCTTTGACTTTATGGTTCGATTGCAATATTTTGTAACTCTAAAATTTTCTCTTTTCCTGGTTCCCCTCATTTGCAGGCCCTGTGAGGAATGTTCATTTTTTGTTCTATGTTGACTGTGACACTGCCCTGTCTGTTGCTAGTGAAATGGTTGAACAACTTGGACTTTTTGATGAGGATGTGACGTGCATAGCTCAATTAATTGATACATTGATGGTAAATTTGATCTGTGGATGGAGATCATGCATCCCCACTGACTTGTTAGTTAGATTAAAGGAGACTCAAAATTGTTATGGTGAAGAGAAGGATGTGCGCTCATCTTCATATAGCTCTGTCATATCTTTTCAGAATATTTTTGAAGCCACTGAGTCTTCAATCTCTTTGCCTAGCATGGGTGATAGTCTTATTGATTCTATTCATCAAGTATATGAAAAAAATGCTCTCACCAAAGTTGATGATGATATTGCTCACCTTGATTATGAATCTATGAGTATTACACCCCCTGATGATAGGGGATCTGCTGTGTCTGCCCTTTCCGCAATCTCAATGGAGGGAAATGATAGGGAGTATTCAATAACCTATGGTTCCTCGTCCATTCATGGTGTGTGTTATGGTGGACAGGGGGTTGGGTGTGGAATGGCTTGCATGAAAAGCAACGGTCAACTTGATAAACAGGAGGATGATATAAATGTATCTGCCGATGTACCAACGTCCAGCTTTCAAATTGACAATTTGTGTGTACCTTCGGCTGAAAAGCATGCTGATAAAGATGTTGATGACCATGAACTGAGATTGGAACTAGAGTTGATAGAGTCGCACTATGCACAAGCAATGAAGGACATATGTCAGGAAAAACAGCAAGCAATCGAGATGGCAAAGAACAAAGCAGCATGCAAAAAGCAGCTCTTGAATCAGTAGCTCTTCAAAACTTCTCATTTATCTCACTGTTCACATATCAAACTTTGTGATAACTTTCTTGTCCTAGAAGTAATCAGTGATCTTATTCTTTCTTGGGTTCAATTGCATGCATAGGTTACTGAATCAAACTAACACCTTATATCCTTGATTGTTTTTTAATGTTCTCCTTTCACATGTACCAACTTCACTTATCACAATCTCTCTTTTTTTCTGCCATCAGCGACAAGCAAACAGGTAAACTGGTTCGAAGTATTACAAAATGCTGGCGCATTGCATCGTCGCTTGCTGTCTGCCTATTGACAGCATGCATAGGGTGTGCAACTTCGAAATCCAAGGATGTAGCAGGATGATGATGATCTGGCCTCAATGTCTTGTATATTCTATGGTTTAAACTGGAGGGTGGGCCTCTTTTCATTTTGGATACTTGGACGTTGTACTCTGGTTTTATGGTGTATTGACTTTGTCATTTATTGTCATAAATGAAATGTATCATAACTAACAAGGTTTTTACTTGTTTATACCATTTCTTTTAAGGATCTTTTATTTACACTTTCTGATCAATGGTGGAACGTGAAAGCTCCAACTTGATGAGTGGTTTGTAGATTCTTGCTGGTACATTTGGTACACCCTTCAGTAAAGAAAACCAGTAATTTTACTTTTATTTCATTGCTTGGTTTGGTGGAAGAACAGATATCACTATCTTAGTTTTCATTCTTCTGCCACATTTGGGCATAGGAAACTACCCGTTCTTTTTCTAGATTATTGATAAGCAAGACTTAATGGGATTTTATTGTACATTTTTCTTGTTTGACGAGGGCAAGTGTCAGAAAGGATAACTGATGGATTTGAAATAATCTGAGAATTTCTGTTTTGTTACAACTACTTCTCATTGACACAAGCTAGTTTAGGCTTTGCTGTGATCCTCGTTAAATATTTAGCCAGCTGTTTAAGAAGACATAGGAAAGGTAACAGAGATCAATATTTGTTGTGATTTGTTCGAGTCTCTTTCACTTGCTTGATTATATTGCACACTGTCTAATTTAGACTTGCCATTGTCAAATTTTCATTATGGGCATATCTATTTTCTGCTTTCTTGTGTCCTTGCAGCCTTTTTTTCTCTACAATCCTTTGGCATAGAGAAGGTGTCTATGTAGTTGCGGACTTCTTTTTCATGTATGAGCATGTTTCTCTCTCAGATTTCATTTTCATTATGATGTTGAGTGCACAGACTTGCAATATTCATCTTAGAGCATTTTGAGATTCTTTTTCCCTGCAAGGTAATATATCAACAATGTGTGCTAAATTTTCTGTTTAACCTTGTATATTTTTCAGTTGGATTTAGTGTCAGTTTCTTGCCTAATTTAAGTATTTGTTATTACTCACCTTGTCATCTCGTCTGTTATTATATGGCAAGTTTTCTTTATGGCATGACATATGGTGAGAGCTCTCCCCATCTGGAGGTGTGGGGAGGAGACAGGAGACAGGAGAGAGGGAGACGGCAGAGAAATTTGGAGTTGGTTGGAGGGCATTTACCAGGAAGAGGGATGGGTGGTTTTGGAGGAATCTCCATTATTTGGAGGACATGAGGGCATTTGCCTGCATATAAGGGGTTGTGACCTGTCATCTCATCATCCAATTTAATGATACACTCGGGTAAGAGTTATTTTTTGTTGTATTTTCATTGTTTTTAGTTCATGCCTAGATTACTAATAGGTACAGTAGGGTAAAATGACAAAGCAGTCCAGTTTTGTAGATGATTAAGATTTACACAAACTTCACAAAGGTTATAGCACCTTGATTGTTGTTTTACAAAATTCTTTTGTATCAGGTTTTCACCTTGTCAACAAAAGGAATGGAAATTATTTAGCGGAGAAAAGAACATTCCTCGTATCACCTGATTTTCAAAATTTTCATATATTTCTTTCTTCACTGTGATTGAGATAGGCCATTTTTTAAACTGACATTGAATTTGCACCATCATCTGTAAGAGCTCTATTCAGATACTTGATTCAGTTTTTTATTATTTTGAAAAAGACTATAGATTATTTTCTAACTTTTTTCTTCCTTATTTTATTTTACAGTTGCTAATTTGAGAAGAGATAATGTTTTATGGTTAGATGCAAAGTTACAGGTACAACTTATGTTGTTTTAGTCCTTTTCTACTTGCACCTTTGTGACCCGAGGCTGAAAAGAAAACGGTAAGTGATTTTATCATTTTGTGACCTCAGTTACAGCGGCCTATATCTTTTGTCAGCCACATTAGAAAAAGTGGTTTGTACAAGAGTGATATATTTGTTGCATAATTTTGAGGATCTTGAAATGCGAAATGACTATACATTGCAGTTTTCTCATCTGCACTTACTGGCCAATGGCAGTTTTTTCAGGCATTTATTGCTAGAGGAAGACCCTCCCTTGGTTGATTGTGGAGGAGGGACCTCCCTTGGTTGATTGACGTGCATTTATTGCTAGAGGAAGACCTCCCTTGGTTGATTGACGTGCACGGTGGTGGAGGTAAGTCTCCTTTCTTTCTTCTCCTTTTTCCTTTCTATGTGCGCAAGAGAAAGAGAAAAAGATAGCCGCCCCTCCTCCTTTCAACTCTGATTTTCAGACATTTCTTACAGCAATTCACATGATTGCAAGGGCATTTGTGTGCATATACCCTTTGTGGGTTTTTTTTTTCAACAACAAAACATCTTCCCTTCTTCAAAGAGCCCTAAGGCCCTCAAGAGCTCTAAGTGACCTTTGCGCACGTTTCTCCAAGTGCTTGCGTCCTTTTTTCTTTCCTCAAGTGCTGGCCGCTCTCTCCCTTTTCTAGGCATTGGAGAGTGGAGCGGAGGTGCGGTGCCTCCGGTGACTTGCTTTTGGTGTTGTGCCTCCGGTGGAAGTTGAAGAGGTAAGGCCCATTTCTCCCTTTCCTTTTCTTTCTTTCTTTTTTTGGTATGTGATTGCCCAAGGGAGAGGAAGAGCGGCAGTGCCCCCGCCTCAAGTTGAAATGACCGGAGGATGGTCTCCCTCCTGTTGAGCAGACCGGAGGAGGGTCCCTCTAGTTGGCATGACCGGAGGGCCCCCCTCCTCCCTGTGTGACTGGGGAAAACCCACCCCCCCTGCCAGCATGACCGGAGGAGGGGTCCCTCCGGTTGGCATGACCGGCGGGGGTGCCCCTTTTCCATGCGCGATGGGAAACCCCCCCTCCTGCTAACATGACCGGAGGGAGCCCCCCTTCTGGACTGCGCGACCGGAGGAAGGTCCCTCCAGTTGCATAAACAACGGGAGGGGCTTCCATCCTGTGCTGTGCCGCGGAGGGGGGCCCCTCCGGCACCCTGCTCATGCTCGAGAGAGAGGGAGTAGGCGGAGGTGGCTGGCCCTTGGGGAGACTAAAAAACCCCGGGATCCAGGGATATATATAGGCTTGGTGTTGAGGGGGCTGCACATGGAGGCATTTTTGTTGGTTTTCTTGTACCCCTGGAAGCCGTCTTGCTGTCCCAAGGCATTGTGGTGCAGGGATTACTGCCTAATTTCGCTGGGAACACACCAAGGGTGCGGGGATTCTTCATCCTTTTGCCGATTTGTTGTGTGGGTATGCGGCTTCGTGCCACCCACCAAGTGTTTGATAGAATCCCTGTGCATGAAAGCACGTAAAACTTTTGTAAATAGTCCCGTCTGACGGACCACCGCAGGTGTTCATGTGACGGCGACGATTGTGTATCGTTTTTCGCCATGACATAATGCATTTTATTTTCTGAAAATATTAGAAAGATGTTATAAATTTTGTGGGGTTCAACAGATATATAGCTAATCTATTACAAGGAATTGGTAGCCCACAAATACTTAACTGCCGTAGCTCTTAGGCTCTTAGCTGATGCGTAGAGTTCTACGAATCTTGCTAAGCAGGTGGTGCTTTTTATATGCTTATTCAGTTAATGAATAGCCAGTCTTCACTTGATGAATAGCTAGCTGTTGGAATACTTGTGTGCTTATTAAGTTAGTAACTTTCATGTATTCTTAAATTAATGTGTTTAGATATTGGAACTATTAAATTTGGCAATCGGTAATGGTGACTTCAGAAAATGTGAGGTAAACATGGTTTGTTCCTTTTTTTTGGAATTGCCTTTTTTTTTTTTTTTGCTGATGGCTTCCTTTGTATCAAGAAAAGCTATACACACAAAAGGCTAGTAAATTGGACCAATAGTACTCTAGAGTTTTAATGTGTCATTTTGTCTCAACGGTCCTAAGAAAGATTGTGGCCTTTTTGGTACTCACTGAGCCAATGCATCTTGTGAACAGCTTCAGTGATTTTCAACTCGTTGTTGGATATTTCCATTTTAGGTTATTAAACCTTCAACTCCTTTCGTTTCAGGAAGGCGAGCTTCTACTTGATGTGTGCACAACTCTGTTTAGACCATCAGTTCTCAGGCTTGTCAATAGCTGAGTGGAATGGAGACGAAACGATCCATTGTGACATCTGAAAGATTGGAGAATATCCTGTATGCTTCCACAATTTTCTCTATAGTTAATAGTTTTCTTGAAAATGTATAGAATAAGTTGATGCTCCATGGACCAGAAAAACATGAAAATCTGTCCTTGAATGAGCAAAAAAGTTTGTTTTTTAGCATGTATCATTAATGATCCTGCAGCATCGTGCCAATTTTGACGTTTGTGGGGCTGCAGTGATCATCAGGGTTGACAACCGGGGAACCTTTCTCTCACAAGTCATCTCCCTGGGGTCCCTTTGATAGACGTTGCACCTGTCGTACCTATGAATGTTGAATGGTCACCACAGGAAGAGGGTACTGACATTGTTCGTATTCATTGGTTCGTATATATACCTACACCAGCTGCTCTCTGGAAGACATAAAAGTTGAGCGCTTTGTTTGGCTTTCAGTTTGAAATATTCTTGTCCCACATGCATACTGTTTGCTCGTGTACTCCCTTAAACATGACATGACATCACCTTATTTTATTATTCTGATTTTACTTTGATTTTGGTCGGATACGCTTGTTAATGTTGACGCAAGCCGATTCACTGTGGGGCCTATCTGCAAGTGGGCAAGATCTTCCAATGCAGATTTTTCTTTTCCTAATGGGCGATGCAGCCTGCTGGGTTGTTACCCGCCCCCCCCAATGGGAACCGATTATAATGTCGAATGAAATGGATGTGTCAACATGACTCAGAGATGAGATGAAGGTAATGTCGTTGCAGAGGTCTTCTAACTTTGTTGTAACTTTTTAAGTTTTGTGTCTTCTGTGAACCTTTTATTATTTTCCAGGTAACAAAAGATTTCAAATGAGAAGTTCGACTGCACTTCGTATATATGATAATTCTTTAATAACAACACAAGCATCGTTATGTGGGACATTATTTGTATGATCTCACATAAATGTGCATGAATTCATGGCTGCTACGTACACACAAGAAGAGCTCTTGTTCCGCATGACGTTGTTGGCCAAACGTAGGCTTTTACCTTTCAGGTTGTCATATGTGGATATTAGTCAAAGGAACGCATTTTGCGTGTATATTTATTTTGTAAAGTTTTTTTAATGTTATATAACGAAAGTTTAGATATTAAAACACGATTCTTCATTATCTAAGGATTGACTTTGCACTTTGATAAGGAAAAGAAAATATAACTATAGAAAAATATTCAAATCAATTAGGTATTGGATTAGACATAACAAAAAAGAGTTGCAACCAAAATCCCCTGCACGATTGGTTACAAAAGTTTTTTGGCAAGCGTTTGCTGTAATTGGTCGTGTAAATCAAAAATCTATCAATAAATACGAACACATTCCTACCGATCTGACATACTTTTCGACAAGAGTTTGGCCTTTTAATAGATAAGAAGATAGGGTAGACAAGCGTATTAAGTTTGGTTATCTCATAAAATTCTCAATGATCTAAGTGAATGTACGGTGAAGAAGATTGGTATTTTTTCTCTACTTCCTGGATGTTTTCGTGTCGACAAAAGATTTCTGTTTGGAACACTGAACTCGTAATTTGAAAACAACAAAGTTCCTCTTAAAAATTCGGCGTGGCAGTTTTTTCATCTGCACTCACTGGCCAATGGCAATTACTGCCTTCTGCAAGAGTTAATGAATGTGTCTTTACCTGGTGTGTGCATTTGCAAAACAGTGTACAGCCGCAAACACACACATGGTTCAGAGGACTATGTTGTTGCTTTGATGGGTGATGTTTTCTGCTGTTTTAATTAAATCCTATGTTAGCAGGGAGGAAACCGTGCATTTGCCTTTTATCATTGTGGGTTTGTAAATACTGGAGTGAAGATGGCCTTCTGATTTTTTTTTTTCCATTTGAATTTGTAGTTACTCTGGCAATATTTTCTACGTTCGTTAAATTGCAGAGTGCACCACTATTTGCTTTTTATGGTTGTTTTATGTAAGTCTTCTTTTCTTTCGAAGCTACTTGCCACTGGTTGACAGGAGCACAAACACCAGAGACAAAAAAGTGGTCTCCAGAGTTTGGGTGAAACGTGTTGATGGAACATTGTTCATCCTCTGGTGCATTAATCTGGGTAGATGGAGATTGATGGTCTTTTATGGGACACAGCTTTTGGCTTGTTGGACAGCTTACTGTAGAGGACTGACGATTGCAAAATCTGACATTCCTTTGACATTTATGATTAATCGCAACGTACCATAATGCTAATATGCTTTCGTGCTGACATCATCCTCTCTTTCATTCAAAGTCAAATTTATTCACGACATCATACATCTGGTTTCAAAATAAAGAGAGGACTATAAGAAGCTCCTTCAACGAGACGGGTATGTCTGAGAAAACTCTAGACGTGCGTCAAACTCTCTTTTTTTTTTTATTTTTTTGGTGGATATTTTTTTTTAAACGGGGAGAGAAATAATCGGGTTTCAACTTAAGAGCTCTCTTGAATTGGGGGAGGGTGATAAATCAACTGCACTATACAGTTGGTTCAGGTTTGCATCAAACTCACGTTGTCGTGTTTGAACGCTTGGCATGTTTGAATTAATGAATGAGATATGAGTTGACTTTACTGTTCTATAGAAAAAGGACACCGGTTTAGAGACATCGAAAATAGACATCAGACTATCGACAGTCCACAAAAATAGACAATCTGCTCTATTCAAAATTTTGATGGTTGACCCAATGAAGGTTTTTTTATAAACATTTTAAGAGTTTATTAATAGAGAAAAGTTGAAGATTCAATCAAGGTTTGACCTTCGGGTACCGATCAAGGTCAGTGGAATCGTGCCGTACTATAGAGCATAGTTGGTGGGGACACCGGGTCCACTATCGGGCCCACTACTCGGAGCCGACGCCACACCGCCCCGACTGCACCGAGCTTATGACTCGGAGATCCGACTTCATGAAGACTCGGCTCGTGGCTACAGTAGTATATTACGTATGTATTTCATTTGTGTGTATTGAGTATACGTATTTGTGTGTATGTATTCGTCTTCTAGGCTAGTCAAAAGACATGTGCGTATTTTATTTTATTAAACCCACGAGTCAATAGTGAGTTGGTGGGCTTTGTTTTATTAGGCTAGGATATATATATAAATATGAGAGGTTTAAAGGTAAGGATGTAATGGGCTTTCCCTATATAAAGGGGGGCATACGAAAGATTGTAACATGATGATTTGAATGAAAGCTTTGGGTTTGTACGTGAGAGAGCTTCCCCTCTTGCATTTCCTTCCCTCATTCTCTTTGTGAGTGCGAGTGTGTCGCCCGGTGTGAGACCGTCCGTTGTGAGGCCGAGCTGCGCGAGGTAGCAAGTTATCTGTCCTGTTCGGGATATCGGAGTGCCGTCGATCCTTCTTCCGACGCCGTCCGCGTTAGATTTGATATCAGAGCCCAACAACGGCGCCTCCATCGACTCCGACGTCGGCATCGTCTTCTCACCCCAATTTCTGTTCGTGAAAAAAAGAAAAGAAAAGAAAGAGCATAAGTTCTCACGGTTGAGAGAGAAAAGAGAGGAAGAAAGAAGTTGAAAGAAAAAAAAAGAAAAAAAGAAATAAAGAGAAGGGTCGGCTGAGAGGGAGAGAAAAGAGAATTAGAAAAAAAAAATTAGTTCGCAGGAGAAAGGCATCGTCGCACGTGCCCAAGAGTTAAAACTCTTGGGCCGCAACGGTCGGCCAGTGGCCAACGATGCCGGCGCCCGCCCCTGCCAGCGCCCATGGGCGCCACCGCCTGCGGCCGCCCGCCCCGCCGCGACGCCGCCTGCCGGCGACCTCACCGCCCGCGCCGGCCTCGCCCGGCGCTCGCCCGCCCACGCTGCCGCGTGGCCTAGTCGCCCGCGCCCGAGCCCGCGAAGTCAGCGCCCGACCGTCCACGTGCCCGCCAGCGAACGGCCTCGCCGCCCTGCGTGTCGCACCACCCGCGCCCACAGGCGCGCCCGGGCCCGCCTGCGCCAGCAGGCACCTCGCGCCCACCCGGCAACCTACCACGCGCTGACCGCCTTGGCGCATTGATCGCGCCCTCCTACGCCCGAACGCCAGCCGTGCCCGCGTTGACCGCCGACCTCCCTCACCTGCCAAATGCTTGAGAAGCGCAGGCATGCTTGACAAGGGTTACAGGTTAAAAAAAAGTGTGGAAAAAAAGAGTTTGAAAAGTCTGAGAAGTCAAAAAAAGTAGGTAAAGTTTGAAAGAGGTTTGACAAAAAAGGGAGTGTTAAATATATATAATATATATGGGATATATATATATATATTTATCTATATATATATATATATATATATATATATATATATCTAATACATACCTATAAAAAAATCATTTGAATAATTTATCAATTGTGGCACCCAAGTCCACAAACGACGGCTGAAGCAGCGCTCGGGTCGACTGCTCGTCGACAGGCGCTCCGCACTTTAGGGGTGAGAGTGTCCGTAAGTCTCCCTGCACGGAGAAAGTCTGATCTGATTTATCCCCCATGCGTGGAAAATTTTAAAGCGATTTTGTAATAATTAAATCCTCCCTGCGTGGAGTGAATTCATTGTAACCGTGAAGCTTCATCGACGCCGTGCGGGCACGCACGTCCCCGCTCGCCTTCGTCTCCGGTCGGAGCTTGACTTCTCAGTCAGCTAGGTACGTGCTCCAAATCACTTGCTTATTTAGTATCCTTATCATTTGCCGCGTGACGAAGTGAGCGAGAGCCCGATCCATACAGCCAGTCTCCTGAGTGCATCGCTGTGGACGGAAAGTGAAAGCTTGCATGTATGCACCTATCCTTAGGCCCTAGACTGCCACATTAAGGCACCCTAATTTTCAGGAGGTAGTTCCACAACTACTTCGCCTGCGGGCGAGCAACTCTCCCTGACCGGTCCCTTCAAGTTGACCCTTTGCCTATTAGCCAACAAAATTTGGGTCTATAGCTTGCTAATTTTCGGTCTAAGGATTACATCATTTAAGTCTGAGGTCGTGCATGCCACGTTGGTCTAGGAATTCATCCGGCCTTCAACTCTACAATCCCACATGGATCAGAAGAGCGTGAGTGCTATGTTGGCTCAGCTCAAGCATAATCTTCTGACCCATTTTGAAGAATCCATAGGCTAACTATGAGCAGAGCTAGATGAGAGGATCCGAGCCTTAGAGGATCGACTGAAGAGAGAGGAAGGACGAGTGAATGGCCACGGCGATCCCGTAGTCAATCCTAGGGAGGAGAGAGAGCAAGCCCACCAAAATCAAGCTCCCCAAGGTAGAGAGCAAGAGGCCCGTGCGCCTCGAGAGAGAGACCACGACGATGAGGATATCATCCTCCGGAACGTCAAAATTGACGTTCCGAGTTTTGATGGGTCCCTAAATCCCGCTACATACCTTGATTGAGAGACCGGGATGGATCAATATTTTGACTGGCATTGCCGTATGACCCCTGCTACAAGGGTGAGGTTTGCCAAAATGAAACTTCTGGGTCAAGCCAAAACCTACTGGTGTAACGTTGAGAATCTCCTAGCAAGGAGACGAGAAGAACCCATAAACACGTGGAAGGAAATGAAGGAGAAACTGAGGGAGAAGTATCTGCCACCCTCCTACCATCAGCGTCTTTTAGACCAATGGTAGAAACTAACCCAAGATGGAAAGTCCGTGGACGAATACATCACCAAATTTGATGACTTCTTCCTTCGGAGTCGAGTCATGGAGGATGTCTCTGTCACCCTCTCACGGTTTAGGGCTGGCCTACACGAGAGCATACATCGGGAGTTGTTCCTACAGGAAGTTAACACTCTTGAGCATGCCTATCAGGTTGCTCGGGATGTCAAGCGGTTTCAAAGGGTGGTCCCACCGCGGGTCTCCACCTACAGGCAACCTGAGTCCCGAAACCCCACGGTCCGCTATTATGAGAGACCTAGCCCCTCCACCTCCTATGTCCCTACCGCTACCCCTCTTCGGGCCGTTGCCCCTACCATTCCTTTCACAAGGAACCCCTTACCTGCACCCGCTACTGTGCTTAGGCTGGAGTATACTCCGCCAATTGAGAGGAGAGATGACAAGGGAAAGGGAGTCATCCCTAGCACCTCCCAACCAGTCCCTATCTCGAGAGTTCGTTGCTTTAGGTGCCATAACCTAGGGCACATTGCCTCCAACTGTCCCACCCGAGCCTTAGTCATCACTGAACCCCAGTCTGTGGAGCTTCCACCTTAGGAAGGAGAAGCCATTGAGAGGTACGAGGCCGATCCTGACCTCATCGCCCAGTTTGAGGAAATGGATGCAGGGTATGATGGAACGCATGTTGAGTATATGCAAATGGGAGATATTGCCGAGAGTTCGAACCAGGGAAGATTGGGTGTAGTTCACTGCATCCTTACCCACCCCCAGGAGGACGACTGGTGTCGAACCTCCATCTTCCAAACATACATTATGGTAAAATCCCAACCCTGCAAGGTGATTTTTGACAACGGGAGCTGTATCAATGCAGTCTCTTTAGACTTTGTCTCCCGTCTAGGTCTACCTACCCATCCTCATCCGAGGCCGTACAACGTGGCTTGGGTTGACGACACATCTATCCTAATCACCACTACATGGGTCATTCCTATCCAATTCCAGTCCTACCAAAGACATATTTTGTGCGATGTAGTGCCTATGAAGGTCGGTAGCATCATTCTAGGACGACCGTGGATCTATGATGTTGACCTTACTACATTTGGTCGGTCCAATCAGTGTTCCTTCTCACATAATGGGAAGAAGATACAGCTGTACCCGGCACCCCCAAAGGTGACCCCGGGAAAGTGTTCTACCTCCACCCCCACTGGAACTCCCAAGGTTCAAGAGAGTCCTCGGACTCCCGCTGAAGGGAAACTTCTCATTCCCTCTCCTTCTGTACCTATCACACATGTTCCCAAGGCCCCTAAGGTTGGTTATGACACGGTTAGGCGCCTTAACTTCATAGGTGTCCGTGAGCTAAATAGGGAGGTTACCGAAGGTGCCCATGTCTGGGCTGTTGTTGTCACCATCACCCCCGAGGAGTCCAGAGTCTCAGTCTCACCCGAGGTCCAGGCAATTCTGCAGGACTTCCAAGATATTTTCCCAGATGACTTGCCCTCTAGACTCCCTCCCATGCGTGACGTACAATACGCTATTGATCTTGTCCCCGGGTCCACCCTATCCAACCTTCCCCACTACAGATTGAACCCCAAGGAGCATGCTGAGCTCCAAAGGATTGTCGAGGACCTTATCCAAAAGGGTTTCCTTAGGGTGAGTAAGAGCCCATGTGCTGTCCCTGCCTTGCTCACACCCAAGAAGGATGGCACCTGGTGGATGTGTGTTGACAGCCGCGCCATCAATAAGATCACTGTCAAGTATATGTTTCCCATTCCCCGTCTTGATGACATGCTTGACATGATGAGTGGAGTCACCATCTTTTCCAAGATTGACTTGAAAAGTGGCTATCACCAGGTCCGAATTTGACCAGAGGATGAGTGGAAGACAACCTTCAAGATAAAAGAATGTTAGGAAAGATGATATGCTCTGATACCAAGTGTTAGGATGCGATATACGATCTAGAGAGGGTGAATTGATCAGTCACCCAATTAAAACCAACAACAATAGCTCCAAGTGCGGAATTAAAACAAGCTGCTGTTGGACGACAGAAGGATAAACAACACTATCAATGAAAGCCGACCTAACAGATCTAAATCAAGACGGTCCTAAGCATTCATCTACTACGGATCGAAGAAATAAACAGGATGCACACAATCCACACAACAATCGCATAGTAGTCAGAGATTTTTAAGGTGGTTCGATCTCAAACCCGAGATCTACGTCCACCCCACACTCCAAACCGGAATGTGGCTTCTACTGTTGATACACAGCTTCGTTGATCCACAGCTTTGGGGTCCAAAACCCTACAGACCGCTGGGCGTTACAGCTTATACCGTCCAAAGGAATCCTCCTCTGTAAACCGCTAGGGACTTACAGCTTTACCCGTCCAGAGGAATCCTCCTCTGCAAACCGCTGAGCTTCACAGCTTGCTCCGCTGACACACAGCTTGGAAACGCAGTTTCGGAAATGAAAAAGAAAACAAGCGAAGAAACAAACAAACCCACTAGGGGAATGTAGCTCAACACTGAGCAATTTCAGCTCCGATTCTGAACCGAGAGACTGAGGAACAAGCACTCACAGTATTCTCTCAGACACCTTTCTTTCAACTCTCTCCTCCTCTTATTCTCTCTTTCTTCTTGTTCTCTTCACTCTGGATCGTGCAAGCTCTCTCTGCTTCTGCTCTTTCGAAGTATGTTCACGATCCCCTTTCTCCTGAGGAAGAAGCTTCTTATTTATAAAGCAGTAGAAGGATAGGGCATGTGGTCACCACAATTCTCACCCAAACACCTTCGTCACGTGGCGGCATCACAGCATAGCTGCTTTCCACGTGTCACGATCCTGGCACTTTCTTCAATCTTGGATCACGTGCCCTTCTTAGTCTTTACGAAAAGGCACCTGTCAAGGCATCAGATATAGGTCATATTCAGACAATTATACGATATAAAAAGGAGATTGCACAGAGTAGAGATTTTAATGCACGGACTCAATTGTGGTGTTCACATACACATGCACAGACTCAATCATCTCTTCAAAAGCAGATGCACAGACATGGTTTCAACACAAAGCCTACGGATACATCGGCTGGGTGTGTGCAATGGGCAAGTATTGCATTGACCTGATGACTTGCCACTGAAGACGTTGTACTGACTTAGCATGCCCCGTGCCTGAGCTTGCACGGACTTATTCACACAGAATGCTTGACTTGCACAGACTTAATGTGTAAACGCGAATGCATGAACTTCTATGCACCGAGTTACCTAAGACATATTGCACAGACTCTAAGTGCCTGGTGCAGAGGTTGCACCGACTCGGTGGCGTGCATCGAGAAGAATTGCACCGACTTAGTTGTGTGCATCAGTGAGGATTGCACAGACTCAATGCAAAATTAATCATGTGTTGCACCGACTCTATTCAATGCACAGACTAAGATGCACACACCATTGATGTGATTATCTGACATATGAATGCATCAAAATACTTACACCATCATATATAGAAGTAAAGTCAATAAAGTCACACACCACTGTTGCTAATCATTAAAACAACTATTGTCAATCATCAAACCATTACATCACAAAGCAGTGCACGAACTGCTTATCAACCCAGAGGAGTCCCAACAATCTCCCCTTATTGATGATGGCAACCCATAGAATGAATACAATGAGATGATGTATTTTGATGAGACATGAATGATAATCAAGTGTCATGCATGCAACTACACAAGTTATGCATAGACTTACTCCCTGAGTGAGTCCTTTGAATTTTCCCTTTGAATATTTGACTCCTACCCCCTGAACATAGACTCTCCCCTTGAATATCTGAATCCTACCCCTTGAACATAGACTCTCCCCTTGAATATCTGAATGCAAACACACATTCTCCCCCTTTGCCATCAGCAAATAAGGAGGAAGGATGCCGTCGGAATAACATTCTATGTAATAGTTCAGAATGTGAGCAAATTATGGGGCAACCCTTAAGTCATATGAATCGAGCAATGGGCTTTCTGGATTAAAGTCATGTTTAACAGTTATAGAAGGTAAAGTGAATTCACTGACTTTCTGAAATAGGGTTATATACTCCATTTATAGCAATGAGACTGAGTCACATAACCATAAAAGTCTAGGTCGAGACAACACCCTACTTATTTCAGAGAGAGTGAATAGCAAGAAAAGTCACTTGAATTTGTATTGAGGTTAAACAATTGACACTCAATGACTTTTGTTTTTCCAAGGGTTACACCAATTTTCTTTCATGAGTTTCAGAAATTTGAACTTATTGAACAGACACGTGTCATTTATGCCGTTGACATTAGGTGTATACCTTGATTAGAGGCTAATACCCCCAGTTACTAAGCATAAACTACTATATCTGTCTCTGATCAAAAGCTACAGGGATAGTTTACACTTTTGACATTAAGGGTATACCTTGATCAGAGGCCAGTACCCCTAGTTCCTCAGTGAAACCTCTCCTATAAATTTGACCACATGAACAGAGTTAACCTGAGTCACTTCATGACTTAAGGTACTCTCCATTTCTTTGATGGAGACCTCAGTTTCTCAGTGTAACTCAATCATTGCTCTGCCACTTTGTTCATTTCTTTTTCTTTAATGATCTTATTGTTGCTGCCCTTATAACTTTTAGGGGTGCCTTGTTTAAGAACAATACAGACTTTAGTTTTCAAACCTTAGACATCACTAAATCTGTCATGTTCAGATACTGTGAAGACCTGTTCTATTATTGCCATGAGATAGAGGTTAAGAGCTATAAAGATTTTCTATCACCTTATTTTCTGAAGACAGTCTTTTGAACTCTACAGCCTATTAAAGTTAAACCTTCAGTTCATTCAATGAGCACATATTATTCTTATAGCAGAAGAGTTGTAATAATTGCAGCTCACGACAATGAACCAATTACTAGACTGTTATTCATTCTGTGTAAAAGGAGTGCAGACATTAAGGAGCAGAATCAACTCAAGAGTTTTCAGAGAGAGAGAAGGGGTTGAACTTAGTTCAGATATTGCTATCCTCCCCCTGACATCAATATGCATTAACTTAGATATGCAACATACAAACTTTGCACCGACCTTATCCTTCACGAGCAATGCAATGCACTGACCTTATCATGCAGTTTAGATAAAAGATGCACCGACCTTCATGCTACAAACTTACATTACGCATCGACAATATGCAAGACATGCATCGACATTAGCGTGCAAAATGTAGACAATGCACGGACTTATATGTATGTGCGGTATGGATATGCACCGACCTACATGTGGCTAGAATGTAATATGCACCAACCTTAAGACATACAATGACTTATGCTTCATGCAAAGTATGCAATGACCTGAGTGTTAGTGTTGGTGTGCTACATGCCAATTTCAGGTCGGGTAGGCCCAATAGTTGTACGATCTTGTTCATTATTAATAAAGTGGTATTTGAGCGTAAATATGCGATTGTGTATTACTTTACGATGTCCCTAGGATATGTGGTTGTAAAGTCAGTTCGAGATGGGATCTCGAACATGAGGCTGACTTTACATGGACGCATACCTTAAACTGTTCCTGGTTGGAGGGTAATCACTCGGGAATTTTGATTACCTATTAAACCAGTACACATGATGTGTTAGTGACCAGTCTCATGGTCATTGGTGCGGGGCACCAACACATATGTGTAGGTGTGTGTCTTTGGAGGATGTACACTGAACTGATCCGCTATTGGATCTTCAGATGGTTGATTATACCTAATGTCAACTGAAGATCCAACTGTCTCAGTAGCATCGTTGGTCCTTTGACCTGAGACATTGATCGGATCTTACACGAGGACTGGAATGGTTTAATTACTTGGCTAAGTGACTTTAACCATAAGTCATGAGTTGCCGAGTCATTAATCACTCCAGGATACGTGTGAAGATCATCAATGGTCAAGAGGGGATCGCTCACTGTCGGGTATATATCAGACAGTTAATGGGTCATGACATTGACGCTCCGTTAAATCCCTGGCCAGGGTCGTGCGAGTTCGTTTAGAACGGACGTCATACACTTTAAGGAGGTCATGGTCAAATGTCACGATCATGGGGTTTGACAGAAACCATACCCTCGATCGTACCAGACTCATAGAAGGAGCGAGGGATTATATCGATGCGGTAACTGTGGACTTACAGGTACTAGACAGACTGGTTTAAACCCGACGTCCTCTAGGATCACGCGGATTTGCTTGACCCAACGTGATCGAAGGTTCAGAATGAATTAAACTATTATTCGGCTCTAGTAGAAGCGAATAATACGTTTAATTTATTTCTAATTAGGAATTAGAAGTTAATGGGCCTTAAACTAGAGTGACTATGGGCCTAGAGGATCACACACAATGGATTCTTGGGTGACGGATTATTATTATACAAATGTATGTATTATTTCCTTTTTAGTTCCTTTTGGAAAGGAGTATAAATGGAGCTTAATACATATGTATAATAGAAGAAAAGATATATATACAGTTTCGATCTTTTGGAGCCCTTTTAGAAATGATCAAAACTCTATATATATGACATCCTATGTGAGCTCATTCGAACTCTCTTGGCTTAACCAAGCATTAAGGGTTAAGAGAGGAGGATTAGCTCCTCCCCCCTTTCCTCCCTCTTGCTCTCTCTCTCCAGAAGGTGAAAGGGTCGGGGAAGGTCCGTGCCGGGGGGTACCGTCGCTGCGCAAGGATCCGTGTGGATCATCTCTAGAGGCCATGTAGCTGTGCGGCTCGGTATTCTGCATCGGGCTTAGAGGACAGCGTCGTTCCGCGCAAGGTGAAATACTCAACCTGTAGTTAGGGGTTGAGGTGATTAAAACATCGATTAGAGCAGAGATCTAGGTTTCCATGCAATCGGGATCGGGCAAAATAAATTTTTTTTTGTTATCCGCTGCGTTGCCCGATGGTGATGTGCGAAACCTTACAGTGGTATCAGAGCCAGGTTGACGCTCTGGTCGGTGTTTTATCGCCGTTTAGAACCGTATTTTAGGGGCATTAAATCCTTCAATTATTAATTGTAGAAGGGGATACTGGGCATCTCGCTTCTTCCAGGATGCTGGGCATCGCTGGAGCAAAATTTTTTTTTTGGCCCGATTTGGGCGCACTGCGCCCTGGGCGCGGTGCTCCCGCCGCGTGCGCTGCCAGGGCGGCGCACGCGGCACTCGAGGGTCAGCGCCTGCAGGCGCTGACCCGCGAATGGCGGGCCGCGTGGCGGGCGAGGGAGCGACCGCCCACGCGTCCCGCGTGGGCGGCCGTGCCGGTTGTTTTTTTAATAAATAAAAAAATTATATTAATTAATTAATTTATGTGTGTGTAGATATATATATGATATATATATATATATAACACAATAAATTAATTTATTTTTTTTATCTCAGATTAATTGTATTATCTCAAAAGTAAATGTCAAATGGTAAATTTTATTTAACCTTTTGAATTTACTGAGGTGAGATAATTACTATTTACCTTAAGATAAAATGGTAATAATTGAAGTTACTTCAGTAAAAATTCAATTTTTGAATTTTTAATTATTAGATAATTATTAAATTTAGAATTTGAATTTTATTGAAGATTAAGTGTATAAATTCAATTATTTGAATTTTAATTATTGGATAATTATTAAATTCAAATTTTAAATTTTAGAATATTGATAATTGAGGATAATTACATTATTTAAATTTACTTTCAAATCAAATTATTGGATAATTAGTTTGAATTTAAATTTAAATGATTGCCATGTTTAAATTTGTGATTTAAATTTGATTATTGGATAATTAAAATAAAATTTAAATTTAAATAATTGTCATAATTATCTGACTTATTTGAATCAGATTCAAATATGAATGCCCCTGTGAAAATGATGGTTCTTTACATGATTTACTTTATTTACCTTGCAATGGCTTGCTTATGTGTTTAATTTTAGTTAATCATGCTATGTTTTTAAAATTAAACAAAGCTAGCTTATTTTTTTTTGCACATCCCATTTTTTAATTCAAAAGTAAGGATTATTTTCAGAAAATAACCCTTGATTGATTTTATTTGAATGGGTTGACAAGTGATCATGGACTTGGATTAATGTAATTAATTGGGGTCTGCGAACCTCCTTTCTCTCTCTGTTAAAATTCCAATGTACTTCTATCTTCCTCCATTGTTGTACTCGCCCTAAGGGCTTCTGGAATTTTATTGATATGTAATTTACATTTTTTCGACCTGCGTGATGTGTAAAAGTTATAATTACTGCGGCGTCGGAGTTTGAAAGCGCGGAGCACACCCGACGAGGACGATCCAGCTGCTTCGGAAGCGGGCCGGATGCCTTAGTTACATTAGGGTTAAAGTCCATGATCACTTGCATTTTAATTTTGCATTGGATGCATTTATTTTGTGCAAACTACTAGGTACGGTAAATATATTGGATATATTTATATTACCACCTAGGGTGAGATCAAGATAAAATTAAATTCCATCGCGATTAAATTTTAGATCTTGTAAGCGTGGCTCTAGGAGTCGTCGTGGCCCTCCATCATTATGGAGTGAATGAACGTTTTCATTTCATGGATTTGTTGTGCTTTCCACATGGTCCATGAGTTTGGGGGCGGGATTAAACTCCAAGGCTCGGCCTCAATAGGGTGAGGAATTGAACTCGGCCTTGTTGTGCTTTCCACAAGGGTCGGGTCATGAACTCATTGCTATGTAGTAATGATGGTTAGATCTAACCGAGAATATCATTTGTTGTGCTTTCCACAAGGGGATAATTTCTCGGGGGCCGAATATCGGATATTGCATTAGATGCAAGTGCTTGTTGACTGCCCTTGAGATGGTGTATGGCTTGTTGTGCTTTCCACAAGGTCGTACATCAGTCTCGTTGGGATTCCGACCCACTAGGTTGATCTCCCTGATCTCCCGTTCTATATACTGAGGGTCATATAGTTCGATCGAAAAATAGTGAGACTAACTAAGATAGAAAACCACATCTAAGTTAGAATTTGAACACATGCTAAGTTGTCTTTTATTTCTTATCCAGATTATAATGTCATCGTCCAACCCCCTCCGCGGCATCTTGGATGCAAATAGATTAACTAGACCGAACTACTCG
The DNA here is from genome assembly GCA_022559845.1 of Amorphophallus konjac. Lineage (NCBI taxonomy): Eukaryota > Viridiplantae > Streptophyta > Magnoliopsida > Alismatales > Araceae > Amorphophallus > Amorphophallus konjac. The sequence continues at coordinate 315,821,801 of CM040124.1, forward strand.
GATTGGCTGCGTAATCTACGCATAGTCCTTACCGCCGAAAAGATAGCTTACGTGTTGGACACGGTTCATTCTGAGCCAGCTCCTGTTGCCGACGAGGGCGAGTTATTAGCTTATGCCAAATGGTCTGAAGACTCCTCCCTTGCTCAATGTTACATGTTGGCCTCTATGGCTCCCGAGTTGCAGAGGTAATTTGAAAAGACTGATTGTAGAAGCATACTTCTCAATCTACGCCAGCTCTTCGGGGAGCAGGGTAGGATTGAGAGATATGATATCTCAAAAAGGCTTTTCAGGACACGGATGTCAGAGGGTTCTTCAATACGGGCCCATGTACTGAAAATGATGGAGTGGATTGAAAGACTCAATGCATTGGGGTTCAAGTTGGATCTTGAACTATGCATTGATCTTATACTCCAGTCATTGCCTGATTCCTTTTCTTCCTTCATCATGAACTTTAACATGAATAGGATTGAAGCAACTCTCCCAGAGCTGCTCAACATGTTAAAGAGTGATGAAGGAACCATGCAAAAAGATAAACCATCTTCATCTGTAATGATTGTTGGCCGGGCCAACAAGAAAAGGAAGGCTACCCAAATATCCACCACAAGTAACAAAGGGAAAGGAAAGAAGAAGGCCATAGGTAAGCAACTCGCCAAAGTTGACAAAGGGAAGGGCAAGAAGAATGAAAAAGAGGACAAATATTTTCGATGCGGGGAAACTGGGCATTGGAAAAGGAATTACAAGGTAATTCTAAATGAAGGTATTTTTGTCATAGACCTTAATTTGTCATATATGGAATCCACATCATGGGTATTGGATACTGGATGTGCATCTCATATCTGCAATTCTGTGCAGGTGCTGACAAATAGAAGGCGGCTGGGCAAAAAGGAGATTGAACTGAGGATGGGTAATAAAGCTTTAGTTTCTGCAAAGCTGTCGGGACTGCACGCCTCAGTTTACCTTCAGGAGTCATTCTGGAGCTGAATGACTGTTATTATGTTCCTAATATTATTAAGAACATTATTTCAATCTCTGGTTTGTATAACATTGGATATACATTGACTTTTAATAGCACTGGGTGCTCTGTAATGAATAATGGTTTGATTATAGCCAATGGTTCATTAGTCAATGATCTTTATGTATTAGATACACGTTCTAATGTTATGCAAGTTTTCAATGCTGATGAAGTGAATTCTGCATATCTATGGCATTGCAGACTTGGTCATGTAGGTGAGAAAAGAGTCTCTCACTTACACTCAAATGGGTATTTGAATTCGTTCGAATACAAGTCATTTGATACCTGTGAGTCGTGTCTCATGGGGAAAATGATCAAGGCTTCCTTTAGTGGACATGGTGAGAGGACTGTTGACCTTCTCGAGCTCATACATTCGGATGTATGTGGACCCATGTCCATAGAAGCAAAAGGGGGTTACCTCTATTTCATTTCTTTTATTGATGACTTCTCTAGATATGGCTATGTGTATTTAATTAGACATAAGTCACAAGCCTTTGAGAAGTTTAAGGAATATAAGAATGAAGTAGAGAAACAGACTGGCAAAAGTATTAAAGCTTTTCGATCGGATCGAGGAGGTGAATACTTGAGCCATGAATTCACTTCTTATCTTAAAGACCATGGAATAGTTTCTCAGTGGACTCCACCGTATACACCACAGCACAATGGTGTATCCGAAAGGAGAAACATGACCTTGTTAGACATGGTCCGATCCATGATGTCTATGTCAGGACTACCCTTGTCTCTCTGGGGCTATGCATTAGAGACTGCGGCTTATTTATTGAATAGGATCTTAAGTAAATCAGTTCCTTCTATACCATATGAGATATGGAAGGGCAGGAAACCAAATTTTAATCACATTAAAATTTGGAGGTGTCATGCTCATGTAAAGAAGAATGATAGTGACAAGGTTGAGTCGAGAACTGATAAGTGTAGGTTTGTGGGATATCCAAAGGAGACATTTGGATATTATTTCTATCACCCTTCTGAGCAAAGGGTCTTAGTGGCTAAGAGAGCTGTATTTCTAGAAAGAGAATATATTCTCCAGAAAAACAGTGGGAGCCAGATAGAATTGGACGTGGTTCAAGAACCACAACCCGTAGACACAGGCTCATTAGATGAGATTATATCGGTTGATCCTATTCAGAGTGAAACACTGACACTACAGAGATCTGGTAGACTACCGAGAGAACCTGAGAGATATATTGGACATGTCTCAGAGGGGTCCTCTAAGGTATGTATCGATGAGGATGAAGATCCCCAATTGTACCAGGATGCAATCCGTAGTGCGGACTCCGAGAAATGCAAGAGGCAATGGATTCAGAGATCCAGTCCATGTACACCAATAAAGTTTAAAACTTAGTTGATGTACCCAAAGGGAAGGTCCCTATCGGTTGCAAATGGATTTTCAAAAGGAAAATCAGTGTAGATGGACAGATTGACACATACAAGGCTAGACTAGTGGCGAAAGGATATCGTCAAAGGCAATGCATTGCCTATGACGAGAATTTTTTACCGGTAGTCATGGTTAAGTCAATCAGAATCCTCCTTGCCATTGTTGCATACCTGGATTATGAGATCTGGAAAATAGATGTGAAGACATCTTTTCTTAATGGAAATCTGTCAGAAGAGGTGTACATGGTACATCCTAAAGGATTCACCTCCAAGCTACATCCTAATAAGGTATGCAAACTTCAAAGGTCTATTTATGGATTAAAGCAGACATCTAGAAGCTGGAACTTAAGATTTGACGAGGCTGTTAAATCTTTCAACTTCATTCAGAATGAAGATGAACCCTGTGTTTACAAGAAGGTCAGTGGGAGCTCTATGACCTTCTTGGTCCTTTATGTTGATGACATCTTACTCATTGGGAATGATGTAGGGATGTTAACATCAACTAAGTCTTGGTTATCCAAGACCTTCTCCATGAAGGATTTGGGAGAAGCATCCTATGTGCTGGGCATAGGGATCTATCGAGATAGATCTAAAAGGATGCTAAGATTATCCCAATCCATGTACATAGACACTATCATCAAAAGGTTTAGGATGGAAAATTCCAAGAGAGGTCTTATTCCCATGAGACATGGATTTGCCTATCCAAGGGGATGAGTCCTAAAACTTCTGAGGAAGTGGCACACATGAATAAGGTACCCTATGCTTCGGCGATAGGGTCAATCATGTATGCAATGCTATGTACACGGCCTGATGTTGCCAATACTTTAAGCATTGTCAGTAGATATCAGGCAAATCCAGGCGAAGAACACTGAAAGGCAATAAAGGGCATCCTTAAGTACTTGCGAAGGGCTAAGGATATTTTTCTGTTTTATGGGGGAGAGGACCTACAGCTTAGAGCTTACACAGACTCTAGTTTCCAATCAGATCCAGATGACTGTAAATCCATGTCAGGGTTTGTATTCATGTTGAATGGAGGGGCAGTCAGTTGGAGAAGCTCCAAGCAAGATACGACTGCAGATTCGACGACGGAGGCAGAATATATTGCTGCAGCTGAAGCTGCTAAGGAAGCAGTCTGAATGAAGAAATTCATCTTGGAACTTGGCGTAGTTCTCGAGATATCAGCTCCCATCCCATTATTTTATGATAATAATGGGGCCATCGCCCAGGCGAAGGAACCGAGATCTCACCAAAGGTCGAAGCATATTCTGAGGTGCTTCCACCTTATTTGGGAGATTGTTGACCGTGGAGATGTGGCGGTAGAGCGTGTACCGTCAGAAGACAACATAGCAGATCCACTAACTAAGCCTTTGACACAGACTGTATTTGAGCGCCATCGGGATAAGATGGGCCTCAAAGTTGTGGGCAATTGGCTGTAGTTCAAGTGGGAGATTGTTAGTGTTGGTGTGCTACATGCCAATTTCGGGTCGGGTAGGCCCAATAGTTGTACGATCTTGTTCATTATTAATAAAGTGGTATTTGAGCGTAAATATGCGATTGTGTATTACTTTACGATGTCCCTAGGATATGTGGTTGTAAAGTCAGTTCGAGATGGGATCTCGAACATGAGGCTGACTTTACATGGACGCATACCTTAAACTGTTCCTGGTTGGAGGGTAATCACTCGGGGACTTTGATTACCTATTAAACTAGTACACATGATGTGTTAGTGACCAGTCTCATGGTCATTGGTGCGGGGCACCAACACATATGTGTAGGTGTGTGTCCTTGGAGGATGTACACTGAACTGATCCGCTATTAGATTTTCAGATGGTTGATTATACCTAATGTCAACTGAAGATCCAACTATCTCAGTAGCATCGTTGGTCCTTTGACCTGAGACATTGATCGGATCTTACACGAGGACTGGAATGGTTTAATTACTTGGCTAAGTGACTTTAACCATAAGTCATGAGTTGCCGAGTCATTAACCACTCCAGGATACGTGTGAAGATCATCAATGGTCAAGAGGGGATCGCTCACTGTCGGGTATATATCAGACAGTTAATGGGTCATGACATTGACGTTCCGTTAAATCCCTGGTCAGGGTCGTGTGAGTTCGTTTAGAACGGACGTCATACACTTTAAGGCGGTCATGGTCAAATGGCACGATCATGGTTTGACAGAAACCATACCCTCGATCGTACCAGACTCATAGAAGGAGCGAGGGATTATATCGATGCGGTAACTGTGGACTTACAGGTACCAGACAGGCTGGTTTAAACCCGACGTCCTCTAGGATCACACGGATTTGCTTGACCCAACGTGATCGAAGGTTCAGAATGAATTAAACTATTATTCGGCTCTAGTAGAAGCGAATAGTACGTTTAATTTACTTCTAATTGGGAATTAGAAGTTAATGGGCCTTAAACTAGAGTGACTATGGGCCTAGAGGATCATACACAATGGATTCTTGGGTGATGGATTATTATTATACAAATGTATGTATTATTTCTTTTTAGTTCCTTTTGGAAAGGAGTATAAATGGAGCTTAATACATATGTATAATAGAAGAAAGGATATATATACAGTTTCGGTCTTTTGGAGCCCTTTTAGAAATGGCCAAAACTCTATATATATGGCATCCTACGTGAGCTCATTCGAACTCTCTTGGCTTAACCAAGTATTAAGGGTTAAGAGAGGAGGATTAGCTCCTCCCCCCTTTCCCCCCCCTTGCTCTCTCTCTCCAGAAGGTGAAAGGGTCGGGGAAGGTCCGTGGCGGGGGGTACCGTCGCTGCGCAAGGATCCGTGTGGATCATCTCAAGAGGCCGTGCAGCTGTGCGGGTCGATATTCTGCATCGGGCTTAGCGGACAGCGTCGTTCCGCGCAAGGTGAAATACGTAACCCGTAGTTAGGGGTTAGGGTGATTAAAACATCGATTAGAGCACAGATCTAGGTTTCCATGCAACCGGGATTGGGCAAAATAAATTTTTTTTGTTATCCGCTGCATTGCCCGATGGTGCTGTGCGAAACCTTACACTGAGTGCTCACACATTGCATAGGCTAGGTGCAATACGTGCATCAAGACTCTGTGCAACTCATACACAACCATCAGAAAAAGTCTGTGCAAGACATCAAACAACCGAATACTCAAGAATCTTCTTTATTCAACTTTTTAAGGAAAAGGCTGACACAATCACCTCAGAACATATCAACACACAGCTCAAGAATGAATTTTATTCATCATTTTCTTGCTGAAATTTACACAGCCCAAATTCTCATCTTAGATATTTAAATCTTTCATTTCCAAGGGGTTTAGTAAAAATGTCAGCAGTCTGTTTTTCAGTTTCAATAAATATTAATTCAATTTCATTTTTACTTACATCATCTCTAAGAAAGTGGTGTTTTATTTCAATGTGCTTAGTCCTAGAGTGATGAACTGGATTTTTAGTTAGGCAAATATCACAAGTATTATCACATAAAATTGGAATGCATCCCTTATGTGATAATCTGAAAGCTGGTGCTTGATCCATAGTACCTGAGCTACACAATTTCTTGCAACAACATATTCTGCCTCTGCAGTGGACAATGCAACTATGTGTTGCTTCTTAGAAGCCCAGGATACTAGGCACCCACCTAGAAATTGGCAATGCCCACCAGTGCTTTTCCTATCTATCCGACACCCAGCATAGTCTGCATCAGTGTATGCCAGAAGCTCTATCTCACACCTAGCAGGGTACCAAAGTCTAAGTTCTTGAGTGCCTGATGTTGATTTATTTTGCTTCTCTTCTTCTCTTTGTTTTATGTGCAATAAAGATGATAGGCAAACATCAAAGATCTCAATCAACCCAAGGACATGCGAACCATGAACCTAGGCAACCAGAACAAGATCTAGCATGGGCATGCCATCTCAATCATCAAACTAAACTAAGGGAATAAAGAAAAACACACGCCGGGGCGTGGAGCAAAAGCAAATAAAAACACACCGCAAGGGTGGAGCAAGCAAAGAGGATAAGAGATATGAGATGGAGAGAAAGCTAATGCCCAATGCTAAGAAAGAATGTGATCGCCACCAAAGTAGAAACAAGCCAAAGACTTGAAAATATCTTGGAAATAGGTGGATGAAGCACCCGCCCACGGGAGAGAGAAAATCAGGGAAATCTGCAGATCAACGGAATGTAACGGCCTAAAGCCCACGCGTCACTAGGAAGTGACGGTCACTCGATGAACCGCTATATGAATCTGACGCGCCTGCACAAGACCGTCAAATAACCTGCAGTAATAACTTGTGAATTCTTTTAACTCCAACTCCTCCAGCCGGCCAGAAGACTTGGGCCTCGTGTGGTGAACCTGTAAACCTGCCAAAGAACGTGAAAACACAAGAAAACAGACCCAAATTAGCCCTTTAAACAATATAGCATCAATTCTTCAATAAACTCAATAGCATGCAAAAGGAAAGGAAAGTACCGGGGAGGTTTTGGTTTTTTAACCCCTCTGGGCGTTTTTTAAAAAGATAGGAGGATGTTTAGATGATGAAAAATCAGGGAGAACGTGGAGAAAAGAAGAGGGATAATGCTTTTGATGAAAAGGAGATGAGGAAGAACACAATATGTAATGATGAACTTTGAAAACCAATGGAACGAATACTCCCTTCACCGTGAAGCATATGAACGTGAAAGATAATTCTCCTTGGTCAAATGTGACTCCAGAATGCGGCAGCACTTCGACGCGAACTCCAGATCTTCCTCTTCTGGGCCATGAAGTTAAGGGTGCTATTTATAGGCCCTCAAACTCTCCGGTCGAGCAGAGAAAAATCCAGCAAGATAAGAGGATAACTCTTAGCAAATCCTTGAAGATAATAACACCAAGAGTCCATAGAAACAAACAGAAGGTTCTGAGGATCAGATTTGGAAGAGAAATCAACAATTCAAACTCTTATCTCGACCACGGAGTAGCAGAGAAAAGGCCTGAACTGCCAGGACTCTCTGTTTGGATGTAACGGCTGGTCAACAGACCGCTACATGAAAATAACGCGCCAGGGAATGTCCGTTATATTCAACCTTATCTCAAAAGAGATAAGATCAATGGGAAGAAGATCAAACAAGTTGGACTCTCGAAGGAAAGTAACGGCCAAGGCCGGACGCGTTGGAATAAATAACGGCTACACGACAGACCGTTAGATTCAACGGATAAGCAAGAGGATAAGCTTTAGAACAAAGGCCTCAAACTTTAGGACTCTTCAATAAGTAACGGCCCAGGGATCATGCGTTATATGGAAGTAACGCACCCAGGGAGGACCGTTATTAACAATGAGGATAAAAAAGGTGCAAAGCTTGCTAAGCTCATCGAATAAAAGGCCACAATAAACCACACTCCAACCAAGGAGAAGACCCAAGAAACATGCTTAAAATTGATCGAGGAGACTCGATAAAGAGTGAACAACTCGGAGCATCATATGGATAAGCAAGGAGATGACCCAACTTATTGGTCATAAAACGGGTGTCAACAGATGCCCCTCCTTAACGCCCTCTTTGCAGGGGAGCGAGTGGAGGTGAAGCGGAAATGAAATGGAACATGGAGATGAAGCGGAAATGAAGCGGAGTGAAGCGAAAAAGTGGGTGTTAAGGTAAACGACACCCGTTCTTTACCAACAAGCGATAGGAACTTTCTGAAAAACTTCGAAATGATCACAAGGAAAAAGCCAACCAATGGACGCATGTCTGGAGGAACTAACAACTAAGGAAAGAAAACACGGCTAGCCGCCGGAGGCAACGGAAAGGAAAGAGAACTGACTAAACTCCAGACAGGAATCTTCAGCCAACCAAATCGAGCGACGAGATCAAAGGAAACCTTCTAATTCCGAGTGGAATAATTCTCCTCATTCGAGATCAAGAATACAGCTATTCACCAACATCGAGATACCTTGAACAGATGAAGCACATAAATGCTCAAAAGATGCGTATGATGCATGCTGGGCTAAAGAAAAAGAAATCTTTAAAAAGAATGCAAAGAAAGATAAAATATCAAGATACTCGAGAATAATATTGCCAAGCTGGAGAAACCAGGGTCAGGACTCCATCTGCAACCACGGCGTGCAAGACAGAACCATCGTCCCCAAATTTTTCCAACCTAACGGCCTATCCAACGATTAAACATGTGAACTTAGATCAGCATCATTTTTGTTTAAGGGGAACATCAGATCCTGGAACACACGAATGACCAGCCGGTTCTCGAGATAATATATTGTAGATAACATATAATAATGCACTAATGGATAAGGGAAAGAGATACAATACCCGACTTACCTGCCTGATGAACGACAAAGCGTGATGCTTCATTCATGAGAAAGAAGTTAGCCAATAATTGATATGAGTATAAATCAAAGCATAACCATTTGTACGCGTGATAATCATCAACAATGAACATTACGGCAGAAAATGCAATCATTTAAACATCAAATAGACTATTTCATTCATCAAGAAACTTGCAAGTTTGTAACGGTTTACTTAGAGGGCGTCACATAAAGTAACGGCCAGGGAAGAGCCGTTATAAATTAGGCGGTTCACATTCTCCAATGAAACAGTTCAAAATGACCTGACGGTCTAAACACTACGCATCAGAGGATGTAACGGTCTGGAGATAGACCGTCACATTTCCTGAGCGTTCAAAAAAAAAAAAAACAAAACCGAACGGTCTCAAACCTCATTCAACACTCATTCAACAAAACGCCCCCAAAAACCCCAACTGAGAGCCACCAAAGGCACCGGCGACCACCCACGAAATGGCCGGCGACGAGCCTCAATTACCACCGAAGAAGAGGGAAAAGGGGATGAAGAGGAAGGCCATCCACCGCCTCCACCGCCGGATAGAGCGAGAAGTCATCCCGCCGCCCGTGGAGGAAGAAACGGCAAGGAGAGAGCCAAGGGTGGATGAAGAGGCTCCAGCAGCCAAAGAGAACCACGGGGATGCTCCCCTGGATGAAGAAGAACCCAAGGAACAAGAGAAGAAGAAGAAGAGAGGGCAAGACCGAGAGGTAAGCCCTTTGCCCTAATTTTTCAATTTTCAATTTTTATGGTTTTTTATGTTGATGCATGCGTGGATGGGGGGTAGAAGATGGGTCTACGAACCCATTAAGATCATTTGTAGGCCTTTTGGCCAAGGTGAGAAGCCAACAGAATGCATAGGGGAGAATGCCCTCTAGCAAAGAATGTGACGGTCCTTCCAGAGACCGTCACAAGCCTAACGCATCACCCGTGGTGCGTTAGATCCATGTAACGCCCCACACCAGGGCCGTCACAGTCACCAGTGACCCAGAACTATTTTTAGGTTTTCAATTATTCAATTTTTATTTTGTTTTCATTTTATGAATGCTATACAATGATTTTATGATGCAATTGACTAACTTATGCTCTAAAATGAATGCAGAGAAAGAGACGGACGAGGATCTCATGGCTCTAGATCCAGGCAGTGTACCAAGCATTGCCTGATTATCAGAGAGAGAGAGATTGGCATCGATGGGGTTCGCCGAGGTGCTCAGCATTGAGGTGACCAGGATGGACACACCGCTGCTGTACGCATTGCACGAGAGATGGGATCCGATCAGCAGGGCGTTCATCTTCCCGTGGGGTCACATGATCCCCACGCTGGAAGACATGGCGAGGATTGCCTGGCTGAGAGTCCACGGAGCCGCAGTGACAGGATGGACCTACAGGAACTATCGGGAGATGGCTCAGGAGCTGCTGGGGCTGGATTTGATCAGACCGGGGCAGACGTCATCCCAGCTCTCGAGATCAGTACTACAGGAGAGCTTAGGACTGAGAGGAGCAGCGATTGCCGTGGGTGAGTTACCAGAGGAGCATCTGGGTAGAGTGATAGACTAGGTGCCCCCACGAGTGGCGGCAGAGGCGGGACCGGAGGGAGATCGCACCCTGAGGCGGTTTCTGATGCTATTGTTCGGGAAGCTCTTGTTCGTGACTCGAGCAGATGTGATCAGCTGCAGGCTGCTGCCGATGATCGAGGATCTGGGCACAGTTGGAAAGTACGCCTGGGGAGCGGCAGTGCTAGCCTTCCTGTTCGAGTCCCTCAGCACGACGGACCGACAGACGATGCTGGGCGGCTTCTCACCTTTTCTACAGGTAAATGCAATTTAAATGCTTTCCACCATGATTTATGCAAACGCTTATGAAATGATTATGCAGTTGGCTGATTTAACTTCTAAATGCAGTTCTGGAGCTACATGTACCTCCCAGGCATTGGGAGAGGCACGATACTTCACGTCGATCGCATCCCGATCGCCAGGCAATGGGTGGTCGCGAGGGACCCAGGGTCGATCATCAGATTAACTCGGGCGATCCATGACGATTTGGATTCCTTTCCGCACACGGCGGTAAGCCCAAAAACTCATAAATGCTTTCTAAATGATTTAAATGCTTTTATATGCTTCTTAAATGATGATAACCGGACTAACATGCTAATGAATGGACTATCATGCTTCTAGGTGAGGTTGACCCCGTACAGAGGCGAGAGTTACGAGGGACAGCCATGGGTGGAGGCAGCCCTCTCGTACCGGGGATGAGACATATGGTTGCACTGCATCCATATCATCGAGCCTCTTCATTATCGGCTGATTCTGAGGACTCGGGGACTACATCAGCCTGAGGTGACCTTCTCACGCCGTAGTGACGACCACCCGGGGAAATCAGTGAAGGGAATCAGCGACGACATAGACTGGTGCGCCTGGAAAGTAAAGTACGTCCATGACTGGAATAAGCGGGCAGAGTAGTGAAAGAGCGGGATGAGAGCGATGAGGCGTATTTGAAGGCCTTCGCTCGACTGTACGGGGACCGAGTGTACCGAGGTACCCGACGACCGGTACGCAATTCTAAACTCAAAACTCTGAATGCCTTTTATAAAAATTTTATCCTATATGCACTGACTCACATGCTTCTAAAAATGTAGCTAGACCCTGAGGGAAGGATAGCCGAGCTCGAGGGGCTTCTTCATGCCACCGTCCAGCAGCGGGACGAGTACCGGACTGCCTTGGAGCTCCTGGTAAGATTCCCAGAACCTTGGACTTAAAATAATTATGCTTTATGATGCTAATGATGCAAATGCAATTGACTGACTATGACTTCTAAATGCAGCGGGCCGAGGGAGCCCAAAGAGCGGGACCGGATGCCCCATCGTCATCCTCACAGCCTGCCGGAGGCAGGGCTGAGCGAGACGCCGAGTTTGCTCGAGCAGTTGCTCTGGCCGAGGAGGCGGAGGCCACCCTCGCGGAGCGGGTAAGATGCTAAATGCTTATGCAAATTAAATGTTTATGCTTACATGCCTATGCTTATGAAAAATGAAATGCTCATGTGACTAACTATATGCAACGCAAACTACAGGCGAGAGAGCTAGCCGCAGCAGTGGCCGAGGCAAGGCTGGCTCGAACGGAGGTAGAGTGTCTCCAGGTAGAGATGGAGCGAGGACGATCGGAGGCGGAGCAACTCCGGACAGAGCTAGCTCGGTCATAAGCTGAGGTGGAGAGACTCCGGGCCAGGACGGCGGACTTGGATCGTTACCGGACCGAGGCACGAGACACGCGGTGTCAGATCTTCGAGTTGAAGATCGAGCTGCGGACGATGGAGCGGACAGTGAGAATGATGGGCCATGGACCAGAGCGGAGTGCCTCCCAGAGTGGAGTACGGAGGAGTGCTGCCCCGAGCGGCTTGATAGGGGATTTCCTTGCCAGCTCCTCTGGCCAGCGGAGGAATGAGAGGGCAGAGATAGGACAGCAGGAGGAGAGCGCCTCCATAGCACCACCTGCGAGGAGACCTGAGGGAGGAGATGATGATGGCGGCCCGGCGGATAAGCCGGCCGAGTGATGCATTTTTTTGGTTTTCTTATTCTTATTACTTGTACATAACTTGTATGGGAGATAAAAAATGGAAATGCAAATCTTTTTTGTGATTTGTTATAACTTTTATGTGAATGAATGGAAGTGTATGCAAACAGGTGATCATGTGAAAATGAATGGGAATGAATGCAAGAAAATGTATTGTGAGAGAATGATTGGAATGCAGGAAATGTATGTGGATGTGCTAAAGAACGGATGAGAATGAGTGTATGTTAAAGAATGGATGATTGTGTGGAGATGAAATGTGAACGATGGGGGCGAGATAATGTGTGGATGCACAGGATGAACGGAATGGGAAGCTTGTGGGACCGCCAGGTCTACACGGAGGCAGATAGGAATAGCACAAGTCACAGTAGCAGACAATGTAACGGTCTATACCCAAACCGTCAGGATCAAGTAACGCATCGGGTGGAGGCCGTTAGAAAGGACAGAGCCCAACTCTGCAGAATTGAGCAGCAGGAAGAGTAACGGATTAGAGATGGTGCGTTATATACAAGTAACGGCCAAATGCTAGACCGTTAGAGATGGCAGAGTAATGTTGAACTACGAACGTACTGACTGTACTCAGTGTGTATAGACCTAGCCAAGGTGATGTGTAGACTTCGAGTGCAGACGTCCAGATGATGCATAGACTTCATGAACACAGCAGCAAGGATGTATGGACTTGGACAAGGGATGTACAGACTTGGGGCTTGTGCTCACGTTGGGCAATGTACAGACTTGAATCAAGAATGTATAGACTTGAAGCGGTGTGGACATATAGACTTGGGATGAAGACTGTACAGACTTGGAGAATGTATGGACTTTGAATGAAGACTGTACAGACTTGAGGAGACATGGAACGTGTAGACTTGGGGAACGTACACACTTGGATGAAGAATGTACAGACTTGGGGAATGTACACACTTGGATGGAGAATGTACAGACTTGGGGGAAGGTATGTACTTAGATGAAGAATGTACAGACTTTGAACGACGTGTAGACTTTGGACGAAGGCTGTACAGACTTGGGGGAAGGTATGGGAATGTATAGACTTCAACAAATGTATGGACTTCAACGAATGTATAGACTTGCACCTGATGTATGGATTTCAAAGTGAATGGGATGTATAGACTTCAACAAATGGGACGTATAAACTTCAACGAATGTGACGTATAGACTTGGGTGAGGATGTAGAATGTATAGACTTGGCAACGATGGTGAAGAATGTATAGACTTGGGTGAAGATGTGGAATGTATAGACTTGGGTGAAGATGTGGAATGTATAGACTTCGAAAATGATGTATGAACTTGAAGCTGATGTATAGACTTGAAGCTGATGTGTGGACTTGAACGAATGTACAGACTTTATCAACGGTGTATGGACTTCAAAAATGCATGGACTTGAACGAATGTACAAACTTCAACAACATGATAAATGCATGCAGACTGGGATGATGAAGGGGATGTATAGACTAAACCAAATATGCAAGAAATGTGACGGTTCAGGCGCAGTGCGTCGGAGGCAGATAACGGCCATGAGCAAGACCGTTGAGAATGATTGACCAAGTAGAGGCCAAAACTGATCAGCAGAGAATGTAACGGCTCAGAGAGAACGCGTCACAAGAATATAATGGTCTAATGTTAGACCGTTAAGCTTGACAGAACAAGTTTTATCAAATTAAACCCACGGAAAATGTGACGGCCCAGCTCTGGCGCGTCAGAGGAAAGTGACGGTCTAGCGACAGACCGTTAGATAATGAATTGTACTCCGAGACGGATTGAGCCGCAAGGGGCAAAACCCGAGATAGGAAGCCTTAAATCCGTTCTAGACTCCTCCCAGACTTAAGATAAAGCCTTCCAATCCAAATCTTATCTCTTTAAAGCTGAAATCAAACCTTTAAAACTTGGAAACTTAGCCAAAATCGTGTCTTTCTGAATTCTCTGCTAGAAGCTGAAAAAACCTCTCTTAAGGGCAGGAAAGAAGATGAAGAGAAGCTTCGAGGTGATAGCTATGGAGGAGAAAGTCTACACCGGACCCAAAGCTGCAAGAAAGGAGTACAGAGAGCTGTAAAGGCTAACCTCAATTCCCAAGCACCTAAGCTCCAATGCTCAAAGAGTGGTAAGCTTCCATAACCTAACCAAGTTCAGAAATTCCTGCACTTCATCTTCTTCCTCATGGTCTTCTTCTTTTCTTAGCCCCTCCCCGGTCCAAGATGCTATTCTAATCTGAAGTGGGTGGCTCCCATGATAAAGGCACTCCCTTTAGAGGTTACATCAATTCTCAAAACATGGCACCTCCAACCTCTCTTGGTTTTAGGCAAGAATTTCCAGAAATTGACATTAGATTGGCCTAGTATTTCAGCCCTCATAGAGTTGTGGCATCCACAAACACATACCTGTTGACACCCGTTTTATACCCAATAAGTCGGGTCGTCTCCTTATTCATTCTATACGATGCTCCGAGTTGTTCACCCTTCATTGAGTCTCTTGGTCAGTTGAAGCTTGTTTCTTGGGTCTTGATTCCTGTATTAAGATGTGGCTCCCGGTGGCATTGCGTTGGATGAATCTTAGCAAACCCTTCACTCTATTTTTGAACCTCAATGATAATAACGGTCTCAGTTAGGCGCGTTGCTTCCTTCTGACGGATAGAACCTGGGCCGTTACTTTTTGAAGAGTCTTAAGGCTTGAGGCCTCGTTTTCAGTGCTTATCCCTTAATTTCCACGTTGATGATGACGGTCTATCGTGTAGCCGTCGTTTCATTCTAACGCCCTATGCCTTAGCCGTCGCTTCCTTGAAGAGTCCTATTGTTTGGATCTTCTTCCCGTTGATCTTATCTCTTTGAGATAGGGTTAAAAATGGCGGTCGTTCCTTGATGCATTACTTCCAAGTGGCGGTCTATCGTGCAGCCGTTACTTCCTTCCGAGAGTCCTGGTAGTTCAGGCCTTTTCTCTGCTACTCCGTGGTCGAGATAAAGATTTGGATTGACGTTATCCCTTTCAAATCCGATCCTCAGGGACTCTTGGTGATATTATCTTCAAGGATTTGCTAAGAGTTATCTCTTTATCTTGCTGAATTATCCTCTGCTCGACCTAAGAGTTTGAGGGTCTATAAATAGAACCCTTGACTTCATGGCCAAAGGGGAGGAAGATTTTGAATTCGCGACGAAGTGCTGCCGAACTCAGGAGCCATATTCATCCAGGAGGAGCTGCTTCCCACGTCCATCCATCTTCTAATCAAGGGAGTACTTTGGTTTTGTCTTTCAAGTTCATCCTTGCATGCTTGAGTTCTTCCTTGGTTTTCCTCAAACAAAGCATTGTCCCTCCTCTTCCTCCACATTTTTCACTGTTCTTTAAGCATACAAACATCCTCCCAAACTTTTAAAAACACCCAGAGGGGTTAAAAAACCAAAACTCCCTGGTAATTCCCTCTCCTTTTGATGTTCTCAAGCTCTTTAAGAATTGAGGCTATGCTTGTGAAAAGGGCTAATTGAGGTTGTCTTGTCTTGTCTTTCTACTTCTTTGGCAGGTTTACAAGTTCATTAGCACGAGGCCCAAGTCTTCTAGCCGGCTGGAAGAGTTGGAGTTAAAAGAATTCAAGCTTTACTACTGCAGGTTACCTGACGGTCTGGTGCAGGCGCGTCACTATCCTCTGGCGGTCTATCGTGCGGCCGTCACTTCCAAGCGACGCACAGGGTTCTGGCCGTTACTTCCAAGTTGATCTGCAGGCTTTCCTTGGTTTTCTCTCCCGTGGGCGGGTGCTTCATCCACCTATTTCCAAGGTATATTCAGGTCTTTGACTTGTGTCTACTTTGGTGGTGATCACATCTTTCCTTGGTATTGGGCATTAACTGTCTTCTTCATCATATCTTCTTTATTTTCCTCGCTTGTTCCACCTTCGCGGTGTGTTTTTATTTGTTCCTTGCTCCACGCCCCGGCGTGTGTTTTCCTTTTCCTTAGTGTAATTTGATTAAGGTAGCATGCCCATGCTAGAGCTGGCTATGATTGCCTAGGTTCATGTTCACATGTTCACAGGTTTGAGTAGATCTTTGATTGCTTGTTTGTCATCTTGCCATATTACTTTGCAAACCTCAAAAGTAAGATAAAAGATAGGCAAATAAATATCAACAGATAATTTTTTGGCGATCACGGTGGGACAGCTTGTGCCAATCATGCTCTTGATTCTTGTTTAAAACCTGCCATCATCTGCTTGTTGGGTTGCCCTTTGTTTCCCCTTTGATTACTGCATATTCTGGTTTTCTGAGTTCTCTGACGGCCAGGTGTCCCCGCGTCACAGTTCTTTGACGCAGGGGCATTAGACCGCCACGTTGGTTCCGCTGTGTGAGCTCCCCCGGGTTTCCCAGTTACTTCTGTTTGGTTTTTGTTCTCTGGCTCATCTGACGGTCTCATCCCCCTGCGCTATATATTATCTGGCGGTCTGGCCTTCGACCGTTATTGTTCTCTGACGCAGGGTCCTTCGACCGTTATTCTCCTGGCAGGTACGCATCCGAGGTGCATTGATTTCCGCAATTTTTACTGTGATTTATTGCTTGGGTGATACTTGACCTCCTTCTTGCTTTGCTCATATCTGCATATCATGGTGTGCACTATTGATTGTTAGATTGTTAGGCTAGACTTTGCATGCACTCCGGTGCACATAGGGTCATTCATCTTTTCATACATTAGATTGCATTTTCCTACCTTGTTGTGAGGACCTCTCGTCTCCATATTCCTTGGGGCCGACTAGGAAATCACAGCAGGGACCTCCATAAGTCCCCGTGAGCCGTGGATTCCCACACGGACGCCGGGCTGGTTGTACCTTTCCCACCCCGTGTCTAGGGTTGCATAAGTGATTGAGTGGTTACACTTAGAGTCAAACCAAGTCCCATATCCATCTCCTATTAGGAACCCATTGTTGAGAATACATATCGATCAATTCACTAAAGTTCCAAAGGAGAAATCATAAGAATCTTGTCACATCATTCTAAACAACTTGCTTGATTTTTGAGTGTCTCCATCTTTTACCACTTACATCTTGTTAAAATCACCTAAGTTCGGTTGCTTATTGTGTGCTTTGTGTTGGTTGTTTTTGCTTTTTGTCAAGGTTGTCCGTTGCATGTGGAGTTGTTTTCGTCCGTCTGAATCATCTTCTCGAGTCGCTTCTTCCTTCACGTTCTATTCCAACCCCCTCTTCGAATCCACCATGGCATCCTTCAATCCTCCGCGTTCCCAAGAGGACTCTCTTCCTCAAGGGCTCCTTGAGAACCCCCCTAGGGTTGCCACCTTTCCCTCCGGAGAAGGGACTGCCCCTCTCCCGTCCTCCACATCTGTGGGAGGTAGTCAAGGTACCCCTTCTCTTTCTACTCCTTCCGCGGGCTCCGTCCTTCACATGATGGCCCAATTGGACCCGACCCAACTTCAAGTCCTATATCAAGCTATGCAAGGGTCCAATGCTTCTCCCTCTGCCGCTGTTCAAGGTCAATCTAATTCTTCCATTATTGGGCCGTCCGTTCAGCCCACTCCGATTGACCTCACCCCGGTCCAACCTCGGACCATCACTTTCGCCGGCATGGAGATGGGCAAATCTTCCAATTCAGCCCATCAGTCTTTTGATAAAGGGAAATCGCCTATCCCTTCTTTCGTCCAGGTGGATCATCACAATTCTGGTTCGGTGGCTTCACAGCTTCTCATGAACCCTTCTGATTTCTTACACCCTCAGCAAGGGGTGGCCCAAACTCACTCCCATCCGGGTACATCTCAGGCTCAATATCCTTCTTACGGGCCCCCTATTTCCACTGCCTATCCTTCTACTCATGCCTATGGGCCTCCCCTTTCTGCTACAGTCATTCCATCCGCTCCTCAAAAACAATCGGCGTCCTTCACTACCCCTGCTCCCTCCCAAGAGCAGGACTTGCTTGACAAGTGGGCTGCCATGCAGCAACAACTCGATTTCCTCCAGAAAAGGGTTGGCCCACAATCCTTGGCCGATATTCCTATTCCGAGCTTCCAGAACATTCGGTTCCCTCCGCAATCAGAGCTCCCCAACTACCGTAAGTACGATGGGAACAGCAATCCCTTTATCCACGTGAGGGATTTTCTATATGAATCGGCGCAGTTCCAGTATGATGATCGCCTCATGGCGTACTTGTTCCGCCGATCCTTAGATGGAGTTGCTCTGGAATGGTTCTATTCTCTGCCACTGGAAGAGGCCGAAAGTTTCAAGGTAGTTAAGGACAAATTCATTCAGCGGTTTCAAGACAGGGTTGGACCGGAATATTCATTTACAGACCTAGTAGCCGAAAAAATGAAACCGGAAGAAGAGTTCGCCACCTATGCAGACAGGTGGAGGCAGATGGCCGCCAGAGTGCCTGGCCATATTCCGGAGGAAGAGAAGGTCAAATTGCTGATCTCCAATGCCACGCCGACTTTCCGCAACATCCTGGCAATGAATGATATAGCTAACATGCATCAACTCTACAGCCGGGCGCGCTTCATACAGACTCAATTCAAGGACTCCCCTATCCATTCTCTTTTTGAAAACTAAAAGCCCAAGTACCACAAGAAACCACAAGGGCCGGTTACCGAGGGAGTCCAAACAAACGAGCAAGTACAAGCCGTTGCTTTTCCATTTCAGGCCGCACCCTTCCGCTACAACAAAAACCCCCGCCATCCACAAAACCCCGCTCCACAAAGCTTCCAGGCCACTCCACAAAACCCTCCCCCCGCCTTCACCATTCCTCAAAACACCTTCACCATTCCGCAACAACCACCGCCACCATCACAATACCATAACGTCCCTCCACCCAACGGCTACAATAATAACAACCCTAATAGCAAGCGCCCGGCTCCCAAGAGAGCCCAGTATCCTCCATTGCCAGAGACACTTACAGATATTTTCTCGGCACTCATGTCAATAAATGCAATCCAACTTCCTCCGAAATGACCTGTTTGGAACCCGGCGGTTGATCAGACTAAATATTGCATGTTCCATAGGCAGTCGGGCCATACCATAGAAGGATGCTTTCAGTTCCGAGATCTGGTATATGACCTTCATGAGGGGCAGAGAATCGACTGGGCCGAAATGCATAGGGCCATTGTTGAGATTAAAGAGAAGAGAAGGCAGCCGCAGGGGCAGCAAGTGCAGCAGCATCAAGCACCGCAGCCACAGCAGCCACCACAACAGTAGCAGCCACAGCAAGTACAAGACCTAGGCATCCATCAGAACCCGATGCCAAATCATCCACCCGCTCCTCAGCAGCAGCCACCGGCACCAGCACAAGTAAACGTGGTTCAACCACCGGCCCCCAACACCGGGTGGTCTTTCGATGATGATGGCGCCTCACCGCAAGTAATGGCCTTCCACCACAACCTCTGCAACCATTCCTTCATCCTCCCTACACAACCGACACCCTCTCCGCTTGTCTTACCTTCCACACCCGCTCCAGCAAACCCTCTACCGCTCTCCATCCCATCATACCCTCCAACACTTACTCCCCTCACCATCATCACACCACCACCTAATCCTTCGCCCACTCTCAAACATCCACTAGCCTTCCCTCCACCCGCATCGACGTCCATCACCGTCGTGCCTTCCACCAATCCCTCACCTATCATCCGCTCACCCCCCATTAACCTCACCAACCCTACGCTCCACCAAATCACCTCCCCCGCACCACCTGTCCCACTCATCCACCCTACAGGGCCCATCATACTCTCTTCGGATGCTGCGGCAAACTGTGCCTTAAGGAGCGGGAAGATGTTCCATAGGAATTACGTTACTATTTCTAATCCCCAGTCCATCCAGCCAACGGCCGAGCAAGAGGAAGCTGAACCCCTGCCAGGTACTCAATATGACTTGTTACATCATCTGGATCGGGTACCCGCTAAGATATCCGTACTGGAGCTGATCAAAAGGTCTACCCTTCATCAGGATGCACTGAGGGATTTCCTACAGAAGGTGATGGTTAGTGAAGACATGGCAGTCGACAGCTTACCAACGGCACTAGCAACTATCTCCAAAGGGCCGGCAATTACGTTCTCAGAAACCGAGCTTGCACCTTCGGGGGCTCGGCAAATGCCGCTCTGTATAACAATTACCCTGAACAAGGTCAACATTGAAGCAGCACTGGTTGACACGGGGGCCTCAATTAATGTTTGTCCACTTAGCACCCTCCGAGCATGCAACATATCTGAAGAGTTACTACGGCCTACTCCCACCACTATAGCAGCATATGACAACTCAAGGCGAGCATGTCACGGGATAATCACCATTCAGGCAGAGCTCGGGCCCCTTGCTATGGCCGTGGAATTCTATGTTCTCGATATCGACCCTATGTTCAAGGCTATCTTGGGTCGTCCCTGGATTGACACGCTTGGCGCCGTACCCTCCACCGCACATCAGTGCGTTAAATTCCCCTTCCAAGGGAGGGTCGTCAAAGTCAAGAGCTTGTCCACGGTGCAGACAGTCAAGGCCATCTCAGATCAAGTTCTTCCCACACTCTGGCCGAGCAGCCGGCCCGTTTTGTCAGTGCTTGATTTGAACTTTCCTTGGACTTACACATCTCCTAAGCCCATCACTACTCCAGTCAATGTCAAAGTGAAGCCGCAGATTCGGGATTCAAAGGGGTGGAACATTATATTGAAACTGGGCTATCAACCGGGGAGAGGCCTCGGCGCGCAACTGCAAGGCATGACTAAGCCTATACCCAAGGGAAGAAAAATGGGTAGGCGAGGTCTCGGTTACAAGGAAACAGCATTATCTATGGTGGGTGATTCTGGGCCGCTTACTTGGGATTATCGTCAGCACTTTGTCAGAGGGCCTCTCCAGCCCAACACATTAGCTCCAAAGCCGGTTCAGCCAAAAAGGGATATAGTTTGTCCGATTTCCAGTCCGCCTTCCCTGCCAAGAGGGTCAGATGATGACATGCTCGACTACAGTCAGGCCTTGCAGAGGCTCTTTTATGAGGAGGAGCGCCAGAAGCAACAAGAGGTTCGACTCGTACAGTGGAGGCCAAAGAAGCAGCCCGCGGTTAAATTGCAGGAGGAGGAGAGCTCTCCAGTTATCTTCTCTTGGTCTCCCTCATGCTTCCAATCCATCTTTCAGCAAAAGGGATTCATACCCCGCCTTCCTCCTGTCATGGTAAATCCATCCGTCATTGATCCGCCGGAGATTCTATTCATTCCTTGTGCTTACGGGAAGGGCCCGCGCATTGATCTATCCACTCTATTTACTCCTTCTTCTCCCAATGCTCAACTCCACGAGATGTGGTTTTCTTCTTCCGACCCCTTCTTCGATTGCATTTTCCTCGAGCTGTTCCCTATGCAGCTCCCACCTCCTCCATCTTGCTATGTAGTCTCTACTGATCTCCAGAAAAAAAAACGTCAAATTTAAAACGGAGATTTCAGTGGAAGATTACGCTATCTTGTTTCCATCCTCCTTCTCCCAGGGGCACGAGTCCCCTGCTCCTCCCCTTCCACTAAGTCTTCTCTCTCCTAGGATAGGGTTAGGGTCTAGTGAGTCTAAGGAAGTAGAGTCAGTTAGGTCTAGAGAAGTCGGGTCCTGTTCTGGGTCGTCCAACCCTTCCCATCCTGAGCCGCGCCCGCTCGCGCGTCCTTCCCGATCTATTCCTGATAGGTTCTTGCAAGATCTAGCTCAGCGGTGTCATGCTCTTTTGAAGTGCCCGGAATTCGTCGCTACAGCAATTGTGATTAAAGACGAAGAGGAAATCGAAGGGGAGTGGAGCGACGACGGATTAGGCGTCTATGAGGTTTTGGATGAGAAGGATCCAATAGATGAAGACAGCAACGTAGATGACACTGCCGATTTATATGCACAAGGACTAAAAAGATTCGACCAGCCGTCGATGGCAGTGGATGAACCTACAAAGGAAATCAACTTGGGGACAGAAGAAGACCCAAGGCCCATCATTATTTCAGCTGATCTCCCTTCACAAGTAGAAGAAGATCTAATTAAGGTATTAAGGGAGTATAGCGATTCTTTCGCCTGATCTTATGAGGACATGCCAGGTCTTGACCCCTCCTTAGTGGAACATCGGCTCGTGCTTAAACCAGGGACAACACCTGTGAGACAATGGTCAAGAAGATTTCACCCCCACATGGCCTTAAGAATCAAAGAAGAGGTCGACAAGCTATACAAGGCCAAGTTCGTCAGAGTAGTCTTATATCCCTAGTGGGTGGCGAACATAGTCCCTGTTCTCAAGAAGGATGGAAAAGTGCGCATATGCATTGATTTCAGGGATCTAAACAAAGCATGTCCCAAAGATGATTTCCCGCTACCTCATATAGATGTTCTAGTGGATAACACTGCCGGGTATGAAGCTCTGTCATTTATGGATGGGTACTCGGGCTACAATCAAATCCGTCTCGCTCCGGAAGATCAAGAGAAAACTTCCTTCACCACGCCCTGGGGCACGTATTGTTATGTGGTTATGCCATTTGGGTTGAAGAACGCGGGTGCCACCTATCAAAGGGCGATGATGGCCATCTTCCACGACATGATGCACATATACATGGAGGCTTACGTGGATGACATCTTGGTGAAATCAAGAACAAAAGAAGAACACCCCTCTATTTTGGCTAAAGTGCTGCAGAGAGCCAGGGAGTATAAGCTTAAGATGAATCCGAAGAAGTGCGTATTCGGAGTCTCCTCAGGGAAGTTGCTAGGGTTCATAGTGAGCAAACGGGGGATCCAGATTGATCCTAATAAAGCACAGGCCGTCATGGACATGCCTCCGCCAAAGAACATTACGGAACTTCGAGGATTGATTGGTAGACTGCAATTCATTAGAAGATTTATATCTCAGCATTCTCAAAGGTGCCGCCCATTTTATGAGTTGCTTAAGGCGGGGGCCAAGTTCGAATGGAATCAAGATTGTCAGAAGGCCTATGAGGACCTCAAAGAGTACCTAACCAATCCCCCGGTTTTGCAACCTCCTGTCCCTGGGAAACCCCTAATCCTATACATCTCGATCATTGAGGACTCCCTAGGGGCGGTCTTAGCACAAGCAGATGATGAAGGGAAAGAGCGGGCTGCATACTACCTCTCTCGACTGTTTAATCCAGCTGAATCTAGGTACACCGCTATGGAGAAGACTTGTGCCGCCTTAGTGTGGGTAGCTCAGAAGCTTAAACATTACTTTCTCGCCCACCCAGTTAGGTTGATCTCCAGAATGGACCCGGTCCGTTATCTCCTAGAAAAGCCCGTCCTTTCTAGTAGGTTAGCTCGCTGGCAGAGCTTCCTCTCTCAGTTTGACATCACCTTTGTCGTTCAGAAGGCAGTCAAAGGATATGCCATTGCTGAGCATCTTGCACATCTTCCTATTCCTCATACCGATTCCATTCAGGACGATTTCCCTGATGAGCATCTCTCTGTCCTTTCTCATCATCCCTTCTGGTCTCTGCACTTCGACGGTGCACTCAACTCCCAAGGCCAAGGGATCGGGGCTATCTTGCTTACTCCAGAGGGAGTAACCATCCCCTTCGCTTATCAACTTCGATTTCCTGCTACCAACAACATCGCTGAGTATGAGGGTCTCCTGGTCGGCTTGAAGCACGCCTATCTCCTAGGCGCGCGCTATTTGAACATCATAGGAGACTCTCAGCTCGTTCTACGGCAAGTTCTGTCCACTTACCGTACTCGTGACCCCAAGCTCAAACCTTATCAAGATTTGGTCACGCTCATTGCTAAGCGATTCCGTAAGCTGATCTATATCCATACTCCCCGTTCTTTGAACATTCTAGCTGATGCTTTGGCATCTCTTGCTTCCTCCTTATCTTTTCCTCTCAGTCGTAGTACTGAGACCATCGTCGTCCAGAGATTGGACGCACCCTCTATTCAAGATCCCTGGTTCATCAACCTCAGGAAATCTGTAGAGGTGAGAGTTGAGAAGGAGGATCTTAAGGAAGTTTCATTAACAGAGTTAGAGGAGATTCTGGACGAAGAAGAATTGCCTTGGTATCATGAAATCGAATTGTTTTGCAAAGAAGGGTCATTCCCAGAAGGGGCAACGGCCGAGCAGCGTAAAGCAATAAGAAGAGCCGCCGCAAGGTACACTATCATTGCAGGTGAATTGTATAGGCGCGCTACTAATGGAATGCTCATGAGATGCTTGGATGATGTAGAAGCTTGGAAAGTGGCTGAAGCGGCCCATTCTAGCGAGTGTGGAGGTCATGTCAATGGCCAGGCTCTAGCGAAGAAGATCCTTAGGCAGGGCTACTATTGGCCCACTCTAGAGGAAGATTGCTCCCTCTATGTCCGGAGGTGTCTTAAATGCCAACTCCATGCTGATAAAATTCACTCTCCAGCTTCGTCCCTCCATCCTATGACTGCTCCTTGGCCATTCTCTATGTGGGCTTTCGACGTCGTCGGCCCACTCGGTGATCCTAATTCTCAGATCAAGCAAAAATCCTTCATCCTCACCGCTACCGAGTACTTCACCAAATGGGCCGAAGCCGAGGCGTACGCGGAGATCAAAGCTACAACGGTGTGCCGCTTTATCATGAAGAATATCATCTCGCGGTTCGGAGTGCCAAACAGCATCATCACCGACAACGGACCCCAGTTCGTCTCCCAAGAGCTTAAGGACCTATGTAAGAAGTTCAATATTGCACTGCATCATTCGTCTCCATATTACCCTCAAGGCAACGGTCAAGCCGAGGCCACTAATAAAACCCTTCTTAAAATCATTAAGAAAACATGCGAAGCACATAAATTTTCTGATTGGCCTGAGAGATTGGTGGAAGCTCTGTGGGCTTACCGCACCTTCGTCCGCACCCCTACGGGACAAACTCCCTACTCTTTAACTTATGGGATGGAGGCGGTGCTCCCATACGAGATCTTAATCCCTTCCCTTAGAGTGCAGCTCGATAAGGAACTTAATCTCGATGAACGTCCGGAGGCGTTGCTGGTCCAGTTGGAACTCTTGGATGAGAAGAGGATGAATGCGGCTGATCACGTGTCCGTTTATCAAAAGAGGGTTTCGCATTATTTTCAAAAGAAGGTAATCGAACGAAAATTTTGTAAGGGTGAAATGGTTTTGAAACGCAAATTCATTCGGTCTGCAGGTCCTAGGTCCAAGTTGCAACCTAACTGGGAAGGGCCATTTGTAATAAAAGAAGCTTATCCAGGGAATGCTTATCGTTTAGTAAACGCGGAAGGTGAGGAGCTCTCTCACCCGTGGAATGGGTTGTATCTTAAGCGTTTCTTTCCCTAAAAATCTAAAACCATGTGCTTCTCCGGCAACAAGAACTTCCTCCCTATCTTCAAGAAGAGGGTCCCAAGTAAGGCAATCACACACTACACGACGTCCCTGGTCGGGCTCCTTGTTTAAAAGACACCGTTCTCCCTGGCCATGCTTTAGGAGAAAGTCGAAGTCCCTGTCCGCTTCATTCTTCGGCTGAATCCAGGGGCAAGGAGTAAATAAGAAAGAGACCACCAATCCAAGCTCCCTAACGAGAAGAGGTCTCAAATAGGGGCAAGTCCGTTATGACCTGACGCCACAAGGAAGAAAGGACAAGAAAAGAAAAGGAGTGCTCTTTACCAACAAAGTCAAAAGCATCATCTCAAAGTCTGTGAATGAAATTTCAAAAGCTCCAAAGGAAAAAGAAAACTAGGCATGACAAGAGTGGCAGTACAGTTCCCCGCGGGACGTTATGAGCCCGGTCGCATGCATGCCTAGGTGGAACAAAGGTTCGATGACGGACATAAAAGCCCCGGCGCAACAGACCAAATCTCTGATAGGGTTGTACGGTGAGGGAATCAAGTTCTAAAAACTCCCATATCTGGCCTAAGCTTACCCCCATGTTCCTTTTTTCTTTTAGGACTGAGATGAGTACCCTAGGTATGGCTTTGGTAAAAACACCGTCACAATGACTAGGCCTCGGCCAGGGGTTGTCACAACATTGCACGCCGGTCTCGAGACTCAACCTAAAACGAGGGAGGTCTCGTGTTGCTAGAGAGGCACTGATTTTTCAAAATCCAAAAACAACAAATATTTTCAAAATCCAAAAACAACAAATATTTTCAAAATCAAAAAACAAAACAAATATTTTCAAAATCCAAAAACAACAAATATTTTCAAAATCCAAAAACAAAACAAATATTTTCAAAATCCAAAAAAAACAAATATTTTCAAAAATCCAAAACAAAACAAATATTTTCAAAATCCAAAAACATTAAATATTTTCCAAAGCTCCCAAAAATACCATCATATGCATAGCATGCATCGCATTGTCATTATATTTTCGCCTATTTAATAAGGCTCCATCCCTTGACCAAATATCAAGAAACGGTCATTATCTAACTTGCTTCAAGACAAGGGGTTGAGTCTAAGAACAGATCTAACTTGTTTCATGTTTGAGTGTGTGCAGAATATAGGGGCAAGCCCAAAAGCAAAAGCTCACGACTATGTAGGTTGAAAGTGTGTAACGCGCCAGCATCAGACCGTTACAGTCATGTAACGGGCCCATATTTGACCGTCATTTCCCTTCAGGCATGGGCCTTCTTTCTTTCCATTGAACCATCACTATAACGGTCTAAGATCTACCGTCACTTGAATATAACGGCTCAAGACCCATCCGTCATATCCTTCAGAGACCGGGCTCTTGTTACTCTCATTCTGACGGCCTGTCGCAGGACCGTTATTTCCTTGTAGCGGCCCAGTGCACATCCGTCATATCCTCCAGAAGCCCTGTCTGTTCACGTCATTCTAGCCTTTCAAATGATGGAACTCAAGATCATTCAACTATGGCAATCTCATCTCATTCAAGCAAAGATTAATGAAATATAATTCTTGATAAATTCAACTTCGATTGTCAATTTCATGATATCTCTCATGAACAAAAAAAAAGAGGAAAATCAAGATACATTCAATTTCTTATCCGCAAGAGGGCGGATTCTTCTCAACTCTTTCATGTAATCTCGGCGTGTTTCGTTGTTCTCTTCAACCTCTGCTTGCCACGGGCGCACCTTGCTGATCTCCCACATGGTCAGCGCGTTCCGGATCGCTCTTTCATCTTCCTCGGTCCCCATCTTCCTAGGTAGAAGGGGAGGGTAGTGTGATAGTGCAGAAACGCTGATTCGAGGTAATCCGATCTGAAGATGGCATCGGTGCGGGTTGTAGATCGCCATGGTAGTGTTCCCTACTAGCTGGAGGTCCAGGCCTTGACGCCGCGGTATTTTGAGAAGAGTGCTTCGGAGGACTCTTGGTCGCATGATGAATTTGTCTATTGGCAAAGTGTTAAAGAAGAGGCGCCATTCGTCCCGAGTTTTCCTATCCGCTGTCTTGCATTCAACCTGAGAAGAGTATCCAAATGCCCCTCCAATAAAGAAGAGAGGGTGGCTCCCAAAGATCCGGCTTGCTGAGATTATGTCTTCCTTAGGAAGGAATTTGATTCTTATTCCCATCCAGCACTCAAGGAGTATCATGGAGCCGAACAAAAGTCCTCCTGTACAAGCCGAGCTTAGTCCTTCATAAAGGTATGAGAGGACCGCTTGAGAGATGGACATTCCCCGCCACAGCCTGCTAATAATACCCAGATTTTGAATGTCTAAGAGGTGGTCGGTAGTGGTAAAAAGAAAGACTCCACACAAGCAAACCGCCACCGCCTTGGCTATCGCTTCATGTCTCTCCCACTTGTTTTTACAATGAGACACTATCCACTGTGCTAAGGGTATCAAGTGGATGTGGTGTGGGCTGATCATGGTTCTCACGTCCTTTGGATTGTGAATGAAATCACTTAAGATCAAGAACGGGTCGATAGGCTCGATTGTGTAGCAAACCCGGTCTTCATTCCCCACCTTAGTCTTAGGAAGGGCTAGGTAGGTTTCTACCTCCTCCAAAAGGACGGTTGCTTCAAAGGAAGGGAAGATGAAGGTATGAGTTTGTGGATGCCATAATTCCACATGTGCTGAAAGGCTTGGCCAATCGAAAGATAATTTCTGGAAATTCTTGCCTAAAACCAAGAGAGGTTGGAGGTGCCATACTTTAAGGATTGATGTGACCTCTATGGGAAGTGCCTTTACCATGGGAGCCACCCACTTCAGATTGGAATAGCACCTTGGACCAGGAAGGGGCTTGAGAAAAGAAAGAAGGAAGTCATGAAAAGAATAAGTGCAGCAAAATCCTGAACTTTGGATGAATTGTAAGGACTTACCACTCTTTGGGCATTGGAGCTTAAGTGCTTGGGAATTGAGGTTAGCCGTTGAAGCTCTCCATGTTCCCTCCTTGCAGCTTTGGGGCAGGGGTAAGCTTTCTCCTCCATAGCCATCACCTCGAAGCTCCTCTTCATCCTGTTTTCTGCTCTTTGGAAGAGCTCTTCCAACCCTAGAACAGAGGTTTCAGCAAAGCTGCGATTTTGATTAAGGTTCCAAGTTGCTAAGGCTTATATTTAACTTTGAAAGGATAAGACTCGGGCTGGAAGGCTTTATCTTCAATTAGGATAAGTTCTAGTGATGGATCAAGTGGCTAAACCTCGGGTTTTAGTTATCTCGGTTCAATCCATTTTGGATTACAACCCAGATTCTGACGGTCCATCGTGCGGCCGTTACTTCATTCCGACGCGCCAGTCCTTGGCCGTCGCATTTTCTGTGGGTTTCAATTCCCCGAATCATGTTCTGTAGAGAATAACGGTCTAAGGGTCTACCGTCGCTTTCTGTAACGCGCAATCCCTAAGCCGTCACATTCTCAGCTACTCAGTTCCTTCTCTTCTGGGCTAAAACACTTCCTGACGGTCTTGCTTAGGACCATCTCTTTCTGACGCGTCTTCTTCAGACCGTCGCATTTCCTGCTAGTTGCCCTGGACAACTATCGTTCTGCCATGATCAACGGTCTGACCCGTGGCCGTTATTTGCATTTGACGCACCCTCGATTGGCCGTCGTTTATCCTGATGCCCCACTGCCAGAGTGGGTCTCTGATGATTAACGGTCTCTCACTAGAGCGTCGTTTGATTATGACAGTCAGATCTTAGACCGTCACTTTCTCTGCTGCTGAGTTCAGGCTATTTCTTCTGCCCTTGCCTAGACATGGCGGTCTTTCACATTGTACACCTCGTCCTCTTCCCATTTTCATACATTCCTGCATACATCTCATTCATTCATTCACATTTCGTCCATCCTGCATTTTTCACATTCATTCATTCACGCTTGCATAAAACTAAAACAAAACAGAAAACTAAAAAGAAGGGATCTCATTCCATTTTGCCAAAGGTTCTATACAAATGATAAATAAAACATAAGAAAAGGCATCATTCGGTCGGCTTATCCGTCGGACCGCCCTCATCCTCTCTATCCTCGGGTCTCCTCACGGGTGGCGGTGCTATGGAAGCACTCTCCTCCTGCTGTCCTCTCTCTGCCCTCTCATTCCTCCGCTGGGCGGAGGAGCTGACAAGAAAATTCCCTACTGAGCCGCTAGGGGCAGCACTCCTATGTACCCCACTCTGGGAGGCACTCCGCTCTGGTCCCCGGCCCTTCATCCGACCGTCCGCTCCAGTGTCCGCAGCTCGATCTTCAGTGTAAAGATCTGACGCCGCGTCTCCCGTGCCTCGGTCCGGTAGCGATCCAAGTCGGCCGTCCCGATCTGAAGCTCCTCCACCTCAGCTCGCGCCCGCGCTAACTCCTTCCGGAGTTGTTCCATCTCTGCATCATCTGGGCGTCGCAGGGTCTCCGCTCTCAGCCGGGCCATCTCTGCCCGTACCAGCTTCGTCTCTGCTCGGGCTCGATCAGTCTCGGCCTGACTTCTCTCTACCTCAGCTCTCGCCTGGCTGGCCTCGGCCACTGCTGCTGCTAGATCCCTCGCCTGTAGATTGCATTTCATGTCATTAGTCATTAAGCATTTAATGAAGCATAGTCGTAAGTTTTTTAGTCTCTTACCCGCTCCGTGAGGGTGGCCTCCGCCTCCTCGGCCCGGGCTACCGCCCGAGCAAAGTCGGCCTCCTGCGTAGCCCTGCCTCCCGCAGGCTGCGAGGAAGACGATGGGGCATCCGGTCCAACGCGTTGGGCTCCCTCGGCCCGCTGCATTTAGAAGTCACGGTTAGTTGACATTGGCATTTGCATCATGAACATCATTTCATAAATCATGAGCATTTAAGTTTTTAGTCTCACCAGGAGCTCCAGGGCAGACAGGTACCCGTCCCGCTGTTGGATGGTGGAGTGGAGTAGCCCTTCCAGCTCGGCTATCCGTCCCTCAGGGTCTAGCTGCATTTTAGAAAGCATGAGTCATCATATATCACATTGCACATTGCATAATAGAAAAGTTTAGAGTTTTAGTTTGCATACCGGTCGGCGGGTACCTCGGTACACCCGGTCGCCGTAGAGTCGAGCGAAGGCTTTCAGATATGCCTCGTCGCTCTCGTCTCGCTCCTTCACCGCTCGGCCCCGCCTGTTCCAATCGTGGACATACTTCGCCTTCCGGGCGCACCAATCCACATTGCCGCTGATGCCCCTTGCTGACTTGCCGGGGTGGTCGTCGCTGTGGCGTGGAAAGGTCACCTCGGGCTGGTGTAGTCCCCGGGTCCGCAGGATCAGCCTGTAGTGCAGAGGCTCGATGATATGGAGGCAATGCAACCATATGTCTCGCCCCCGGTACGATAAGGCCGCCTCCACCAATGGCTGTCCCGTATAGCCCTCGTCGCGGTATGGGGTCCATCTCACCTGAGAGCATTTAGTTCATTCATTAGCATATGAAAGCATTAAAAGATATTTGGAAAGCATTTTAGAAAGCATTTAGAAACATTTAAAAGCATATAGAAATCATTTTGAGTTCTGGACTTACCGATGTATGCGGGAAGGAGTCCAGGTCATCCTGGATCGTCCGGGTCAGTCTAATGATCGACCCTGTGTCCCTCGCCACCGACCAACGCCTCGCGATCGGTATGCGGCCAGGATGGAGTAAAGCGCCTCTCCCGATGCCTGGGAGGTACATATAGCTCCAGATCTGCATTTAGAAGTCGGGTCAGTCGCATCATTGCATAAATCATTGCACAAATCATTTTTCCATAAATCATAGCATCAATATTCATGGCATAATAGAAAGCATTTAGAAGTGCATTTACCTGTAGGAAAGGCGAGAAGCCGCCCAGCATCGTCTGCCTGTCCGTAGTGCTGAGGGACTCGAACAAGAATGCGAGCACTGCCGCTCCCCAGGCGTATCGCCTGACTCTGCCCAAATCCTCTATCATCGGCAGCAGTCAGTAGCTGATGACATCTGCCCGAGTCGCGAAGAGGAGCTTCCCGAATAGCAGCATCAGGAAGCGTCTGAGCACTCTATCTCCCTCTGGTCCCGCCTCCGCCGCCACGCGAGGGCGCACCTGGCCTATCACTCTGCTCAGGTGCTCCTCGGGGAGCTCTCCCACGGCGATCGCCGCTCCTCTCAGTCCTAAGCTCTCCTGCAGCACTGATCTCGAAAGTTGGGAGGAGGACTGTCCCGGCCTGATCAAATCTAGCCCGAGCAGCTGCTGCGCCATCTCTCGGTAGTCGCCGTATGTCCACCCTGTCACCGCGGCTCCGTGGACTCTCAATCTGGTAATCCTTGCTATGTCTTCTAGCGTGGGGATCATGTGGCCCCACGGGAAGATGAAAGCTCGGCTGATCGGGTCCCATCTCTCGTGTAAAGCATACAGTACCGGAGTGTCCATCCGGATCACCTCGATGCTGAGCACCTCGGCGAATCCCATCTCGGCAAGTCTCTCTCTCTGGTAATCGGGCAATGCCTGGTACACTGCCCGGATCTGAAGCCAGGAGATCCGCGATCGTCTCTTCCCCTGCATTGCATATTAGATCATTAATTAGTCCAATTTGCATCATATAATCATTGCATAATCATTCTTAATTGAAAACAAAATAAAAATTTTGAAAATTAAAAACCCTAAAAATAGTTTAATTCCCTGGCAGAAGTAACGGCCCTGGGTTGGGGCGTCGCTTGTCTCTGACGCACGCAGGGTGGAGCGTCAGGGGAGTGACGGTCGCTGGCAGGACCGTCACTTCGTCTGCTAATTGGGGTTTTTTTCCCTGCATTCTCATGGCTTCCCATGTTGGCCAAATGGCCTACAATTGTTCCTAGTGGGTACGTAGACCCATTTCTACCCCTTTCCCTCACATGCATCCATAAATAAACACAAAAAAATCAAAAATTGGAAAAATAGGGCGGAGGGCTTACCTCGTGGTCCATGTTTCTCTTCTTCTTCTTCTTCTTCGGTTCCTTGGGCTCCTCTGCACCCAAGGGAACTTCCCCTTCGTCCCCGTGGCCGTGGGAGCTTCCTTTTCTTCCCTTGGACTTCGCCTCGCCGGTTGTTCTTCTTCCACAGGCGGGATCGCCTCCCGTTCAATCCGGCGGTGGAGCCGCCGTATGGCCATTCTTTTCCCTCTCTCTCTCTTCTTTGGTGGCGGCTGGGGTGCCTCGTCGTCGGCCATTGGAGTGGTGACGGTGGTCGCCGGTGGTTTCTCTCGGTTGGGTTTTTGGGCGTTGAATGTGGTGGAATGAACGGGCCGTGACCGTTCGGTTGTTTTTTTTGAAAACTCAGGAAATATGACGGTCTATCGACCGGCCGTCACATCATTCTGACGCGTCTTTCATAGGCCGTTACATATGATGGACTGTTTTATCGAAGAATGTGAACCGCCTTGTTTATGACGGATCAAGGGTGATCCGTTACTTGATGTGACGCCCTGTCATCAGACCGTTATATGCTTGCTAGTTTCTTGATGATTGAAAGGTCTAATTGATGCTTAAATGACCCTATTTTTTTGTCATGATGTTCCTTATGGATGCCTCTTGCACGTACAATGGTTATGCCTTGATGCTTATTTTTGATTATTATTGGCTAACCTGTCTTTCATGAAAGGAATTACGAGTAAAGTCACGCTTTGCCGTTCATCCGGCAGGTAAGTCAGGTATTGTATATCACTCCCTCATTCCTTTAGTGCATTACTATATGTTATCTATGATATATTACCTCGAGAACCGGCTGGTCATTCATGTGTCCTGGGATCTGATGTTCCCCTAAAACAAAAATGATGATGATCTAAGTTCACATGTTTTATCGTTGGATAGGCCGTTAGATTGGAAAATTTGGGGACGATGGTTCTATCTTGCACGCCGTGGTTGCAGATGGTGTCCTGACTCTGATTTCTCCGATCTAGCAATATTATTCTCGAGTATTTTTTCTATTTTATTTTTCTTTGCATTTGTTTTGAAGATTTTGTTTTCCTTTAGCCCAGCATGCATCATACGCATTCTTTTGAGCATTTCATGAGTTTCATCTATTCAAGATATCTCGATGATGGTGAACAGCTGTGTTCTTAATCCCGAATAAGGAGAATCATTCCACTCTGAATTAGAAGGTTTCCTTCGATCTGCTCGCTTGATCTGGTTCGCTGAAGATTCCTGTCTGGAGTTTAGTCTCTTTCTTTTCCGTTGCCTCCGGCGGCTAGCCGTGTTTCCTTTCCTTAGATAAATAGTTCCTCCAGACTTGCGTCCTTTGGTTGGCTATTTCCTTGTGATCAATTTGAGGTTTTCCAGAAAATTCCTATCACTTGTTGGTACAGAACGGGTGTCGTTTACCTTAACGCCCTCTTTTTGATACACTCCACTTCATTTCCGCTTCATCTCCATATTCCATTTCGCTTTCGCTTCATCTCCGCTCGTTCCCCTGCAAAGAGGACGTTAAGGAGGGGCATCTGTTGACACCCGTTTTATACCCAATAAGTCGGGTCGTCTCCTTATTCATTCTATACGATGCTCCGAGTTGTTCACCCTTCATTGAGTCTCTTGATCAGTTGAAGCTTGTTTCTTGGGTCTTGATTCCTGGATTAAGATGTGGCTCCCGGTGGCATTGCGTTGGATGAATCTTAGCAAACCCTTCACTCTATTTTTGAACCTCAATGATAATAACGGTCTCAGTCAGGCGCGTTGCTTCCTTCT
Source organism: Amorphophallus konjac (assembly GCA_022559845.1). Classification (NCBI taxonomy): domain Eukaryota; kingdom Viridiplantae; phylum Streptophyta; class Magnoliopsida; order Alismatales; family Araceae; genus Amorphophallus; species Amorphophallus konjac. The sequence continues at coordinate 315,856,018 of CM040124.1, forward strand.
GACGGATAGAACCTGGGCCGTTACTTTTTGAAGAGTCTTAAGGCTTGAGGCCTCGTTTTCAGTGCTTATCCCTTAATTTCCACGTTGATGATGACGGTCTGTCGTGCAGCCATCGTTTCATTCTAACGCCCTATGCCTTAGCCGTCGCTTCCTTGAAGAGTCCTATTATTTGGATCTTCTTCCCGTTGATCTTATCTCTTTGGGATAGGGTTGAAAATGGCAGTCGTTCCTTGATGCGTTACTTCCAAGTGGCGGTCTATCGTGCAGCCGTTACTTCCTTCCGAGAGTCCTGGCAGTTCAGGCCTTTTCTCTGCTACTCCGTGGTCGAGATAAGGATTTGGATTGACGTTATCCCTTTCAAATCCGATCCTCAGGACCCCCCGTTTGTTTCTATGGACTCTTGGTGATATTATCTTTAAGGATTTGCTAAGAGTTATCTCTTTATCTTGCTGAATTATCCTCTGCTCGACCTAAGAGTTTGAGGGTCTATAAATAGAACCCTTGACTTCATGGCCAAAGGGGAGGAAGATTTGAATTCACGACGAAGTGCTGCCGAACTCAGGAGCCATCTTCATCCAGGAGGAGCTGCTTCCCACGTCCATCCATCTTCTAATCAAGGGAGTACTTTGGTTTTGTCTTTCAAGTTCATCCTTGCATGCTTGAGTTCTTCCTTGGTTTTCCTCAAACAAAGCATTGTCCCTCCTCTTCCTCCACGTTTTTCACTGTTCTTTAAGCATACAAACATCCTCCCAAACTTTTAAAAACACCCAGAGGGGTTAAAAAACCAAAACTCCCCGGTAATTCCCTCTCCTTTTGATGTTCTCAAGATCTTTAAGAATTGATGCTATGCTTGTGAAAAGGGCTAATTGAGGTTGTCTTGTCTTGTCTTTCTACTTCTTTGGCAGGTTTACGAGTTCATTAGCACGAGGCCCAAGTCTTCTAGCCGGCTGGAAGAGTTGGAGTTAAAAGAATTCAAGCTTTACTACTGCAGGTTACCTGATGGTCTGGTGCAGGCGCGTCACTATCCTCTGGCGGTCTATCGTGCGGTCGTCACTTCCAAGCGACGCACAGGGTTCTGGCCGTTACTTCCAAGTTGATCTACAGGCTTTCCTTGGTTTTCTCTCCCGTGGGCGGGTGCTTCATCCACCTATTTCCAAGGTATATTCAGGTCTTTGACTTGTGTCTACTTTGGTGGCGATCACATCTTTCCTTGGTATTGGGCATTAACTGTCTTCTTCATCATATCTTCTTTATTTTCCTGGCTTGTTCCACCCTCGCGGTGTGTTTTTATTTGTTCCTTGCTCCACGCCCCGGCGTGTGTTTTCCTTTTCCTTAGCGTAATTTGATTGAGGTAGCATGCCCATGCTAGAGCTGGCTATGATTGCCTAGGTTCATGTTCACATGTTCACAGGTTTGAGTAGATCTTTGATTGCTTGTTTGTCATCTTGCCATATTACTTTGCAAACCTCAAAAGTAAGATAAAAGATAGGCAAATAAATATCAACAATACCTTCATCTTCCCTTCCTTCGAAGTAACAGTCCTATTGGAGGAGGCAGAAACCTACCTAGCCCTTCCTAAGACTAAGGTGGGGGATGAAGACCGAGTTTGCTACACGATTGAGCCTATCGACCCGTCCTTAATTTTGAGTGATTTCATCCATAATCCAAAGGACGTGAGGACCATGATCAGCCCACACCACATACACTTGATACCCTTGGCACAATGGATAGTCTCTCATTGTAAAAACAAGTGGGAGAGACACGAAGCAATAGCCAAGGCGGTGGCGGTTTGCTTATGTGGAGTCTTTCTTTTCACTACAACCGACCACCTTTTAGATACCCAAAATCTCAGCATTATTAGTGGGTTGTGGCGGGGAATGTCCATCTCTCAAGTGATCCTCTCATACCTCTAGGAAGGACTAAGCTCTGCTTGCCTAGGAGGACCCTTATTCGGCTCCATGATACTCCTTGAGTGTTGGATGGGAGTGATAATCAAGTTCCAATCAAAGGAGGACATTAGTTCTGCTAGCCGGATCTTCGGGAGCCACCCTCTCTTCTTCATTGGAGGGGCATCTGGATTTTCTTCACAGGTTAAATGCAGGACGGCAGACAAGAAAACACGGGATGAATGGCACCTCTTCTTCAACACCTTGCCAACGGACAAATTCATCATGTGACCAAGGATCCTTCGGGGCACACTTCTTAGAATACCACGGCGTCAAGGCCTGGACCTCCAGCTAGTGGGAAACACCACCATGGCGATCTACAACCCACACCGGTGCCATCTTCAGATCGGGCTTCCTCGAACCAAAGTTTCTGCACTATCACACTACCCTCCTATTCTGCCTAGGAAGATGGGGACCGAGGAAGATGAAAGAGTAGTACGGAACGCGCTGACCACGTGGGAGATCAGCAAGGTGCTTCCATGGCAAGAAGAAGTTGAAGAGAACGACGAAGCACGTCGTGACTACGTGAAAGAGTTGAGGAAGATCCGTCCTCTTGCGGATAAGAATCTGAATGTGATTTGATTTCTTTTATGAATGATGTATTTTGACAATCAGAGTTAGAATTTTTATCAATCTCATGTTTCATTAAGGTCACTTGAATAAGATGGGATTGCCTCAGTTGAATGGATGTGCATTTGTGGCTTGATTTGGTTAGAACGACCAGCAGAACCGGGCTTCTGGAGAATGTAACGGATCTGATCAGGGCCGTTACAAGGAGATAACGGTGGGGAGATAGGCCATTATAGTGTATGCTCTGAGAACTAAATCCTCTGGAGGAAGTAACGGTCCAATGATGGACCGTTAAGAGTAGTAACGGTCGTGCCCCAGGCCGTTAGAGAGAGAGCTGCAGAGAGAGTCAAAGCGAAGGCCTGAAGAGATGTAACGGGCTAGCATGGACCGTTGAATGTGACGGCCTGTACCTGGCGCGTCACAGCCTTGAACCTGCATAGTTATGAGATTTCAGCTTTGTTCTTGGTCCTGTGTTCTGCACATACTTAAACATGGAGCAAGTTAGATCTGTTCTTAGACTCAACCCCTTGCCTCGAAGCGAGTTAGATAATGACCGTTTCTTGATATTTGGTCAAGGGGTGGAGCCTTATTAAATAGGTGGGAAAAAAACATAATAGAAATGATGCGATGCATGCGATGCATATGATGGTATTTTTGGATTTTGAAATATATGATGTTTTTGGATTTTGAAATATATGATGTTTTTATGATGTTTTGAAAACCAGGGCTTTCCCTTAGCAACGCGAGCCCTCCGCATCGTATTGAGAGTCCCGAGGTTGGCGTGCAATGAGGTGACAACCCCTGACCAAGGCCCAGATTTTCATGACGGTGTTTCTACTAGGGCCATACCCAGGGTACTAGTTTCAATCCTGAAAAAGGAAAATATAACACAGGGGTAAGCTTAGGCCAGACTCAGAAGTTTTTAGGACTTGAGTTCCTCTCCAGACAACCCATTAGAAATTTGGTCTGTTGCGCCGGGGCTTTGCGTCCATCATCGGACCTTTGTCCACTCTAGGCATGCGTGCGACCAGGCTCATTCGTCCCGCGGGGAACTGTACTGCCACTCTTGTCATGCCTAGATTTCTTGTCTTTCTGGAGCTTTTGAATTGTATTCAATAGACCTTCGAGATGATACCTTTGATTTTTATCGTAGAGATTAATCCTTTGCTTTCTTTTTCTTGCTCTTTTGCTTGTGGCGTTAGGTCATAACGGACTGCCCCTATTTGAGACCTCCTCTCGTCAAGGTGCCTGGATTGGTTGCCGCCTCCTTATTTACTTCTTGTCCCTGGATTCAGCCGAAGGAAGAAACGGACAGGGATGTAGACTTTCCCCCAAAGCATGGCCAAGGAGAAACTGTGTCTTTTAAAGTGGAAAACCTGACCAGGGATGTCGTGTAGTGTGTGATTGCCTTTACTCGGGACCCTTTTTAGAGAAACAGGAGGAACATCTTGTTGCCCGGGGTGGCGCTGATTAGACTCTAAGGAAAGAACAGCTTAAGGTACAACCCATTCCAAGGGTGAGAGAGCTCCTCACCTTCCGCATTTACTAAGCGATAAGCATTCCCTGGATAAGATTCTTTTACGACAAACGGCCCTTCCCAGTTAGGTTGCAATTTAGACCTAGGACCTGCAGACCGAATGAATTTACGTTTCAAAACCATATCACCTGTTTGAAATTTACGTTCGATTACCTTCTTTTGAAAATAACGCGAAACTCTCTTTTGATAAACGGATACGTGATCGGCCGTGTTCATCCTCTTCTCATCTAAGAGCTCCAACTGGACAAGCAACGCCTCTCGACGTTCATCGAGATTAAGTTCTTTATCGAGCTGCACTCTAAGGGAAGGGATCAAGATCTCATATGGGAGCACCGCCTCCATCCCGTAGGTAAGAGCATATGGAGTTTATCTTGTGGGAGTACGGATGGAGGTGCGGTAAGCCCACAGACCTTCCACTAATCGTTCTGGCCAATCGAAAACTTATGAGATTCACATGTTTTCTTTATGATTTTAAGAAGGGTTTTATTAGTGGCCTCGGCTTGACCGTTGCCTTGAGGATAATATGGAGATGAATGATGCAATGCTATATTGAACTTCTTACATAGATCCTTGAGCTCTTGAGATACAAACTGGGGTCCGTTGTCAATGATGATACTGCTTGGCACTCCGAACCGCGAGATGATATTCTTCATGATAAAGCGGCACACCGTTAAAGCTTTGATCTCGACGTACGCCTCGGCTTCGGCCCATTTGGTGAAGTACTTAGTGGCGGTAAGGATAAATGATTTCTGCTTGGTCTGAGAATTAGGATCACCGAGCGGGCCGACCACGTCGAAAGCCCACATAGAGAATGGCCAAGGAGCAGAGAGAGGGTGGAGAGATGAAGCTGGAGCATGGATTTTATCAGCATGGAGTTGGCACTTAAGATACCTCCGGACATAGAGGGAGCAATCTTCTTCTAGAGTGGGCCAGTAGTAGCCCTGCCTAAGGATTTTCTTCGCTAGAGCCTGGCCATTGACATGACCTCCACACTCACTAGAATGGGCTGCTTCAGCCACTTTCCAAGCCTCATTATCATCCAAGCATCTCATGAACATTCCATTAGTAGCGCGCCTGTATAGTTCTCCTGCAACAATAGTATACCTTGAGGCGGCTCTCCTTATTGACTTACGCTGTTCGGCGTTTGCCCCTTCTGGGAATGATCCTTCTTTGCAAAACAACTCGATTTCGTGATACCAAGGTAATTCTTCTTCATCCAGAATCTCTTCTAACTCCATTAGAGCTACTTCCTTGAGATCTTCCTTCTCAGCCCTCGCCTTTACAGCTTTCCTAAGGTTGATGAACCAAGGGTCCTGAAGAGAGGGTGCGTCCAATCTCTGAACGACGATAGTCTCAATGTTCCGACTGAGAGGAAAAGATAGAGAGGAAGCAAGAGATGCTAGAGCGTCGGCTAGGATGTTCTGAGAACGGGGAGTATGGATGTAGATTAGCTTACGGAATTGCCTAGCAAGAAGCGTGACCAAATCTTGATATGGCTTGAGTTTGGGGTCACGAGTACGGTAAGTGGTTAGAACTTGTCGTAAGACGAGCTGAGAGTCTCCGATGATGTTCAAGTAACGCGCACCTAGGAGATATGCGTGCTTCATTCCAGCCAGGAGAGCTTCGTACTCAGCGATGTTGTTGGTAGCAGGAAATCGAAGTTGATAAGCAAAGGGAATAGTTACTCCTTCGGGAGTAAGTAGAACAGCGCCGATCCCTCGGCCTTGAGAATTAAGTGCACCATCGAAGTGCAGAGACCAGAAGGGATGGTGAGAGAGAACTGAGAGATGCTCATCAGGGAAATCGTCCTGAATAGAATCAGTGTGAGGAATAGGAAGATGGGCAAGATGCTCAGCGATGGCGTATCCTTTGACCACCTTCTGAACGACAAATGTGATCTCGAATTGAGAGAGGAAGCTCTACCAATGAGCTAACCTACTAGAAAGGACGGGCTTTTCTAAGAGATAGCGAATCGGGTCCATTCTAGAGATCAACCTAACTGGGTGGGCAAGGAAATAGTGTTTAAGCTTCTGAGCTACCCACACTAAGGTGGCACAAGTCTTCTCCATAGCGGTGTATCTGGACTCAGCTGGGTTAAACAACCGAGAAAGGTAATAAGCAGCCCGCTCTTTCCCTTCATCGTCTACTTGTGCTAATACCGCCCCTAGGGAGTCTTCGATAACCGAGATGTATAGGATTAGGGGTTTCCCAAGGACAGGAGGTTGCAAAATCGGGGGATTGGATAGATATTCCTTTAAGTCCTTGTAGGCCTTTTGAAAATCTTCATTCCATTCAAACTTAACCCCCGCCTTAAGCAATTCATAAAATGGACGGCACCTTTGAGAATGATGGGATATGAATCTTCTAATGAATTGCAATCGACCGATCAATCCTCGAAGTTCCGTAATGTTCTTAGGCGGAGGCATGTCCATGACGGCCTGTGCTTTGTTAGGATCAATCTGGATCCCCCGTTTGCTCACTATGAAACCTAACAGCTTCCCTGAAGAGACTCCGAATACACACTTCTTCGGATTCATCTTAAGCTTGTACTCCCTGGCTCTTTGCAGCACCTTAGCCAGAATAGAGGGGTGTTCTTCTTTGGTTCTTGAGTTCACCAAAATGTCATCCACGTAAGCTTCCATATAGATATGCATCATGTCGTGGAAGATGGCCATCATCACCCTTTGATAGGTGGCACCTACATTCTTCAGACCGAACGGCATAACCACATAACAATATGTGCCCCAGGGCGTGGTGAAGGAGGTTTTCTCTTGATCTTCTGGAGCGAGACGGATTTGATTGTATCCTGAGTAACCATCCATGAATGACAATGATTCGTACCCGACGGTACTATCGACCAAGACATCAATGTGAGGCAGCGGGAAATCATCCTTGGGACATGCTTTATTGAGATCCCTGAAATCGATGTAAATACGCACCTTGCCATCCTTCTTGATGACAGAGACTATGTTTGCCACCCACTGAGGATATAGAACAACTCTAATGAATCTGGCCTTATATAACTTGTCAACTTCTTCTTTAATCGTTAAGGCCATGTGGGGGTGAAATCTCCTTGACCGTTGTTTCACAGGTGTTGCCCCTGGTTTAAGCACGAGTCGATGTTCCACTAAAGAGGGGTCAAGACCTGGCATGTCCTCATAAGACCAGGCGAAGGAATCGCTATACTCCCTTAGAACCTTGATCAAATCTTCTTCTACTTATGGAGGGAGATTAGCGGCAATACCGATGGGCCTGGGGTCTTCTTCAGTTCCCAGGTTGACTTCTTTCGTAGGTTCATCCACGGCTGACGACGGCTCGTCAAATTTCTTAAGTCCTTGTGCGTACAGATCAGCAGTGTCATCTATGTCGCTGCCCTCATTAACTGGATCTTTTTCATCCAGGATTTCATAGACGCCGAGTCCGTCATCGCTCCACGCCCCTTCTATTTCTTCTTCCTCTTCAATCATAATTGCCGTAGCAACAAATTCTGGACATTTCAAAAGGGCATGACAACGGTGAGCTAGGTCTTGCAAGAACCTATCAGGAACAGATTTGGGAGGACGCGCAAGCGGGCGTGACTCAGAGGAGGAAGGGTTGGACGACCTAGAACAAGACCCTACTTCTTTAGACCTAACTAATTCTACTTCCCTAGACTCGATAGACCCTAATCCTAACCTAGGAGAAAGGAGACCTATGGAAGGGAAGGAGCAGGGACTCTTGCCCCTGGGATGAGGATGGAGATAGGGTAGCATAATCTTCCATTGAAATCTCCGTTTCGAATTTGACGTTTTTTTTGGAGATCAGCAGAGACTACACAGCAAGATGGAGGAGGCGGGAGCTGCATAGGGAATAGCTCGGGGAAGATACAGTCAAAGAAGGGATCGGAAGATGAGAACCACATCTCGTGGAGTTGGGCGTTGGGAGGAGGAGGAGGAGTGAATAGAGTGGATAGATCAATGGGCGGGCAATGCCCGCAAGCACAAGGAATAAATAGAATTTCGGCGGATCAACGAAGGATGGATTTACCATGATAGGAGGAAGACGGGGTAAGAAATCCCATTGCTGGAGGAGAGATTGAAAGCGGGAGGGGGACCAAGAAAAGATAATCGGTGAGCTCCCCTCCTCCCGTGGATCATCGACTGGCCGCTTCTTCGGCCTCCATTGCACGAGCCGAGCCTCTTGCTTCTTCTGGTAGTCTTCTTCATGAAACAACCCCTGAAGGGCTTGACCATAATCAAGCATATCATCTTCTGGCCTCTTTAGTGCTGGCGGTGGACTAGCAATCGGACATACTGTATTTCTCCCTGACGGAGCTGGCTGCAGAGCTAATGTGTCGGGCTGGAGAGGCCCTCAGACAAAGTGTTGACGGTAGTCCCAGGTGAGTGGCCCAGAATCACCCATTATAGATAATGCGGTTTCTCGATAGCCAAGACCTCTCCTGCCCATATTCCTTCCCTTGGGTATGGGCTTGGTCATTCCTTGTAATTGTGCACCGAGGCCTCTCCCCGGTTGATAGCCCATTTCCAGCCTTTTGAGTCTCAGATCTGGGGCTTCATCTTGACGTTAACTGGAGTAGTGATGGGCCTAGGAGGTGTATAAGCCCAAGGGAAGTTCAAATCCAGCACTGATATGACGGGTCGGCTGCTTGGCCAAAGTGTAGGAAGAATCTGTTCTGAAATGGCCTTAACCGATTGAACCGTGGACAAGCTCTTGACTTTGACGACCCTCCCTTGGAAAGGGAATTTGACGCGCTGATGTGCGGTGGAGGGTACGACACCAAGTGTATCAATCCATGGACGACCCAAGATCGCCTTAAACATGGGGTCAATGTCCAGCACATAAAATTCCATAGGCATAGTAAGGGGCCCGAGCTCCGCTTGAATAGTGACTACCCCGTGACATGCTCTCCTTGAGTTGTCATATGCTGCTATAGTGGTGGGGGTAGGTCGTAACAATTCTTCAGATATATTGCAAGCTCGGAGAGTACTGAGTGGGCATACATTAATTGAAGCCCCTGTGTCAACCAGTGCTGCCTCGATGTTGACTTTGTTCAGAATGATTGTAATGCAGAGCGGCATTTGCCGAGCTTCTGGAGGTGCTAGCTCTGTTTCTGAGAATGTAATTGCCGGCCCTTTAGAAATAGTTGCTAGTGCTGTTGGTAAGCTGTCAACTGCCATGTCCTCGCTGACCATCACCTTCTGTAGGAAATCCCTGAGAGCGTCTGGTGCAGGGTGGACCTTTTGATAAGTTCCAGAACTGAAATTTTGGCGGGTACTCAGTCCAGATGATGTAGCAAGTCGTATTGAGTACCCGATAGAGGTTCAGCTTCTTCTTGTTCGGCCGTTGGCTGAGAGGACTGGGGATTGGAGGTAGTGGGGTAATTCCGATGGAACAACTTCCCGCTTCTCAAGGCGCAATTTTCCGCAGCGTCGGGAGATGATATTATTGGCCCGGTAGGGTGGATGAGTGGAATAGACTGTGTAGGAGAGGTGATTTGGTGGTAGGTAATGTTGGGGTTAACAACAGATGGTGGCCGGATGAGTGGCGTGGGATGGGCAGAAGGTGGGGTGATGATGGGGGATGGTGCGGATGGTGGGAGGACGAGTGTAGGCAGGGTGACGGGCGGAGGATTGGATGAGGGGATGGTTATGACCGTAGCGGGGGTAACTAATGGTGGGTATGATGGTGCTGTGGGTGGTGGTGGATTTGCTGGTGTGGGTGTGAATGGAATGACAAGCGGAGAGGGTGTTGGGTGTGTAGGGAGGATAAATGAAGGAGTGAGGGGGTTGCGGCGGTTATGGTGGAGGGCCATTACTTGTGGTGTAGTACCATCATCATCAAAAGACCACTCGGTGTTAGGAGCCGGGGGTTGGACTACATTGACTTGCGCCGGCGCCGGCGGCTGAGGTTGTGGAGCGGGCGGATGGTTTGGCATCGGATTTTGATGGATCCCCAGATCCTGAACCTGCTGTGGTTGCTGCTGTTGTGGCGGCTGCTGCGGCTGCGGTGCTTGATGCTGCTGCACTTGCTGCCTCTGCGGCTGCCTTCTCTTTTCTTTAATCTCAATAATGGCCCTGTGCATTTCGGCCCAATCTATCCTCTGTCCTTCATGAAGATCATATACTAGGTCCCGGAATTGAAAACATCCTTCAATGGTATGTCCCGGTTGCCTGTGGAACATACAATACTTCGTCTGATCAACGGCCGGATTCCAGTTGGGCCGTTCCGGAGGAAGCTGTATAGCATTAACCGACATAAGAGCCGAGAAAATATCCGTGAGGGTTTCTGGCAGTGGAGGATATTGTGCCCTCTTGGGAGCCGGGCATTTGTTGTTTGGGTTGTTGTTATAGCCGTTGGGTGGAGGGACGTTGTGGTATTGCGGGGGTGGTGGTGGTTGCTGTGGTGCGGCAAAGGTGTTTTGTGGAATGGTGAAGGTGGGCGGAGGGTTTTGCGGAGTGATTTGGAAGTTCTGTGGAGCGGGATTTTGTGGAGTGCGGGGGTTTTGAGGGAAGCGGAAAGGTGCGTTTTGGAATGGAAAAGTAACGGCTTGAACCTGCTCATTCGTTTGGACCCCTTCTGTAACCGGCCCTTGTGGCTTCTTATGGTACTTGGGCTTTTGGTTTTCGAACAGAGAATGGATAGGAGAGTCCTTGAACTGGGTCTGAATAAAGTGCGCCCGGCTATATAGTTGATGCATGTTGGCTATGTCGTTCATTGCCAGAATGTTTCGGAAGGTTGGAGTAGCATTTGAAATAAGTAGCTTGACCTTCTCTTCCTCCGGAATATGGCCGGGCACTCTAGCGGCCATCTGCCTCCACCTATCTGCATAAGTGGCAAACTCCTCATCTGTTTTCATCTTTTCGGCCACCAGATCTGTAAAAGAATATTCCGGGCCGACCCGATCTTGAAACCGCTGAATAAACTTGTCTTTTACTACCTTAAAGCTCTCAGCTTATTCCAATGGCAGAGAATAAAACCATTCCAGTGCAACACCGTCCAATGATCGGCGGAATAAATACGCCATAAGACGATCATCATATTGGAATTGGACTGATTCATATAAGAAATCCCTCACGTGAATAAAGGGATTGCCGTTCCCGTCATATTTTCTATAATTGGGGAGCTCAGACTGGGGAGGGAACCGGATGTTCTGGAAACTAGGAACAGGAACATCGGCCAAGGATTGTGGGCCAACCCGCTTCTGGAGGAAGTCGAGTTGTTGTTGCATGGTGGCCCATTTATCAAGTAATTCCTGCTCTCTGGATGGAGCAGGGGTAGCAAGAGATGATGCTTGAAGTTGAGGAGCAGAGGGGTGAATTATAGTAGGAGGTGGGAGCCCATAAGAAGGAGCCGAAGGATAAGCGGCCGACATAGGGGGTCCATGAGAAGGATATTGGGCCCGAGATTGACCCAGATTGGAGTGGGCCTGGACCACCCCTGACTGAGGGTGCAGAAAATCGGAGGGACCCAGCAGGACTTGTGGAACAAGTGGGCTAGACAAGTGATGATCCATCTGAGTGAAAGAAGGGATAGGAGACTTCCCTTTGTCTAAAGATTGCTGGGCCGAAGTGGAAGATTGGCCCGTCTCCATGCCGGTGAATGTGATGGTCCGGGGTTGGACCGGAGTGAGATTAATTGGAGTGGGCTGAATGAGAGGATTGGATTGACCCTGCATAATCGTGGGAGGGGAGATATTGGATCCTTGCATGGCCTGATAGACAGTTTGGAGTTGGGTCGGATCCAATTGGGCCATCATCTGGAGAATGGAGCCTGCAGAAGGAGTAGAGAAGGAAGGGGTAGCCTGACCACCTTCCATGGAGGTAGAGGACGGAAGAGGGGCCGTCCCCTCTCCAGAAGAGAACGAGGTAACCCTTGCAGGGTTTTCAAGAAGCCCTTGAGGAAGATAATCTTCTTGGGAACGGGGAGGATTGAAAGGAGCCATGGTGGATTCGAAGAGCGGATTTGAGTAGAACTTGGAGAATGAGTTGACCCTAGGAGGTGCTTCCAACTGACGAAAACAACTCCACATGCAATGAACAACCTTAACAAGATGCAAACAACACAACACAAACACACAATGAGCAACCAAACTTAGACGATTTATCACAAAGATGTAAGTAGTAAGAGATGAAGACACTCAAAGTCAACCAAGTTGTTTAATATGATGCTTCAAGATTCTTATGATTTCTCCTTTGGAACTTTAGTGGATGGATTAATATGAGCTCTCAACAATAGGTTCCTGACGGGAGATGGATGTAAAGCTTGGTTTGACTCTAAGTGTGACCACTCCTTCGCTTATGCAACCCTAGACACGGGGTGGAAAAGGTACAACCGGCCCGACGTCCGTGTGGGAATCCACGGCGGGGACTTATGGAGGTCCCTGGTGTGATTTCCTAGTCGGCCCCAAGGAATATGGAGATGAGAGGTCCACACACCAAGGTAGGAAAATGCAATCTAATGTATGAAAGTATGAATGAGCCTATGTGCACCGGAGTGCATGCAAAATCTAGCCTAGAATCTAGCAAACAACTATGCACACAATGATGTAAATATGTAGAACAATCAGGGAGGAAGTCAGATATCACCCAAGTAAGGAAATCACAGCAGAAACTACGGAAAGTAATGCACCTTGGGATGCGTACATGTCTGGAGTATAACGGTCTATAGACCCTGCGTCAGAAGATAATAACGGTCGAAGGCCAGACCGCCAGAAGTAATATAACGCAGAGCACCAGGACCGTCGGATGAGCCAGAGAGCCAAAAACAACCAGAAATAAAAGGGAAATCCGTGAAAAGCCCGCACACAGGATCAGGCGTATAACGGTCCAACGCCCCTGCGTCAGAGTGGAGTAACGCAGGGACAGAGGGCCGTCAGAACACCCAGAGGACCAGAAATAAGATGAAGTAAGAAGGAGATCCGAGGACAATCAAACAAGGGAATGATGGCAGGTTTAAACAGAGATCAAGACACGATTGGCACAAGTTGTCCCACCGTGATCGCCAAAAAATTATCTGTTGATTTGTTTTACTTCTCTTCTTCTCTTTGTTTTATGTGCAATAAAGATGATAGGCAAACATCAAAGATCTCAATCAACCCAAGGACATGCGAACCATGAACCTAGGCAACCAGAACAAGCTCTAGCATGGGCATGCCATCTCAATCATCAAACTAAACTAAGGGAATAAAGAAAAACACACGCCGGGGCGTGGAGCAAAAGCAAATAAAAACACACCGCAAGGGTGGAGCAAGCAAAGAGGATAAGAGATATGAGATGGAGAGAAAGCTAATGCCCAATGCTAAGAAAGAATGTGATCGCCACCAAAGTAGAAACAAGCCAAAGACTTGAAAATATCTTAGAAATAGGTGGATGAAGCACCCGCCCACGGGAGAGAGAAAATCAGGGAAATCTGCAGATCAACGGAATGTAACGGCCTAAAGCCCACGCGTCACTGGGAAGTGACGGTCGCTCGATGAACCGCTATATGAATCTGACGCGCCTGCACAAGACCGTCAAATAACCTGCAGTAATAACTTGTGGATTCTTTTAACTCCAACTCCTCCAGCCGGCCAGAAGACTTGGGCCTCATGTGGTGAACCTGTAAACCTGCCAAAGAACGTGAAAACACAAGAAAATAGACCCAAATTAGCCCTTTAAACAATATAGCATCAATTCTTCAATAAACTCAATAGCATGCAAAAGGAAAAGAAAGTACCGGGGAGGTTTTGATTTTTTAACCCTACTGGGCATTTTTTAAAAAGATAGGAGGATGTTTAGATGATGAAAAACCAGGGAGAACGTGGAGAAAAGAAGAGGGATAATGATTTTGATGAAAAGGAGATGAGGAAAAACACAATATGTAATGATGAACTTTGAAAACCTATGGAATGAATACTCCCTTCACCGTGAAGCATATGAACGTGAAAGACAATTCTCCTTGGTCAGATGTGACTCCAGAATGCGGCAGCACTTCGACGCGAACTCCAGATCTTCCTCTTCTGGGCCATGAAGTTAAGGGTGCTATTTATAGGCCCTCAAACTCTCCGGTCGAGCAGAGAAAAATCCAGCAAGATAAGAGGATAACTCTTAGCAAATCCTTGAAGATAATAACACCAAGAGTCCATAGAAACAAACAGAAGGTTCTGAGGCTCAGATTTGGAAGAGAAATCAACAATTCAAACTCTTATCTCGACCACGGAGTAGCAGAGAAAAGGCCTGAACTGCCAGTGTGAGCGACGTCACGGGGTTCGGGGTGCGAAGAGGACGCGGAGCGCGCGGGCTCCTTCTTTTTGTTTGCTGCAACACAGAAATAAGAGAAAAGAGAAGGGGCCACCACGGGAGATTGCTCCGGCGGGGTGAGCGTGACAAATGTGATATAGCAAGATATGGGGGTTAAACGGCCATAGCGGGAAGTGACTCGCCGTGACCTCGGGGGACGGGAATGGTGCATAAATTAAATAGCAGGAATTGAAACGGCCATGGGGGAAGTGACTCGCCGCGGCCTCGAGAATATGAGCAGATAAGAAGATAGCAGAATATAAAGAGAATATAAAGAGCGGAAATTTAAACGGCCATTGGGGAAGTGACTCGCCGCGGCCTCAAGAATATGAATAGATAAGAATATGACAGATATAAAGAGAATTTAAACGGCCATTGGGGAAGTGACTCGCCGCGGCCTCGAGAACATGAATAGATAAGAATATAACATATAAGAACGGGAATTTAAACGGCCATTGGGGAAGTGACTCACCGCGGTCTCGAGCATATGAGCAGAATATAACAGAATATAAAGAGAATATAAGAACAGAAATTTAAACGGCCATTGGGGAAGTGACTCGCCGCGGCCTCGAGAACAAGATGTGATCGCCAGGGGCCGAAAGACCCCAAAATGAAGAAAGTGATCGCGCCTACCTCAAGAGCGGGAGATGACGGGTTGCTTCTTCCTCCCCCTTCGGTCGGCCGACGGAGAGGGCTTTCTTTGGGTACCCTTGTAAAATAATGACAAACAAGTAACGAGTGGATTAGAAAGATGAAGGTGTAGTATTCAAATCCTTGCGATAAAAAATAATGAAATGATGGCAAGACACACACCTGGTTGGTGTTGTCTTTTAAACCCCTCTCGGACTCGAGTAGGAGGAAAATGAGATGATGGATGCAAGAAGTATATAGGAAGAGGCGCCCTTATGAAGGGGGATAGATGATGCGAGATGATGAATGCAAAAGAACTAAGAAGAAAAGGAAAGGATTGGCTTATTGGATGTGCCGATGGTGAAATCCGGCGGAGCTCCGGTAGCGTAGGGATGGCGTGGAAGCGCGGTGGATGAAGACGACCTTCCTCTCGCGAGCGTGGGCACCCGAGAAGCCGGTAGAACCTCCACCTACAAAGACCCCACGGGTTAGAAAATGACTCCGGTAGCCTCTGGGCTCCGGCAGCCTATCGGATCTCTTCGAAGCTCCTTTTGAACTGAGGGGGTGGGCCTCTATTTATAGGGCTCCGGAGGGTGGAGGCGTCTAGGACCCTGGACACCTCCATCAGGGCTGAACTAATATTTTATTCTATTTTTATTAATTTTTTTGGAATATTTTTGTGGAGGCGTCCAGGGCTCCGGACGCCTCCAATAGGTCCACCGAACACCTCCGACGGCCGCACGAGGTTTGGCATAACGCGTGGTTTTGTGAGCGGCGCCTCGTGATTCAGAAATGGGCGCGTCCAGCTGCCTGGACGTCTCCATAATTTGGCTTTTTTCACACACGACGAACCGTCGTTCGGTGGGCGGCGCCCGTGAGGGAGTTGATGTAGGCGTCCAGGGGCCTGGACGCCTCCATAAATATATTATTTTTATTTTTGTTTTGTCTTTTTATGCCAAAGCTGGCATTATATATTTTTTATTTTTGTTTTTATGGAGGCGTCGAGGGGCCTGGACGCCTCCATTAATATATTATTTTTTATTTATGTTTTGGGTTTTGAAAAATAAAAATAAAATAAATTAAAAGAATGGGGGTGTCTAGGGGCCTGGACGCCCCCATTAAGACCCACCCGGGTCCTCAGTTCAAGCGTTGGCGACCGCCCGGCAGACACCCTTCTTGGTTCCGGAACCTCCTGATGCGTCTGACTGGTGTTGATGCCGTCCGAATGCCGTGACGAGACGATTCCGGATGCCGAAAAGGGCGGAAGAAGACTCAAGACAAGGAAGCACTCGAGCGATTCAAAATGCGTAAGCCGTTGCGGGGCGTTGTATAGTAATATGAGACTTTCTCGGGAGACGTCAGGAATGGCGTGTCTACAGCTGCCCCGCCTTGGCGTCTGCTTTGCAAGGGAGCGACACGTAGTGGAATGGTATCGAAGTGGAGTGAAATGAAGTGGGAGCGGAATGATAAGTTGATGCCAAGGTGTGATGAGACACGCTTCTGACGTACTGCTTGGAATTTTTCCTGAAGTTTCAATGAGGCGACCTTGAAGGAGGTCTTTCAAGTCTTGACGGTTGCTTGGACGGAGATCAAAAAAAGGAGGGTGAAATGTGCACTCAGGCACGAAAAATAAAGGAGACCAACTTCTCGGTGTGGAAGTACCTGGGTCATAAACCTGTAGGTTTCACCTTTGGGAGCGGTTACCAGCCAATGTGGAAGTGCTGCAGCCAAGGTGGGTCAAACAAGGTAAAAAGGAATATCTGAGGGTCTGTCCAAACAAGGGTCTCCTTTTGGAAGAGCAACGTAGGGCCATTTCAAGGAAACTCAGTATTTCATTCGGAGTGGAATATCTCATATTTGTAGGAATTGAAGCACAACGGCCTTCGCAATCGAATCACTTGAATGATCTTCCGCAATAAATCAAAATCCTATATGAATGCATGCTGGGTTAAAATAAAAATTTAAAACAAACTAAAATAGAAAATAGCCAAGGATAATATTATCAACTTGTTAAGAACGGGTCAGGATACCGATCCGGTGAGCCGACACTGGGCTGGGGCCCGTTTATCCGCGCACCAACTCACTGAATGGGACAGTCGTCCCCATGCTACCACAAGTTAACGGCCTATCCGTACAACCCAAATTCTTCCGGGATCATCACTGTTTTTGTTGAAGGGGAACTCAAATCCCAGATTTGTTCGGGCCGCAAGGTCCTTGACATGTTCTAGTAGCGTAGGTATCGTATACTATGATGCATGACATGGTGAGACCAACCATTGAAAGGTGGGACAGGAGACAGGACAAAGACGTCCGTTAGTAAAACCTGCACAGACTAGCAAAGGTTAGCAACATCAGAAAGTAGCAGAATCACAGCAGAATCGCACCACAGTACAAAGGAGATCCACACAAAATCTTGACAATGACCACCGATGTGACATGTTCCGTCCTGTAGCGATCTACCCTTCCTATAAGAACTCCCCTTAGGCTAGTTCATTCAAATGCACCAAGGTGGGTTTTGGAAGCTCAGGAGAGGAAGGAGAGGAGAATCTAGAGATTTCAGGATGGAAGGAGAGTCTTCCCGCGTTATGAAGAGGAGCAGGCCTAGCAGCGAGATCAGGCGACTCTCCGACCTCGAGGGTCCATTGAGTGGGACGATCATGTCGCATATGGTAAGCTGATTCATTTCAAATTTCTCCACGTGAACCTTCTTCTTACTACCTTCCTTTCTTCTTCTTTCTTTTCTCTTCCAGCCATATCCACTCTTCCCAGGCCCGAGGAAGTTTTCCAAACTGCCATGGCTTTCAAAGCTAACTTCCAACATCTCCATCGGCATGAGGGCCATACTCTCAAAGTGGCATCTGCAGGGGCTCCTTATTCATGCCAAACACTATGAGAAGATTCGTATGGACTGGGCGGCTATGGGCGCACTAGTAGAGATCTGGCATCCCCAGACCCACACTTTTATCTTCCCGACCTTCGAGGTGACCATCCTCCTCGAGGAGGTGGAACTTCTGCTCGGATTGAAGAAATTCAAGAGTGACGGGAAGGTGAAGGCTATGCGGATGCTGACACGGGGGACTTCTGAAAGCGTCCTTGGAAGCTTCATGCCGCCCGACGCAGCCAGAAAGGTCCGTACTCAAAAGGGGATCGATCTCCAAAAGCTTGCGGAGTGGGTCATGGACGCCCTGAGAGGGTCACCAGACGATGACTATTTGGAGGGAATCATGAAGGGGTTCACCATTTGTCTGGCGGGTGCTCTCTTGTTTCCTTATACCGACAACATGGTGGAGGAAGACCAACTGAGTGCTATCTGCGGGATCTGGCGTGGAAAGAGGGTGGGACCCGCTGTCCTCGCCTACCTGTATAGTGGCCTTACTGCCTCGAGCATGGGTAAGCCTCCTTTTGGTTGCGCACTTGTCCTGAGTTGCTGGATGGATTTGCATTTCAAGTTTGATCACCGTGAGGGAATGCCAACCGCTTCGAAGCTCTTCCAACAAAGCCCTCTTCATCACATAGCCGACGTGTTAGGGTTTGGTAGTACTGTAGTGAACCGCGTTCCGTGGCTGAAGAAACGTGAAGACTGGCGGTCTCACTTCCGCACCGTGACACAAGGCTTCTTTACTTGCGCACCGGCATGTTTGCTTTCGCTTGATCTCCTTATGAGGCCTTCCCCTGAAGTTGATCTTCAATTGATCGGCGCGATCGAGTTTGTCCTTTATAACGCGCATCGATGCTGCCTCCAAGTCGGCATTCCACGCCATTCGTTCCCACTATCGACTGGCATCATTCCTTTGAAGAAGAGAGAGTTGGGTACTGAAGCGGATGCGAAGGAAGCGAAGGCCGTCAAAGCACCCTGGAAGACAAGTGTTGCGGGAATGGCCTTAGCGCACGTGGGGGAAGAATGTGAGCTGTGGAGGGCTTATGTAACCGAACTGGGGAAGTTAAGGCCTAAGGCGCCTAAGCCCCTGATGTAGTTCATTCTGCTTTTCTGATGGAATAAAATCTGGCATTTGGCAGTTTTGGACCAGTTCCCTTAATTATTATTATCTTTTTTGTGGTTTTTCTTTTTCTTTGTGTTTTTTCTTTTGTTTGGATTATATACATACTCTTATCTTTTTTACTTTTATTATATATTTTTTTTGAATTTTTTATTATGGGGGCGTCCAGGGGCCTGGACGTCCCTAATTTTTTATTTTTTATTTTTTAAGTTTTTTTTTTTTGTTTTGGGGGCGTCCAGGGGCCTGGACGCCCCTAATTTTTTATTTATAATTTTTTTGTTTTTTGTTTTGGGGGCGTCCAGGGTCCTAGACGCCCCAAATTTTTATTTATTATTTTTTTTGGTTTTTTTGTTTTGGGGGCGTCTAGGCGCCTGGACGCCCTTAATTTTTGAATTTTGAAAAAAATAAAAAAAGGTGGGGGCGTCCAGGCGCCTGGACGCCCCAATCAGAGTGGTTTCTATATATATGGGGGGCCTCACCCCCTGCTCACTTGTACTGTTCATTCTGACGACCCCGTCACCCCAGACAACCCATTCTTAGTCCCAATGGAGCGAGGAGGATCGAGCCAGGGTCCAGAGAAGCGGAAACGACGGGCTCGTCGTCCGAGGAGGCTGAGGGATGATGCCGAGGAGGCCGCAGCAGAGGAGATTGCTGCGGAGGAGGGGATGGAGGTGCCTCTTCTGGCCGCGGAGGCCGCTGCGGGCGTTGGCGACGTGGGAGAGGACGATCACGACCTGGTAAGCCCTTCGGAACTCTCACTCTGTGGTTCAATAGGCTAAACGGACGGGTGAGAGGCTGTGAGAGAAGGACGGGGAGTGAGGGAAAGGAGGCGTCCAGGGCCCTGGACGCCTCCACATTTTCTTTTTCTTTTTGTTTATTTGTTTATTTACGTAAATAATAAAATATGATTAAAAATAAGGAGGCGTCCAGGACCTGGGACGCCTCCATAATAATATATATATTATTAATATATTTTTTTGTTTTGGGTTTTTCTATAAAGAAAATAAGGAAAATAGAGAGAAGGCGTCCAATGTACTGGACGCGTCCATAAAAATCCTAAAATGTTTTAAAGATAAGATAACATAAAATAAATAAGTAGAATATATAGTGTTATTGCTTAATATTATTCATGATGCTGATGTATTTTTTATTGGTTTTGTGGTGTGTAGGGTGTGATGAAAGGACGGATCAGCTGGTCCCTAGTGGTGGCAGCATACCGTGGGCTGCCGGACTTCCAGAGGGCGCGTGTGGACGCCATGGGCTTTGGAGCTTTCCTTAGGATCGAGCCCTTCCGGCTCGACCTTCCTCTTATCCAGGCATTGAGGGAGCGGTGGCACGCGCTGAGCCGGGCGTTTCTGATACCCTGGGGGCACATGGTGCCGACACTAGAGGACGTGGCTTGGATCACTGGGTTACGAGTTGACGGAGAGGCGGTCAGCGGGGTCACCTACCTTGACTACCGAGAGAGTGCCCTGGACCTGCTGTGGTTAGAGACGAGCGTGACTGACAGGGACAGCAGGGTAGTCGGCCGAGTGGAGATCATGGAGGCGCTCGGATTCGTCGACCCGCGCCAGCGGGTCAACGAGACTGGAGCGGAGTTTCTGGCACGACTGGAGGGAGATGCCCGTGCAACTTTCACCCAGGACCCGAGCGAGCGGGAGCTGGTGGATCTAGACCTTCGGAGGTTTCTTTTCTTCTTCCTGGGCCGCCTTCTGCTGGGGACGAAGGGGGATGGCATCCACTGCCGCTTCCTCGGGATTCTGGCGGACCTTGACAGAGTGGGGCACTACGCGTGGGGGGCGGCTCTGCTTGCCCATTTGATTGCTGATCTCTCCCAGACTTCGGAGAAGGAGACGACAGTCAGTGGCTTCGCACCTTTTCTCAAGGTAAACATTTTATTTATGCATTCCCACAGTTAAATATGCAATTATTGTACTAATGATGTATGATGGATGCAGGTGTGGAGCTATTACTATTTCCCGATGGGGAGGGCTAGGCATGGGAACAGGAGGGCCGTGCCTCTGGCGCGGCGGTGGAGGCCGGTCGTGGTTGCAGCACCCCACGGCTACCAGCTGGCGTCACTTCGTCGGGAGCTGAGCGAGTATCCCGAGGCCATGGTATGATGCGTATGGTTTTTTGTGTTTTCTTATGTGACTGAATGGCAACTAATATGATGTATGTATGATGATGTAGGTGGTGTGGAGACCCTACCTGGGCATGGGCGACGCTGGCCAGCCTTGGGTTGTAGCGGGTCTTCCTCGTTTCAGGCGGGACGTGTGGGTCCATTGCCTGAACGAGATCGAGCCGCTTCGGCTGAGGCTGGTTATGAGGACGTTGGGGCTAGCCTAGGAGTGGGTTGATGTAGAAGAGCCGGCCCGCATCGGGCGGAAGACCAAGGGGAAGGCGAAGATTGTGGACTGGCGTATGCGCTTCCCAGCACAGTACCAGGACTAGCAGCAGGGCGGGGTCCCAGTGGTATCCCATGTACAGGACATCACAGATTACATGAGACGATATCGAGCTACGTACGGGGACCGCCTCTCCTTGGGTTGTATGGCAGGGGTAAGTGAAATGAAACTGCTTCACCCTTCTATATGTATATGCATGTGGCAATAACTTATGTGCAATGCAGGATGCTCGTGACAACATGATTGCCGACCTGCGGGCCCAGCTGGCAGACGCCAGGCGGCAGTTAGTGGCCATCCGACAGGAGTTGGAGATCCTGGTGAGTCTATGCAATGCATTTTTTTGTGACCTAGATTTTTGATGCTTAGCCTTTGACTGACGTTTGCCCGTGTTTCAGCGGGCCCACCAGACAGCGGCAGTCGGGACGGCTGGTGGAGTGGGTTCCAGTTCACGGGGCCCTCCTCCGGAGGTTTCTGCCCTCCAGGAGCAGCTGGCGTATGCGGTGGCTCGGGCTGAGGAGGCCGAGCGTGACCGCGAGGCTCGAGTGAGTGCTTGCTTGGCCCTGACCCTCTTCTAGCTGCTTTCCTTCTATCACTGCTCTCTTACGGTGCATGCGTGCTTTGACAGGTGGCCGAGATTCAGG
The DNA here is from genome assembly GCA_022559845.1 of Amorphophallus konjac. Classification (NCBI taxonomy): domain Eukaryota; kingdom Viridiplantae; phylum Streptophyta; class Magnoliopsida; order Alismatales; family Araceae; genus Amorphophallus; species Amorphophallus konjac. The sequence goes on from CM040124.1 coordinate 315,878,025, forward strand.
AGGCCCTGGCCCGTGCTGTTCGTGCCGAGCAGGAGCGCGATGCCTGGGTGGCAGAGCGTGGCGTCCGGATTGCGGAGCTAGAGGAGGAGCGGCGACGGGAAGCTGAGGAGCTTCCTCGCGACGTAGTGGATCTGCGGATCGCCCTCGAGCTGTCGAGGAGAGAGGCGATGAGGGAGAGAGAGGAGAGGGAGAGGGATAGGGAGACCGTGGAGAGAGAGAGGGAGAGGGATAGGGAGACCCTAGAGAGAGAGAGGGAAAGGGATAGGGAGACCATAGAGAAAGAAAGGGAGTACAGGATGGCAGAGCGATATCGAGATTGGGACGAGAGGAGAGCTCTGGTGGCCCATGTGTCGGAGCTCCGGCTGAGTCTTGGCACGGCGGAGGGGAAACTTCGGGAGAGTGAGGAGCGGTATCAGAGGGCGAAGGAGCGCGGGGCGCGACTTCGTCAGTCCGGTTCCTTTTCTGTGGGCAGCTTTCTAGTTTCTTCGACCGAGCAGCGTCGCCGCACCTTGGAGGCTGGCATGGTGCCACCTGGAGAGGCGAGCACGGCTTCTCAGGGTTCGCAGAGGTCGCAGTGGCCCCCTAGGGATCCCCGTCAGAGGAGGGAGGAGAGAGATGACCAGGAGGGTGGTGGTGAGAGTTAGAGAGTTATTTGTACACCCCACCGTCCTCACTGTATGATGTACTTTTGACTGTTTGCATGAAATAGATTTCGTGTGGTTCCTTTTGTCGTGTGCCCTTTTCCTTCCTGCACTTTCTTTCACACCACGTTGTTCACGCTTCACGGGACTTTGCCCTGGACAGGAGGGAACTACTTTGCATGGAGGTTTTTTTTTGTTCCCCTCTTTTTTTTTTCGCTTTCTTTTGGGCGCGTCCAAGCGCGAGGACGCGTCTTAATCCTTAAATTCAAATTTAAAGCGACGGGTGGCCTTCCTTCTCCGTGCCTTACCCGCAAACGAGCCCGCCTTCCGCCGAAACTTGCTCGCCCGTCTTTTTCTTCTTCCCCTCGATCGATGGAGTTCGGCGGTCTGGACCACGGCGAAGGTGGAGAGGGACGCGGGACCCCTCGCCCAAGGAGGGACGCGCCAGAGCACGGAACGGCGTCTATGGAGGAGGAAGGGCCGCTTCGGGCCCCCGAGGGACCCGAGGGGCCCGATGTCGCGGAGGGAGGTGAACACGGTCTGGTAGGTGCTTGGTTTTCCCCCTCTTTGATCCATTTTGAGTTTTGAAGCAAGCCGTGTGAGGGGGGAAATGGTTCGGCGAGTGTTGCACTTAAATGATGGATGCGTCCTAGACAGGGGACGCGTTCTTTTTGACTGATGTGGGACCCTTTTCTTGGTGCAGGACATGGCGAGGACCATGGGCCTGGCCGATGAGTGGGCGAGTGCGGACGAGCCGAGCCGCGTCAGGAGGGAGCGTCGCGGCAAGGCGAGGCTCAAGGACTGGCACGTACGTCTCCCTGGACAGCAAGGGAGTGTATTGGTGTAGGACAGCGCCGACTTCCTGCGGTGGCAGAGAGAGAGTTATGCGGGGCTTCCCCAAGCTGGGGACACGCGTGGGGTCGGCGGCTCGCGCGCCCAACTGTCAGAGGCTAGGCGGCAGCTGGCCGTCGCTCAACATGAGCTGTCGCTCCTGGTAAGTTACGTGCCGCACTTTTATCTTCAGATTTGGAGTTTCACTGATGGCCGTTGTTTATTTTGTTCCAGCGTGCCCAGCAGACAGCGACGGCGGGGATGATTGGTGGCGCATCTTCCAGCTCCTCGGCCCCTTTTCTCGAGATTGCCTCCCTCCGGGAGCAACTTGCCGGTGCGGTGGCCCGCGCGACCCGGGCGGAAGAGGAGCGTGATGCCTGGGTGGCGACTGTAACGGAGCTGCGGCATCGTGGTGAGGAGAGGCCTTCTCCAGACATCCTGGAGTTAAGGGTTCTTCTGCAGATGATGAGGAGGGAGGCAGAGAGAGAGAAAGCCGAGAGAAGGTCCGAGCGACAGCGGGATCATACCGAGAGGAGGGCCTTGGAGGCCCAAGTGAGGGAGCTCCAACTGGGCCTTCAGGCCGTCGTGCAGAGGCTAGGAGGGATGGAGATGCGCTACGAGAGAGCGCGAGAGTTCGGGGAGCGACTGCGCCAGTCTGGTCGCTTTGCCGCTAGTGGCTTCTTTGCCACGCCAGGGGAGGAGCAGCGAGTCACTGCTGCGGAGCAGGCGCCAAGAGGCGAGGCAGGTGCTGCTGCACGAGGATCCCGGAGGCTTCTGAGGGACCCGCACCTCAGGGGAGAGGAGGGGAGAGCCCAGAGAGATGAGTGATGGTGAGGATCGGCGAGCTGGTGGACTCGCCTCCTCCTTATGATTGTAGTGTTTATGACAGCTTATGTAGAATTATGAATGGAGTGATTTGATTTTCTGCTGCTCGTTTGTTCTCTTGTGCATTCCTTCTTCCCTACACTTCCTCTTCTTTGCACTGTTCCCATGTGATGGGTCTGCCGAGACTCCACCCCAAGCAGAGAATCGCGTCTTGTTGTGACCATTTCCCACGGGAATCTGCCGTCGAAGTCAATAATGACGGCCCTAGCCCCTTTTCCCGGATGTTGTGTCAAATTTTGCGGACGTCCTTTAAAACATGAAAGGGTTTCCCTAGACAACATAGGGGGCTAGTCGTCATATTCTTCGTCCAATCAATCACCCTGTGCGAGCGGTGAAGTGACACACGGGACCGCATGGCAGGTTCCTCATTGCGAGGGCTATCATTAACAGGTGATGCAGGCAATCTTGGCCCGCACTCCTTCCATTTCTATAAATTCTTGTCCCTTTTATCTTCCCAGGTATATCGAGAGCTAACTCGAGGAGCACAAGTTTTCACGGGAGAGGAGGAGTTTAAAATTCTGAGAGTTGGATGGAGGGCGAATCTTTCCACTCCTCGAAGAGAAGCATGTCTAGTGGTAGTAGTTCCAGGAGGCTTTCGGACCTCGAAGGACACTTTAGCGAAAGGGCCCAATCACAACTCGTAAGCCAAGTTTTCTTGCCCTTTTTTCCATTCTTTTTTCTTCCTTTCTTTCTGACCAAACCTCCTCTCCATTCCTGCATGCGTAGAGTGTGATGAAATCACAGATCTCATGGGAGTTGGTAGTGGCAGCATATCGAGGTCTCCCAGATTTTCAGAAGGCCAGGCTAGACGTGATGGGTTTTGACACCTTTCTTCGGATCGAGCCGATCCAGCTCGACCTGGTCCTGATCCAAGCCTTGTGTGAGAGATGGGACCCAGTGAGTCGGGCATTCCTGATGCCCTGGGGGCACATGGTGCCCAGCTTGGAGGATGTGGTCCGGATCACAAGCCTGAAGGTGGAGGGCGAGGCAGTGACCGGAGTCACTTATGCGGACTACAGAGAAGGTGCCCAGAAGTTACTGGGTTTGGACCTAGATGGTCGGAAAAATAGGTCGGTAGCTAGGGCGTCCCTCATGGATGCATTAGGGCTCACCGACACTCGTCGGCGGGACGATGAATCCTCAGAAGAGTTCATGGAAAGGATGGAAATAGGATGCCGTGCCGTGTACTGCACAGATTTCGGCGACTGGGAAAGATGCAACATAGATTTGAGGAGATTTCTCCTCTTCCTTTTGGGGAGATTGGTACTGAGCTCGAAAGGGGACGGTATCCAATGTCGCTTCCTGGAGCTGCTGTCAGACCTTGAAAGAGTAGGGTATTATGCCTGGGGAGCCGCCATGCTGGCACACTTGTTTGCAGGCCTATTCCAAGAAACGGATCGTGAGATGACTGTGAGTGGTTTCACACCATTCATCCAGGTATTTTTTTGGTTTTGCTTGTTTTGTATTTTTTTTGTGTTTTTGCAAGGTTCTGATGACCTGCGCCGAGCAGCTGTGGAGCTATTATTACCTTCCTATGGGGAGAGCTCGGCATTGGCGACCTGCGATGGTGCCGCTAGCCAGGCGGTGGGAACCCATCATGAGTGCGGCACCCCTAACCTACCAACTGATGGTGCTAAGGCGGGAGCTACAGGAGTTCCCTGCAGCGATGGTAAACTGGAGACCCTACTCAGACATGGTCGATGCCGACCAGCCGTGGGTTCTAGCAAGTCGTGCCTGGTTCGGACGGGAACTGTGGATGCACTGCCTGAATGAAATCAAGCCGCTTCGGCTACGATTAGTTATGAGGACTTTAGGACTGGCTCAAGAATGGGTGGATTCAGCTGTGCCACCTCGTGTCGGGAGAAAGACGCGGGGACCGGTGACCTACATTGACTGGCGCGTGCGATTCCCCGAACAGTATGAGGACTGGCAACGGGGTGGCACGATTGTAGAAACACAGGCGCGGGATAGCGAGGACTACTTGCGTCTATATAGGGCAAAGTACGCAGAGCGGTTCCAGCCCCGGGGATTTGCGGAGGTAGGTTTCCCCTTTTTCTCTTTTCTTCTTTCTCCTTTTCTTGGTTTTCTGGTGAAAATGCTGACTCGTAAGGCTGCAGGATGTCCGGGATGCCATGATAGCGAATTTATGAACTCGCTTGGCAGAGATGGAACAACAGTTGGGTAATGCCCTCGGAGCTACGAGCGCCTTGGTAGGTGTACAATACGTTCCTAATTAAAACCCCAGATTCTAGATGTTGGCTGCTAATTCACGCGGTCGTAGCATGCCCAGATTGGCGCGGCTTCCCCAGCGATGGGAGTAGGTGGTGCCTCTTCCAGCTTGTGGATTCCCACCTCAGAACTTGACTTGCTTCATGAGCAACTTGCTCACGCCACGCAGTGTGCTGCGGAGGCAGAAGGGATGCTCTCTATACAGGTAAGAGTCTCAGTGTTGAGTTCTCCTTGTTTATGCCTTATCGTGTATCTGAGATGGTACACTCGGTAGGAAAAGGAGACGGAAGAAGCGCTTGGCCAAGCTGCGCAGAAGGAGGCTAGGATAGCAGAACTGGAGAGGGAACTGCCGCGTCATCCTAATGACGACTCCTCTAGGGATGCTGTGGAACTGAGGATCACTCTCCAGTTGGAGAGGGAAGACCGCGAGAGAGAACGTGTAGAGAAAGAAAGAGACGCAGAGAGAGAAAGAGCCAACAGATTGACTGAAAGGGAGGAACGAAGGGCCATGGAGGCCCAACTATTCGAACTCCGAATCAGCCTTGGTCTTGCTGAACATTGGCTGAGAGATGGTGAGGAGCGCTACCGAAGAGCACGAGAGCGTGGCTTTCGTGTTGGTAGCGTCTCTGCTGCTTCCGTAGATCAACGCCAGGATGTGGGAATAGGAAGAGGAGTACAGAGCGGTAGGAGTACCGCTTTTCGTAGTTGGGTAGCACCTTTGAGAGCGTTTTACCCGGAGAGTAGTGGGACGAGCAATGCGGAGAGAGAGGGCGGAACTTGATGTAATTTTTTTGGTTTTTGGAATAAAATACAAGGTTTGGTTTGTTTGGTTTTCACCTTTGCTTCTGTTGCCTGAATCCCTGCACACATCACTGAAACAAACAAATCAGAATTTCTGTTCTGACTTGGCCCCTTGCTCAATAAGCAAATGGTCACTGTGACTGTCCTTGATAACTGGTCAAGGGGCCAAGCCTTTATTTAACGAAGGCAAGGGAAAGATGCGGTGATGATAAATGCGACAGGCAAGCACACGAATGCAAGCGGTATTAAAAGTGAGATGCTGCACGCAAATGCAATCATGCAAAATTGATGTGTTTTCTTTTTTTTTATATTTGGCATTTTTTGTTTTATCATAAAAAGATTTTTTTTATTTGTAAATATGTACATTTTCTCTTGTCTATTTTTTTTGTTGCTTTTATCATTTCAATTTTTTTGTTGCTAACGCCTGGCAAGCACCCAAATGGCACCTAACCTACGTGAGACAGGGGTTTCTTACTAACCTCCCAGGTATCCTAAGTGCACATCTAGCTTGATTTGGGCCTCTAGATCCCTCGAATGCTGATCCCGCCGGCTAAGACTTACCCTGATGACAATACCGTCATGCCATGCTTAGGCTCCCAGTCGCTTCCGACCACAGGGATTCACCCAAAAGGTGTTTGAGGTAAATGATTTGCCCGACCCGGGTCTGTTTCCTCACAACTCTAGATGATATATGATGTACTACCCTGGAACCCTAACGACCAACCGCGCGACGCTGACCCGGAATCAGACGCCGTCGCACCCATAGGTGACGCGTTTGCATTGGCCTAAGCCCGAGGTTAAACAAGAAGACATCAAGGTGGTAAACAGGGGTCTTGACCAGCCAGAAACACGGAGACTCCTTCGCAGCGATAGCTTTTACTTTTCAAAGTAGGCAACCAAATGTGTATATTAAAATAAGGTCGCAGACCCTGGGGAGTTTTCACCTTTCAGAAACTCCATCGAACCTTCATCTTTAGAGGAAGAAGGAAGAGCGTGGGGGATAAACCTCCTGAGAGGATCAGTAAAACCGTTAACCCGGCGAGCAAATAAGGGCCCATTAACTCTTTCCTTTCAGACAACTTCGGACCAAATCTCGAGCATTTACATTCCACGGCCCCTTTTGTGGATTCAGACTTTTGCTTTGAGGGGTTCCGTTTATCGCAACAGGCACGGTCACGACCAGGCTTTTCTCTTGATTTTGATTTTGTATTTCTTTTTGTGAGGGAGATATAGTCGTTTGACGTTTGTGGGCTCCCTTTTTGTATGCCTGCGGGGACACTGCCCTCTTCTCGTGCTCTGATCGATGCTCGAGGAAATGGATCCTACTTTTGCCTTTGGGGTTTGAGTTTTGGTTTCTCATGCTCAGCGTTTTAAGGGCGCCGACTGTCTCATTTGGTCGAAGAGAAAAGAATAAAGATTACAGCTTCCGGAGATCTTCTGGGTGACGCTCCACCGTAGGTGATGCTACCGACTTTTTTTTTGAATAAAATACATAAGTGAGCACATGTTAGCTTCCTTCGAGCGAGCATAGGCCGACGTGGCCGGACAGGGGTCTCTACGGTTCTGGCAAACCAAGACCCGGTGACTACCAAGCCTTAATGGGCCCTATCCTAACATGAAGGTTAGATGCAGGAACTTAACTACATGGTGACTGCCAGGCATCGGCATTTTGAATTTTCCATATTTTTAGTGGTTTTCGGTATTTCTTTATTTTTGATATTTTTATCTTTTCATCATTTTTTTGTTTGTGCTAATGGTAGTATTTCTTAAGATAAAGCCCATTCCAAGGGTGGGATAACTCGGTCCCTTCGGCGTTGACTAGCTTGTAGGCGTTGCCAGGGTACACGGCTTGAATTACAAATGGTCCTTCCCAATTGGGTTAGAGCTTAGAACGCGGACCTCCAGGTTTGACAAAAATTCTTTTTACGACCATCTCACTGACTTTGAATTTTCTCTCAACGACTTTCTTTTGGTAAAAGCGAGCGAGTCTATTTTGATACACACGCTCGTGTTCGGCAGCGGCCAGCCGTTTCTCATCCAAGAGTTCCAACTGGGCGAGGAGTGAATTACGACGATCGTCGAGGAGAAATTCCTCGTCCAATTGTACCCTGAGAGAAGGGATCAGAGTCTCGTACGGGACTACCGCTTCCATACCATAAGTAAGGGCAAATGGAGTCTGCCCGGTGGGGGTACGGATTGAAGTGCGATAGGCCCATAGAGCTTCGATAAGCTTTTCTGGCCAGTCTGAAAACTTACTAGACTCGCAGGTTTTTTTGATGATTTTGAGCAATGTTTTATTGGTGGCCTCCGCTTGGCCGTTACCTTGTGGGTAATAAGGCGATGAATGATGCAATGCAATTGCGTACCTTTTGCAGAGGTCCTGTAGGTCCTGAGAAATGAACTGTGGCCCATTGTCGGTGACGATCGTGCTTGGGACGCCGAATCTGGCGAGGATGTTCTTTATGATGAATTTGCAGACTGTTGACGCCTTGATTTCCGCGTAAGCTTCAGCTTCGGCCCATTTGGTGAAGTATTCCGTCGCAGTAAGGATGAAAGATTTCTGCTTGGTGAGGGAATTGGGATCACCTAGGGGACCAATGATGTCGAATGCCCACATGGAGAAAGGCCACGGGGAAGATATTGGATGAAGTGAGGAAGATGGTGAATGGATTTTATCGGCGTGAAGTTGACACTTGACACACCTACGGACATAGACAGCACAATCTTCTTCCATAGTGGGCCAATAAAAGCCTTGGCGAATGATCTTCTTGGCGAGCATCTGACTATTCACGTGGCCACCGCACACGCCCGAGTGCGTCTCCTCTACACATTTCCAAACCTCATCGTCACCAAGACATCTTAACAGAATACCAGTAAGGCTCCTCCTATAGAGTAGACCTCCAACCAAAGTATATTTCTGAGCCACCCTTCTTATGGCTTTCTTGTCCTCTGTGGTGGCCCCTTCAGGATAAGACTGATCTTGGCAGTATTTGACAATTTCATAGAACCATGGTTTCTCTTCATCAGCCAGTTCTTCTTCAACCTCTGCCAACATGATCTCCCTCTTCTCAAGGATATCTTCCTGCAGGATCTTTCTTGCTATCCTGTCTTTGATATTTACGTAGGAAGCATCATCGATTGCAGGGGCGTGAAGTTTGTAGATGGAAATGGACTTAAACCATCTTCCTAGAGGGAACCTTATGGATGATGCCAACGAGGCGAGGGCATCGGCGAGAATATTCTGATGACGAGGGACATGAACAAAGATCAGTTTGGCGAACAGTTTGGCAAAGGCAGCAGTGAGTTCTTGGTATGGCTTGAGTTTGGGATCGCGAGTGCGATATTTAGTGAGCACCTGGCGAAGGATGAGTTGACTATCACCTACGACTCGCAACTCAGTGATACGAAAAGAATGAGCGAGTTCTAGGCCAGCTAGAAGAGCTTCATATTCGGCTATATTGTTGGTGACTGGAATTTGAGCTGGTATGCCAATGGGAATGTGAGGCCTTCAGGCGACAGGAGGGCGACGCCGATTCCTCTCCCTTGAGAATTCAGAGCTCCATCAAAATATAGCGTCCACATTGGCTCATCTGATTGGTTGACGGACATTAGTTCCTCATCTGGAAACTCTGATTGGACGGGATCGAACTTGGGAAGAGGATGGTGAGCGAGATGCTCGGCTATGGCATAGCCTTTAATCACCTTTTGCTGGATGTAGGTGATGTCGAACTGAGAGAGAAAACTTTGCCAGCGTGCTAGCCTATCCGTAAGGACGGCTTTCTCCAGAAGGAATTTGATAGGATTCATTCGAGCAATCAAGTGGACCTCATGAGCCAAGAAGTAGTGCTTCAATTTCTGCACTACCCAAACGAGGGCAGCACAGGTTTTCTCCATGACGGTGTACTTCTGCTCACAGGGATTGAGAAGTTTGGACAAGTAATAGGTTGCCCGTTCCTTGCCTTCTTCATCAGCTTGTGCGAGGACGGCTCCCACGGAGTCATCCAAGACTGAGACGTAAAGGATCAGAGGTTTTTCTGGTTTGGGTGGAATGAGAACGGGTGGACTAGCCAGATATTCCTTCAACCCTTCAAAAGCTTTCTGACATTTAGAATTCCAGTGGAATTCTACTCCTGGCTTGGTCAACTCGTAGAGAGGTCTACACCTTTGTGAATGTTGAGACACAAACCGACGAATAAACTGCAACCTCCCGATTAAACCTCGGACTTCCCTCAAATTCTTGGGAGGCGGCATATCCCTGATAGCCTTAGCTTTGTCGGGATCTATCTCGATCCCTCTTTTGCTCACAATGAACCCCAGCAATTTACCTGACGACACACCAAACACACACTTCTTCGGGTTCATTTTCAGTTGGAACTCCCTTGACCTCTGCAAGACCTTAGCCAAAACTTCTGGATGTTCCATCCTGGTCCTTGATTTTACCAATAAGTCATCCACATACACTTCCAGATATATGTGCATCATGTCATGAAATATGGCCATCATCGCTCTTTGGTAAGTAGCTCCAGCATTCTTTAATCCGAACGGCATGACCACGTAACAATATGTTCCCCAAGGGTAGTGAATGACGTCTTTTCCTGATCCTCTTCTGCCAAACGAATTTGATTGTATCCTGAAAATCCATCCATGAATGAGAGGGTTTCGTAGCCTGCCGTGTTATCAATCAACACATCAATGTGAGGTAAGGGAAAATCATCTTTTGGACACGCGCGGTTAAGGTCCCGGAAGTCGATACAAATCCTGACTTTCCCATCTTTCTTCATGACCGGGACAATGTTCGCCACCCATTGAGGATAAAGAACGACTCTAATGAACCTGGCTTTGTGGAGCTTATCGACCTCTTCTTTCATTTTCAAAGCCATTTGAGGGTGGAAACGCCTTAACCTTTGTTTTACCGAGACGGACCCTGGTTTTAGGGTTAAACGGTGTTCGACCAAGGTTGAATCCAGACCCGGCATATCCTCGTAGCTCCATGCGAACGTGTCCTTATATTCCTTGAGAACCTCAATTAATGCCTCTTCTTCAGAGGGTGGTAGGTTGTCACTTATGAGGATGATCCTAGGGTCTTCCTCAGTTCCCAAGTTGACTTCTTTGGTGGATTCTTCTACGGCGGTTGACGGCTCGTCGAATCTCCTCATTCCACTAGCGTATGCGCCCGCCGCATCCTCATATTCTTCACCCTCATCTTCAGTGGGGCATTCTTCATCGTGATCTCGTAGACTCCATACCCTTCATCAAATGCACAGTCGCCCTCACATTCTATTTCGGTAGCCGGATGGGATTTTCTAGCAACTGGGGGATGGCAAGGAGGGCTTGACACCTGGCGGCTAAATCCAGAAGGAATCGACGAGGGATCTGCCTACCCTTGGATTTCTTCCTAGGTACTACCCTTGGCCTATCATTCCTAGATTGACTGACAATATTTACAGAAGAAGAGGAAGACGAAGAGGATGGTGTAGAATGTACAGGAGAAGACCCCTCAGAGGAGGGGTAGAAAAGGTCGCTCATCGGACCTTGGACGGGTGGTCCGCAAGGCGGTACGCACCCGTGGGAGATGTAGGAGGTTTCCTCAACGAAGATGTGTTGTTGGGGAGTTTGAAAATTGACGTTTTTTTTTCGTTTTCATTTTTAATGACAAAGCAGTGAAAAGAGATTGGAGGAGAGAGAAAAGTGGTTATGGCTAGAGGATTGTGAGGCTCATAGAGCAGATCATGGTTGAAGACCTGGCGCGGGTTGAAAAGCCCGCGTAGGTATGTAAACAGAGAAGGGGATCTGGGAAGATCATCAGACAATTGTCTGGCCCAGGAAGAAGATATCAGCAAAGGCTGAGACGAGTGGATGGAGAAGATGGCGGCTAATGAGCCGTCGACGGCAATGTTGAGGACGGATGAAGATCCGTCGATGACAGAGTCCTTCTGGCGAGGACGAGGATAGTTTGGAACCTTGGCAAGAGTGGTAATATTCTCTGGTATTCTGAAGATCAATGGCGGTCCTTCAAGTTGCGGAGACGAGAACATCCTTTCCAGTGCAACGAAATGTCCCGTATGTCGAACCATTTGTTCCACTCGCATTCCGGATCTTTGATCTTGCCTCTTTTGGTGATCCTCGGACATTTTTCAGCCAAATATACAGCATGTGATCCCCCATATGCTTCTCGTGGGTAATCTCCCATCTGAACAACGGGCCCTCTGTTGAAGTGGTTTGATAGAGTCCATGTGAGGGGCTTCCAATCCGCCCTGAACGGTCCTTTGAAGCCTAGGCCAAACCTACGGTTCGGCCTAATTTCCTTTGGCGGTTTGAGCATACCCTGTAATTGTGTGCCCAGACCTTTACCCTGTTGATAGCCGATGTTCCTCATAATCTCCCAACCTTTGGAGTGAAAAGGGAGACATGATGTTGCGGTTGTCCTGACCGGCTCCTTTGGTGCTAGTGGAACGTGAGATGAATCACGTACATCCAGTAGTGACAATATGGGCCGATGAGATGGCCAAACAGAGGGCAGAGAAGTGTTGATAGCATCCACTGTGTGAAGGACAGGTGTACTGACCACTTTAATAATTCTCCCATTGTAAGGAAACTTCATGCACTGATGGTTGGTGGAAGGCACAGCGTCCATGGCTTCGATGTAAGGGCGACCCAGTATAGCCTTGAATGTGGGGTCCATGTCGAGGACATGGAATTCCGTGGGAATTGACATGGGGCCTAGTTCTGCCTTCAGAATAATCATCCCCTGCGGCGGCCTTTTGCTATTGTCATAGGCCGTGACCGTGATCGAGGAAGGTCTTATTTGTTCCTCGTCGATCCCACACAACTGAAGAGTGCTCATGGAGATCACATTTATGGACGCACCCGTGTCCACAAGACACGGGTTTATGGATACCCCATTGATTTTTATTGAAATGCACAATGCATATTTCCGAGCTTCCTTGGGAGCGAGCTCGTAGTTGTGGAACATGATGGCCGGTTGTGTGTCTGTTGGGGTCAGGACGGTCGAAATCTTCTCCACGGGGAGGTCTTCATTAACCATGACTCTTTGAAGGTACTCCATTAAGGCTGCCTGGTGGGATGTGGATCTTTGAAGAAGCTCCAGGATGGAGATCCGAGCAGGCGTCTTGTCCAAATATTTTAATAGATCATACTGTGTTCCAGGGATAGCTCTTTCTGGTTGTTCTCCATCATCCTTCTCTGGCTGAGATTGCTCAAGATTCTGACTGTTGTGGGGAAAAACCCTATGGAAAATCCTTCCACTCCGGAGCACCATTGCCTGCGGCTTTTGTACCTCTGTGGGGGTAGCAGTGGGTTTTAACAGAGGTTTGAGGGGTAGTGGTGGAGGAATGGTCGATGAAGCAGGGGTGATGACGGGAGCAGGGATTCTGATGAGGGGTTTGTTAGGTGGAGGCATGGTGAAGGTAGAGGGGATATCGCGCGGATTATGAAGGATAAGGGGTCTGGAAGGTGGAGGTGGAGACGAAGCAGAAGTGGGTAGGGCTTGAAGTGGGCAATGATTTTGAGGTGGGCGATGAGTAATGAGTGGTTTTGAAGGCATTAGTGGTGATACGGTGGAGAAAGACGGGGTTATATATGGTTGACGGATGATATGGGGTTTAGAAGGCGTAGGGGTAAATGTGGTAGAGGTGGATGGTAAAGTGGGGGAGTGAGAGAAGATGAGAGGGTGTGAAGGCGTAGTGGAGAGTGTCGGTTGATAGGAGATCGGGGTACGGATGAGAGGGCGTAATGGTAGTGGAAATGGTGAAGGCGATACTGACGCGGGTAGATGAGAGAGAGGTGCTACCCGGGCAAGGCGAGGGGGTTGCATGACGATGGGGTTGGAGGAAGAAAGAATAGAGGTACTTTCCTGGTGCCACACCTGCTCTCTCCCGACTTCCGGGAAGGAGGAGATGGGGTTAACCTGATGATTGGGCTATTGGTGCTCCGGTAATGGATTCTGGATTATGCCCATGTCGGGCTGTTGTTGTGGGATCTGCTGAGGCTGTTGTTGTTGTTGTGGTTGCTGCTGCTGCTGCTCTTGTAACTGCTGCTGTGGCCTATGAGGAGGTCTCCTAGCCTTAAGAGCGGCGACGTATCGTCTCATTTCATCTCAATCTATTTGATGTTCATCATTCATATCGTGGATGTAATCTTTGAAATGGAAGCAGTAATCTACTGTGTGTCCTGGCTGCCTGTGGTAGACGCAGTATTTGGAGGTATCAACATTTGGGGGCCACACGAGCCTTTCTCTGGGTAGGGCGAGTTGGTTTGATGCCATGAGGGCATTAAAAATATCTGCTAAGGTTTCTGGCAATGGTGGATAGTAGGCTCTCTTGGGACCGAGCGGCCTCCTTTGTTGCTGTTGGGGACCATAGTTCCCCGGGGGTGGAACTTGGTTGTACTGAAGCGGTGGTTGTTGTTGCTGAGGTTGTGGTTGTTGTTGCTGGGGTTGACGTAATGGAGGCATATTATCCTCGTCGGGCTTCATCTTTTCAGCCACTAGGTCGGTAATGGAGAGTGAGGGTCCGACCCTATCCCTATATTTCTGCAAGAACATTCTCTGGACTATTTCAAAATTCTCGGCCTCGCGGGGCTCCAAGGAATAGAACCACTCAAGTGTGGGACCATCCAATGATCTCCGAAAGAGGTATGCCAGGGACCTCTGATCGTTTTGCCAATAGGAGGATTCATACATGAAATCCTTGAGGTGAATGAAGGGGTTACCGGTACCATTGTATCTGCGGTACGTGGGCATTTCGGAGGGAGGAAGATGAATGACGGGAAGGATTGGCAAAGTAACCTCCGAGGTGGCTTTCACGTCCACCATCCTTCTCAGATTTTGAAACTGCTCGTCCATGCGATTGAACCTATTGAGGAGCGATTGGGCGAGCTCCTCTGGAGGTGAAGGTGGCACTTGCCACTGGGGGAGAAACTGTCTCCCAGAGACTTGAGGGGGGGACCCGGAATGAGAGGGAGCTGTCGGACCGCCGACAGTTGGCCCTGGCTGAAGCGGTGTGTGGGGAACAACGGGAGTTTGAGATTGTGACGGGAACTGGAATGAGGGTGGTTGTTGGCTCGCTTGTCCTTGAAGCGAGGGAGACTGGATGGATTGCGCCAATGGAGGAGATGGAATGGCCTGCACGGACTCTTGGAGAGGTGCGATGACCGGAGTTGATTCCTGGGGCGTGGGGGAAACAGATTTCCCTTTTAGAATGGCCTGGAAGGCCCGGAGCTGTTCAGAGGTAGGCTCCGTGTTGGCGAGGACACCCAGTAAGGAAGAGATATCCTGCGGTGGGGATGTGTCCCCGGCAATAACCTGCACCTCATGCGAGTGTTCATGAGAAGGACCCGAGTCCATAGCATAGACTCGCGGGTCGACTGACAAACCACGACTAGGGTGGTTCTCCTCAAAAGACTCGTGAGCCATGCTCACAGTTTTCCCAGAACGCAAAAACATACACTAGCAAGCAGGTAGCAGAGATTATCGAACAAGTTGATGCCTTTACGTCTTTTTTTTGTGTTTTGATTTTGATGATTTTTTTTATGTTTTTAGCGAGATCCGAAGTTCACACAAAATGGGGACCCTAGTTTATTTTTGTTTCACCGCCGTGTCAGCTAGGGTCTCTCGTCTCACTACGAATGAAATGACTAACTTCGGGGAACTTTAATGGTACAACCAGCCCAGTGAACGAAGAGGAGATTCTTCGATGTCGGGGACTTACGGAGGTCCCAGTGGAGGAGATTCTAGTCCGTTGAGAGGAATTCTCAAACGGAGAGTCCTTCCTTCACCGGGAAAGGGTGATCCTCAAAAAAATGAAAAAAGGATAGAAAAGAGGGATGGATGCATGCAATGAAATGCTGACAGAGATATGGAGTGGCAAAACAACAGAAATAACAGACATGTAATAAACAAACAACCAATCAAAACTGACAGTGCTGCCGTGAGCACAACGGGGGCGCGCGCGGGCGCCAAGGTGGAGAGGCACGGATGGTGCCGAACTTGCAAGGGTAGCCAAAAGGAAGCAGTAGAGGTCCCACCGTGATCGCCAATCTATGAGCGACGTCACGCGGTTCGGGATGCAAAGAGGACGCGGAGCGCGCGGGCTCCTTCTTTTTGTTTGCTGCAACACAGAAATAAGAGAAAAGAGAAGGGGCCACCACAGGAGATTGCTCCGGCGGGGCGAACGTGACAAATGTGATATAGCAAGATATGGGGGTTAAACGGCCATAGCGGGAAGTGACTCGCCGCGACCTCGGGGGACGGGAATGGTGCAGAAATTAAATAGCAGGAATTGGAACGGCCATTGGGGAAGTGACTCGCCGCGGCCTCGAGAATATGAGCAGATAAGAAGATAGCAGAATATAAAGAGAATATAAAGAGCGGGAATTTAAACGGCCATTGGGGAAGTGACTCGCCGCGGCCTCGAGAACATGAATAGATAAGAATATGACAGGATATAAATAGAATTTAAACGGCCATTGGGGAAGTGACTCGCCGCGGCCTCGAGAACATGAATAGATAAGAATATAACATATAAGAACGGGAATTTAAACGGCCATTGGGGAAGTGACTCGCCGCGGTCTCGAGCATATGAGCAGAATATAACAGAACATAAAGAGAATATAAGAACGAAATTTAAACGGCCATTGGGGAAGTGACTCGCTGCGGCCTCGAGAACAAGATGTGATCG
Organism: Amorphophallus konjac; assembly: GCA_022559845.1. Taxonomy (NCBI): domain Eukaryota; kingdom Viridiplantae; phylum Streptophyta; class Magnoliopsida; order Alismatales; family Araceae; genus Amorphophallus; species Amorphophallus konjac. The sequence goes on from CM040124.1 coordinate 315,894,109, forward strand.
CCAGGGGCCGAAAGACCCCAAAATGAAGAAAGTGATCGCGCCTACCTCAAGAGCGGGAGATGGCGGGTTGCTTCTTCCTCCCCCTTCGGCCGGCCGACGGAGAGGGCTTTCTTTGGGTACCCTTGCAAAATAACGACAAACAAGTAACGAGTGGATTAGAAAGATGAAGGTGTAGTATTCAAATCCTTGCGATAAAAAATAATGAAATGATGGCAAGACACACACCTGGTTGGTGTTGTCTTTTAAACCCCTCTCGGACTCGAGTAGGAGGAAAATGAGATGATGGATGCAAGAAGTATATAGGAAGAGGCGCCCTTATGAAGGGGGATAGATGATGCGAGATGATGAATGCAAAAGAACTAAGAAGAAAAGGAAAGGATTGGCTTATTGGATGTGCCGATGGTGAAATCCGGCGGAGCTCCGGCAGCGTAGGGATGGCGTGGAAGCGCGGTGGATGAAGACGACCTTCCTCTCGCGAGCGTGGGCACCCGAGAAGCCGACAGAACCTCCACCTACAAAAGACCCCACGGGTTAGAAAATGACTCCGGTAGCCTCTGGGCTCCGACAGCCTATCGGATCTCTTCGAAGCTCTTTTTGAACTGAGGGGGTGGGCCTCTATTTATAGGGCTCCGGAGGGTGGAGGCGTCTAGGACCCTGGACACCTCCATCAGGGCCGAACTAATATTTTATTCTATTTTTATTAATTTTTTTGGAATATTTTTGTGGAGGCGTCCAGGGCTCCGGACGCCTCCAACAGGTCCACCGAACACCGCCGACGGTCGCACGCGGTTTGGCATAACGCGTGGTTTTGTGAGCGGCGCCTCGTGATTCAGAAATGGGCGCGTCCAGCTGCCTGGACGTCTCCATAATTTGACTTTTTTCACACACGATGAACCGTCGTTCGGTGGGCGGCGCCCGTGAGGGAGTTGATGGAGGCGTCCAGGGGCCTGGACGCCTCCATAAATATATTATTTTTATTTTTGTTTTGTCTTTTTATGCCAAAGCTGGCATTATATATTTTTTGTTTTTGTTTTTATGGAGGCGTCCAGGGGCCTGGACGCCTCCATTAATATATCATTTTTTTATTTTGTTTTGTCTTTTTATGCCAACTGGCATATATATATATTTTTTATATTTGTTTTTATGGAGGCGTCCAGGGGCCTGGACGCCTCCATTAATATATTATTTTTTATTTATGTTTTGGGTTTTGAAAAATAAAAATAAAATAAAATAAAAGAATGGGGGCGTCCAGGGGCCTGGACGCCCCCATTAAGACCCACCCGGGTCCTCAGTTCAAGCGTTGGCGGCCGCCCGGCAGACACCCTTCTTGGTTCCGGAACCTCCTGATGCGTCTGACTGGTGTTGATGCCGTCCGAATGCCGTGACGAGACGATTCCGGGTGCCGAAAAGGGCGGAAGAAGACTCAAGAAAAGGAAGCACTCGAGCGATTCAAAATGCGCAAGCCGTTGCGGGGCGTTGTATAGTAATATGAGACTTTCTCGGGAGACGTCAGGAATGGCGTGTCTACAGCCAGGACTCTCTGTTTTGATGTAACGGCTGGTCGACAGACCGCTACATGAAAATAACGTGCCAGGGAACGTCCGTTATATTCAACCTTATCTCAAAAGAGATAAGATCAACGGGAAGAAGATCAAACAAGTTGGACTCTCGAAGGAAAGTAACGGCCAAGGCCGGACGTGTTGGAATAAATAACGGCTGCACGACAGACCGTTAGATTCAACGGATAAGCAAGAGGATAAGCTTTAGAACAAAGGCCTCAAACTTTAGGACTCTTCAATAAGTAACGGCCCAGGGATCATGCGTTATATGGAAGTAACGCACCCAGGGAGGACCGTTATTAACAATGAGGATAAAAAAGGTGCAAAGCTTGCTAAGCTCATCGAATAAAAGGCCACAATAAACCACACTCCAACCAAGGAGAAGACCCAAGAAACATGCTTAAAACTGATCGAGGAGACTCGATAAAGAGTGAACAACTCGGAGCATCATATGGATAAACAAGGAGATGACCCAACTTATTGGTCATAAAACGGGTGTCAACACCTGATAAATACCTAAAGATCATTTTCACTGCTCTAAGGTGAGACTCCTTAGGACTAGCCTGAAATGTGGCACATAAACACACTACAAACTGTATATCAGGCCTAGATGCAGTAAGATATAAAAGGGATCGATCAGACCTCGATACAGCTTTTGGTCCACTGTATTACCTTTTGAGTCTTCATCAAGACTTGTTGAAGTACCCATTGGTGCGGTAATTTCCTTGAGATTTTCAAATTTGAACTTCTTCAGCAGATCCCATATGTACTTAGACTGGGTGATAAATGTTCCATCTTTTGTTTGAGTCACCTGTTGTAGTATCCCGGAACTTTCGGATCCTTCTTCGTGGGTCCCGGATCAGGTTTCTCGGAGTGTCCGGCTCCGATGTGTCTGGAATTTTGTTTCAGACATCTTTCGTGTTCGGATCGTCATGATCCGGAGTTGTTTCGGAGGCCCGGAAGCGTTCCGCGGCTTTTCCGCGTGTGTTTTCCAATTTCCGGTGTGTGTTTTGACAATTCCTTTGGAACCTCGTTGTGGGTGAACCGGGCCGTTCACCTAGGCGAGAGTGGTACCGTTGCGATCGGTGTGTTCCGAGGATCCCGGAAATGTAATTATCTATTTTTTGGTATTTTCCAGAATTTCTGGATTTTCTATAAATACCACTCATTTTCTCTCTCTCCCCCACCCTTCTTCTTCTTCTTCTTCCTCCCCACCGTGAGCTCTCTCTCCCTCTCTCTCTCTCCCATTTCGGCGCGGCGAGCCTTCCTCCGGCTGCAAACGGCGGCGGGGCGACGTGGGCGGCGGTGAGTCGGTCGTGGGGGCGTGCGGTGTTCGTCGAAAGCGTGAAGGAGCGGGGTTTTTCAAAGCGTTCTTTACGATCTCGGCAACGATTCGGCGGAGCTTTCGCTCCATTGAGGTAGGGTGACGTTCCCTAGCTCCCCGCCGTTCATTTTCGTGATTCGTAGGCCGAGGGGAGGCCGAGAGGGGTGTGTTTGAGCGGGTTTGGGTTTTCCATGATTTGGGGAGAGCTCGCCCGATCTATGGATTTAGCCCGCGATTTCATGTTTTGGTAGCCTAGTATCATGCTAGGGGTCCCCAGGGGTCTTCCCCTTTAATTTCCCCCTCTCCGGTGGAGGCATGGGGGCGTGGTTGGATTTTTGGGCATTTTCCCGTCGTTCCGACCTCGGACGGGTGTGACGGTCGTTCCAGTGACCGTCACATCATGTAACGTGCCTAGTGAAGTCCCGCGATCAATGACACCCAAGAGGGGGGTGAATTGGGTGTTTACCAATTTTACGGAAACTTTTGGCCTTTTTAAAATATGTGATATAATGCTAATCAAGAGGTTCAAAACTGTTTGATCACAAATCGGATTTATCAAACTTAATTGATGAAGATATGGATTAAGCAAGATCTATGTAGATAAATCCGGAACAACAATTTACACTAACACTCATGTAGAATGGAGGTAGAGGAAACGGATCAAACCACACAATTTAAACCACACTGCACAACGATTTTTAAGGTGGTTCGGATGTTACGACGGCAGTCCTACGTCCACCCCTCACCAAACCCGGTGAGGCTTCACTCGGGGATAAATCCCCAAATGGAGACGACGCTCCAAACACACACGCAGGACGTCACCTGCCTACACACACGGGGACGCGCCCCAACACGATCCAACAAGCGGATCACCAACACAAACACCCGCTGCCACAAGTGCAGCAATCCACACACACAAGGCAGAACGGATCTAAAAGACCCACACATACACAAACACAGATCTAGGAAGATCCACGCACACACACGAATCGAATACGACACACACACAAACGACCACGGATACAACAACGATCCACACAAACACAAGTTCTTGCAGTTTATGATGAACACAATTACAACATCCAAAACATAAAGACGATGATGCTTAGTTTAGAAAACTCCTGATTTGGCTTCCTTTTCAATGTATGCTTCTGATCCTGAATGTATCCTTCCCTCTTGCTTGAATGACTTCAAGTGGATTGTGCAAACCTTGCTCTTTTCACCCTTGTACAACCTTCTTCTCAAATCGTGCTTGCTTGATTCTTCTTCTTTCTTCCTTGGGCAATCTTCCTTTGAATCCTTGCTTCCTTGCTTGCTTCTTTTCCTTGGAGGATGTTGGCTTCATATCTACCTTGAATGGCTTGAAGTTGGATGAAGATTGTTGCTGCACGAGATACTGTTCACGGAGCTACAGTACCCTCTTCTTCCTCCTTGGACAGCCTCCCCTTGGATCTCTTTTTGTTGTTAGGGTTATGACTATAATAGGGTGTTTTATAACCTTTGGAAGGTCTATGGACAAGCCTTAGACCAGATCTACAAATTCTGGAGGGTTTGGTGGCTTTGGGATTAAACAAAATCAAGAGGAGATACTTCTTTCGAGAGGGAAAAAAGTCAACATTTTTGGCTGATCGGGGCTGGCGGTCGACCTGCAGAGGCTAGCGGTCGACCGCTACTGAGAGAACTGCTGCCCGTTGGTTTCTGGGATTTTCGGTCGACCTAAACTTTCTGGCGGTCGACCGCTAGCTACAGTATTTTTAGGTCAACCTAAACTGTCCTTTAGGTCGACCTAAACCTGCAGAAAAAATACAGAAAAAATAAAAACATTAGTAAACATGTAAGAAAATATGCACAATGATCTCAAGTGATGAATGCATGAAGTACATACATGAAATCATTAACAAGGAGGATGAAAACACTTGGAAAACTCAATCAACCATAACATAACATCAAGATCATATGGCTATCCAATTTGTGCAATAAGATAGCATCATTGAACCAAATTTCATATATCATGAAGATGCCATTCAACAAGGTGATTGGGTCTAATTTTCCAAGTGTATATGCAATGTGAGAACACATATCAACCATATATCCTATCAAGATCAAAAAACTCCAAATGAAAACTTACCATTTTCTCCCAAAAATATACACATGCAAGGTGCCAAGTTCTCACCATGAATCTTGATACCTTTGCATATGGGATTGGCATTCCATTTTAAACCTGCATAAGAGAGTAAATGAAGTTAAGACTGTTGGCCCAGACTAGATGGCGGACAAGAAGGGGGGTTGAATTGTCCCCTTTGCCTAGATGGCGGATTTTAAAAACACTCTTAACTAATCACGGTGGAATTAAAAATTAACTGCGTTAATTAGAATAAACTCAAGTGAGATTAGAGGAATGCTCTCACCCTTTCCGATCTCACACGGATATGTAATGCAGAGAACGAGTTAACTGTGCTTAATTACAAATAGCAGAGGTAGCAGTGTGTAGTGGAGTAGTGAATAAAAATATATAAATCTACCTGTGAATGGAGATAGGAGAAATGAACAATCGCACAGGCATTCACAAAGGACACAGAGATTTTTAGGTGGTTCGGGACCACGAAGGGCTCCCTACGTCCACCCCTCACCCGACCGGGTGAGGCTTCACTACACGCTACTTTCGTAGCAACACGGGGACGAACCCCAACCACACACACACATGCTACTTCTGCAGCAATATCCACACACGGGGAAAATCCCCAACACGCTGCCACTGTAGCACACACCCACACACAGAATCAGGGAACACACCCCGGACACTCAAACCACACGGAGTCACAGCTCCGTCAACACATAACCAACCACGGGGAAACTTTCCCCCAATAAACCCAGCACACGGAGACGTAGCTCCGCTCACACACGGTTATCCGATGTTCAGAAGAAACCAAAAATTATACAAGATATGCTCAAGACTATGTATCAATCAAGAAGGGCATCATAGATAAATGGATAAGTGATATAGAACGTTTCCCCTTTGACTTTCAATGGCCGATGAAGATCTTCTTTGAAGCTTTGGTCGGAGGGAGTCAAAGCCGCAGGATGTCTTCCTTTAGATTCACGATCTAATCACACCTCCAGAAATCAATAACTAATAGATCTAGCAAGTCTTTCTCCTCTCCATCTTAGGGCCACTTTTTCTCTTCCTTCCCTGCAAGAGATAGAACACATTAGCTCTTTCCTTTCATACCAAAGAATGAAAATCGCAGCATATATATATTGCCATTATAGGATGTTCAAATGACCAAGATAAAACCTCAACAACATCCAATCTAGAGATAGAACATGGCAAACATCTCAAATAAACTAGAAATAGATGTAGAGATTTTTCCCTTTTGCAAACTCCTCAAATCTCCAAGACGATGTCGACGGATGCTCGCGATTTTGACATCTTCAGATTCATTGCATCATTCCGCTTGCTATCTTCTTCTACACCGAGCTCCAAATCTCAACAGAGGTAGATCATATATGGCGTGGAGGTCCTCTCCAACTCCTTCCTCTCTCACCTGCACAAAAGAACACGAATGTTAGCCCTTTGTTTTTCTTAAATCCCCAAAATCGCATCATATATATAGTCCCATGATAGAATGATGAGAAGACCATAAAGCCCTTGGAAAACCCTAGCAAAACCACCCTAACATGTTCATTACTAAGCCAAGGGCATGTGGGTAAAATTTCAGCCCATTTGGAAGTCATTTGGTTGGGCTACGGTGGCCCACGAAAATCCCGCGCGGAGCTGCGAAACAGGGGGGGTTGACCCACTTAGGAGGGGGGTCGACCCACCTGGCAGACAGAACCTGTTTTCTATAAACAGGTTACATGGGTCGACCCACTTTCAGAGGGGGGTCGACCCACTTGCACACAGAACCTATTTTAGGGTGTTTTTAGCCCAGGGGACGACCCATTGAGTGGGGGGGGGGGGTCGACCCATTGACCTTGAAACCTCATGAAATGATATTTTAAAGCATTCCCAATGATCTAAAAGTGCAACCCAATAAAACCAATCATGAATTAAAATATTTGGATCATGCATTCACATATGGAACTAGTTTTGAGTCCAAAACCCAAAAGACATGTAATATGATTATGAAAGCATTAGCAAGAGTAACATAGATGTTTTGCACATATTTTCAACTCAAGAGCCTCCTCAAGAACATACATAAAGCACTTGGATAAAAATACCAAATCCAATTAGATCTTGCATGAAAGAATAGGAATCACAATGAGCATGATGCAATATGAGCTATAATTATCAAATGACAATTTAGAAGCCAATGAACCCCTAAGCCATGAAGTATGAATTGAGCCTAATCTCCCCACATAGAAATCTATCATAAGAAGATTCTTACCTTGATTTTCAAGATATGTGGGCAGATCAAAACCTGCACTATCAAGTAACCCAGTTTCATGAGTGATAATCCAATATAGCTCAAAAACACATTTCCAACCTAATAAAAAGCATGATATCCCAATAGAAATGAAATGCATTTGATGGTATTGAAAACACTATTCAAACCTGTCATAATTTCCAAGATACAGTCCATACCAACCTGAACTTACACACAACTATCTCTTCAATGCATTTCAACCTTAATGAAATCCAATGCATACTTCTAGCATGCATGAATGCCTACTCACTGATTTGAAGAAGCATGAACCTACACATTTGAACCGCAAAAAATATGTTGTCTCACATTTAGGAATTTGAAGAAACCAGACAATACAATTATAGATGCAGTTCAGTTTGTCAGTTCATTAAGAACACCAATATAATGTTTCCATGAAGACACCAATACAAACATCAACATCAAGGATGTGTGCATGAAGGATCATTGTGTTTGAACCACCTGCAAAACATGATATCATAGTGTTAGCTTGTTTTATCATCAGGATGCCATAAAATATAAACAATCAAGATTTCCACTTTGAAGTAAACACAAAACACACGATATATTGGAATCATCAAAACCATTGTCAAAGACAACGAGGGGACGCACAGAACCCAACAAAGACAATGCAAGTTCAATCACTTCGATGCCATCTACCACTTTCAACCAAGATTCTCATGAAGCCTTCATTTTGTGAATCCAAATGATCTATATATGCATTCCATTGACATCAAACATTCAACCAAAGATTATATACAAACCAAGGATCAAGACCATGTAATCGTTGTCATTTGCCATCCGAACCATGTAAGTTTAGTTATCATCACGTAATCACACATTAAGTTTAGTTATCATCAAAACCATAATTGTCATGAACAATAATCACAACAATCATCAAAACCAAACTCAACAATCTCCCCCTTTTTGATGATGACAAACTTAATGATAAGCTTATTAATGATGATACAACAGAATGGCACAAAAATTCTTCTTCCATGTCACACACACTCATCAATTTTTCTCCCCCTTTGACATAATCAAAAGGTGGGATAATGCAAATCTTTTTCCTCCTGTGACATGATCAACAATAGCAACAATGCTGGAAGAAGCCAAGCAAGGAAGAACAAGCCTAACTCCCTTGGAAATAGTAATAGCCCATCATAGCAAATCAGAAGAAGTAAGGGCAAGTCAGAGACGAGCAAAGCAATATGATGCTAATCAGAAGAAACCAATTGGTGATTATTCTCACAAATCAATATGATACCATCCAAAGTAAATACAGTCAAGCATGTATTGATACCAATTGAAGGTGGTGATTGGCCTCAAGGATATGAACCAGTGGAGGAAGATGGCCACAGGATGATGTAGACACGCCATTCCTGACGTCTCCCGAGAAAGTCTCATATTACTATACAACGCCCCGCAACGGCTTACGCATTTTGAATCGCTCGAGTGCTTCATTTTCTTGAGTCTTCTTCCGCCCTTTTCGGCATCCGGAATCGTCTCATCACGGCATTCGGACGGCATCAACACCAGTCAGACGCATCAGGAGGTTCCGGAACCAAGAAGGGTGTCTGCCGGGCGGCCACCAACGCTTGTCCGAGGACCCGGGTGGGTCTTAATGGGGGCGTCTAGGCCCCTGGACGCCCCCATTCTTTTAATTTATTTTTTCAAAACCCAAAACACAAATAAAAAATAATATATTAATGGAGGCGTCCAGGCCCCTCGACGCCTCCATAAAAACAAGTATAAAAATATATATATATGCCAGTTGGCATAAAAAGACAAAAAAAAATAAAAAAAATGATATATTAATGGAGGCGTCCAGGCCCCGGGATGCCTCCATAAAAACAAAAATAAAAAATATATAATGCCAGCTTTGGCATAAAAAGACAAAACAAAAAATAAAAATAATATATTTATGGAGGCGTCCAGGCCCCTAGACGCCTCCATCAACTCCCTCACGGGCGCCGCCCACCGAACGACGGTTTGTCGTGTGTGAAAAAATCTAAATTATGGAGACGTCCAGGCAGCTGGACGCGCCCATTTCTGAATCACGAGGTGCCGCTCACAAAATCACGCGTTGTGTCAAACCGCGTGCGGCCGTCGGTGGTGTTCGGTGGACCTGTTAGGGGCGTCCGGAGCCCTGGACGCCTCCACAAAAATATTCCAAAAAATTAATAAAAATAGAATAAAATATTAGTTCGGCCCTGATGGAGGTGTCCAGGGTCCTGGACGCCTCCACCCTCCGGAGCCCTATAAATAGATGCCCACCCCCTCAGTTCAAAAAGAGCTTCGAAGAGATCCGATAGGCTGCCGGAGCCCAGAGGCTACCGGAGTCATTTTCTAACCCGTGGGGTCTTTTGTAGGTGGAGGTTCTGTCGGCTTCTCGGGTGCCCACGCTCGCGAGAGGAAGGTCGTCTTCATCCACCGCGCTTCCACGCCATCCCTACGCTGCCGGAGCTCCGCCGGATTTCACCATCGGCACATCCAATAAGCCAATCCTTTCCTTTTCTTCTTAGTTCTTTTGCATTCATCATCTCGCATCATCTATCCCCCTTCATAAGGGCGCCTCTTCTTATATACTTCTTGCATCCATCATCTCATTTTCCTCCTACTCGAGTCCGAGAGGGGTTTAAAAGACAACACCAACCAGGTGTGTGTCTTGCCATCATTTCGTTATTTTTTATCGCAAGGATTTGAATACTACACCTTCATCTTTCTAATCCACTCGTTACTTGTTTATCGTTGTTTTGCAAGGGTACCCAAGGAAAGCCCTCTCCGTCGGCCGGCCGAAGGGGGAGGAAGAAGCAACCCGCCATCTCCCGCTCTTGAGGTAGGCGCAATCACTTTCTTTATTTTGGGGTCTTTCGGCCCCTGGCGATCACATCTTGTTCTCGAGGCCGCGGCGAGTCACTTCCCCAATGGCCGTTTAAATTCCCGTTCTTATACTCTCTTTATATTCTGTTGTATTCTGCTCATATTCTCGAGGCCGCGGCGAGTCACTTCCCCAATGGCCGTTTAAATTCCCGTTCTTATATGTTATATTCCTATCTATTCTTATTCTCGAGGCCGCGGCGAGTCACTTCCCCAATGGCCGTTTAAATTCCCGTTCTTATATATTATATTCTTATCTATTCATGTTCTCGAGGCCGCGGCGAGTCACTTCCCCAATGGCCGTTTAAATTCCCGCGCGTTATATTCTCCTTATATTCTGTTATATTCTTATCTGCTCATATTCTCGAGGCCGCGGCGAGTCACTTCCCCAATGGCCGTTTCAATTCTTGTTATTTAATTTCTGCACCATTCCCGTCCCCCCGAGGTCACGACGAGTCACTTCCCGCTATGGCCGTTTAACCCCCATATCTTGCTATATTACATTTGTCCCGTTCGCCCCACCGGAGCAATCTCCCGTGGTGGCCCCTTCTCTTTTCTCTTATTTCTGTGTTGCAGCAAACAAAAAGAAGGAGCCCGCGCGCTCCGCGTCCTCTCCGCTCCCCCCGAACCGCGTGACGTCGCTCACAGATTGGCGATCACGGTGGGACCTCTACTGCTTCCTTTTGGCTACCCTTGCAAGTTCGGCACCATCCGTGCCTCTCCACCTTGGCGCCCGCGCGCGCCCCCGTTGTGCTCACGGCAGCACTATCAGTTTTGATTGGTTGTTTGTTTATTACATGTCTGTTATTTCTGTTGTTTTCCCACTCCATATCTCTGTCAGCATTTCATTGCATGCATCCATCCCTCTTTTCTATCCTTTTTTCATTTTTTTGAGGATCACCCTTTCCCGGTGAAGGAAGGACTCTCCGTTTGAGAATTCCTCTCAACGGACTAGAATCTCCTCCACTGGGACCTCCGTAAGTCCCCGACATCGAAGAATCTCCTCTTCGTTTACTGGGCTGGTTGTACCATTGAAGTTCCCCGAAGTTAGTCATTTCATTCGTGATGAGACGAGAGACCCTAGCTGACACGGCGGTGAAACAAAAATAAACTAGGGTCCCCATTTTGTGTGAACTTCGGATCTCGCTAAAAACACAAAAAAAATGATCAAAATCAAAACACAAAAAAAAAGACGTAAAGGCATCAACTTGTTCGATAATCTCTGCTACCTGCTTGCTAGTGTATGTTTTTGCGTTCTGGGAAAACTGTGAGCATGGCTCACGAGTCTTTTGAGGAGAACCACCCTAGTCGTGGTTTGTCAGTCGACCCGCGAGTCTATGCTATGGACTCGGGTCCTTCTCATGAACACTCGCATGAGGTGCAGGTTATTGCCGGGGACACATCCCCACCGCAGGATATCTCTTCCTTACTGGGCGTCCTCGCCAACACGGAGCTTACCTCTGAACAGCTCCGGGCCTTCCAGGCCATTCTAAAAGGGAAATCTGTTTCCCCCACGCCCCAGGAATCAACTCAGGTCATCGCACCTCTCCAAGAGTCCGTGTAGGCCATTCCATCTCCTCCATTGGCACAAGCCATCCAGTCTCCCTCGCTTCAAGGACAAGCGAGCCAACAACCACCCTCATTCCAGTTCCCGTCACAATCTCAAACTCCCGTTGTTCCCCACACACCGCTTCAGCCAGGGCCAACTGTCGGCGGTCCGACAGCTCCCTCTCATTCCGGGTTCCCCCCTCAAGTCTCCGGGAGACAGTTTCTCCCCCAGTGGCAAGTGCCACCTTCACCTCCAGAGGAGCTCGCCCAATCGCTCCTCAATAGGTTCAATCGCATGGACGAGCAGTTTCAAAATCTGAGAAGGATGGTGGACGTGAAAGCCACCCCGGAGGTTGCTTTGCCAATCCTTCCCGTCATTCATCTTCCTCCCTCCGAAATACCCACGTACCGCAGATACAATGGTACCGGCAACCCCTTCATTGACCTCAAGGATTTCATGTATGAATCCTCCTATTGGCAAAACGATCAGAGGTCCCTGGCATACCTCTTTCGGAGATCATTGGATGGTCCCGCACTTGAGTGGTTCTATTCCTTGGAGCCCCGCGAGGCCGAGAATTTTGAAATAGTCCAGAGAAGGTTCTTGCAGAAATATAGGGATAGGGTCGGTCCCTCACTCTCCATTACCGACCTAGTGGCCGAAAAGATGAAGCCCGACGAGGATTTTGTCCGCTATGCTGATAGATGGAGGTCTCTGGCGGAAAGAATAAGGGATACCCTCTCTGATCCCGAAAAAGTGAAGATGATTGTGTCTAATGCAACCCCACAGTTCAGACACGTCCTGGCCATGAATAAACTTACTACAATGGAGGAACTCTATGAAAGGGCCCGATACATCCAAACCCAGTTAAAAGACTCCCCCATTATGAACATGTTTGAGTCGTCGAAGCCCAAAGTGGTCAGAAAAACATGCGCTGGTGTCCCGGGCGGAGCCACAGAAGGGGTCGTGACAAATGAGCAAGTGGGTGCGGTCAACAATGCCAACTATGCGGTCAACCCAAGGCCTCCACAAATGCCCCGACTTCCCCTCCAACCAGGTCCTTTCCATCTTCGTCCTCCACCCCAAAATAATCCACCCCAGGATAATATGCCTCCATTACGTCAACCCTAGCAACAACAACCACAACCTCAGCAACAACAACCACCGCTTCAGTACAACCAAGTTCCACCCCCGGGGAACTATGGTCCCCAACAGCAACAAAGGAGGCCGCTCGGTCCCAAGAGAGCCTACTATCCACCATTGCCAGAAACTTTAGCAGACATTTTTAATGCCCTCATGGCATCAAACCAACTCGCCCTACCCAGAGAAAGGCCCGTGTGGCCCCCGAATGTTGATACCTCCAAATACTGCGTCTACCACAGGCAGCCAGGACACACAGTAGACTACTACTTCCATTTCAAAGATTACATCCACGATATGAATGATGAACATCAAATAGATTGGGATGAAATGAGACGATACGTCGCCGCTCTTAAGGCTAGGAGACCTCCTCATAGGCCACAGTAGCAGTTACAACAGCAGCAGCAGCAGCAGCAGCAACCACAACAACAACAATAGCCTCAACAGGCCCCACAACAACAGCCCGACATGGGCATAATCCAGAATCTATTACCAGAGCACCAACAGCCCAATCATCAGGTTAACCCCATCTCCTCCTTCCCGGAAGTCGGGAGAGAGCAGGTGTGGCACCAGGAAAGTACCTCTATTCTTTCTTCCTCCAACCCCATCGTCATGCAACCCCCTCGCCTTGCCCGGGTAGCACCTCTCTCTCATCAACCCGCGTTAGTGTCGCCTTCACCATTTCCATTACCATTACGCCCTCTCATCCGTACCCCGATCTCCTATCAACCGACACTCTCCACTACGCCTTCTAAACCCCTTATCATCCGTCAACCATACATAACCCCGTCTTTCTCTACCGTATCACCACTAATGCCTTCAAAACCACTCATTACTCATCGCCCACCTCAAAATCATTGCCCATTTCAAGCCCTACCCACTTCTACTTCGTCTCCACCTCCACCTTCCAGACCCCTTATCCTTCATAATCCGCGCGATATCCCCTCTACCTTCACCATGCCTCCACCTAACAAACCCCTCATCAGAATCCCTGCTCCCGTCATCACCCCTGCTTCATCGACCATTCCTCCACCACTACCCCTCAAACCTCTGTTAAAACCCACTGCTACCCCCACAGAGGTACAAAAGTCGCAGGCAATGGTGCTCCGGAGTGGAAGGATTTTCCACAGGGTTTTCCCCCACAACAGTCAGAATCTTGAGCAATCTCAGCCAGAGAAGGATGATGGAGAACAACCAGAAAGAGCTATCCCTGGAACACAGTATGATCTATTAAAACATTTGGACAAGACGCCTGCTCAGATCTCCATCCTGGAGCTTCTTTAAAGATCCACATCCCACCAGGCATCCTTAATGGAGTACCTTCAAAGAGTCATGGTTAATGAAGACCTCCCCGTGGAGAAGATTTCGACCGTCCTGACCCCAACAGACACACAATCGGCCATCATGTTCCACAACTACGAGCTCGCTCCCAAGGAAGCTCGAAAATATGCATTGTGCATTTCAATAAAAATCAATGGGGTATCCATAAACCCGTGTCTTGTGGACATGGGTGCGTCCATAAATGTGATCTCCATGAGCACTCTTCAGTTGTGTGGGATCGACGAGGAACAAATAAGACCTTCCTCGATCACGGTCACGGCCTATGACAATAGCAAAAGGCCGCCGCAGGGGATGATTATTCTGAAGTCAGAACTAGGCCCCATGTCAATTCCCACGGAATTCCATGTCCTCGACATGGACCCCACATTCAAGGCTATACTGGGTCGCCCTTACATCGAAGCCATGGACGCTGTGCCTTCCACCAACCATCAGTGCATGAAGTTTCCTTACAATGGGAGAATTATTAAAGTGGTCAGTACACCTGTCCTTCACACAGTGGATGCTATCAACACCTCTCTGTCCTCTGTTTGGCCGTCTCATCGGCCCATATTGTCACTACTGGATGTACGTGATTCATCTCACGTTCCACTAGCACCAAAGGAGCCGGTCAGGACAACCGCAACATCATGTCTCCCTTTTCACTCCAAAGGTTGGGAGATTATGAGGAACATCGGCTATCAACAGGGTAAAGGTCTGGGCGCACAATTACAGGGTATGCTCAAACCGCCAAAGGAAATTAGGCCGAACCGTAGGTTTGGCCTAGGCTTCAAAGGACCGTTCAGGGCGGATTGGAAGCCCCTCACATGGACTCTATCAAACCACTTCAACAGAGGGCCCATTGTTCAGATGGGAGATTACCCACGAGAAGCATATGGGGGATCACATGCTGTATATTTGGCTGAAAAATGTCCGAGGATCACCAAAAGAGGCAAGATCAAAGATCCGGAATGCGAGTGGAACAAATGGTTCGACATACGGGACATTTCCGTTGCATTGGAAAGGATGTTCTCGTCTCCGCAGCCTGAAGGACCACCATTGATCTCCGGAATACCAGAGAATATTACCACTCTTGCCAAGGTTCCAAACTATCCTCGTCCTCGCCAGAAGGACCCTGTCATTGACGGATCTTCATCCGTCCTCAACATTGCCGTCAACGGCTCATTAGCCGCCATCTTCTCCATCCACTCGTCTCAGCCTTTGCTGATATCTTCTTCCTGGGCCAGACAATTGTCTGATGATCTTCCCAGATCCCCTTCTCTGTTTACATACCAACGTGGGCTTTTCAACCCGCGCCAGGTCTTCAACCATGATCTGCTCTATGAGCCTCACAATCCTCTAGCCATAACCACTTTTCTCTCTCCTCCAATCTCTTTTCACTGCTTTGTCATTAAAAATGAAAACGAAAAAAAACGTCAATTTTCAAACTCCCCAACAACACATCTTCGTTGAGGAAACCTCCTACATCTCCCACGGGTGCGTACCGCCTTGCAGACCACCCGTCCAAGGTCCGATGAGCGACCTTTTCTACCCCTCCTCTGAGGGGTCTTCTCCTGTACATTCTACACCATCCTCTTCGTCTTCCTCTTCTTCTGTAAATATTGTCAGTCAATCTAGGAATGATAGGCCAAGGGTAGTACCTAGGAAGAAATCTAAGGGTAGACAGATCCCTCGTCGATTCCTTCTGGATTTAGCCGCCAGGTGTCAAGCCCTCCTTGCCATCCCCCAGTTGCTAGAAAATCCCATCCGGCTACCAGAAATAGAATGTGAGGGCGACTGTGCATTTGATGAAGGGTATGGAGTCTACGAGATCACAGATGAAGAATGCCCCACTGAAGATGAGGGTGAAGAATATGAGGATGCGGCGGGCGCATACGCTAGTGGAATGAGGAGATTCGACGAGCCGTCAACCGCCGTAGAAGAATCCACCAAAGAAGTCAACTTGGGAACTGAGGAAGACCCTAGGATCATCCTCATAAGTGACAACCTATCACCCTCTGAAGAAGAGACATTAATTGAGGTTCTCAAGGAATATAAGGACACGTTCGCATGGAGCTACGAGGATATGCCGGGTCTGGATTCAACCTTGGTCGAACACCGTTTAACCCTAAAACCAGGGTCCGTCTCGGTGAAACAAAGGTTAAGGCGTTTCCACCCTCAAATGGCTTTGAAAATGAAAGAAGAGGTCGATAAGCTCCACAAAGTCAGGTTCATTAGGGTCGTCCTTTATCCTCAATGGGTGGCGAACATTGTCCCGGTCATGAAGAAAGATGAGAAAGTCAGGATTTGCATCGACTTCCGGGACCTTAACCGCACGTGTCCAAAGGATGATTTTCCCTTGCCTCACATTGATGTGTTGATCGATAACACGGCAGGCTACGAGACCCTCTCGTTCATGAATGGATTTTTAGGATACAATCAAATTCGTTTGGCAGAAGAGGATCAGGAAAAGACGTCATTCACTACCCCTTGGGGAACATATTGTTACGTGGTCATGCCGTTCGGATTAAAGAATGCTGGAGCTACTCACCAAAGACCGATGATGGCTATATTTCATGACATGATGCACATATATCTGGAAGTGTATGTGGATGACTTATTGGTAAAATCAAGGACCAGGATGGAACATCCAGAAGTTTTGGATAAGGTCTTGCAGAGGTCAAGGGAGTTCCAACTGAAAATGAACCCGAAGAAGTGTGTGTTTGGTGTGTCGTCAGGTAAATTGCTGGGGTTCATTGTGAGCAAAAGAGGGATCGAGATAGATCCCGACAAAGCTAAGGCTATCAGGGATATGCCGCCTCCCAAGAATTTGAGGGAAGTCTGAGGTTTAATCGGGAGGTTGCAGTTTATTCGTCGGTTTGTGTCTCAACATTCACAAAGGTGTAGACCTCTCTACGAGTTGACCAAGCCAGGAGTAGAATTCCACTGGAATTCTAAATGTCAGAAAGTTTTTGAAGGGTTGAAGGAATATCTTGCTAGTCCACCCGTTCTCATTCCACCCAAACCAGAAAAACCTCTGATCCTTTACGTCTCTGTCTTGGATGACTCCGTGGGAGCCGTCCTCGCACAAGCTGATGAAGAAGGCAAGGAACGGGCAACCTATTACTTGTCCAAACTTCTCAATCCCTGTGAGCAGAAGTACACCGTCATGGAGAAAACCTGTGCTGCCCTCGTTTGGGTAGTGCAGAAATTGAAGCACTACTTCTTGGCTCATGAGGTCCACTTGATTGCTCGAATGAATCCTATCAAATTCCTTCTGGAGAAAGCCGTCCTTACGGATAGGCTAGCACGCTGGCAAAGTTTTCTCTCTCAGTTCGACATCACCTACATCCAGCAAAAGGTGATTAAAGGCTATGCCATAGCCGAGCATCTCGCTCACCATCCTCTTCCTAAGTTCGATCCCGTCCAATCAGAGTTTCCAGATGAGGAACTAATGTCCGTCAACCAATCAGATGAGCCAATGTGGACGCTATATTTTGATGGAGCTCTGAATTCTCAAGGGAGAGGAATCGGCGTCGCCCTCCTGTCGCCTGAAGGCCTCACATTCCCATTGGCATACCAGCTCAAATTCCCAGTTACCAATAATATAGCCGAATATGAAGCTCTTCTAGCTGGCCTAGAACTCGCTCATTCTTTTCGTATCACTGAGTTGCGAGTCATAGGTGATAGTCAACTCATCCTTCGCCAGGTGCTCACTAAATATCGCACTCGCGATCCCAAACTCAAGCCATACCAAGAACTCACTGCTGCCTTTGCCAAACTGTTCGCCAAACTGATCTTTGTTCATATCCCTCGTCATCAGAATATTCTTGCCGATGCCCTCGCCTCGTTGGCATCATCCATAAGGTTCCCTCTAGGAAGATGGTTTAAGTCCATTTCCATCTACAAACTTCACGCCCCTGCAATCGATGATGCTTCCTACGTAAATATCAAAGACAGGATAGCAAGAAAGATCCTGCAGGAAGATATCCTTGAGAAGAAGGAGATCATGTTGGCAGAGGTTGAAGAAGAACTGGCTGATGAAGAGAAACCATGGTTCTATGAAATTGTCAAATACTGCCAAGATTAGTCTTATCCTGGCCACCACAGAGGACAAGAAAGCCATAAGAAGGGTGGCTCAGAAATATACTTTGGTTGGAGGTCTACTCTATAGGAGGAGCCTTACTGGTATTCTGTTAAGATGTCTTGGTGACGATGAGGTTTGGAAATATGTAGAGGAGACGCACTCGGGCGTGTGCGGTGGCCACGTGAATAGTCAGATGCTCGCCAAGAAGATCATTCGCCAAGGCTTTTACTGGCCCACTATGGAAGAAAATTGTGCTGTCTATGTCCGTAGGTGTGTCAAGTGTCAACTTCACGTCGATAAAATCCATTCACCATCTTCCTCACTTCATCCAATATCTTCCCCGTGGCCTTTCTCCATGTGGGCATTCGACATCATTGGTCCCCTAGGTGATCCCAATTCCCTCACCAAGAAGAAATCTTTCATCCTTACTGCGACGGAATACTTCACCAAATGGGCCGAAGCCGAAGCTTACGCGGAAATCAAGGCATCAACAGTCTGCAAGTTCATCATGAAGAACATCCTCGCCAGATTCGGCGTCCCAAGCACGATCGTCACCGACAATGGGCCACAGTTCATTTCTCAGGACCTACAGGACCTCTGCAAAAGGTACGCAATTGCATTGCATCATTCATCGCCTTATTACCCACAAGGTAACGGCCAAGCGGAGGCCACCAATAAAACATTGCTCAAAATCATCAAAAAAACCTGCGAGTCTAGTAAGTTTTCAGACTGGCCAGAAAAGCTTATCGAAGCCCTATGGGCCTATCGCACTTCAATCGGTACCCCCACCGGGCAGACTCCATTTGTCCTTACTTATGGTATGGAAGCGGTAGTCCCGTACGAGACTCTGATCCCTTCTCTCAGGGTACAATTGGACGAGGAATTTCCCCTCGACGATCGTCGTAATTCACTCCTCGCCCAGTTGGAACTCTTGGATGAGAAACGGCTGGCCGCTGCCGAACACGCGCGTGTGTATTAAAATAGACTCGCTCACTTTTACCAAAAGAAAGTCGTTGAGAGAAAATTCAAAGTCGGTGAGATGGTCGTAAAAAGAATTTTTGTCAAACCTGGAGGGCCGCGTTCTAAGCTCCAACCCAATTGGGAAGGACCATTTGTAATTCAAGCCGTGTACGCTGGCAACGCCTACAAGCTAATCAACGCCGAAGGGACCGAGTTATCCCACCCTTGGAATGAGTTTTATCTTAAGAAATACTACCCTTAGCACAAAACAAAAAAATGATGAAAAGATAAAAAAACAGCAAAAATAAAGAAATATTGAAAACCACTAAAAATATGGAAAATTCAAAATGCCGATGCCTGGCAGTCACCATGTAGTTAAGTCCCTGCATCTAACCTTCATGTTAGGATAGGGCCCATTAAGGCTTGGTAGTCACCGGGTCTTGGTTTGCCAGAACCGTGGAGATCCCTGTCCGGCCACGTCGGCCTATGCTCGCTCGAAGGAAGCTAACATGTGCTCACTTATGTATTTTATTCAAAAAAAAGTCGATAGCATCACCTACGGTGGAGCGTCACCCAGAAGATCTCCGGAAGCTGTAATCTTTATTCTTTTCTCTTCGACCAAATGAGACAGTCGGCGCCCTTAAAACGCTGAGCATGAGAAACCAAAACTCAAACCCCAAAGGCAAGAGTAGGATCCATTTCCTCTAGCATCGATCAGAGCATGAGAAGAGGGCAGTGTCCCCGTAGGCATATGAAAAGGGAGCCCACAAACGTCAAACGACTATATCTCTCTCGCAAAAGAAATACAAAATCAAAAGAAAAGCCTGGTCGTGACCGTGCCTGTTGCAATAAACGGAACCCCTCAAAGCAAAAGTCTGAATCCACAAAAGGGGCCGTGGAATGTAAATGCTCGAGATTTGGTCCAAAGTTGTCCAAAAGGAAAGAGTTAATGGGCCCTTATTCGCTCGCCGGGTTAACGGTTTTGCTGATCCTCTCAGGAGGTTTATCCCCCACGCTCTTCCTTCGTCCTCTAAAGATGAAGGTTCGATGGAGTTTCTGAAAGGTGAAAACTCCCCAGGGTCTGCGACCTTATTTTAATATACACATTTGGTTGCCTACTTTGAAAAGTAAAAGCTATCGTTGCGAAGGAGTCTCCGTGTTTCTGTCTGGTCAAGACCCCTGTTTACCACCTTGATGTCTTCTTGTTTAACCTCGGGCTTAGGCCAATGCAAGCGCGTCACCTATGGGTGCGACGGCGTCTGATTCCGGGTCAGCGTCGCGCGGTTGGTCGTTAGGGTTCCAGGGTGGTCCATCATATACCATCTAGAGTTGTGAGGAAACAGACCCGGGTCGGGCAAATCATTTACCTCAAACACCTTTTGGGTGAATCCCTGTGGTCGGAAGCGACTGGGAGCCTAAGCATAGCATGACGGTATTGTCATCAGGGTAAGTCTTAGCCGGCGGGATCATCATTCGAGGGGTCTAGAGGCCCAAATCAACCTAGATGTGCACTTAGGATACCTGGGAGGTTAGTAAGAAACCCCTGTCTCACGTAGGTTAGGTGCCATTTGGGTGCTTGCCAGGCGTTAACAACAAAAAAATTGAAATGATAAAAGCAACAAAAAAAATAGACAAGAGAAAATGTACATATTTGCAAGTAAAAAAATCTTTTTTATGATAAAAAAAAAAGCCAAATATAAAAAGAAAACAAATCTATTTTGCATGATTGCATTTGCGTGCAGCATCTCACTTTTAATACCGCTTGCATTCGTGTGCTTGCCTGTCACATTTATCATCACCGCATCTTTCCCTTGCCTTCGTTAAATAAAGGCTTGGCCCCTTGACCAGTTATCAAGGACAGTCGCAGTGACCATTTGCTTATTAAGCACGGGGCCAAGTCAGAACAGAAATTCTGATTTGTTGGTTTCAGTGATATGTGCAGGGATTCAGGCAACAGAAGCAAAGGTGAAAACCAAACAAACCAAACCTTGTATTTTATTCCAAAAACCAAAAAAATTACATCAAGTTCCGCCCTCTCTCTCCGCATTACTCGTCCCACTACTCTCCGGGTAAAACGCTCTCAAAGGTGCTACCCAACTACGAAAAGCGGTACTCCTACCGCTCTGTACTCCTCTTCCTATTCCCACATCCCGGCGTTGATCTACGGAAGCAGCAGAGAAGCTACCAACACGAAAGCCACGCTCTCGTGCTCTTCGGTAGCGCTCGTCACCATCTCTCAGCCACTGTTCAGCAAGACCAAGGCTGATTCGGAGTTCGAATAGTTGGGCCTCCATGGCCCTTCGTTCCTCCCTTTCAATCAATCTGTTGGCTCTTTCTCTCTCTGCGTCTCTTTCTTTCTCTGCACGTTCTCTCTCGCGGTCTTCCCTCTCCAACTGCAGAGTGATCCTCAGTTCCACAGCATCCCTAGAGGAGTCGTCATCAGGATGACGCCGTAGTTCCCTCTCCAGTTCTGCTATCCTAGCCTCCTTCTGCGCAGCTTGGCCAAGCGCTTCTTCCGTCTCCTTTTCCTGCCGAGTGTACCATCTCAGATACACGATAAGGCATAAACAAGGAGAACTCAACACTGAGACTCTTACCTGTATAGAGAGCATCCCTTCTATCTCCGCAGCACGCTGCGTGGCGTGAGCAAGTTGCTCATGAAGCAAGTCAAGTTCTGAGGTGGGAATCCACAAGCTGGAAGAGGCACCACCTACTCCCATCGCTGGGGAAGCCGCGCCAATCTGGGCATGCTACGACCGCGTGAATTAGCAGCCAACATCTGGAATCTGGGGTTTTAATTAGGAACGTACTGTACACCTACCAAGGCGCTCGTAGCTCCGCGGGCATTACCCAACTGTTGTTCCATCTCTGTGAAGCGAGTTCGTAAATTTGCTATCATGGCATCCCGGACATCCTGCAGCCTTACGAGTCAGCATTTTCACCAGAAAACCAAGAAAAGGAGAAAGAAGAAAAGAGAAAAAGGGGAAACCTACCTCCGCAAGTCCTCGGGGTTGGAACCGCTCTGCGTACTTTGTCCTATATAGACGCAAGTAGTCCTCGCTATCCCGCGCCTGTGATTCTACAATCGTGCCACCCCGTTGCCAGTCCTCATACTATTCGGGGAATCGCACGCGCCAGTCAATGCAGGTCGCCGGTCACCGCGTCTTTCTCCCGACACGAGGTGGCACAGCTGAATCCACACATTCTTGAGCCAGTCCTAAAGTCCTCATAACTAATCGTAGCCGAAGCGGCTCGATTTCATTCAGGCAGTGCATCCACAGTTCCCGTCCGAACCCGGCACGACTTTCTAGAACCCACGGCTGGTCGGCATCGACCATATCTGAGTAGGGTCTCCAGTTTACCATCGCTGCAGGCAACTCCTGTAGCTCCCGCCTTAGCACCATCAGTTGGTAGGTTAGGGGTGCCGCACTCATGATGGGTTCCCACCGCCTGGCCAGCGGCACCATCGCGGGTCGCCAATGCCGAGCTCTCCCCATAGGGAGGTAATAATAGCTCCACAGCTGCTCGGCGTAGGTCATCAGAACCTTGCAAAAACACAAAAAAAATACAAAACAAGCAAAACCAAAAAAAATACCTGGATGAATGGTGTGAAACCACTCACAGTCATCTCACGATCCGTTTCTTGGAATAGGCCTGTAAACAAGTGTGCCAGCATGGTGGTTCCCCAGGCATAATACCCTACTCTTTCAAGGTCTGACAGCAGCTCCAGAAACCGACATTGGATACCGTCCCCTTTCGAGCTCAGTACCAATCTCCCCAAAAGGAAGAGAAGAAATCTCCTCAAATCTATGTTGCATCTTTCCCAGTCGCCGAAATCTGTGCAGTACACGGCACGGCATCCTATTTCCATCCTTTCCATGAACTCTTCTGAGGATTCATCGTCCCGCCGACGAGTGTCGGTGAGCCCTAATGCATCCATGAGGGACGCCCTAGCTACCGACCTGTTTTTCCGACCATCTAGGTCCAAACCCAGTAACTTCTGGGCACCTTCTCTGTAGTCCGCATAAGTGACTCCGGTCACTGCCTCGCCCTCCACCTTCAGGCTTGTGATCCGGACCACATCCTCCAAGCTGGGCACCATGTGCCCCCAGGGCATTAGGAATGCCCGACTCACTGGGTCCCATCTCTCACACAAGGCTTGGATCAGGACCAGGTCGAGCTGGATCGGCTCGATCCGAAGAAAGGTGCCAAAACCCATCACGTCTAGCCTGGCCTTCTGAAAATCTGGGAGACCTCGGTATGCTGCCACTACCAACTCCCATGAGATCTGTGATTTCATCACACACTACGCATGTAGGGAATGGAGAGGAGGTTTGGTAAGAAAGAAAGGAAGAAAAAAGAATGGAAAAAAGGGCAAGAAAACTTGGCTTACGAGTTATGATTGGGCCCTTTCGCTAAAGTGTCCTTCGAGGTCCGAAAGCCTCCTGGAACTACTACCACTAGACCTGCTTCTCTTCGAGGAGTGGGAATATTCGCTCTCCATCCAACTCTCGGAATTTTGAAGTCCTCCTCTCCCGTGAGAACTTGTGCTCCTCGAGTTAGCTCACGATATACCAGGGAGGATAAAAGGGACACGAATTTATAGAAATGGAAGGAGTGCAGGCCAAGATTGCCTCCATCACCTGTTAATGATAGCCATGCGGTCCCGTGTGTCACTTCACCGCTCGCACAGGGTGATTGATTGGACGAAGAATATGACGACTAGCCCCCTATGTTGTCTAGGGATACCCTATCATGTTTTGGAGGACGTCCGCAAAATTTGACACAACATCCGGGAAAAGGGGCTAGGGCCGTCATTATTGACTTCGACGGCAGATTTCCGTGGAAAATGGTCACAACAAGACGCGATTCTCCGCTCGGCGTGGAGTCTCGGCAGACCCATCACATGGGAATAGTACAAAGGAGAAGAAGTGTAGGGAAGAAGGAACGCACAAGAAAACAAACAAGCAGCAGAAAATCAAATCACTCCATTCATAATTCTACATGAGCTGTCAAAAACATCATAAACATAAGGAGGAGGCGAGTCCACCAGCTCGCCGATCCTCACCATCACTCATCTCTCTGGGCGCTCCCCTCCTCTCCCCTGAGGTGCGGGTCCCTCAGAAGCCTCCGGGATCCTCGTGCAGCAGCACCTGCCTCGCCTCTTGGCGCCTGCTCCGCAGCAGTGACTCGCTGCTCCTCCCCTGGCGTGGCAAAGAAGCCACTAGCGGCAAAGCGACCAGACTGGCGCAGTCGCTCCCCGAACTCTCGCGCTCTCTCGTAGCGCGTCTCCATCCCTCCTAGCCTCTACACGACGGTCTGAAGGCCCAGCTGGAGCTCCCTCACTTGGGCCTCCAAGGCCCTCCTCTCGGTCTGATCCCGCTGTCGCTCGGACCTTCTCTCGGCTTTCTCTCTCTCTGCCTCTCTCCTCATCATCTGCAGAGGAACCCTTAACTCCAGGATGTCTGGAGAAGGTCTCTCCTCACCACGATGCCGCAACTCCGTTACAGTCGCCACCCAGGCATCACGCTCCTCTTCCGACCGGGTCGCCCGAGCCACCGCACTGGCAAGTTGCTCCCGGAGGGAGGCAATCTCGAGAAAAGGGGCCAAGGAGCTGGAAGATGCGCCACCAATCATCCCCGCCGTCGCTGTCTGCTGGGCACGCTGGAACAAAATAAACAACGGCCGTCAGTGAAACTCCAAATCTGAAGATAAAAGTGCAGCACGTAACTTACCAGGAACGACAGCTCATGTTGAGCGACGGCCAGCTGCCGCCTAGCCTCTGACAGTTGGGCGCGTGAGCCGCCGACCCCACGCGTGTCCCCAGCTTGGGGAAGCCCCGCATAACTCTCTCTCTGCCGCCGCAGGAAGTCGGCGCTGTCCTGCACCAATACACTCCCTTGCTGTCTAGGGAGACGTACGTGCTAGTCCTCGAGCCTCGCCTTGCCGCGACTCTCCCTCCTGACGCGGCTCGGCTCGTCCGCACTCGCCCACTCATCGGCCAGGCCCAGGGTCCTCGCCATGTCCTGCACCAAGAAAAGGGTCCCACATCAGTCAAAAAGAACGCGTCCCCTGTCTAGGACGCATCCATCATTTAAGTGCAACACTCGCCGAACCCTTTCCCCCCTCGCACGGCTTGCTTCAAAACTCAAAATGGATCAAAGAGAGGGAAAACCAAGCACCTACCAGACCGTGTTCACCTCCCTCCGCGACATCGGGCCCCTCGGGTCCCTCGGGGGCCCGAAGCGGCCCTTCCTCCTCCATAGACGCCGTTCCGTGCTCTGGCGCGTCCCTCCTTGGGCGAGGGGTCCCGCGTCCCTCTCCACCTTCGCCGTGGTCCAGACCGCCGAACTCCATCGATCGAGGGGAAGAAGACAAAGACGGGCGAGCAAGTTTCGGAGGAAGGCGGGCTCGTTTGCGGGAAAGGCACGGAGAAGGAAGGCCACCCGTCGCTTTAAATTTGAATTTGAGGATTAAGACGCGTCCTCGCGCTTGGACGCGCCCAAAAGAAAGCGAAAAAAAGGGAAAAAAACACCCTCCATGCAAAGTAGTTCCCTCCTGTCCAGGGCAAAGTCCCGTGAAGCGTGAACAACGTGGTGTAAAAGAAAGTGCAGGAAGGAAAAGGGCACACGACAAAAGGAACCACACGAAATCCATTTCATACAAACAGTCAAAAGTACGTCATACAGTGAGGACGGTGGGGTGTACAAACAACTCTCTAACTCTCACCACCACCCTCCCGGTCATCTCTCTCCTCCCTCCTCTGACGGGGATCCCTAGGGGGCCTCTGCGACCTCTGTGAACCCTGAGAAGCCGTGCTCGCCTCTCCAGGTGACACCATGCCAGCCTCCAAGGTGCGGCGACGCTGCTCGACCGAAGAAACTAGAAAGCTGCCCACAGAAAAGGAACCGGACTGACGAAGTCGCGCCCCGCGCTCCTTCGCCCTCTGATACCGCTCCTCACTCTCCCGAAGTTTCCCCTCCGCCGTGCCAAGAATCAGCCGGAGCTCCGACACCTGGGCCACCAGAGCTCTCCTCTCGTCCCAATCTCGATATCGCTCTGCCATCCTGTACTCCCTTTCTTTCTCTATGATCTCCCTATCCCTCTCCCTCTCTCTCTCCACGGTCTCCCTATCCCTCTCCCTCTCCTCTCTCTCCCTCATCGCCTCTCTCCTCGACAGCTCGAGGGCGATCCGCAGATCCACTACGTCGCGAGGAAGCTCCTCAGCCTCCCGTCGCCGCTCCTCCTCTAGCTCCGCAATCCGGGCGTCACGCTCTGCCACCCAAGCATCGCGCTCCTGCTCAGCACGAACAGCACGGGCCAGGGCCTCCCGAATCTCGGCCACCTGTCAAAGCACGCATGCACCGTAAGAGAGCAGTGATAGAAGGAAAGCAGCTAGAAGAGGGTCAGGGCCAAGCAAGCACTCACTCGAGCCTCGCGGTCACGCTCGGCCTCCTCAGCCCGAGCCACCGCATACGCCAGCTGCTCCTGGAGGGCAGAAACCTCCGGAGGAGGGCCCCGCGAACTGGAACCCCCTCCACCAGCCGTCCCGGCTGCCGCTGTCTGGTGGGCCCACTGAAACACGGGGCAAACGTCAGTCAAAGGCTAAGCATCAAAAATCTAGGTCACAAAAAATGCATTGCATAGACTCACCAGGATCTCCAACTCCTGTCGGATGGCCACTAACTGCCACCTGGCGTCTGCCAGCTGGGCCCGCAGGTCGGCAATCATGTTGTCACGAGCATCCTGCATTGCACATAAGTTACTGCCACATGCATATACATATAGAATGGTGAAGCAGTTTCATTTCACTTACCCCTGCCATACCACCCAAGGAGAGGCGGTCCCCGTACGTAGCTCGATATCGTCTCATGTAATCTGTGCTGTCCTGTACATGGGATACCACTGGGACCCCGCCCTGCAGCCAGTCCTGGTACTGTGCTGGGAAGCGCGTACGCCAGTCCACAATCTTCACCTTCCCCTTGGTCTTCCGCCCGATGCGGGCCGGCTCTTCTACATCAACCCACTCCTGGGCTAGCCCCAACGTCCTCATAACCAGCCTCAGCCGAAGCGGCTCGATCTCGTTCAGGCAATGGACCCACACGTCCCGCCTGAAACGAGGAAGACCCGCTACAACCCAAGGCTGGCCAGCGTCGCCCATGCCCAGGTAGGGTCTCCACACCACCTACATCATCATACATACATCATATTAGTTGCCATTCAGTCACATAAGAAAACACAAAAAACCATACGCATCATACCATGGCCTCGGGATACTCGCTCAGCTCCCGACGAAGTGACGCCAGCTGGTAGCCGTGGGGTGCTGCAACCACGACCGGCCTCCACCGCCGCGCCAGAGGCACGGCCCTCCTGTTCCCATGCCTAGCCCTCCCCATCGGGAAATAGTAATAGCTCCACACCTGCATCCATCATACATCATTAGTACAATAATTGCATATTTAACTGTGGGAATGCATAAATAAAATGTTTACCTGGAGAAAAGGTGCGAAGCCACTGATTGTCGTCTCCTTCTCCGAAGTCTGGGAGAGATCAGCAATCAAATGGGCAAGCAGAGCCGCCCCCCACGCGTAGTGCCCCACTCTGTCAAGGTCCGCCAGAATCCCGAGGAAGCGACAGTGGATGCCATCCCCCTTCGTCCCCAGCAGAAGGCGGCCCAGGAAGAAGAAAAGAAACCTCCGAAGGTCTAGATCCGCCAGCTCCCACTCGCTCGGGTCCTGGGTGAAAGCTGCACGGGCATCTCCCTCCAGTCGTGCCAGAAACTCCGCTCCAGTCTCGCTGACCCGCTGGCGCGGGTCGACGAATCCGAGCGCCTCCATGATCTCCACTCGGCCGACTACCCTGCTGTCCCTGTCAGTCACGCTCGTCTCTAACCACAGCAGGTCCAGGGCACTCTCTCGGTAGTCGGGGTAGGTGACCCCGCTGACCGCCTCTCCGTCAACTCGTAGCCCAGTGATCCGAGCCACGTCCTCTAGTGTCGGCACCATGTGTCCCCAGGGCATCAGAAACGCCCGGCTCGGCGCGTGCCACCGCTCCCTCAATGCCTGGATAAGAGGAAGGTCGAGCCGGAAGGGCTCGATCCTAAGGAAAGCTCCAAAGCCCATGGCGTCCACACGCCCCCTCTAGAAGTCCGGCAGCCCACGGTATGCTGCCACCACTAGGGACCAGTTGATCCGTCCTTTCATCACACCCTGCACACCACAAAACCAATAAAAAATACATCAGCATCATGAATAATATTAAGCAATAACACTATATATTCTACTTATTTATTTTATGTTATCTTATCTTTAAAACATTTTAGGATTTTTATGGAGGCGTCCAGTACATTGGACGCCTCCTCTCTATTTTCCTTATTTTCTTTATAGAAAAACCCAAAACAAAAAAAATACATTAATAATATATATATTATTATGGAGGCGTCCCAGGTCCTGGACGCCTCCTTATTTTTAATCCTATTTTATTATTTACGTAAATAAACAAATAAACAAAAAGAAAAAGAAAATGTGGAGGCGTCCAGGGCCCTGGACGCCTCCTTTCCCTCACTCCCCGTCCTTCTCTCACAGCCTCTCACCCGTCCGTTTAGCCTATTGAACCACAGAGTGAGAGTTCCGAAGGGCTTACCAGGTCGTGATCGTCCTCTCCCACGTCGCCAACGCCCGCAGCGGCCTCCGCGGCCAGAAGAGGCACCTCCATCCCCTCCTCCGCAGCAATCTCCTCTGCTGCGGCCTCCTCGGCATCATCCCTCAGCCTCCTCGGACGACGAGCCCGTCGTTTCCGCTTCTCTGGACTCCGGCTCGATCCTCCTCGCTACATTGGGACTAAGAATGGGTCGTCTGGGGTGACAGGGTCGTCAGAATGGACAGTACAAGTGAGCAGGGGGTGAGGCCCCCCATATATATAGAAACCACTCTGATTGGGGCGTCCAGGTGCCTGGACGCCCCCACCTTTTTTTATTTTTTTTCAAAATTCAAAAATTAGGGGCGTCCAGGCGCCTGGACGCCCCCAAAACAAAAAAACCAAAAAATAATAAATAAAAATTTGGGGCGTCCAGGACCCTGGACGCCCCCAAAACAAAAACCAAAAAAATTATAAATAAAAAATTAGGGGCGTCCAGGCCCCTGGACGCCCCCAAAACAAAAAAAAAACTTAAAAAATCAAAAATAAAAAATTAGGGGCGTCCAGGCCCCTGGACGCCCCCATAATAAAAATTTCAAAAAAAATATATAATAAAAGTAAAAAAGATAAGAGTATGTATATAATCCAAACAAAAGAAAAAACACAAAGAAAAAGAAAAACCACAAAAAAGATAATAATAATTAAGGGAACTGGTCCAAAACTGCCAAATGCCAGATTTTATTCCATCAGAAAAGCAGAATGAACTACATCAGGGGCTTAGGCGCCTTAGGCCTTAACTTCCCAGTTCGGTTACATAAGCCCTCCACAGCTCACATTCTTCCCCCACGTGCGCTAAGGCCTTTCCCGCGACACTTGTCTTCCAGGGTGCTTTGACGGCCTTCGCTTCCTTCGCATCCGCTTCAGTACCCAACTCTCTCTTCTTCAAAGGAACGATGCCAGTCGATAGTGGGAACGAATGGCGTGGAATGCCGACCTGGAGGCAGCATCGATGCGCGTTATAAAGGACAAACTCGGTCGCGCCGATCAATTGAAGATCAACTTCGGGGGAAGGCCTCATAAGGAGATCAAGCGAAAGTAAACATGCCGGTGCGCAAGTAAAGAAGCCTTGTGTCACGGTGCGGAAGTGAGACCGCCAGTCTTCACGTTTCTTCAGCCACGGAACGCGGTTCACTACAGTACCACCGAACCCTAACACGTCGGCTATGTGATGAAGAGGGCTTTGTTGGAAGAGCTTCGAAGCGGTTGGCATTCCCTCACGGTGATCAAACTTGAAATGCAAATCCATCCAGCAACTTAGGACAAGTGCGCAACCAAAAGGAGGCTTACCCATGCTCGAGGCAGTAAGGCCACTATACAGGTAGTTGAGGACAGCGGGTCCCACCCTCTTTCCACGCCAGATCCCGCAGATAGCACTCAGTTGGTCTTCCTCCACCATGTTGTCGGTATAAGGAAACAAGAGAGCACCCGCCAGACAAATGGTGAACCCCTTCATGATTCCCTCCAAATAGTCATCGTCTGGTGACCCTCTCAGGGCGTCCATGACCCACTCCGCAAGCTTTTGGAGATCGATCCCCTTTTGAGTACGGACCTTTCTAGCTGCGTCGGGCGGCATGAAGCTTCCAAGGACGCTTTCAGAAGTCCCCCGTGTCAGCATCCGCATAGCCTTCACCTTCCCGTCACTCTTGAATTTCTTCAATCCGAGCAGAAGTTCCACCTCCTCGAGGAGGATGGTCACCTCGAAGGTCGGGAAGATAAAAGTATGGGTCTGGGGATGCCAGATCTCCACTAGTGCGCCCATAGCCGCCCAGTCCATACGAATCTTCTCATAGTGTTTGGCGTGAATAAGGAGCCCCTGCAGATGCCACTTCGAGAGTATGGCCCTCATGCCGATGGAGATGTTGGAAGTTAGCTTTGAAAGCCATGGCAGTTTGGAAAACTTCCTCGGGCCTGGGAAGAGTGGATATGGCTGGAAGAGAAAAGAAAGAAGAAGAAAGGAAGGTAGTAAGAAGAAGGTTCACGTGGAGAAATTTGAAATGAATCAGCTTACCATATGCGACATGATCGTTCCACTCAAATGACCCTCGAGGTCGGAGAGTCGCCTGATCTCGCTGCTGGGCCTGCTCCTCTTCATAACGCGGGAAGACTCCCCTTCCATCCTGAAAATCTCTAGATTCTCCTCTCTTTCCTCTCCTGAGCTTCCAAAACCCACCTTGGTGCTTTTGAATGAACTAGCCTAAGGGGAGTTCTTATAGGAAGGGAAGATCGCTACAGGACGGAACATGTCACATCGGTGGTCATTGTCAAGATTTTGTCTGGATCTCCTTTGTACTGTGGTGCGATTCTGCTGTGATTCTGCTACTTTCTGATGTTGCTAACCTTTGCTAGTCTGTGCAGGTTTTACTAACGGACATCTTTGTCCTGTCTCCTATCCCACCTTTCAATGGTTGGTCTCACCATGTCATGCATCATAGTATACGATACCTACGCTACTAGAACATGTCAAGGACCTTGCGGCCCGAACAAATCTGGGATTTGAGTTTCCCTTCAACAAAAACAGTGATGATCCCGGAAGAATTTGGGTTGTACGGATAGGCCGTTAACTTGTGGTAGCATGGGGACGACGGTTCCATTCAGTGAGTTGGTGCGCGGATAAACGGGCCCCAGCCCAGTGTCGGCTCACCGGATCGGTATCCTGACCCCTTCTTAACAAGTTGACAATATTATCCTTGGCTATTTTCTATTTTAGTTTGTTTTAAATTTTTATTTTTAACCCAGCATGCATTCATATAGGACTTTGATTTATTGCGGAAGATCATTCAAGTGATTCGATTGTGAAAGCCCTTGTGTTTCAATTCCTACAAATATGAGATATTCCACTCCAAATGAAATAACTGAGTTTCCTTGAAACGGCCCTACGTTGCTCTTCCAAAAGTGACCCTTGTTTGGACAGACCCTCAGATATTTCTTTACTTTTTACCTTGTTTGACCCACCTTGGCTGCAGCACTTCTACATTGGCTGGTAACCGCTCCCAAAGGTGAAACCTGCAGGTTTATGACCCTGGTACTTCCACACCGAGAAGTTGGTCTCCTTTATTTTTCGTGTCTGAGTGCACATTTCACCCTCTTTTATTTGATCTTCGTCCAAGCAATCGTCAACACTTGAAAGACCTCCTTCAAGGTCGCCTCATTGAAACTTCAGGAAAAATTCTAAACAGTACGTCAAAAGCGTGTCTCATCACACCTTGGCATCAACTTATCACTCCGCTCACACTTCATTTCACTCCACTTCGATACCATTCCACTTCGTGTCGCTCCCTTGCAAAGCAGACGCCAAGGCGGGACAGCTGTAGACACGCCATTCCTGACGTCTCCCGAGAAAGTCTCATATTACTATACAACGCCCCGCAACGGCTTACGCATTTTGAATCGCTCGAGTGCTTCCTTTTCTTGAGTCTTCTTCCGCCCTTTTCGGCATCCGGAATCGTCTCGTCACGGCATTCGGACGGCATCAACACCAGTCAGACGCATCAGGAGGTTCTGGAACCAAGAAGGGTGTCTGCCGGGCGGCCACCAACGCTTGTCCGAGGACCCGGGTGGGTCTTAATGGGGGCGTCCAGGCCCCTGGACGCCCCCATTCTTTTAATTTATTTTTTCAAAACCCAAAACATAAATAAAAAATAATATATTAATGGAGGCGTCCAGGCCCCTGGACGCCTCCATAAAAACAAAAATAAAAAATATATAATGCCAGCTTTGGCATAAAAAGACAAAACAAAAAATAAAAATAATATATTTATGGAGGCGTCCAGGCCCCTGGACGCCTCCATCAACTCCCTCACGGGCGCCGCCCACCGAACGACGGTTTATCGTGTGTGAAAAAATCCAAATTATGGCGTCCAGGCAGCTGGACACGTCCATTTCTGAATCACGAGGTGCCGCTCACAAAACCACGCGTTGTGTCAAATCGCGTGCGGCCGTCGGTGGTGTTCGGTGGACCTGTTAGGGGCGTCCGGAGCCCTGGACGCCTCCACAAAAATATTCTGAAAAAATTAATAAAAATAGAATAAAATATTAGTTCGGCCCTGATGGAGGTGTCCAGGGTCCTGGACACCTCCACCTTCCGGAGCCCTATAAATAGAGACCCACCCTCTCAGTTCTGGAGGAGCTTCGAAGAGATCCGATAGGCTGCCGGAGCCCAGAGGCTACCGGAGTCATTTTCTAACCCGTGTGGTCTTTTGTAGGTGGAGGTTCTGCCGGCTTCTCGGGTGTCCACACTCGCGAGAGGAAGGTCGTCTTCATCCACCGCGCTTCCACGCCATCCCTACGCTGCCGGAGCTCCGCCGGATTTCACCATCGGCACATCCAATAAGCCAATCCTTTCCTTTTCTTCTTAGTTCTTTTACATTCATCATCTCGCATAATCTATCCCCCTTCATAAGGGCGCCTCTTCTTATATACTTCTTGTATCCATCATCTCATTTTCCTCCTACTCGAGTCCGAGAGGGGTTTAAAAGACAACACCAACCAGGTGTGTGTCTTGCCATCATTTCGTTATTTTTATCGCAAGGATTTGAATACTACACCTTCATCTTTCTAATCCACTCGTTACTTGTTTATCGTTGTTTTGCAAGGGTACCCAAGGAAAGCCCTCTCTGTCGGCCGGCCGAAGGGGGAGGAAGAAGCAACCCGTCATCTCCCGCTCTTGAGGTAGGCGCGATCACTTTCTTTATTTTGGGGTCTTTCGGCCCCTGGCGATCACATCTTGTTCTCGAGGCCGCGGCGAGTCACTTCCCCAATGGCCGTTTAAATTCCCGTTCTTATACTCTCTTTATATTCTGTTGTATTCTGCTCATATTCTCGAGGCCGCGGCGAGTCACTTCCCCAATGGCCGTTTAAATTCCCGTTCCTATATGTTATATTCCTATCTATTCATATTCTCGAGGCCGCGGCGAGTCACTTCCCCAATGGCCGTTTAAATTCCCGTTCTTATATATTATATTCTTATCTATTCATGTTCTCGAGGCCGCGGTGAGTCACTTCCCCAATGGCCGTTTAAATTCTCGCTCCTTATATTCTGTTATATTCTTATCTGCTCATATTCTCGAGGCCGCGGCGAGTCACTTCCCCAATGGCCGTTTCAATTCTTGTTATTTAATTTCTGCACCATTCCCGTCCCCCCGAGGTCGCGGTGAGTCACTTCCCGCTATGACCGTTTAACCCCCATATCTTGCTATATTACATTTGTCCCGCTCGCCCCACCGGAGCAATCTCCCGTGGTGGCCCCTTCTCTTTTCTCTTATTTCTGTGTTGCAGCAAATAAAAAGAAGGAGCCCGCGCGCTCCGCGTCCTCTCCGCTCCCCCCGAACCGTGTGACGTCGCTCACAGATGAGGTGTTCAGCATGATAGCATTCAAAATCTAGATCCCATGTCAAATTTTCACAACAAGCAAGAGCAGGAGTGCATATCAAAAGGATTTTCATTGATTTTCAAATTTTCTGATTTTTATATTTTGGTTTAAAATGCATGAAATGCAACACATGCATGAAATGCCATATGAGATGTACAATCAAACAAATACATATATGTACATGCAACACAGCTCCCCCATACTTATATAAGAAGGTAATGGGTATAAGAAAGATGCAAGAGAGTCATGACAACCGGAGTACACATGAGTAGCACATGGGAAATTATGTAATCATATAGGAGATACATGCAATTGCTAAAGCAGTCAATCAATTTTCTGAATCCATAATGAATCAAATTTCCAGATGTGTAAGTGAGTAACATGAAAAACGATAGTTGCAATATGGATATTCAGATTTTCAGATCAACACAAGGAGATATTTTGCAGACTGCACTTCAATTTTGAGAACATCGTATTGGAGGCTACGCTCTACCGCAATGAGATTTTACCATCATTTTTTAACTCAACCAATATCACATGATAGTCAAAATTTTTCAAGAATGATCAGGTTCAAATAATTTCTTTTTACACGAGTAGACGTATGGAGCTCATGCCAGAATCCCCGGTTACTCAGAATACTGAACCATTTCACCTCATTTTGAACAGAGATACTAGTCAACACTTTTCAGATATGAACCACATCACGTCTCCGGTGACATGTGCCCAATTTACTCAGTGAGACCAAGCATTGCTCTATCTTTCATTTTCATTTCAGATTTTTCAACAAGGATGGGTAGGCAGCTTTTTCCTCAACTGTCTCTTCAACATTCATGCAGCAAGTTTATCATCTGGAGAGTGTTGCGAAGAAATTCATATATCTTTATCTTTAACACTCATTTTCACATTTTGTGCACGAGGTGTGCGAATCTAATTCAGCATGTATACCGAAAATATCATGAATACACAACAGTGCAACTCCCCCTAAATAGATGCACTTATGAAATATTAACTCCCCCAGATTGTACGACATGAAACACTCCAATGATGACTCAAATGCAGCATTATTTATCAAGAAGATATAAGGTCATAGAAGTTTCAAGGATGGAGGTGAATAACATATAATAGGAAGCAAGCACACATTGGGAGTTTATGCAGATACACTATGACATGCATGCGAGCAATGTGATGTCAATTTGATACCAATTGAATGGATAATATGATACCAATTGAATGGATGTCAACTGAATGAACTAAGTGCGACTAATGCATGAGTTTCAATGCAATACAACGTATGAGCATATAAGAATGCGATGCAATGTGCAAAGTGATTCAGACTTTTGATTTTCATTTGCATTATCTAAAAGCACCTTATGCATGCATGCATGTATGCAAGATGAGAATGACAAACAGGATGCAAAAGTAAGATGAGAGCTTTGATTCCAATCCAATGTGACAACTTTCACATGAGACTATTCACATTCAATTAATGGATCAATCAAGCATCTTTTTATGACATGATCTTTTTGAATGAGGCTGCATACATGATCATAATTAAACACTGCAACCTAATTTTTAGAATTGTTCAAAAATAGGTTTTCAGAAATCTTTCACAAGTTTTGAAATTAGAAATCATTCACAAGCCAAATGTTTGAATTATGAGCAAAAATATATTTTCAATTGAAATAACTCAGTTTAAAGATTCATTTATAGATCAACCATTTGACTTCTTTGAGTTCTAGTACGAGGCGGAGAACATTGATGCAAAGACCAACTCACACATAGTGAGAGTTCCCAGGTGGATGTAACCCACCTTTTCACTACTCAGTATTTGATATACCAGATACTCAATTGAGCTCAGATGTTATCATGCAATTCAAATTAAGAGATATTCAATAGCCAATCACCCCATACACATTTCTCAAGATTTTCAATTTGGTTCAAGCAATTTGACAAAATCATCACATCATACTAGGACAACAACATGTCAGGTTTTCAGAATATTTACCTGAGTTCAGCAGACCTGTTGAGAGGTCCATTCCATAATCTCCCACATGTAAATGTCAAGATTCATCATCAATGTTTATGCATGAAAATGGATATGCATGCTAATAACAAAACCATTTTTTTTATATTCATTCATGGAAATATGGTTAAAACAACTATGGGTTTTTCAAACAGAGCTCAGAAGTTAATTTCCCAATACTTGTGCCTTGAGCATCCGTCATCTTCCAAGTCTTCCACCTGCAATTCAAAGAAGGTACAAATCAGTTCACCCATAATGCTCATTTCAAAATCTTCTTGTATAATCCCTACAAAATAATCATATAAATCATTATTAGTAGTTCCAGAGATGGTAATAATCACATATGCATGAACCACTAAACGGACTTTACCTGATTTTCTCATGAACAATGGTTGATTAACTTTACCTGTTGCGGGCCTTTTATACCATGCCTTGGGTACTTATTTAGATCACTTTCTGTCTCCTGGTGACGGATTGAGGAGATTTTTATCATTTTCATCCTTACAAGGTATTCCTCAGTTGATTCAAGCTTGGTCATGACTAGCCCATTATCATTTAAATTTTTTGGAGTATAATCTGTATCCTGGGACAAGAGGACTTGAGTTGTCAATTTCGATTCAAATTTATTGACAATGGCATGACAAATTATTTTAACAACCAACATCCCCTAAACAGCTCTAGATGCAATGCATGACTCATGTGTGAACCTAAACATTAATCCCATATAACGAATGCGGTTGCTCCCCCTTAGTGTGTGCATGAATGCAAGATGTTCAGTTACCATCCAATGCCATATGCAGTATGTAACTAATTGACTCATGGTACCGAACGGAGAACTTAGATCCGAAGATCACCTCACGCGTAGTGATAGCTTTCAGACAGGCGAAACCTGCCCTTCCACATGTCACCATTTGATATACTATATAGTCAAGGGTGGTGAAGGTAGGAGGATTGCTATGCATTATCACATGAATTCACAATATTCAACTTATGCATGACAGTACGTGAAAGTGTATGCAAACTGAATATATGTAGTGAAATCATGATCTGAAGAATCTTTAAGCTCTCCTACAATAAGATGCTATATGACAAGTGATGTACACATAGATATGCAAACAACTATGGATGGAATACATGTACAGACATGTACATTATCACAAAACTATTCAGCACAATATGAATCAAACCAATGACACAATTACTGAAGAAAGTTAGAGGGATATCACCTGAGTTTCTAAATTTCAGTTTTAGTTTTTCTTTTAAGCTGACTTATGTCACTAGCCCGTGTGTCTTACCTTCTTGATGAAAATAGATTTCATGCTTTTCATTCCCAAGGCACACATGCAAAACAGATTTCTCATTTAGCCTTCTTAGGTACCCAAATCCTTTTGGGTCCTTGTGGGTTAGCAGCAACTTTGGCATGTAATTTCCAATTTTTAACAACATTCAAGTCATAATTTTTCATGAGAAAATAATCATGCTTAACATTCCCAGATTTGCCAAAGTGATGGGGGGAAGCACGTGGCATCACATTTTTCTTTCTCATTGGTTCTACTGGTTTATGTATGTGAGCATGACTTGTTGAGTGAAGACTCTCTTTCTTCATGAGTAACCAACAGTATGACTTGGTGTGACCTCTTTTACCACAGTGATTACAATGCATGGAAGGTTTTGTGGTGAAGACTTCCTTTGCATTTTTCAAAACAGCTTGGTTCCTACATGCTCTCAAGTCATCATTCTTCATAATGAAGCAATTATGCATAGTATGTCCATGTTTTCCATAATAAAAGTATGTGAGTTTCTTTCTAGTTGGTTGTCTGTGTGTGGCAGAAGAATGTTCAACATGCATGGGTGTGCTAGCAGCATTTTTAGATTTTTGATGCAAATTGATTTTCTTTATGGATACAGGTGTGTGTGCAACATGATTTTCCTTTTTTCGATTTTCATTTGATGTGCTGGCTATATTTGAATTGTGCACAAATGATGTATAAACTTTATTCTTAAACTTCTTTTTGTTCACAGGATTATAGCCCAGCCCTTCCCTTTGAAAATTCACTTTCATCCCAAGCAATTTGTTCAAGTTTTCTTGACCATTTACAAATCTAGACAGCGAATCATTCAAGTCAAGAATTTCAGATTGAAGAGATAAAATTTGTAATTCAGAATTGGCAAGTTCTTCTTCACAAGTGGAAAGACTAACATTCAACATGGCATTGGTAGTCTTAAGGCATTCTATTTCTTGCCTAAGTTCATCAACATTTTCACATTCTCTAACAACCACATATTTTCCTTTTTCAAGAGTTAACAATCTTTCAGAAATGGCCTTGTTCAATTCCTTCAGTTTCTCATTTTCTTTAACAAGCTTTTCATCATGAATCAGTTCATTTATCAAGGTTTGATCATCGGCCATTAAATTCAATTTTATAGTCATCTCCTTGTTTTCATTTCTTAAGGAACATATTTGATCTTTGTGAAATTCAATGTCAAACACATGAGCCTCAATCATTTCCTCTAGATGCAAGTATTTTTTACAAGAGGAATTGCACTTATTTTGTTCGTCATTTTTCAATTTTTTATTTTCAGATTTTAGCTTATTGTATTTTTCAGCAAGATCATCATATGCAATCAGCAAATCTTCATAGCTAACTTCATCTTCATTATTAGAATCAGAATTTACCTTTGAGTTTGATTCAATTTGCTGATAACTCCCTTAATCGCTCGTACCTACCACAAGGCATTGATCTTCATGCTCTTCCCGGACTTTCGTTAAGCCATCTAAGATATCCTTTGCGGACCTGCAATGGGAGACAAAAGGAAACTGATTAGAATTGACTGCAGTAGTGAACAGCTTTAAAACCAACCGATTTCGATCTTGTTTATGCTTATGATTTTCAGCCCAGATAGCTTTGTCTTTAGGCAATTCATAGGGACCACAAGAGACAAGCTTCCATAGCTTAGGGTTGTATGAATTGACTAGACTGAACATTCTTCCTAATCACAAATCGAAATTGCAACCATCAAACACGGGTGGAGAATTCAAAGTATACATAATGGTACTCATTGATCTAGATCACTCTAGATCGTTAGATCTATAAAAATGAGAGCCTTGGCTCTGATACCAATTGAAGTCCCGCGATCAATGACACCCAAGAGGGGGGGTGAATTGGGTGTTTATCAATTTTACGGAAACTTTTGGCCTTTTTAAAATATGTGATATAATGCTAATCAAGAGGTTCAAAACTGTTTGATCACAAATCAGATTTATCAAACTTAATTGATGAAGATATGGATTAAGCAAGATCTATGTAGATAAATCCGGAACAACAATTTACACTAACACTCATGTAGAATGGAGGTAGAGGAAATGGATCAAACCACACAATTTAAACCACACTGCACAACGATTTTTAAGGTGGTTCGGATGCAACGACGGCAGTCCTACATCCACCCCTCACCAAACTCGGTGAGGCTTCACTCGGGGATAAATCCCCAAATGGAGACGACGCTCCAAACACACACGTAGGACGACACCTGCCCACACACACGGGGATGCGCCCCAACACACACACACACACACACACACACACGGAGACGAGGTCTCCAACACGATCCAACAAGCGGATCACCAACACAAACACCCGCTGCCACAAGTGCAGCAATCCACACACAAGGCAGAACGGATCTAAAAGACCCACACACACACAAACGCAGATCTAGGAAGATCCACGCACACACACGAATCAAATATGACACACACACACAAATGACCACGGATCCAACAACGATCCACACACACACAAGTTCTTGCAGTTTATGATGAACACAATTACAACATCCAAAACATAAAGACGATGAGGCTTAGTTTAGAAAACTCCTGATTTGGCTTCCTTTTCAATGTATGCTGCTGATCCTGAATGTAGCCTTCCCTCTTGCTTGAATGACTTCAAGTGGATTATGCAAACCTTGCTCTTTCACCCTTGTACAACCTTCTTCTCAAATTCGTGCTTGCTTGATTCTTCTTCTTTCTTCCTTGGGCAATCTTCCTTTGAATCCTTGCTTCCTTGCTTGCTTCTTTTCCTTGGAGGATGTTGGCTTCAGATCTACCTTGAATGGCTTGAAGTTGGATGAAGATTGTTGCTGTACGAGGTACTGTTCACAGAGCTACAGTACCCTCTTCTTCCTCCTTGGACAGCCTCCCCTTGGATCTCTTTTTGTTGTTAGGGTTATGACTCTAATAGGATGTTTTATAACCTTTGGAAGGTCTATGGACAAGCCTTAGACCAGATCCACAAATTCTGGAGGGTTTGGTGGCTTTGGGATTAAACAAAATCAAGAGGAGATACTTCTTTCGAGAGGGAAAAAAGTCAACATTTTTGGCTTATCGGGGCTAGCGGTCGACCTGCAGAGGCTGGCGGTCGACCGCTACTGAGAGAATTGCTGCCCGTTGGTTTCTGGGATTTTCGGTCAACCTAAACTTTCTGGCGGTCGACCGCTAGCTACAGTATTTTTAGGTCAACCTAACTGTCCTTTAGGTCGACCTAAACCTGCAGAAAAAATACAGAAAAAATAAAAATATTAGTAAACATATAAAAAAACATGTCCAATGATCCTAAGTGATGAATGCATGAAGTACATACATGAAATCATTAACAAGGAGGATGAAAACACTTAGAAAACTCAATCAACCATCACATAACATCAAGATCATATGGCTATCCAATTTGTGCAATAAGATAGCATCATTGAACCAAATTTCATATATCATGAGGATGCCATTCAACAAAGTGATTGGGTCTAATTTGCCAAGTGTATATGCAATGTGAGAACACATATCAACCATATATCCTATGAAGATCAAAAAACTCCAAATGGAAACTTACCATTTTCTCCCAAAAATATACACATGCAAGGTGCCAAGTTCTCACCATGAATCTTGATACCTTTGCATATGGGATTGGCATTCCATTTTAAACCTGCATAAGAGAGTAAATGAAGTTAAGACAATGCAAGTTCAATCACTTCGATGCCATCTACCACTTTCAACCAAGATTCTTATGAAGCCTTCATTTTGTGAATCCAAATGATCTATATATGCATCCCATTG
Source organism: Amorphophallus konjac (assembly GCA_022559845.1). NCBI lineage: Eukaryota > Viridiplantae > Streptophyta > Magnoliopsida > Alismatales > Araceae > Amorphophallus > Amorphophallus konjac. Next base: position 315,935,537 of record CM040124.1, read on the forward strand.
ACATCAAACATTCAACCAAAGATTATATACAAACCAAGGATCAAGACCATGTAATCGTTGCCATTTGCCATCCGAACCATGTAAGTTTAGTTATCATCACGTAATCACACATTAAGTTTAGTTATCATCAAAACCATAATTGTCATGAACAATAATCACAACAATCATCAAAACCATAACTCAACACCTAGGCGGGTGCGTTACAGCCCTGTGTTGCCAATTGGGGGTCTGTGGGCTGTGAGGGCCCCTCGATAGACCGTCACAGGCGTGTAGCGCGCCTGGGTTGGGCCGTCAGAGGCTTCCGACCGTTGGCACGACCGTTGGTTTTTGACCGTTGGGGGGGGGTCAAGCCCTGTGACGCACCAGGACTGGCGCGTCACAGCCTTGTGACGCCCCAATGAGGGTGCGTCAGAGTTGACGAACCCCATGTCATGTAACGCTCCAGCGTTTGACCGTTACATGCTGTGACACACCGAGTGGCATGCATCACAGCTGTTCCTCGTCTGTCTTGTGACGCACCAGGGTAGGCGCGTCACAGACTGTAACGCACCAGGGTAGGTGCGTTACACGTTGTTTTCCACCCAGAGTGTGAAGCACCTGCGTTGGGCCGTCAGGTGTCTGTGACGGTCCAGCCTAGACCGTCAGAGCCTGTGACACGTCTAGGGTAGACCGTCAGGCACTGGACTGCACCGGGAGGTTCGCAGTCCCATTTTCTTTTCCGACCGTGGTCGCCGTGCGACGGTGCCGGTACGTGGGGCGATCCCCGTACGTCGTCAGATGCGGATGTGGTTCTCCGTTGACTTGAGAGTCTACTCCTTCAGTGACCCTCCACTAGTCTAGCCCACCAGTACGAGGTGCTGCTCTCACCAGGGAGTGGTGTACGGGCCGACCCTTAGAGATGGTTTGTGGACCGGTTACCGTCGGGCCCCGCGTCTAATAGCCAGAGTCCGGCTGAGGGGAAAATCGATCAGAGGACCAGACCAGGGACGCACGGTCTGTGTGTGCACACGTGGTTGGGGTCGGTTGGACCCATGCTGACGAGCGTGACCCCAGCTAGTTACTTGTTCGTGGTACTTGTTCTGTGTCCGTGCCTTTGGTAGGCGCTACCACGTCAGGCAGTTCACCTGCAGTGCGGTGTAAGACGTCAGGGGACGCTACCGACTGTGCTTCTAGTGGGAGGTACTCCTGTCGAGTCGGGAGTGTCAGACTGTCAGTCGTTGTGACTTCGACCTTCGGGTTTTTTCGTGTCAGCCGTGTGTTCCGGTTGTTTCGCCGTGGCACGTGTGTCAGTTTTCGTGCCATGAGACAGGTGATTTGTAGATGGCAGGGTTTCCTTTTTGAGGTACTCACTTACTGATAGTGTAGCGGTTTCTTCGTCATCGAGGTAGGGTTTGGGTGATCCCTACTGAGTCCGTTCTGAGACTCATTCCCTGCGTATTTTCACCGTGTTTCAGGCAAGGCGAGGCTTCAGGGGAGTTCGTCTGAGGCTCAGCGTGGTTCAGGTGCCCAGCGTTAGTGCCAGAGGTCAGAGCCGGGGTATGCCCCGTGTAGCTGTACTTTTCTTTCTTGACTCTGTACTAGTTGTGGACTACTGTTGTTGTTTTGTTGTTATCTTGTGGACCTTGTAAAATGTTAATTCATTTCCTGCTTAATTATATAAATGGTTTAATTTTTGTAATTATTTATGATACTTGTGTAGTTTCCACACCATCCTTCTAACCCTTCCGAGTCTTCGGGCTCGTGGGTGGCGGTACGAGTCTCAGGTTATCGGACTTTCCCGGTAATCAGATTCTCGGGTCGTTACAGCTGGTATCAGAGCGCGGTTGTGGAGTTATACGAGAATCATAAGTGATTGTAGGGGGTCTACTAGTCCACAACAATGATTTACAGTTGACAATGGCATCGGGCATCGTGTGTTTTTCTTAACCTTGTTGTTCTGTGTTTCCTGTCTTTTGCTTCAGGTGCAAGTATGGCGCCGAGGCGGAGTACTCGCTCTCAGCAGGGGCAGTCGGCTGGAGGTCAGGAGATCCAACAGGAGGTTTAGCAGGAGCAGGAGGAGCAGAGTAGAGTGCCACCTGCGGCCACCGGGGCAGTGGATACTGTGAGGTTTCCGGGGGCCGAGGATTTCTTTCGTGGCATGTACCAGCTTATGTCGCAGCAGTTCGGCGGAGAGGCTGGTGAGGGCTCGTCGACCAGGGGTGGGCCATGCCGAGCAGTGAGGGATTTCTTGCAGTTCCATCCCCTTGCTATGGTGGTCAGCCAGACCCTGATGTGGCTCGTGATTGGCTTGACGAGATGGAGCGGGTGTTCTGTTCCGCGCGGTGTGCTGTAGAGGATAGAGTGATGTTGGCCTACAACCAGTTACAGGGTACGACTCGAGCGTGGTGGTCTTCCGAGTGGAAGACGTCTTTTCAATCTTGTCCCCTTGAGTAGATCGCGTGGGGCGACTTCGTCAGCGCTTTTGAGCATGCCTATTGTCCAGAGTTTATTGCTACGTAGAGGATGTGTGAGTTTTTGGAGCTGGTGCAGGGCGACATGTCCGTGTTGCAGTACAGGGCCCGATTTGTTGAGCTGGGTCGGTATGCACCTCATATCATGGAGCATGAGAAGGTAAAGACCACACAGTTCGTTCAGGGCTTGAGGCAGGAGTTGAGACACCACTTGATCGCGAATGCTGCCACCGATTTGGAGATAGCGTCTCGCGTTGCGGCTTCTTTGGAGTTGGATATGTAGAGGACTCGAGGACCGATTAGCCTGGGATAGTCTTTGTCAGGTCGCAGCCAGCAGTCGGCTACCCAGCAGCAGGGTTCCTTCCAGCATGCGTCGGGTGAGTCTGGAGCGCCGGCACCGGCAGCGTCAGTGACATGATCCGCGTCCTTCAGCTCAAAGGTCAAGAAGTTCCTCAAGAAGAGTTTTCGTAAGAAGCCCAAGGGTCAGGGGCAGGCTTCATCGGGCAGTGTACAGCAACCGGTCCCGTTTCAGCGTCAGGGATCAGTGGGTGGATCGCGAGGACCGTGCCCACGGTGTAGCGAGTATCACCCAGGCAGGAAGTGCACGGCGCCGATCATCTGTTTTCGGTGTGACCAGCCAGGGCATATGGCGCGTGACTGTCCTCAGAGGCAGTAGCATCAGTTTCCTCAGCAGCAGCAGGTTCCCCTGCAGCAGAGGCAGCAGCAGGGACATTATCCATCGCTACCCAGGTCAGCTAGTGTGGGAGGTAGGTAGAGAGCTCGGGGCCAGATTACACACATGACCAGGGCAGAGGCAGTGGCGTCGCAGCTCGTAGAAGGTACCGTTCAGATTTTGGGTTGTGCAGCTCGGGTTTTGTTTGATTCTGGCGCGTCTTATTCGTTTATTTCGGAGGATTTCGCGCTGGGTATCAAGGAGCCGGTGACCCAGTTATCCTGCGATTTGGCAGTGGAGTTGCCCTCGGGTGATTTTATGATCACTCATATTACTTTGATGAGGTTCCTGTGTGGGTGGAAGGGCGGAGTTTGCCGACTAGACTCTATGCGTTGCCGCTTCAGGACTTTGATGTGATTTTGGGCATGGATTGGCTCGAGGCACATCATGTGTTGGTGGATTGCGGCTCGAAGAGGGTTTATTTTTGGCGACTTCGTGGACCCACCTTTTATTTCTAAGGTATAAGGTCTTCCTCTTCCCGTTTCCTTATTTCGGCGATTCGAGCTCATCGTTTGCTTGATGCGAGTTGTCAGGATTTTCTCGCCTCCGTGGTTGTGATTGACCGCATGGAGCAGGATGTCGAGGGCATTCCGGTGGTGTGCAAGTTTCCCGATGTTTTTCCGGAGGACTTACCTGGATTGCCTCCCCAGTGGGAGATCGATTTTGTTAACGAGGTGGTGCCGGGTACGGGACCTTTGGCGAAGGCTCCCTACCGTATGGCCCCCGCTGAGTTGAGGGAGTTACGGGCGCAGTTGCAGGAATTACTGGCCAAGGGGTACATTCGTCCTAGCTTTTCTCCTTGGGGTGCACTAGTGTTGTTCGTGAAGAAGAAGGACGGTAGCTTACGGTTGTGCATTGACTACCGACAGCTGAATGATGTGACCATCAAGAACAAGTATCCGTTGCCGCGGATTGATGATTTGTTCGACCAGCTTCAGTCTTCTCGAGTGTTCTCGCGGATTGATTTGCGGTCCGGTTACTATCAGCTAAGAATTCGCGAGTCCGATGTGGAGAAGACTGCGTTCAGTTCGAGGTATGGGCATTACGAGTTCTTGGTGATGCCGGTTGGGCTCACCAATGCCCCCGCAGCCTTCATGGACTTGATGCAGAGGGTGTTTTATCCATACTTGGACCAATTAGTGGTCGTGTTTATGGATAGCATCCTTGTCTATTCGTGATCTACCGAGGAGCACGCGTACCATTTGGGTGTGGTGCTGCAGACGCTGCGAGACCACCAGTTGTATGCGAAGCTCAGTAAGTGCGAGTTCTGGCTTCGTGAGGTGCACTTTTTGGGGCACGTGATTTCTGGTGATGATATTTCCGTGGACCCTGCCAAGGTCGAGGCAGTAATGCAGTGACCGAGGCCGAGGTCTGTGACAGAGATCCGGAGTTTCTTGGGGCTTACAGACTATTATCATCGGTTTATCCAGGATTTTTCTCGCATTACGGCCCCGATGACCAGACTTACGTGGAAGGATGTGCCTTTCGTCTGAACTGATGAGTGTGAGCAGAGTTTCAGGGAACTAAAGAGATTGCTCACCTTGGCTCCGGTGTTGGTTTTACCTTCTGGATCGGGAGATTTGGTGATGTGTACAGATGCTTTCGGGGTCGGATTAGGTGCTGTGTTGATGTAGCATGGTAGAGTGGTGGCTTATGCATCTCGGCAGCTGAAGCGCCACGAGGAGAACTACCCTACCCATGACCTGGAGCTGGCGGCTGTGGTCTTCGCACTGAAGATCTGGAGGCATTATCTGTACGGTGAGAGGTTCGAGGTATTCACTGACCATCAGAGTTTGAGGTATGTGTTCACGCAGAGAGACCTTAACCTCAGGCAGAGGCGTTGGATGGAGTTCATGAAGGATTTTGACTTCACCATGTCTTATCAGTCGGGCAGGATGAATGTCGTCGCCGATGCTTTGAGTCGGAAGGTCGCGGTCAGTGCCTTGATGTTGAGGAAGTGGAGGCTCTGGGAACAAGTGCCCAAAGTTTCATTCAGGCTCAAGATTCCCTAGGAGTCAGGGTTGGCAGTGCTTGCGAGTCTGACTGTCACGCCAGCTATCCGCCGTCAGGTGATAGAGGCTCAGCATGCGGACCCTGAGTTGCCCCAGATTTTGGTCTTGGCTAATGTGGAGCTCGGCGAGGACGGTGCTGCGAGATTTCGCGGTAGGCTGTACGTCCCAGTCGACGAGCAGGTTCGTCGTGCGGTGTTACGCGAGGCTCATGGGAGCAGGTACACCGTACACTCAGGTGCGACGAAGATGTATCGGAACTTGCGGAGGCAGTTCTGGTGGCCTGACATGAAGAGAGATGTTACCGAATTTGTGGCCAGGTGCCTGACCTGTCAGCAGGTGAAGGCGGAGCATCAGCGACCGGGAGGTACTCTTCAGCCCTTGGATGTTTCCGCGTGAAAATGGGACCACGTGACCACGGATTTCGTGGTAGGATTGCCGTGGACTCCGAGTGGGCAAGATAGTATTTGGTTGCTGGTAGATCGGCTGACGAAGGTGACTCGGTTGTTACCGATCAAAGTCAGCTGGAGTGTGCCCAAGTTAGCTCGTCTTTATCTGGAGTGGATCGTTCCGTTGCATGGGATTCCCATCTCCATTGTGTCAGATAGGGATCCGCGCTTCACTTCTGGATTCTGGAGGAGTTTCCAGCGAGCTCTTGGCACGGAGTTGACTTTTAGCTCGGCGTATCATCCTCAGTCAGATGGACAGTCTAAGAGGACCATCCAGACTTTAGAGGATATGCTATGATCCTGCTGCCTGGAGTGGCAGGGGAGTTGGATTCACCACCTACCATTGGTGGAGTTTGCCTACAACAACAGCTATCATTCGAGCATCGGCATGGCTCCTCATGAGGCGTTGTATGGGCGTCCGTGTCGGACTCCACTTGACTGGTTTGAGGTTGGTGAGCGTGTTTTGACGGGACCGGAGCTGGTGCAGCAGTGTGTGGATGTGGTGCACCTGGTTCGTCAGAACATGTTGGCGGCCCAGAGTCGGCAGAAGAGCTATGCTGACCGGAGGAGGCAGCCTCTCACGTTTGCCGTGGGCGATAGTGTGTTCTAGAGAGTTTCTCCGATGAAGGGGGTAATGCACTTTGGACGGCGTGGGAAGCTGAGTCCCCGTTATGTTGGTCCTTTCCTTATCGTGGAGCGCATTGGTGAGGTAGCCTATCGGTTGCAATTACCTCCTGAGTTGGCATCGGTGCATGACGTGTTCCACGTCTCGATGTTGCGGAAGTATATGCCCGATGACTCTCATGTTCTCGAGGATTCTGTGTGGCCCGAGATGACTCCAGATCTTTCTCTCCCAGAGTTTCCCGTCCGCATTGAGGACAGGAAAGAGCAGCGCCTGCGGAGTAAGGTCATCCCCTTGGTAAAGGTGGTGTGACAGCGGCACTCTGGTGGTGAGGCTTCTTGGGAACTTGAGGATGAGATGCGTCAGCAGTTCCCCTTCTTGTTTGAGTGAGTCTTCCTCTTCTTTCCCCTTGGGTTGTTCTTAATTTCGAGGATGAAATTCTTTAAGAGGGGAGGGCTGTAGTATCCCGAACCTTTCGGATCCTTCTTCGTGGGTCCCGGATCTGGTTTCTCGGAGTGTCCAGCTCGATGTGTCTGGGATTTCATTTCGGACATCTTTCATGTTCGGATCGGCGCGATCCGGAGTTGTTTCGGAGGCCCGGAAGCGTTCCGCGGCTTTTCCGCGTGTGTTTTTCAATTTCCGGTGTGTGTTTCGGCAATTCCTTCGGAACCTCGTTGCGGGTGAACCGGGCCGTTCACCTAGGCGAGAGTGGTACCGTTACGATCGGTGCGTTCTGAGGATCCCGAAAATGTAATTTTCTATTTTTCGGTATTTTCTAAAATTTCCAGATTTTCTATAAATACCACTCATTTTCTCTCTCTCCCCCACCCTTCTTCTTATTCTTCTTCCTCCCCACTGTGAGCTCTCTCTCACTCTCTCTCTCTCCCATTTCGGCGCGACGCGCCTTCCTCTAGCTGCAGACGACGGCAGGGCGACGACGCGGCGACGTGGGCGGCAGCAAGGCGGTTGTGAGGGCGTGCGGTGTTCGTGGGTAGCGTGAAGGAGCGGGGTTTTTCAAAGCATTCTTTGCGATCTCGACAACGATTCGGCAGAGCTTTTGCTCCATTGAGGTAGGGTGACGTTCCCTACCTCCCCGCCGTTCATTTCCGTGATTTGTAGGCCGAGGGGAGGCCGAGAGGGGTGTGTTTGAGCGGGTTTGGGGTTTTCCATGATTTGGGGAGAGCTCGCCCGATATATGGATTTAGCCCGCGATTTCGTGTTTTGGTAGCCTAGTATCATACTAGGGGTCCCAAGGGGTCTTCCCCTTTGATTTCCCCCTCTCCGGTGGAGGCATGGGGGCGTGGTTAGATTTTTGGGCATTTTCCCGTCGTTCCGACCTCGGGCGGGTGTTACGGTCCTTCCAGTGACCGTCACATCATGTAACGTGCCTAGGTGGGTGCGTTACAGCCCTGTGTTGCCAATTGGGGGTCTGTGGGGTGTGACGGCCCCTCGATAGACCGCCACAGGCGTATAGCGTGCTTGGGTTGGGCCGTCAGAGGCTTCCGACCGTTGGCACGACCGTTGGTTTTTGACCGTTGGGGGGGGGGGTCAAGGCATGTGACGCACCAGGACTGGCGCGTCACACCCTTGTGACGCCCAGGGAGGGTGCGTCAGAGTTGACGAACCCCAGGTCATGTAACGCTCCAGCGTTTGACCGTTACATGCTGTGACGCACCGAGTGGCACGCGTCATAGCTGTTCCTCATCTGTCTTGTGACGCACCAGGGTAGGCGCGTCACAAACTGTAACGCACCAGGGCAGGTGCGTTACACATTGTTTTCCACCCAGAGTGTGACGCGCCTACGTTGGGCCGTCAGGTGTTTGTGACGGTCCAGCCTAGACCGTCAAAGCCTATGACGCGTCTAGGGTAGACCGTCAGGCACTGGACTGCACCGGGAGGTTCGCAGTCCCGTTTTCTTGTCCGACCGTGGTCGCCGTGCGACGGTGCCGGTACGTGGGGCGGTCTCCGTACGTCGTCGGATGCGGATGTGGTTCTCCATTGACTTGAGAGTCTACTCCTTCAGTGACCCTCCACTAGTCTAGCCCACCAGTACGAGGTGCTGGTCTCACCAGGGAGTGGTGTACAGGCCGACCCTTAGAGACGATTTGTGGACCGGTTACCGTCGGGCCCCACGTCTAACAACCAGAGTCCGGCTGAGGGGAAAATCGGTCAGAGGACCAGACCAGGGACGCACGGTCTGTGTGTGCACACGTGGTTGGGGGCGGTTGGACCCACGCTGACGAGCGTGACCCCAGCTAGTTACTTGTTCGTGGTACTTGTTTGGTGTCCGTGCCTTTGGTAGGCGCTACCACGTCAAACAGTTCACCTGCGGTGCGGTGTAAGACGTCAGGGGATGCTACCGGCTGTGCTTCTAGTGGGAGATACTCCTGTCGAGTCGGGAGTGTCAGACTGTCAGTCGTTGCGACTTCGACCTTCGGGTTTTGTCGTGTCAGCCGTGTGTTTCGGTTGTTTCACCATGGTACGTGTGTCGATTTTCGTGCCGTGAGACAGGTGATTTGTAGATGGCAGTGTTTCCTTTTCGAGATACTTGCTTACTGCTAGTGTAGCGGTTTCTTCATTTGCGAGGTAGGGTTCGTGTGATCCCTACTGAGTCTGTTTCGAGACTCATTCCCTGCGTGTTTTCACCGTATTTCAGGCGAGGCGAGGCTTCAGGGGAGTTCGTCTAAGGCTCAGCGTGGTTCAGGTGCCCAACGTTAGTGCCAGAGGTCAGAGCCGGGGTATGTCCCGTGTAGCTGTACTTTTCTTTCTTGACTCTGTACTAGTTGTGGACTACTGTTGTTATTTTGTTGTAATCTTGTGGACCTTGTAAAATGTTAATTCATTTCCTGCTTAATTATATAAACTGTTTAATTTCTGCAATTATTTATGATACTTGTGTAGTTTTCACACCATCCTTCTAACCCTTCCGAGTCTTCGGGCTCGTGGGTGGCGGTACAAGTCTCGGGTTATCGGGCTTTCCCGGTAATCAGATTCTCGGGTCGTTACACCTGTAGTCCAAGAAATAATTTTAGCTCACCCATTGAGCTCATCTCAAATTCTTGTGTCATTAGTTTGGAAAATTTCTTACACAATTTGGGGTTAGTTGACCCAAACACAATGTCATCCACATAAATCTGAACAAGGAGAATATCTGGATGACTTACCTTGGTGAACAACGTTTGGTCAACCTCACCTCTGGTGAACTTCTTCTTGGTAAGAAATTTGCTGAGCCTATCATACCAAGCTCTAGGGGCTTGCTTCAAGCCATAAAGAGCTTTCTTTAACTTATAAACATGATTAGGAAAATCTAAGCATTCAAAGCCAGGAGGTTGTCTCACAAAGACATCCTCTTTTATTTTCCCATTGAGAAAAGCAGATTTAACGTCCATCTGCTGGAGAGTTATTCCTAATGAGCATGCATAGGCCAAAAGTATTCTAATTGCTTCTAACCTGGCTACAGGGGCAAATGACTCTTCAAAGTCAATTCCGAATTCTTGATTGTACCCCTGAGCAACAAGTCTAGCTTTATTTTTAACTACATTACCTAGCTCATCAGTTTTATTCCTAAAAACCCATTTTGTTCCAATGATAGTCCCATGATCAGGAGGTGGGACCAGATGCCACACCTTGTTCCTGTCAAACTGATTAAGCTCTTCGTGCATGGCATTGATCCAATGCACATCTTTGAGAGCACTATCAATGGTTTTGGGTTCAACATGAGAAACCAATGCATATGCATTTAATTCATTTTGAGCTCTAATGAAGCCTCTAGTCCTAGGGGGTTCATGCAAGTCACCAATGATATTTTCAATATGATGATCTCTTAAAAATCTGACATTTATAACTTGGTTATCTTGACCTTCATTTACCTCCCCCTGAACAACCGGCTCCTCTGCATTGACTTCTTCAGCTTCTTCTTCTTGGTCTGATTGATCTTCAGGTTTTTCTTTCTTAAGAATTTCTCCGTCATCTTATTTCCTGCATTAACCAGCCTCAAAGTTATTTAGGGACTCATCAAAGACAATATGTGGAGATTCCTCAACAATTTTAGAATTAAGGTTGTACACTCTATATGCTCTAGTGTATTCAGAATATCCAAGAAAGATTCCTGGATCACTTTTAAGTTCAAATTTATCAAGATCTCTTTTATCATTAACATGAATGAAATATTTATAGCCAAAGACCTTGAAATAAGTAATTGAATGCTTCTTACCTTTCAGAATCTCATAAGGAGTTTTCTGAGTGAAAGGCCTTACCATGGCTCTGTTGATTACATGGCATGCAGTATTAACTGTCTCTGTCCAAAATTTTCTTGGTAAGCCACCTTCAATAAGTAGTGTACGGGTCATCTCTACAAGTGTCCGGTTCCTCCTCTCTACTATTCCATTCTGCTCAGGTGTTCTTGGGGAGGAGAATCGATGAGTAATCCCATTGTCCCTGCAGAAGTTTTCAAATTGTGAGTTTTCAAACTCACCTCCATGATCAGACAGAATATTTTTAATCAAATGTTCATTTTTCTGTTTGATATTTAAACAGAACTCCTGAAATTCAGAAAAAGCATCATTCTTGTGAGTGATGAAAAAGACCCAAGTATACCTAGAGAAGTCATCAACTAGGACATATCCATATCTCCTCCCTGACAAGCTGACTGATCGTGTGGGTCCAAATAGATCCATATGTAACAGCTCATAAGGTTTGAGAGACATGTTTTCAGTTCTCGATTTAAATGACTTTCTAGTCTGCTTTGACTGTGTACACGCATCACACACCTTATTTTCCTTCTTAAAAGATATTTCAGGGAGTCCTCTAACTATGCTGTGTTTATACAATTTGTGCTGGACAATGTAGCTAGCATGGCCTAACCTACGATGCCACAGAAAAGCTAAGTCCTCTTTGTTAGAAGTGAGGCATAGGTTATAGTGTGCAATATCATCTAGATTTACCATATAAATATTATTCATTCTTTTTCCAGAGAATTTAACCATATCAGAATCAGGTTCAAAAATTTTACAGTAAAGTGCATCAAATACTACCTTGTGTCCTTTATCACAAAGCTGGCTGATACTTAGAAGATTATATGCTAATCCATCCACCAGTAAGACTTCATCAATGCAACAAGTAGTGCACTTACCTACTTTACCTGATCCGATGATTTTACCCTTAGTGTTTCCTCCGAAGGTGACAAGGCCTCCATTCTTCTTTGTCAACAAGCAAAATTTATCCTTGTCCCTTGTCATATGTCTGGAGCAGCCACTATCCAGGTACCACATGTTGTGCTTGGCTGCCAGGCATACCTGCAATCATAGTCACAGAGAAAATTTTGGAACCCAAAACTGTTTGGGCTCCGAAGTAGAAATAGAACAATTCATACATGACAACAAGATTTTTGGGATCCACGCTTGTTTGAGACCTGGTTGGTTGGAGGATTTTTTGACATTTTTTCTATTGTCTCTCTTCTTCTCAGCATTAGCAGGCTGAATTTTTTTTGACTTGTTATTTGTCCTGCCACCATTGTTTCTTGCAATTTGATTATTTTTGTGCCAGTGCCTAGGCCAATTAGCATTCAAGAAATAGTGGCCAACGTTGGTCCTTGGCTGACTGTAGGTGGTTTGTTTCCTAGAAGCCCATATTCTAGACTGCCCAACCTAGTTTCTAGCCTGAGGTCTGTATGTCTGTGTGGTACATGACTGATATCTAGACCTCCCTTGAGCTCTATTCCATCCAGACTTATAGAATTGTTATGGCTCCACATGATGGTAGGTCTGGACTCTGGGCTGGTGGAAGTGGCTCGATTGACTTCTGGCAGAAGTGTTTCTACCTTGCACCCGAGACTCACTTGACTTCTTCATGGGTGAGGGTTGAGTCTTCCTCTGAACTGCTGGCGGTGACTTGTTAACCCTAGCCTGGGGTTTTGGTGTGCATGAAGGTTGACCCCTAATCTGAACTCTACCCTGAGAAGTAGGACAGTGTGTACTATCATGGCTAGACTCACCCATTTTCTGCTTGCCCTTGTCTTTAGCACTGGGCAATTTGGAATCAACAACTTTAACATCAGACTTTACATTGCTCATCTTGATGAGGGACCCCTTTTCCTTCTCAGCAACAAATGAAATTGTTTTCAAAGCAAAACTCCCATTAGCTGTGGGGTTATACCCGAGACCTTCTATTCTGAAATTTACTTTTGACCCTAAGAGTGCATTCAAATTATCAGAACGTTGGGTCATGTTTTTGATAATTTTCTTTTTATCTTCATTCTCTTTTTCTAGGTGATCAATTGAATTTTTTAGTTCATGGTTAACACCTAGTACAACTTCATATTTCTCATTAACAATTTTCATTTCATTTTCATAATTTTACAATTTCAATTTTAATTCATCAATCACATTTTTCAGATTATCATTTTCTCTTCTAGAATCTATCAATGTATGTTTAACATTATTAACTTCAGCACATGAATTTTTTAACATGTCATTTTCAGATTGCAAGCAGGCAAGTTTATCAGACATAGTTTTGTCATTCATAAGAGAATTTACTTTCTTCTTCAAATGCCTGTTCTCTTTTCTGATATCATCTACCTTATCTAGCAAATCTTCGTAAGCATCTTCCCAATCTGAAATAGTGTAATGCTCAAAAGGAGATGATACCTCGTCGGAGTCTTCCACTTTTTTTTCATCATTTCTGGCCATCAGACAGATGGGCTTTTCTTCGTCTTCACTCTCTGATGTGCTGCTCAAAGTGCCCTCGTCCTCGTCGCTCCATGTGCTCACCATTGCTCTTCCTTTGAGAGCTTTCTTCTTGGCTTTCTCTTTCAGCTTCTGGAGCTCTAGACAATCGGCCTTCATATGACCAGCCTTCCTGTAGTGGTAACAGACATTAGTGTCAATTTTCTTGGCAGAATTAGATTTGTACCTGTTGTATCTCCTGCCGCCATATTGTCTTCGGCTGAAATTTCTTCCTTCCTTCCTGAGAAATCTTCTGAACTCTCTGGTCAGCATTGCTATCTGATCTCCTTCAATTTCCGATCCAGAGAGACTCTGATCACTAGACGATCCATTGTGGCTGGATCGACTGGAACGACTGGCGCTTGCCTTCAGAGCGATAGGCTGCTTCTTTTTCTCGATCTCCTCTGTCTTTGGCAGATTCATTTCATAAGTCATCAATGAACCTATCAACTCATCCACTTTGGTATTCTGGAGATCCCTCGACTCCTCAATAACTGTCGCTTTTGTATGCCATACTGGAGTCAGGGATCACAGTATCTTTCTCACGATTTCATAATCAGAATAGTTTTTCCCCAGATTTCTGAGACCATTAGTTATGAGGGTAAAACGTGCGTACATCTCAGTGATGGTCTCGCTGGGCTATATCCTGAAGGCTTCATACTCTGAAACTAGTAAATTAACCTTGGTCTCCCTCACTTGAGAGGTTCCCTCGTAGATAACCTCCAGCTTATCCCACATCTCTTTCGCTGTGGCACACGAAGAGGCTCTTACAAATTCAGTGGGATGTAGAGCACACTGTATGGCATTGATGGCACTCTAGTTGAGAGTAGATTTCCTGATCTCCTCTCTCGTCCATATATCCTCATTAGGATGCAGCTCGAATGGTCCTTTACTGACCACCTTCCAAATTTCATAGTCTTTCGCCCTCAGAAAAACTTGCATACGGTTCTTCCAGTATGCGTAGTTCGACCCGTCAAAGTATGGGGGCTTCGTGGTGGAATGTCCTTCAGCCGTCATCCCTCTTGCATCCATGGCCGTTTCTCTTCAGGACGTTGATCCATGCAGAAGAGTTAGGCTCTGATACCAAGTGTTAGGATAGATGGTATACTCTGATACCAACTGTTAGGATGCGATATACGATCTAGAGGGGGTGAATAGATTAGTCACCCAATTAAAACCAACAACAACAGCTCCAAGTGCGGAATTAAAACAAGATGCTGTTGGACGACAGAAGGATAAACAACACTATCAATGAAAGCCGACCTAACATATCTAAATCAAGACGGTCTTAAGCATTCATCTACTACGGATCGAAGAAATAAACATGATGCACACAATCCACACATCAATCGCACAGTAGTAAGAGATTTTTAAGGTGGTTCGATCTCAAACCCGAGATCTACGTCCACCCCACACTCCAAACCGGAATGTGGCTTCTACTGCTGATACACAGCTTCGCTGATCCACAGCTTTGGGGTCAAAACCCTACAGACCGCTGGGCATTACAGCTTATGCCGTCCAGAGGAATCCTCCTCTGCAAACCGCTGGGGACTTATAGCTTTACCCGTCCAGAGGAATCCTCCTCTGTAAATCGTTGAGCTTCATAGCTTGCTCCGCTGACACACAGCATGGAAACACAGTTTCAGAAATGAAAAAGAAAACAAGCAAAGAAACAAACGAACCCACTAGGGGAATGTAGCTCAACACTGAGCAATTTCAACTCCGGTTCTGAACCGAGAGACTGAGGAACAAGCACTCACAGTATTCTCTCAGACACCTTTCTTTCAACTCTCTCCTTCTCTTCTTCTCTCTTTCTTCTTGTTCTCTTCTCTCTGGATCGTGCAAGCTCTCTCTGCTTCTGCTCTTTCGAAGTATGTTCACGATCCCCTTTCTCCTGAGGAAGAAGCTTCTTATTTATAGAGCAGTAGAAGGATAGGGCGTGTGGTCACCACAATTCCCGCCCAAACACCTTCATCACGTGGCGGCATCACAGCATAGCTACTTTCCACGTGTCACGATCCTGGCACTTTCTTCAATCTTGGATCACGTGCCCTTCTTAGTCTTTACGAAAAGGCACCTGTCAAGGCATCAGATATAGGTCATATTCAGACAATTATACGATATAAAAAGGAGATTGCACAGAGTAGAGATTTTGATGCACGAACTCAATTGTGGTGTTCACATACACATGCACAGACTCAATCATCTCTTCAAAAGCAAATGCACAGACATGGTTTCAACACAAAGCCTATGGATACATGGGCTGGGTGTGTGCAATGGGCAAGTATTGCACTGACCTGATGACTTGCCACTGAAGACGTTGTACTGACTTAGCATGCCCCGTGCCTGAGCTTGCACGGACTTATTCACACAGAATGCTTGACTTGCACAGACTTAATGTGTAAATGGCGAATGCCGGAACTTCTATGCACCGAGTTACCTAAGACATATTGCACAGACTCTAAGTGCCTGGTACAGAGGTTGCACCGACTTGGTGGCATGCATCGAGAAGAATTGCACCGACTTAGTCGTGTGCATCAGCGAGGATTGCACAGACTCAATGCAAAATTAACCATGTGTTGCACCGACTCTATTCAATGCACAGACTAAGATGCACACACTATTGATGTGATTATCTGACATATGAATGCATCAAAATACTTACACCATCATATATAGAAGTAAAGTCAACTAAGTCACACACCACTGTTGCTAATCATCAAAACAACTATTGTCAATCATCAAACCATTACATCACAAAGCAGTGCATGAACTGCTTATCAACCCAGAGGAGTCCCAACAAAGAAGGTATGTATGAGTGGCTTGTCATGCCGTTTGGGCTATCCAACGCCCCCAGTACGTTCATGAGGCTTATGACGGAAGCCCTTCGTCCCCTCATCGGTCGCTCTGTTGTCGTCTACTTCGACGACATTCTCATCTATAGCCACAACCCTCAGGACCACATTCACCATTTG
Organism: Amorphophallus konjac; assembly: GCA_022559845.1. Lineage (NCBI taxonomy): Eukaryota > Viridiplantae > Streptophyta > Magnoliopsida > Alismatales > Araceae > Amorphophallus > Amorphophallus konjac. Next base: position 315,951,497 of record CM040124.1, read on the forward strand.
AGGGAAGCCTGCGAGACTCTGAGGAAAGAAATCCTATTTGCCAACCTCAACAAATGTGAATTCATGATAGACTATGTCACTTTCCTTGGGTTTGTGGTTTCTAGCCAAGGAGTGTTTGTGGACCAATCCAAGGTCCAAGCCTTAGTGGACTGGCTTGAGCCCCAGAACGTCCACGACGTTGGAAATTTTCATGGGCTAGCCACTTTCTACAGACGCTTCATTAAAGGTTTTAGCATCATTATGGCACCCATTACGGATTGCATCTGTAAGGGAAATTTTGAGTGGACTAAAGCCGCAACTCAGGCTTTTATTGCCATAAAGGAGCTTATGACTAAAGCCGCAGCTCAGGCTTTTATTGCCATAAAGGAGCTTATGACTAAAGCCCCTGTTCTTCGCCTGCCAGACTTTTCAAAAGTCTTTGAGGTTTCCTATGATGCATCTGGCGTAGGAATAGGTGGAGTGCTTAGTCAGGAGAGCCACCCTGTGGCTTATTTCAGTGAGAAACTTTCTGATGCAAAGCTTCGTTACTCCACCTATGATAATGAGTTTTATGCCGTGGTCCAAGCCCTTAAACACTGGAGACACTATCTCTTACCACAATAGTTTGTCTTATACTCGGATCATGAGGCTTTGAAATTCCTTAGCTCACAGAAGGGCTTGAACCCGAGGCATGGTCGGTGGATAGAATTCCTCCAGTCTTTCACATTTATCCTAAAACATAAGACTGGAAAGGAAAATAAGGTGGCTGACGCCTTGAGTCGAAGGGTCTCCCTTCTTTTCACTGTTCGGGTAGAGGTCACCGGATTTGACAGCATGAAGGAACTCTATGGAGAGTGTCCTGATTTTGGCCCTGCCTACTCTGCTCTGTCCGCTGGACCCTCGACAACCTTTTCTGACTATCTACTCCAAGATGGTTTTCTATTTCGAGGGCAGCAACTCTGTGTCCCGAGGACTTCTGTTCGGGACTTCTTGATTTGGGAAATGCATGTTGGAGGTCTTGCTGGTCACTTTGGCCGCAACAAGACCATCCATTCTATGGAGGAGCATTTCTATTGGCCTGGCCTGAAGAAAGATGTGGCCAAGATTGTAGCCCAGTGTAGGACATGCACAATGGCCAAACAGGTCAAACAGAACACTGGTCTCTACACTCCTCTCCCCGTTCCTGATCGACCATGGGTTGATGTGAGCATGGATTTTATCCTTGGTTTACCACGCACTGCTCACAAGCATGATTCCATCTTTGTTGTCGTTGATAGGTTCTCTAAGATGGCCCACTTCATTGCATGTTCCAAAACATCTGATGCATCTAGAGTAGCCCACTTATTCTTTGATGAAGTCGTACGTCTGCATGGTCTCCCCCAAACCATCGTGTTTGACCGAGATGTCCGATTCACTAGTTACTTCTGGAAGACACTTTGGCACCTAGTTGGCACCAAACTCAAATTCTCCACTGCCTATCACCCACAAACCGATGGGCAAACAGAGGTCGTTAATAGGACTTTAGGAAATCTTTTGAGGTGTCTTGTAGGGGAACATTCTGGCACTTGGGATCTTCTATTGCTTAGAGCCGAATTTGCATACAACAGTTCGGTCAATCGGTCCATAGGTATGAGTCCATTTGAGGTCGTGCATGGATACAAACCTAGGAAACCTGTAGATCTCATTCCCCTTCCCCTCGAGTCTAGAATGTCCAAGTCAGTTGAGGAGTTTGCACAGCATGTCAAGAGTCTGCATGAGTCGATTAGCAAGCAAATCAACCTCAGTAATGAGACTTATAAAAAATTGGCTGATTCGCATAGGCGTCACCATGAATTTCAAGGGGGTGACTTGGTTATGGTACGGGTCCAGCCCGAACGACTCCCCTCGGGAGCCGTTAAAAAGTTGTAAGCCCGTAGTGATGGTCCCTTCCCTATCCTGCGGAAGATTGGCTCCAATGCTTATGTTGTGGACTTACCTCCCGAATATGGGATTAGCTCGACCTTTAATGTGGCAGACCTAGTGGTCTACAAGGAACCCACAGCGATTCCTAGTCACCCTTTCGAGTCTTCTCCTCTCATTGAGAGTGAGCCCACCCCTGTGCGTCCCACAGCCTCGAGAGCACCGCGCGAGCACATTGAGAGGATACTGGATGAGCAGGTGACAACTACACGGAGCCGGGTGTACCAGCACTACCTTATCCGCTGGCGGGACCGTCCACCTTCTGATGATTCCTAGATCAGCCGGGAAGATCTCCAGCACCTCGATCAAGATCTGCTGGAGCACTACCAGAGCAGTGTCCCCCCTTACTCGACGGAGTCGAGTTCCAGCCGCCCCGGGAGGGTTGGTGGGGACACTGGGTCCACTACCGGACCCACTACTCGGAACCGACGTAGCACTGCCCCGACTGCACCGAGCTTATGGCTCGGAGATCCGACTTCCTGAAGACTCGGCTTGTGGCTACGTTAGTATATTACATTTGTATTTCATTTGTGTGTATTGAGCTAGTACGTATTTGTGTGTATGTATTCGTCTTCTAGGCTAGTCAAAAGACATGTGTGTATTTTATTTTATTAAACCCACAAGTCAATAGTGGGTTGGTGGGCTTTGTTTTATTAGGCTAGGATATATATGCAAATATGAGAGGTTTAAAGGTAAGGATGTAATGGGCTTTCCCTATATAAAGGGGGGCTTACGAAGGATTGTAACATGATGATTTGAATGAAAGTTTTGGGTTTGTACGTGAGAGAGCTTCCCCTCTTGCATTTCCTTCCCTCATTCTCTTTGTAAGTGTGAGTGTGTCGCCCGGTGTGAGATCGTCCGGCGTGAGGCCGAGCTGCGCGAGGTAGCAAGTTATCCGTCCTGTTCGTGATATCGGAGTGTCGTTGATCCTTCTTCCAACGCCGTCCACATCAATAGTTGTCGAGGCCGAGGGGGAGACCAACAGGAGGGGGAGACTAGAGAGGGCGGAGGGGGGGGGGAGGCCGTGGCGCGCCGTATCCTTTCAATTTAAACGCTTCACCAGGGATATGTTAAAGCCAAAAAATTAACTGAAGTAATGCTTCCACCTGGATTACAAAATTTTCACTTTTAACTCATCTTAACTCAAGGTGGAAGTGTAGGTCACACATAGTTTGAAGTTGTGCTTTGGATAGATTAAGCTCTGACTTAGTACCTACTTAATAGGGCTATAAGTAGACTGAATATGAACATGCTTATATTTAAAATGTATATATCCAGACTTCATAATGGACCCAAAAAAATTTCTAGGTTTGATTGAGACAAGTAAAATATGTCAAAATTTAGGTCTTATTTATGACCTCACAATGGTCAACTTTAAAATGAGCTGGTAAACAGATTTATGTATGTCTCACATAAAATTAAAGAATAGACTTCGTCTTAAACTTGAATTATAAAACATACTTACTCCCTCTCAGTACTATCTATGAAGATCCAGATGGTTTTCGGTCAGCGGTCCACTTAAATTATTAATTGTGTGAAAATACATCTTAAATTCACATCATTCGGTAATTGGTACACCCATGTTAGACATCGTCTATTAAGTATACCAACAAATGTAAATCTAGGATGTATAAAAGATATGAGAGGGTTAATATGGTCATTTTGTTTTAATAATAGCGTTCCATAAACATCGATCTAGTTATTGGAACTACTCTAATATAGGGCCTTTTATTCATGGTTCCCTCTGATGCATCACATCGGATGGCAGTGATCATTTTCTTCCCTAGCAGTAAGTAATTTAGGTGTTTCTTTTTTAATTAAGCTACTTCTTTTTCTTCCCTAACAACACCCGGGCAACCAGGAAAAAGTGAACAAATGCAGTTAAGCTTTATCAATTAAGCTGCTTGTTTTTCATTAGAAGATATCAAATCGCAGATATCGATGTCATTAATATTACAGTCTTATCCCATTTATTTGAAGGTAGCTAAGTTTTTATATGACAAGTAGAGTTTTCATTGGCTTATAAATTGTTGAAGAGAAAATATATAATTATCTATTGTCCTTTTTATTATTAAATACATGAATTATTCTAGGTGAAGTTAAAACCCTTCGTCTGATATTCCTTCCATCGGACTGGAACTTATTCACTAAAGCCTCTATAAGATTTTGTGAGGCATGGGTTCTCACATGGACACCGAACATGTTGTACCAAAAAATAATGAACATCCCTAGAATCTCGTCCTACTGGTGTAAGACACGGTTCAACCGGCCTTTGAAACCGCGAAACATGGTTTTGTTTGAGTTTTGTTCTGTTTGACCTGGATAGGGATTTTGACCTTCTATTTTATGAATTTTATGATTATGTCAAAACTTCATTAGATTTTCCAATTCTTTGGAATTGTGATGGTATGAAAATCATAAAATCTCTTTTTTAATTTTTTGAGTTTATGTATAATTCTATTTTGTGCCATCATGGATGAAAATTTCATTCAAAACGCTCATGATTATGGGGAATATCAGAAAGATAATATGACTCTCACAAAAGATTAAGTTCACTAAAATAAAATGAATAAGTTAACTAATTATTTTCTTAATTTTGAAGAGCTCCAAGAACAAAGGAATAAAAGAAGAAGAGAAAAATATGCAAACATGGAGGAGAAGAAAAAGAGAATATTGTTAGAGAGAAAGCATCAACAATATGAAAAGAAGGTGGATTGTTCACATTATGTAAAAACTACTCCAAATTGTATATATTGTAAGGCGAGAAGGTTTGAGTACGAGCCACGAACATTTTGTTGTTTCAAAGGAGAAGTTCAATTGAAGATCAATCATATGCCTAAAGAGTTATTTCAACTATACATATCTGAAACTGAAGAATCTAAAGATTTTAGAGATTCAATACGTGGATATAACAGTGCATTTGCATTTACGTCACTCGGAGTGAATCTAGACAAGTCCCTAGCAAATATGAAGAATGGAGTATACACTTTTAGGGTTCAAGGGCAAGTCTATCATTACATACCTACACTATTTCCTACTGACAATAAAGCTAAGTTTCTTCAATTATACTTTTATGACACAACAAATGAGGTAGCCAATAGAATGGCTCATATTCCAAATGTGAATGCCATTACAATTGACAAACTGATATCGATATTGAGCATTAATCCTTATTCTACATTCTCGAGGAATCTAAGAGATTTAGATAGTTTGGAAAATAAAAAAATTACAATAAAAAGACTCTGGTTTAGATCAACGTGTAATCGTGTATATAATGCACCATCAGCAAACCAAGTTGCAGCAATTTGGGTCGAAGGAAATAATATAGAAGGAAGATATGAGACTGATATCCTTGTTCAAGGTCATGGTGGACATGGGTACAAAATAAAATCATACTATGGCTGTTACGATCCTTTGCAATATCCTTTATTTTTTCTAAGAGGAGAAACAAGATGTCACAAAGGTATAAAGAAAAAGAATGGTGAAACAGATTCAATTGCTTTAGATCAATTCTTGGCACAAATGTTAGTATTGGGTGTGCTACAGGTCAATTTCGGGTCGGGTAGGCCCGATAGTTGTACAATCTTATTCATCATTAATAAAGTGATATTCGAGTGTAAATTTGTAATTGTATATTACTCTACGATGTCCCTAGGTTATGTGGTTATAAAGTCAACTCGAGATGAGATCTCGATCATGAGACTGACTTTACATGGACACATATCTTAAACTGTTCCTGGTTGGAGAGTAATCACTCGGGGCTTTGATTACCTATTAAACCAGTACACATGATGTAAGGGTGAGCAGTCTCATGGTCACTGGTGCGGGACACCGATACATATGTGTAGGTGTACGTTCTGGGAGGATATACACTGAACTGATCCGCTATTGGATCTTCAGATGGTTGATTATACCTAATGTCAATTGAAGATCCAATTGTCTCAGTAGCATCGTTGGTCCTTTGACTTGAGACATTGATTGGATCTTACTCGAGGACTGGAATGGTTTAATGAGTTGGATAAGTGACTTTAACCACAAGTCATGAATAGCCAAGTCATTAACCATTTCAGGATACGTGTGAAGATCATCAATGGTCAAGAGGGGATCACTCACTGTCAGGTATATATCGGACAGTTAATGGGTCATGACACTGACTCTCCGTTAAATCCCTGGCTAGGGTCGTGTGAGTTCGTTTAGAACGGACGTCATACACTTTAAGGAGGTCATGGTCGAATGGCACGATCATGGGGTTTTGACAGATACCATACCCTCGATCGAACTAGACTCATAGAAAGGAGCGAGAGATTATAGCGATGCGGCAACTGTAGACTTACAGGTACCAGATAGGGTGGTTTGAACCCTGCGTCCTCTAGGATCACGCGGATTTGCTTGACCCAAGGTGATCAAAGGTTCGGAATAAATTAAACTATTATTCGGCTCTAGTAGAAGCGAATAATGAGTTTAATTTACTTCTAATTGAGAATTAGAAGTTAATGGACCTTAAACTAGAGTGACTATGGACCTAGAGGATCACACACAATGGGTTCTCGGGTGACGGGATATTATTGTACAGAGGTATATATTAAAAGTCTTTAATTCTTTTTGGAAAGGAATATAAGAAGGGCTTAATATATATATACAATAATATGAAAGGATACATATGTAATATTGATTCTTAGGGGCTCTTTTAGAAAGAGCCCAACCATTATATATATGCATTTTACGTAGGAAGCTCTTCCTCTCCTATTCTTTAGCCAAGCATTATAAAGAAAGAAGAAAAGTTTCTCTCCTCCCTCTTGATGTCTCTCTCTCCCTAGTTGCTCTCTCTCTCTCTCTCTTAAGGAGAAAAAGCTTAGGGAAGAAGAAGAGATTTAGGTGGATCCACGGCTTGTGTGCGCGGAAAAAGGATGGGAGGATACCGTCACCGCACGAGGATCCGTGTGGATTAGCTCTAGAGGTCATACATCTGTGCGGCTCTGTGTTCGCGGAAATCGACATCGGGCGTTGCGGACAACGTCATTCTGCGCAAGGTAAAAATTTACAACCGACAATTAGGGGTTGGGTAATTTTATTGCATCGATTAGAGCATTGTTCTAAGATTCCACAAAGCCTTGGTTTGGGTTAAAAATTTTATTATCCGCTGTGTTGCCCGAACCGGGTTGACCGAATCCTTACAACAAAGTCATGACAAGGAGTTTCAAGATATTATCGGTAGAGAAGAAGGTATGTTTATATATCCTAAATTATTAGTTATAAATTAAGATGTAAATTATCTAATATTTGTATATTTTTTTCCAATATAAATGGCTGAATAATAAAGCAGGTCAACTGTCTCTACTAGGGAATATTATGGTTATCTTTTACAAATTCGAGAAAGTAAATAGTTTGTAATATTATTTAGTGGCTGTCTATTGCAACAATATGTGATGGACATGTATATAAAGATAGAGACGGGTAGGTTGGACTTCTTTTACAAAAAATAACAAATAATCAGGGCAGACTTATATCAAGGATTAGTTGATGCTGTTAACGGTGGTGAAGCTAATGGCAACAAAGTTGGAAAGAGAGTCATTTTGCCATCCTCTTTTATTGGAGGACCACGAGATATGCAAAAATGTTACTTGAATGCAATGACTTTAGTCCATCATTTTGGGAAGTCAGATATCTTCTTGACTATAACCTGCAATCCAGAATGGGACGTGATCAAAGCAGAACTTCAACCATGAGAAAGTTCATTCAATAGGCCAGATATAACATCACGAATATTTAGATCAAAGTTGCAAGATTTGAAGAAAAAATTATTCAAAGATGAAATATTTGGCAAAGTAGCTGCTCCTGTTCATGTGATTGAGTTCCATAAAAGGGGACTACCACATGCTCACTTTTTAGTCATTTTCAAGCAAGATGATACGATCCTCTCACTAGAAACATATGACAGCATAGTCAGTGTAGAAATACCGAATCCTGACCTTGATCCATTACTATATGAAATGATTTTAAAACACATGATGCATGACCCATGTGGGAATTTAAGAGCTTCTTCTCCCTGTATGAAGAAAGGACAATGCAAATGCCATTATCCTCGTTCATTTTTTGAAAGATCGATACAAGGGAGAAATTCTTATCCAATCTATCGCAGAAGAAATAATGGCTGCCAAACAAAGGTAAGAAATCAAATCTTAGACAATCGATGGGTTGTGCCCTACAACGAATACTTATTGAGGAGATACAATTAATTATCACATCAATGTTGAAATATGCTTCTGCATTACCGCTGTAAAGTATATCTATAAGTATGTGTATGAAGGTCATGATCGTGCTTCGGTGTTTATACATCCTGAAGATGAAAAAAAGACTGTGGATGAGATAAGAAATTTTCAAGATGGAAGATAGATATCACCAACGGAAGCCACGTGGAGAATTTATCAATTTGCACTTAATGAGATGTATCCTTCAGTCACATTATTTCAAATGCATCTCCCAGATAAATAATTGGTCTCTTATAAAAACAATAACGATTTAACTCAGATTTTGTCAAAAGACCGTGCAACAAAGACTATGCCTACCGAGTTCTTCAAAAGGAATGTTACAGATGAAGAAGCAAGAAAATTGCTCTATAGAGAATTCCCAGAATATTATGTATGGATCAAACAAAAGTTATCTTGGACAAAAATGAAGCAAAAGCAATCAATAAGTTGTGTAATTGCAACAAATCCAGCAGAAGGAGAGAGACACATCTTAAGAACTCTTTTAAATCATGTTCGTGGTCCCACATCATTCAAAGATTTGTACACTGTTGATAGTATACCATATTCAACCTTTACAGAGGCTGCTCAAAAACGTGGACTACTTGAATGTGACAATGGAGTTTTAAGTTGTCTTGAAGAAGCTACACATTACCAAATGCCATCTTCAGTACAAAGATTGTTTGCTACAATACTAGCATTTTATGAGCCAAATGATCCCACCATCTTATGGAATAAGTTCCTCAAACACATGTCTGAAGATTATGCTAGAGACGGGAATTTGACTTCAGTACAACAATCGTTTGCAACATTCAAAGACATAAAATCTTTACTAGAAGGTATGGGTAAGAATATCGCAGAGTATGATTTACCAAACATGTATATTACAATGGATAAATATTGTGTACAGTCAAAAGAAATTCTTGATGAAATGGTAATTATCACACCAGTACAAGATATTAATGCATATGAGTTATTGAACGAAGAGCAAAGACAAGCTTTCGAGACAATAATGGATTATGTACATAAACAACAAGGGGCTATTTTCTTCGTGGATGGTCCGAGAGGAATTGGTAAGACTTTTTTATGCCAAGCACTTCTGACACAAATTAGATTAAATGGCAACATAACATTAGCCACAACAACTTGTGGAGTGGCTGTATCAATCTTACCAGGAGGACACACTGCTCATTCAAGATTCAAAATACCACTTGAATTGAACCACTCATATGTGATATAAAAAAACAAAGTGATCTCAAAAATCATATATAAGAATCTAAATTGATTATATGGGATGAAGCTCCAATGTCAACAAAATTAGCAATTGAAACTCTTGATTAAACAATCCAAGATATAATGGACTCAGAATTACCATTTGGTGACAAAGTTATAGTGTTTGGAAGAGACTACATGCAAGTTCTTTCGGTTGTCCCTAAAGGAGCTAGAAAACAAATGATAGAAGTATGTATTGTAACTTCATATCTATGGCCTATCACAAAGATATTACAACTTAAAAAGAATATGCAGGTAATAAATGACTCAGAATTTGCCAACTTCTTACTGCGAGTTGGAGATGAAGTGGAACCAATAAATGATGAATATATGATAACCATTCCAAAGGATATCCTCATTAAGTATGACATAGAAGAAGCATTCAAGCAAAGGTTAATTGATGTCATATTCCCACAGATGATGCAAAGAGGACGCTGTTCAAATTATATCACTGAGCGAGCTATTTTAGCCACTAAAAATGAGTATGTTGATGAATTAAATGAAATAATTATCGAGAAGTTTCCAGGAAATGAATATATCTATTACAACTTTGACAGGGCAATGGATGAAACAAACAACATTTATCAGGTCAAATTTATGAATAATCTTACACCAAATGGGATGCCACCACATAAATTGATATTGAAGATTCATTGTCTAATAATGCTTCTCAGAAACTTAGATCTAGCTAATGGACTATGCAATGGAACAAGACTTGTGTGCATTGATTTTCAGAAAAATGTTATTCGAGCAAAAATAGTTGTCGGGTAATTTTTAGAACGAGAGGTTCTACTTCCAAGAATACCACTATATCTAGTTGAAAATGATAAATACCCTTTTTATTTTAGACGTAAATAATTTCCTATCAGACTAGTTTTCTCTATGACCATAAACAAGGCACAAGGTCAAATAATACCGACTGTGGGTATCTATTTGCGAGAGCCAGTATTTTCACATGGACAACTCTATGTTGCCATGTCAAGAGGGATATCAAGAGCAACAATAAAATTTCTTATAAAATCATTAAATAGACATAACTATGAAGATGGCAATGAATATACAAAGACTATGATTTTCACTGAGATCTTTGACTATATGTCATGAGGTATTCACTTTAACTTATAGTATAGCTATCTTCAAATATTTTTTTAATCTTAATCTTAATCTTAATCTCAACAATGCAAATGCAGGAACATAGATAACAAGTCGATGCTTTTCTTAGAATTGACAACAAATATGAGAGAGTGGACAATAAAATGTAAACTCCTCAAAAAAGAAAAGTCCACATCATTATAGGAGGAATGGATCGCCTGGAGCAGTTACAAACATGAATCTCTCTGGCGAAAAGGTAATGATATATTATTCATTACATAGATTTAATTCTTTCGAAGTATACATATCCAAAAATTATTGTACATATCTCAAGAATCTATTTACCTTAACATCATTTTATTCTCTTACATGGTTCAATCATGCAAGCAACGATGTTCTTGGAGACTATAACAAAGTTTGATTCTTTGTTGGCTAAAGAACATTTTTACAAAATATCAAATGGGTTAATCAAACAGGCAAACCAACTTTATAATAAAAGAATAATAAAAAACAACATTGTGCTTAACATCAATACAGAAATCACAGAGATATCGGCATTTCAAATTGATAATTCAGTTGCAAAAATGCCAGATGATAAAGAAAATGAACTCAGAGAATTAATGACAATAAATGAAATGATATGCAAACAAAAAGAAAATGATATACTAGGTAATTCAAATTAAATTTAATTTTGTATACACTAAATGTATGAATTCAATAATTTCACTGACATTTTTATTTTATTACAGATCTTATAGCAGTGATTATTAAATCAGATCAACCAACAATTGTTATAAGAAAATCAGATGACAAAAAAATTCACAGACAAAATTTAACACTAATAGACAACTCGTAAGTATAACAATCATTAATGTATAATACCTATATAATAGATTCACCATATCTCATTTCTAACTTTGAATATAAAATTACAGTTGTAAAAATCAAATTGTGTTAACTATGTGAAAAGAATTTGTTCTAAAAGAAGGGCCGATAATCATGAAATCAATAGATGAGAGACCAACAATTAGGGCATCAACAATTCACACACATAAATATCAAGGTAATACCTTCATTTGCCATTATAATTTTTTATTAATTAATTTCTTATTCAGTGATTTTGAAAGGAATCTTTAAGCTAACAACACTGGGAAGAACAAGAATCAAAGTGTAATCAACAGATGACAACAAAATAGACGACAAAGAATGGTATAAATTATTTTCCTAACATATCTTATTTCCCTCTAATAATATGTTAATATTATCAATTGTTTCAGGACAAATTAAACAAATATGAACTCAAGGATAGGAAGGATATATGAAAGTAAAACAAAAAGTATAATCTCTCCAAAGTACGGGTTTGTGGCAATAGAAGAACTATTAGAAAATACAAAAAATAGAATTTCAAAGGTATGGTAATAAACCTCAATCTTTTTTATATACGATGTATAAAACTTTAATCAATTTTAACATTCTCATGTAGGAAAATATTTATCAAGTCAAAGTGCGTGTCATATATATGAATAAAAATAAAGATCCGTGGTATATAATATGTACTATTTGCAACAAAACACTACCACAGAGTGATGGTAAATTATTTTGTCCCAAATGTACATCTTATCCTCTTGATGTCATTGACAGGTAAGTAAACTAGAAGCGTTAATTATATTTTTCATTAAATTAAATTTAAAAATTAAAAATATACTCGTATCATATAGATATTACTTGAGATTGAAGCTAGTTTATGACACTATAAGTATCTGGGTTACATTTTTCAATGAAGAAGTTGAAAAGGTTATAGGTGCCCCAGTAGACAAATTACAGAAAGCAAAGGTATGTCTTCAATAATAAAATTAGTTTTTATGCATACAAATCTGAAATCTAATTTTTTTACAGAAAAATGAAGCTGCAGAATTCAAAAGAATTATGGACTGATGTTTGACAAAGCAACTCACATTGATAATACAAGTTACAAACAGAGCAAAAAGCACTTTTGGAGTAAATTACAAGTGCATTGGAGTTCATGAAACAAAACCTCCAATAGAGAATGAATTAGATGACGAATTCTATGAAATCAAAATAGATGTAGACCAAGAATTGCTAAAGACAAAAAGAAGAAAAATTGTCTTGGAAGATATTGAATAGCTACGAAACTTTTCATTATATTTTCCTTGCTTTGCCTCTTTCTCTGAAATAGTCTTGTGTGAAGGATGTGATTATTCTCTTTCTCTTTCTGTAGATCTGTTCATTCTCATGATTTTTTGGCTTTTGAAAAAATGCAGTTTTGAGGAAAATGATGAACTGAGTTCTTTATAGGTCTTTGACCTTCTGTGCTTTGTGTATATGGTAGATTTTCTGTTCAATGTTTAAAAAGCATGCCTTCTTTTGAAACAATAATAATATATAAATATTATATAATTAAAATAATTAAAATTAAAAAATAAATATTATATAAAATAGAAGAGAAAAAAGTAGGTGTGGTGGGTTACATTGCATACGTGTTATAAAGGGTACATGCCTTATATTGGCTATTTATCATCAGAAAACAGATTCTCTGTTGAAAGGTCCCATACGTACTAGCCAAACAGTTCACTTGAAGATTCTCTTTTCTTTTTTCTATAGTGATTTGGGCACCCGTTGCTTTTAATGCTTGGGCAGCTGATCTTGTTGAAATCTTCGAGCAACTGGTTTGGTAAAATCGTTATGTTTGAAATGGATCAACATGATGATTAACAATAATTTACAAGTGATAAAAAATGAGGTTCAGGTTATGAAGCTAATAGGTTCGGGCAATCTCATGCACATTCTGGAATTTCACTGTTCTATTAAGAAGTTCATTGCTTAGAGAGATCAGAGTATGTCCACCCATCTAGCATCCTTGGCAACAGTAAGCTGCTTCCTCCCTCCCGCATCTAAGAAAAAATGAAAAATGAAACAACCACAAACTTTAGCTGGTGTTATATTACTCAATAAATCTTGTTCTATTCTCTTTTACATACAGACATACGAGAATATATAAGAATACAATCATCTATGGAGATGGTTTGCATGATTTAGTGCTGTAAAAGATAGGGAAAAATGTCTCAAAACAAGACAATTTGAGGAAAGGAAGCTGATTATAATAATATATGTAAATGCCTAGAAGTGATAAATGAAGCGAGACATAAGCATAAAAATAATGCATATTTTTTTTGAAAGATTTGCTTGAGTTTATTTTTTTCGCTCAATACAATTATATAAGATAGCCAAGTAGGAATTGTGAGAGACCAGGAGGGCTTTCAAGTTTCAACCCATAAACTAAGAAGCCATGGTTAGATGTTTCTGATAATATTAATAAATAGAGCAATCGAAAAATATGAGAGAACAAAAGGGGCTTGCAACCCAGAAACTAAGAAGACACAACAATTTGCTTCTTAGGAAGAAAATGAGATTAAATTAATGTAATAGTCATATCTCAACATCCAATTACTCAGTAGCTTAATGGTTGCTATTATAAGAGAATAATTATAGAGACAGACGTGCAACCGTTGCCTCACTATGGTTTGATTCATCTGCTGCTCATTGATATCAAGAGCAGAATATAAGTGCCTAGATTGGTTTACTACAACCCAAAAAAGCCTCATTTCCAGGTTACTAGAACCAATGCCAAGAAGGGTAAGAATTCCTTTGCTATGATATTTTTGCAAGTTATTGGTGGTTTGGTTATACTCATAATGCTTCCTTTGGTGTCACCTATCACACAATCTACCTCTCATGTGTTCACTCATTTTCAAACATCACCTGAGTCAACTGGGATAAGGAGCAAATCATATGCAGCCATCCTTTCTGTTCTCATCAGTCAATACTCCCTCTATGAATACGATGCTGCAACACACTTGACAAAGGAAACCAAAGGTGTAGACCAAAATGGTCCAATTCTAATACTTTCCAGTATTGGGATCATATCAGTATTTGGATGGGCATACATCTTAGCCCTCACTTTCAGCACTCAAGTACTCATCCATAAACACTTGGGTATCCACTCTGCTCAGACTACCACATTCTCCTGATTGTACTGTGTTCGTGGAAGAATTTTGAGTATTTGTATGATGTAACCAATGACACTGCAGGAGCATATGTGCCTGGACAGATTCTATATGATGCATTCCATGGAAGATACCATAACTCTGCTGGTGCCATCTTCCTGCTATTTGTTATATGGGGATCATTCTTTTTTTGGTGGTCTTTCAATAACTACAAGTACTGCTAGAGTGGTTGGTTTTATTCAGGATATATCACCACGAGTAGTTAACTAATGATTTTTGCTTGTTAGAATGATGTAATTGACTCCAGCTAAGGATTTTAGTAATAGTTCAACTTTTTTGAACCCCAATTAGATGAGATCAAATTAAACATAAAAGGTTTTACAAAACCAAAAGCATTCTCATTGAATACAACAAAACGGCCCATGGTGATTTCTTACTACGTATATTTCTTAGCCATTGATGCATTTTGACCAAAAGATGTAGTAGATTCACGGTCGGGCGGAGAGACACCTTGTTTCCAGACAACATATTTGATCTGCATTTGTTTCTCACAAAATTGTAGCCCCCCTCTACAAGGAAGTGGGACCAATGTTTGAAAAGGTGGAAGCTGATTCATAAATTTTCATTTCTCCTATGTTACTAAATTTTAACCTTCATCAATTTTAACACTTAATTGCTCAACTCTGATATCTTCATCCTTGAATTTTATTTCTCTGTTATCCAACTCTGGGTTACCTTCTTTTGTTGTCACAGCAAGCAGCGGGTGGCAGTTGGCAAATTCAAGATGACACAAAGCCAACCACGTGTGTCCCTGCTGTCAATATTATCAAGCATGTAACACGCATTTATACATCATCCATGTTTTACGTGAGATAGTAAATTTAACAATGCAACTATCCAGTCATTGTATGCTTGGTGTCCTTCGTATTTTGGGCAAGGTTACGGTATTTGCTTGGGGATGGGGAAACAGGGTTTTACCCACATTCCTTTCGAAACTTGGATTTAATGTCAACGTCATTGCATATTCAACGACTTGTCAAAATATCAGAATTTCACTTGTAACTATAAATCCGTACATATTGTGAAACCTTTCCTTTATTTGCTCATTAGGATTATGCAGAAATATAAGAAGCATATCGAACTAGCGAACGTTTTTCTATAACATGCCTAGGTACGATCCTTTTTGTTTGTCAAATTGTCGAGTCACTTCTTAAGTAACGATGAATCGTATTTTAATATCTGAAATTTTGTTATTTAACATAAATTTTTTTTTTTACAAAATAAATTCACCCGCGAAACACGTTTCGTTGACTAGTTTAAATTAAAATGTCACTCTCTCCGCATTGGCAGACATGGTGTTGCGGTGGTGTGAGTGGGGCGTCCCAAAGCTACCCACTACTCACAGCTGGTCGACACGTCTCCTCCACTTCTCTCCCACCAATCACCTGCACCAGCTTTGCTTAATTAGCACGTCCATGCACGACCCCAGCTACAATAAAAGTCAAGGGGGGCTCGGCCGCGTGTCACTGGCATCGGCGTCGGTGTCGAGCAAGGCTTCCATATCCGCGGCGGGGTACAACATCACTGGAGGGGAGGGACGGGCTGTCGGCTACGACATCATCGATCGGCAGAACCGCCGTCCGCGGCGGTGGATCAGGTAGGTATGCGACGCCACCGGATGAGGAACAGCATGGGCATCAGAAATGGAGGAGGGAAAAGGGAAGGACCACCGATGGTGGGGGACAAGGTGTTGACAGCAGCCATGTCTTGTGCTTCTGAAGGGTCGACTGTACGTACGCGGGTGGCGTATGAAGGTGGCTTGACGGGGTGGCATGGTAAACAGTGGTGTGGCGGGGCCTGGCGGCATGACCGGCAGACAAGGTAGCCGGTGCAAGGGGAGACGTGGCGATGGTTGGGGGGCCTTGCGTGGGGGCTCCGTCTTAGGCGGGTGCTTGCATGCTTGGGGGTGGCTGAGGAGGTGGGACGGCGGGCAGTTTCAGGTATAAGGGCGGTTGTGTACTGGTCAATAGGCTCGATAATTATCCATTTAAAATTTAAATCGAATTCGAATGCGTATTCATTTAATCAGATAATTATTCAAATAAAATATTCGACGAATAATTTAATCAGATATCAAATATCTGATTATTAATCGGATACGAATTTAAATATTGAGATATCCATGTTCAATATTATCCGACCGAATATGAATCCTTAGATAAAAATCTAATGATATATATATTCTATATATAATTAACTTAAATCTTAATATATCATTTGATTATTCTTTTCTGATCTTAAAATATAATTTAAAAATAAGAAATTTACTTACACCCACTTGGTAAATTATCTCTTATTTTTTAGGATGAAATCTAATCTTTTGATAACATCTCTAAAAATAAAAAAAACTTTCACTCTTTCTTTATTTTTTTGAGAAGATAATATATGATACTCTCGTACGACTAACATAACTCACCCCCAAATAGGCCTAATAATTATCCGTTTAAAATTTGAACCGAATTCGAATTCGTATTTATCCGATCGTTATCCGAATAAAATATCCGACGGATAATTCGATTACTAATCGGATAATTCGATTATTAATCGGATACGAATTCGGATATCACACTATCCGCTCCGTATCCGACCGTTTACAGGTCTACTGGTCAATGGAACGTGCTTCGGACGTGTAATTTTTTTAATTTTTTTAAATTATAAAAATATATTAAATAATTAAGAATTAAATAAAACAATAACTTATTATTACTTGAAGAATACCTTTTGAACAATTAGTAACAAAACATGGGTCCTACCTCCCCATCGATAGTAAGGATAACAATTCAATAACTTTACACACATGAGTTTATACGTGCAAAAAATCCTTTATGATACTGTAATTTTTCAAATCACATAGCGTTCCCTATTTTGCATGTTCAAAATAGCGAAATTGTTCATTCATGAGTGACAAAAGAGGTGAGAGGAACAAAGCTACATCATTCACGTCCACTTGGCGACAATGTAATACAGAGTTGGGATGTGGGAAAACATTCGGACTAACATTTTTCCAAAGCATCTTAACGATGAGGGTAGATTTCCATGGTGTACATATCCCAAATATAAACTCAACCTGCAAGCAAGGCTTTATCAGTAAGGAAGTCTAGTAGTACCATCGTTGGAAGTGAAGTGAAGGAAGCTTACTGTCATTGGAGAAGTCCATGTCATGTCTGTTTCCTTGAAGAGCATGAAGACCAATAATCATTACCTTATCATTAAGAGAATGAACACCAAACTTTCATGAGAAGATTATGAAATCATGTTAATCCTCAGAAATGTAACATGCAAAGAACCAGGTTACCTTGAAATATTTAAACGAACAAATGCATAGTGAATGCAAAGAGATATGTCAACATTTGCACAGAAACCATCCCCCTTCTCTGTCGAGCAATGATGAAATCTGCCACCGACATTGATGGCCCATCCCCGATCTTTTGCAAGGTTTGCCGCCAAGATAGTGCCTCCAACCTGAAGAGCTCGGTTAATCCTTCTCTATCAACAAACCTAGATTCTTGGTGGGCATAGGTGGAACTATGACCTGTTTCCGGAAAGAATAAAGCACTCTCCTATCTATAAGATAGTTGGGAAGCATTGCAACCGGAGGGACCTAAAAATCAAAAAATTAAATATGTGAACCATTCCAAACAACACAGCAAAAGGATATACTTTCATATACAATAGCAGAGTAGACGATTTTATGCTGAAATAGATTTTTGTGTGATATTTATTGAAAAGAAGCTCCAATTCATTCTAAACAAGCTAGCTCATTCTAAATAAACCTTATTAAAAGAAGTTGTGCCATATGCTTTACAAATATGCCATGAGCATGGAAATTTCAGAAATAATTTATCTCTGTGATGTAATAAATCAGAAATTTTATATAATGCACAATGTCTTGCAACCTTTTCACAAAAAGTTTACAGGATAAATGATAAACTTCTCCAAAAGGCATTGTCACTGCATTATATTATGTTCTTTTAAAATTCATTTATACATACATGGCCATTAAGTGCTGGCTAAGAGAATAAATGTTGGCTAAGAGAATGATCGTTGAACATATTCAGCACTTCTGGAGGAAGTACGCATAGACTCCCCACTTAACACACTTTAATATTACTTCATCATTAATCTATCTATCCCTTAAAAGTAGTTATTAGTTTAAATCCTTCATGACAAGCTATTACACACAAGAAGCTTAACTGAAAGCATACACACAATAAGCTTAAATGAATGCAACAAGTGAATAATGCTATGAGTATAATCTTAATGGATCAGACTATGAAAAGATACTATGTGTGGACATAATGCATGGGAACCTCATATCTTTTTATTTTGTGTTCCATGTTGCATTACCTTAATGATATGGGGACATTCAAACTGCTTTTGGTATGAATAAAGATTAATAATTGGTTAAATACAATGAAAAGATGGATGGGCATGTGTGCACAAAAAAGCAAGCAAAAGAAAATATAGAAAAGATACAACAATCGCATGATCATAACAATTCAAATTTTGGTATGAATATACAATACAACCCTAGGAAGTTGCATTTATACATTATAGTTTTCTGCAACAACTACCAAAACTCAGTGCATATATTCATAAATCAAGCAAGTGTGATGTAAATGGAACTCATGTTTTAAGGCAGAACAGTGAGATAGCATGATGAACTGACCAAATAGATTTGATTATTGAGAAAGCTACTGAAGGATCTTATCAAAAAGCGACTCCTTGAGATTTTTGCAAGAGAACAACCACTTTAGAATTTCTTTCTATGCTCTTAAACAATAGAAATATTTCAATTAATCATAACCAAAATTCTGATTTAGAAATAAAATTTGTAAGGCCCTCGTCCACCATCAAAGTTCTTTAATAATATTAATTTAATCAATTAACATATCATGATATTATTGATTAACATGTCAACATACTTTTAGATGATGAGATTGTAAATACAAAAAAACATAAAGAATCTGAAATCAAAGGATTGTAGGCCATGGTTGAGATGTGAATAATCAAATTCATGATAAAATCTATAAGCAGACAAAAAAAACGTTTCAAATCTCACTTCTCTCCAAGAAATAAATAGTCAGAGATGATAAGATTTGAGTTCAAATTGAGATTTGAGTTGCACAAATATTTTCGGAAGAGACAAAAGCTGTGAAATCTGCAAACGAAGTGCAAAACTAAGAAAGAGTGCAGTTCCCTTACTACATAGCAATTAGACTGTCTGCATTGACGTATCATCACATTATTTATCAACCAGATGTAGCTTTCCGTACCAAATCAGACCAATGTGTTGAAACACGCAAGGTGCAGCATCTTACTAAAGGGCTTCATACATAGTGTATATGATGCTTCATGGAGAATCGTATGTAATAACTCAGATTGTGTGTCATCAATTGTTTTTACCAAAATGGATTTAATCAAGACATCTCTTTTGCCTCCTATTATCCCTACCTCACATGGGAGTTTTTACTTTTCTAGTTTTGGTTGCCTGGCCTTTTTTTTCTTGGTACCAGAATGTCAACTGTATCAAATTTAGTGTTTCTATATTGAAATTCAATGCAATTGCTGTTGTGCTTCCCCTCTTTTGTTTCCCTTTACAAGTTTGTTGCTCTGTTACCTCAATATCTTTATTATATTCCTAGTTTTCTTCTGTCCTTTAAAAGAAAATATTTAGGAAGATAGTTAAATGATCGTGTAGGTCATGTTTTTAGCATCTGCTTGGTGTTTGTGTCTGTTACATGGACAATTTTTTTTATTAAACATGTTATCAAGATCCAATTGTGCTAACTTTGTTGATGACTCTGAATTTGTTTTCACTTCTTCTGCATGTTTGATGGCATAGGTTCGAATTGTTTTAGCTGTGAATAAACCATTTTATATGTTCATGCAATATTGTGCAATCTTGGTTTAGTTGGGTTGGAACTCCCCAACCTTCTGCCACCACTTTTTGAAGAGTAAACAAGCATCTCTATTTTTTATCAAACAGTACATAATTTGCTTTCCAACTTTTGGCTATTCAGATTCTTGACCATCATTAAATGGCTTAGTATCTTTTTCTACATGTATGTCCTTGTAAATCAAAAAGCCCACATCCACCAATAAGTCATAAGATTGCACTACCAACTACCAGGCCTTGTCATATCTGAGCGGCCACTCCTTAGATGTTATTCAATGTTGGAGGTGTGGACTAATAAGACGCTTCAAGTTCTCTACTCCTCGACAAAAGATGTAGGCCCTTTGCTATCATGTCTGGAAGAAGCAAATCTCTCACAACCTGTGCAAGCCAACACACATCTACACCTTCCATGAATAATGCTTACCGATAATGTTGTTATTCACCCTTCAGGATCAGTTCTACTATTCCACATCATGTCCTAGAGACCAACGTTCAACTTCCTTAAAAAAGCTTAATATTCTGCTCATCTCCTTGACCCTGAAGCCTCACTATAATATTAAGTGCCCATCAAATTGCATAAGATATCGAGTATGCAACACTAACCTCCCAGTTTTCAGCCATCATAAGCATGTTCTAGAATCCTAGGACCATGTTCTATGACTTCAACAATTATGTTCTATGACTTCAACAATTCATAGCCAAGGCCAATCCTTAGATGCAACTATCTTTACAAAGCTCGTGTTTGTTTTTGGCAATATTGCTAAATGAATCAAAATAGTCAGTTTCTGGTTCCATGCATAATCAATGTTAAATTCCGAGGTCTAAACTAAGAACAATTGTGATGCATTTAGGGAATAGTTCAAATAAAAAAATTACTATATATATTTATGGAAAAACCTATCAATCTCTCATTACTAAGGTCACTGTATAAGCACATCTGTTTCTGGAATTCATATCGTTACAGTGAAATATTTAAAACCATGGTATACCTATAGTTGTATTGAAAATGTACCCAACAAAACTAAATCCTCATATTAGGACTAATATTAGCCTTCTCCTTTCAACTATGTATGGCACAACTCTGTAGTCAAATATCAGTCTGAGGCTAAGCCAAAACATGATTCCAGGTTTACCTTCTCCTATGCTAAGGCCCATAAACTTTAAAGAGAGT
Source organism: Amorphophallus konjac (assembly GCA_022559845.1). NCBI lineage: Eukaryota > Viridiplantae > Streptophyta > Magnoliopsida > Alismatales > Araceae > Amorphophallus > Amorphophallus konjac. Next base: position 315,973,199 of record CM040124.1, read on the forward strand.
AAGATGAGAGATATAGCAAGCTTACTAATTCCAGAAGTTGATTAACACTCAAAAGATTAGTGTTGGATCTGAACTGCAATTTTGCATCTGGTAGATTCTCAAAAGAGTCAGCAATGTTGTCCATATCCACTGAGAAAGAAACACATACGACCTGTAGACAAAGGGCCATTTGTGAATTATGACAAAAGAAACATCTAAAATAAAGAATAGATGAATGATTATGGATTATCTCTTCCTCTAATTTCCGGTATTTCAAACCTTGTGAGGAGATCTGACCAGGTATATCCACACACTGAACTCCCAAGGGGTAGATGTCACTGGGCACACTTTCTTATTTCTGGTATCATAGACTGCATATAAAACAAAAGATTTTTCTTCTGATAGCAAACCAACTAATGCAGTTAAGACCTTACAATTAAAATGAAGCTAAAAAAAGTAAAAAATGGCACATTACATTCGATAAGTCTCCCAAGCTATTCACGATCAAAGAAACAAGGGATTCATTGGACTAGTCCTCAGTTATCACTATTGCTGAAAGAGATTTCAAAGCAGCATTATCATCTTCTTTCGAACCATAAACCTTGAACTGATTGTCTAATGCACTATTGATGGCTTGTAGTCTACAGTCATCTATCAAACGAAGAAATGGATCAACCTGATACAAAACCATCGAATTTGAAGTCTAATGCTAGCTTAAAATGTACAAAAGCTTATGTGAGAAATGGATGGTGGCATGCTCATCTATATGCAGTCATTCCATACAAGTAGTGGTATGACCCAGTTACTTGCTGTCTGATTTTTCTATACTTCTTGCAACTTCAGAAGTACACGAGACTTTCACATTTTCACCCCGCAGGAAAAAAACATTCCATTCTGTGAATCCTTTTTTAGTTCTATGCAAGTTAGTCTTCAGCATGACATAACATACATTTGATACTCCCAGTAATAATGAACATGTTTACATGTTAAAAACGTAGCTCACAGAGTGACAAACATATGTTTAGCAAAGGACAGTTTTAATGATCATAAAACACAAGTCTTGACAATATTCATGACCCCAGGCATCAACAATGGCAAGCCTGATATCACCAAAGAAGTAAGAACACTCTTTATTTTTCGCAAAGGTGCCATTTTTTTCAAAGGTGCATAAGACAAATTCATAAACAAGCAAAATAAGAGGTTGTGCAAGTCGAACCATAGTCGAAGACGAAAAACGTCATGATTTTTCAGGGAAGGAGAAGAAACCTCACACTGCAAATGTCCTGATTTTTCGAGGAAGGAGAAGAAACCTCACACAGCTCCTTGCGGGAGGTCATGGGAGAGCTCTAGCGGAGACGGCGAGGACTGGAACGAGGGGGAGGCAAACCCTAAAGCTTAGGAGGCAGGCGGTGTAAGGACTGAGGGGGAGGCGGGAAGAGGGGGGGCGGTTATAGGGGAGGGGGGTGGGTTCGAACCGGGAGTCTCAAGCGTAGGCGGCGAGGAGGAGGAGAACGAGGGGGCGGGAGGAAGTGGATGGTTATAAGGAAGTCTCAAGTGGGGGTAGCGAGGAGGAGAACGAGAGGGTGGGAGGAGGTGGCAGTTAACAGGGGAGGTGGGTAGGTTAAAACCGGGAGTTTGTAGACCGGAGGACTTCGAAGACTCGGGGTGAAAATTGAACCGGCAGAAAAAAAACGTCCAATGGGATTCGCTGGTCTCCTGCGCGGGAAAGGAAGGGGAAACCTTTTATCTCTTTTTGGTTTCCCTCCTCCATCTCGTCTACCCCTCGCGGCGGCGAGCCTCCCGATTCCTCGGCAACCTGGGCGGCGGCGGAGGAGGCCCGATGAGGAGGGAGGAGGACGTGCAGCTGAAGGCGGCCAAGAGGGGGTTCCGGGAGGCGGAGGCTGACGGAAACCACGAGGAGGAGGCCCGGTGGGCGAACGTGATTGGCGACATCCTCAAGCGGCGAGGGGAGTACGTGGAGGCCCTCCGGTGGCTCCGCCTCGACTACGAGGTGTCCACCAAGCACCTCCCCCAGAAGCAGCTGCTCCCCACCTGCCAGTCCCTGGGCGAGGTCTACTTCCGCCTCGAGCGGTTCAAGGAGGCGCTCACCTACCAGGTAGGTATATATGACGAGTTCCATCTCCATTTCGTACGATCACCGTCGTCGTAAGGGATTTGGTATTACGCAGAGCACTGGAACCCACTGAAATTCCCGGATTTGATAATGAGATCTAAGGTGTTATTTGGGAACACTTCCCGGATTGTTCCAGTCGCTGAGATCCCTTAATTGTCTAAGAACTACCATCTTTTTTGGGTTTCCTTGAGTGGGGAGCTGATTCCACTTTACAGCTTTCCTTATCTCCATGTGGAATATGGCCTCTGGTCGCCGTGCACTGCTTTATTGTTATATAAATAGGATAGTAATCTGCCATCGGATTATGCCTTGTTCCCTTGAGTTATCCATTTTCCTGTGGCATCTTGTTGTGTGCAGAAGAAACATTTGCAACTGGCAAAGGAGTCAGAGGACCTTATTGAGCAGCAAAGAGCAAGTACACAGCTTGGTCGAACTTACCATGAAATATTCCTCAAATCTGAAGATGATCACGGTGCCTTGCGGAATGCCAAAACGTACTTCAAGGCGGCAATGAAACTCGCTAGGACACTGAAGGAGAAACAGTCATATCATAAGTCTTCTCCTTTCCTCAAGGAATTTATTGATGCATACAACAACCTGGGCATGCTTGAAAAGGACCTTGATAATCTGGAAGAAGCCAGGAAAATCCTCCTTCAGGGGCTAAAAATCTGTGATGACGAGGAGATTGATGAAAATGATGATGCACGAACCAGACTTCATCACAATCTTGGAGGTGTCTATTTAGAACTGCGGCAATGGTGTAAAGCTAAAGAACACATTGGGAGGGATATAACTATTTGTAGGAACATTGACCATCCAGAAGGGGAGGCCAAAGGTTTCATTAATCTCGGTGAACTGCACTATCGGATGCAAAACTATGAAGATGCCATACATTGCTATCAGAAGGCTCTTAAGATTGCAAGTTCCATGCAAGATGAAGATGTGCTGGTTCATCAGATAAACCAAAATATTAACACTGCAAAGGAAGCGAAACAGCTACTGGAGCAGTTGCAGAAGGAGGAGCAAAAGCTTAGAAAGCTGACAAGGGCTACTTCTGATGCTCGCGGCACAGGAATCGAGAGAAAATGTCTGTTGGAGCAATATGCACTATTGGACAGTCTGATTGATAAGTCCCACTCAATTTCTGCATGGTCAAAGGTAACACGTTCTTATATCCTTGTCTCTATCACCAATCTCTTTAGTTCTATATCAATGTTCTGTTATACAATTAGCAGACAAGATGTTGATAGAACTCCTTAGTTGAAAGGATGCTTCTGTAATCAACACTGCTTCCTGCCAAGTAACTTAAGAATTCGGATCTATTGAAGTGGGGATAATGTCAAGGTACCATTTTTCCCACTCTTTCAGCCACATTTACTGAGAACTGTCTAATCAAATGATCAGAAAGCTCCAGTTAAAAATGTCACTTGCAATGAAAGATGTACCAAAAGTATCTTTAACAAGAGCCATGCCATTGTCTGTGACAAACACAAAAGGTATGGTATCATCTCATTACTTTTGAAATGCAGAGCCACAAACCTTTCTGGCATGGAGAATTTGTGTTAAGTGTTGGAGCTTTTCTTCTTCATGTATGGATGTATCAAATTGACAGATCCAGTGGGTACAACCTTTTTTGCTACGTGGCTGTAGAGTCACTTTTGAGTTGTATATCATGGTTTTAAACCACACTTCCCCACAACCTCAAACAAGTGCTTGTAATTTTTTTTTGGAAGGTGAATTGTTTGGAAATTGTTTACATTTCAGCTTTTCTGCAAGTTGCCTTTTGATAGTTTGATGCTCATTATGAGCAAATGCACAGCTAAATAGAACCTCAAAAGTATGCCAAAAATTGATATTTTGTTTCTAGCCTATGAGACTATTCGGGTTTAATGGAATGGAACCAGTTGTATTTCCTATTCTAAAGAAATTCCATGGCCTTGGGAACTCATTGATCCTACCGAACAGATATTTATAGTTGATAAAATGGTGATACCATGGACCTATTTTAACTGCTGTAGTATCGACATTCATGGCAAGAAAATCAGTTTGTTTAAGGTGTGAGTTAAGCAACAGTTGTGGTTGGTGTAAATCCAGCAAATGTCATACATGCATTTTTACATGTGTCCGTGTTTGACAGTAAGAAACACAAAACAAAGCCTGGAAACATGGTAGCACAAAACAAAGCCTAGAAGCATGGGGAATTTGCAAGAAATTTGGCTTATCTTGTTTGTTCAAGCTTAAGCTTATTCTTTTGTTGTTTCTGATTTTTGTGGCTTATTCAAATTATCTCATTGTAGATATTTGTGTTTTAGCTTCAAGAGTTTGCTAAAAGGAAGAAAAAAGTGGCAAATGAACTTTGTGACAAGGAGAAGCTGAGTGATTCATATCTGGCCATTGGGGAGTCTTATCAAAAGCTCAGAAATTTTAGCAAAGCACGCAAGTGGTACTTGAAAAGTTGGAACACTTCAAGACTGATTGGAAACCTTGAGGTATGTTATTTTTTAATGCTTTTGTGCAAGGAATGTTGTTATAAGAAGATTGGAAAAGGAACATTCCACAATATCATGAGGTAGATATAAGTTGCATTCGAACACCGAGATGGAGATGGATATATAAAATGAAATGTCTGCTTGGAGATCAAACTGTTGTTAACTGTGCTCATCTGACTGAGCTACAAATGAAGATAGACAAATTAATATGAAAACTTTGTCTGGTTTTAGCATCTTGGCACCATGGAATGAACGTTTTAGCATGTTATTGGATTGTATTGGCTTCAACATTCAAATGTCTGCTTTTCTTATAAGGACTCTAAATGGTTCCAGGGGCAAGCTTTGGCAAAAATAAATATAGGGAATGTTTTGGATTCTGCTGGGGACTGGGCAGGTGCATTGGAATCATTTGAGGAGGGTTACAGGTGCTTGTCCCTACTCTTGCTTTTCATGGAACCATGTCCTGTGGCATGGGTATAAGTTTGTCAGCTTTAGCTAGTAGATATGTGGTTTTGTCCTATGTTTGTGCATTCTTATTATGCCTCTTTTCTGCAGTATAAGACAAACACAAATTGTTTTTCTTTTTCAGAATTGCAACTGAAGGCAATCTTCCTTCTGCACAGTTATCTGCACTTGAGAACATGCATTACAGTCACATGATCAGATTTGATAATGTAGAACAGGCAAGGTAACTTTAAGAAACCGGTTTCCCATATACCGCATCCTGGTAGTCAAGAATGGTTCTCATAAATGATGCTTGCTGCAGGAACCTGCATGATGACATTCAGAAATTGAGGCGAATAGTAGGTGATGAAGATGAGTTAAGGAACTTAAGAAGTGAATATTGTTCTGAAACTGAAACCGAAGGTGAAGAGATATCTGGTGGCACAGTGGATGCGTGCAATCTCCCAGACAAAAATGGGACTGATAACCTTAGGCTATCAGCAGCCAATGTTGAGGAATTTGGGGATGATGTTCCTCTTGTCTCACTTATACATCCAAGAAAAAAAATTTCTAGGACAAAGATGCCAACCTTAGATTCTCATAGTAAGAAAAGTGTTCACTGTCTGACGCCCGAGTCCCCCAAGAATCCAAGTAAACCCTGTAACAGTCAGCAGCACACTCGAAAGCGTGCCCGTATTGTCATTTCTGATGACGAAGATGAGAATGATACAGTGCATTTCTTAAGGGGAAGGATACGGAAAGATTGTGTGGAGGATGTGACAACTTCTGAAGGGGGTTGATCTTGAAACTTCTCTATATTTCTTTTATTGCAGAGCATCTCTTAAACAGTTTTCATTTTCCTGAAGATTTTTAAAATTGATAATGGAGTATCATCTTTTCCCCCTATTTTTGACAGGTGGAAGGGACAAGGAGATTTGTATTTCCAACTTCCAGGTAACTTAAACATGAAGAACTCCAAGTCTTTCTCATATATAGTGGCCATAAGTCGCATCCTTCGTACCATTACAACTTAGATTCTTCCTGATTATACGGACTATGGTGTATTTACTTAAATGATATATTTCTGGCTAACTTTAATGATTATCATTGTTTTAATGCATAAACAAAACATTTGATTGCTAGGATACATCTCATCCCAGTGTTTCCAAGGATGAAGCCAGTGCCTGCACACCCATCCATCTTGAAGAAAGTACCTGTTCCTTCAAATCCAGGAGCCCAAAGCTTAGTTATGAGAATGAAATGGAGTGTGGTTCCTTGAGTGCTGCTGGAGACATGTATACAGCCAGGGGTCCTGCAAGTGGGTCAAAAATGGGTCATAATCATGTCCCTCGCAGTCTCCTTCAGAGACACAATGACGCAAATGTCCTCTCCAATTGTGATGATGTGCATGCTGTAAGTTGGACTTGCTGTTGAAGTGGAATATTTAAAAAAATATTGTTCTTAGTCTCACCAGATTTCAAGTGATAGTGGTAGTTAATTTGGATTTGAGACTTGTTAATCTTGTGTCATAGTTAAGAACACTAGTACATATTTATTGGATACTAATCATTGCTGCAACACTGGGTGCATTTTTGCACGCTCTTGGTCAAGAAAAAATGCTCATGGGAGGGAAAAACATGGGCTCAAGTTTATCGTATGATCAGATAGTAAGGTTTCAATCTTTTAAGCATTCTTTAGTCTAGTTACTCCTGACTTCTTTTACCATGACTTTGGTTTTTTGTTTTATTTTTTTGTTTTTTATTTTTACAATGAAGCTGTTCTATCATTTCATAGGTGATACCATGCCATGTTTGTTTTTATGCTAAAGGTTGGCTAAACTTGTAGCCTGATGGACAATCTTTTAGTTAAGTTACATTGTATGTTGCTTAGTGAACAAGAAAATTTACATTGAACCGTAGGTCTGAAGGCAAAATTTCTTGAAATTTGTGAATGTGATGTTTGGTCCACTGGGGATATACAAATTTATATCTGCAGTTTGTTTGATCCTCTTTTGCATGGTCTCGTGAAGTTCCTAATATTTGTCGGTCTTAGATAGGATCTCCCTGCTGTGATATCTGTAAAATAAGTATGCTTTTATGCCTAGTTTGATTTTTATCCATTATCTCACATCTTATGCTCTTATTCACTTTAGTCTGTTGATCCTGTTCTTCATCATTACTGCAGCATGTCGTCACATTTAAAATTGGTGACTATTTCATTAATGTGGACATTCATTCTTGCATGGATGGTGATAAACTGAATGAGGAATATGTAAAAGCAGCAGTAGCTTGCCTTTACTATTTACAGCTCCCTGAAGAAAAGAGATCAAAAGGTATAGATTGATCAATGACTTGATTTTAGGAAAATTCTAGCCACATTCCTGTATTCAATCCTAAATAAATCACATGATATGTAACTCATTTAGTTGTAAATGATTTCCTGGATTTATGTTGACAGGTCTGTTACCTATTATTCGAAGCCTTAGATGTTCTGGGAAAGATCAAAACATGCTTGAGTCAGTTGATGAGATCAAAGATCATGTTTTTGTCAGGGACCAGGATGAAGCTGTTATTGAGGGTAAGTGCTCAATCTCATTACACATTTTTTTTCTTTTTCTCTTATACTAGCTATTTCAAGTTGAGCTATGCATGACTTTGTGTACATCTGTGAAAGAACAACTATAAAAGTGATTTTTAAATTCTGACAAACTTTGTGTACTTATCACAATGATCTGGATGGTGAGATGTGTAACCAAATCCCAAGGGCTTGGAAATAGGCTGTGAACTGAATTTGCTAGTTAGTGGTCCACATCTTGATAAATGAGAATCATTTCACCTGTGAACATATGATTTCACCTCAGCCCAACTTAATTGTTTTGATCTATCATGCATATCTAGCAGTTGTCAACAATAAGAGAATGAGGATTCTTAATTTTTTAGACAAGTGGTGACTAAATGTTGCTTCCTTACTCTATTTCTTTTTCAATGGAAGTCTGAAGTTTGTCACTTCTCTTTACTCTTTCCACTCCTCCATTTCTTGTGTACACATATCTATGTGCCAGTAACGTTGTGTTTATTTTTCCAACTATGGTCTTAATTCCTGCATGCTATGTTTCTTTCTTGCCTGACCCTTCACAGGATGGGTCCCAAAGCACCTAATGAAGTTGTATATTGACTGCTGTAAGAAGTTGTCCGAAGAACCTATTATGAAGTTACTGATAAAGTTATACAACCTGGAAGTAAACTTTTTGTTCTTTCCTCTTCATCTCTATTTGGCTTATGTTTGCATGAACTTACTGGATTGTTTTAAAACTTTATGATTCTGAAATTTCAAGGTTTCATACTGCCTCTCACCAGGTTTCAGAAGATGAGGTCATTGTCTCTGGCTGTGGTCTGCAAGATGTATCTGTATCACCTTTCTTAGATGCTTTGCAGGAGCATAAAACTCTTGCTGTCTTAAATGTCTCCCATAACCTCTTAGGTATAGTCTATCGATCACAAAAAACCTAAATATATTCTAACTCATTTAAAAACCTGTACAGAGATTCGCATCATCCATTCCCATCTTTATGACTGCCATGATGTTGCTTTGCCATTATTCAGGAAATAAGACAATGGAAAAGCTTCATCAGATATTCACTCACTCAAGCCAAAGATATGGTGGCTTGACATTGGATTTGCACTGCAACCAATTCGGTCCTACTGCTTTGTTCCAGGTCCTTAGCATTTATTTTATTGCATTTAGATGTGTAATTTTTGTTTCTTTCCAGATAAAATAGAGCCTTTGAAAATTTGTCAAGAATTTGAGAGAATAGTCAGTGATAAGGAGGAAGAACAGTTTACTGCATAAGTTAGTTCCTTGAAGAGTTTTTTAAAGTTTGATGACATGTTACATCATGGATGTTTCCCTCAAACTAACTGTCATGTCAATTGGGTATATGTTGAACATTTCCTTAGACAAGCCTCATGGGAGTTGTCTCTAATCAACAGATCTGTGAGTGTCCTGTGCTGTTGGCTCGGTTAGAGGTGCTCAATCTTTCTGAAAATCGTCTCACTGATGCATGCAGTTCTTACATTTCAACTATCCTGGTAAACTGCAAAGGTGTGTTATCCTTACTGTGGTTCACTTGAGTACTAGGACTTGACTGCAGTGTCCCCATAGGGGCACAATTATAGTTGTAAATTTTGCATTGGAGAAGTTGATTGGCTTGTCAGTTACTCTTCTAACCTTTGTGGTTCTCCTTGTGGCACCCATCTACTTGTTTCTAAGAAGGTTGTCGTTTAATTTTTCTGAAGTGCTTTATAGCTTAAACATGGAACAAACTGCTATCACTTCTAGAACAATTCAGAAGATTGCCGATGCACTGGATGATGGGTGTGTACTTTCGCAGCTCTTTATAGGTAATCCCTTCATCAGTTACATCTTTATAGATATCTGACACACTGGGTTTTCCTTACTGGTTTTGTTATCTCGCCAATTTGGGCATTGTCGACAGGGAGAAATGGCCCAATATCAGGAGTTACCATGGTTAATCTGTTAAGTAAACTTGCTGCCTTGAAGAGGTAATTTTGAACTTGTCAATTGTGATTGCGATATTCAGCCTTGTGTAATTTCATATGGGATGACTATTGCCACTTGAAGACACTGATTTCATCCATTAAATGTGGAGATACATTTTCAGTAAGGTACTGCCTAGTACTAAGACTATCAAGGCAATTAATTTCGTAAGTTCTTTCACCATGTTCTCAGATTTTCTGAACTGAGCCTGAACGGTATAAAATTAAACAAGCCTGTGGTGGAAAGTGTTTGTCAACTAGCCAGATCCTCTAATCTGTCAGTTCTGATGATTGGAGGAACTAATATTGGATCAGTGAGTGAACAAGTTTACATTCTTGTTTCTTTTGAAATATGTACAGAATAAGTGCCCTGATCTGCTACATTCTTATGCAGGACGGAACAATGCAATTAACTGATGCATTGTCTGAGGGTCCTGGAGAATTGGTGAAGCTTGATCTATCATACTGTGGATTGGTGTCACAGGATTTAATAAGAGTATGTGCAAGCACTTCCATTGCTGGTGTCACCGAACTGAATCTAGGAGGAAATTCCATTGGAAGAGAGGTGTGCCTTCTCATCTATGAAACTTGAACTAGTCTATTTTATGGTTACAATCCTTCAAATCTTTCCAGATGAGGACCTTAATGGTGGTGGTTGAACAGGATTTACAGGTGCATGCTATATTTTGTAGGTTTAGTGATGATTTTTTTTTAAATCTGAAAAGAGCACATAGACGATAGGATTGATATATCTGCTGATTCACTGGTTGTAGAACTCGGGATTCATCTTTTTGTTCTATTTTTGGTTACATGAGAGATGCAATAGACTCCCACAGAATTTGACCGGACACGAACACATTTTCAGTATTGGATCTTGGTTGGAGGCCAGACTCAGAGTTAGAGCTCAGAATATAGAGAGCTATTACTTGCATTGTTTGAAATCTCATGGTTGCAATTCTATGCCTAGCTTTCCTATGCTGAAACGCATTTTAGGGAGATGCTTGGACTGCTTTACTCACCAAGAAACTGAGAAAGAACTTTCTGATTGTTCCTAAATAGCCCCTGCCATGTTTAATTTGTGATGCTGCCTTTTCACATAGTTCTGCACCTGCCTCCACTTCCTGCTCTCCCTGCCTGACCGAACCATGAAATCAGGGCTGCGATGCACTAGCGTCACTGCTTGTGGATCCACGGTGTTGTCTCCAAGTTCTCAACCTGAGCAAATGCCACCTCGGGCTTGCCGGGGTTGTTCATATGGTAAAAGCATTGTCAGGTGAGGAAATTAAATTTAGCCATCCTTCTCTGGTTTTTTCCGTTTTATTTAGATTACACCCATCATAATTCTCATCTCTCAACAGAGAATGTATCCGTGAAAGAACTGTACCTCGCGGACAATGCTGATATAAGCCCAGCAGCTACTCTACCGTATGATTCAACTTTGCATGATGTATCAACATCTCCGTGCAAAAAACTCAAGCCGGTGCAGCCCTCTGCCCAAGAAGGCCTGGAAGTTGCAGACAGTGAAGATGACGATGAGCACCCAAAGGGGCCGGCCGTATCGTGTCAGGATGGCAGCTGTCCCAGCTCCTCTCGGAGGCACCTACCTGGGGTGTCCCAGGCAATCGAGGAGCTGTCAACGGCCGTTGCCTGTGCCGTGCAGTTGCAGCTGCTGGACCTCAGTGGGAATGCGCTCACGAAGAAGGCTGTGGAGGTTCTGTACAGTGCATGGCGAGGATCACCGTCCGGTTTGAGGCCCGGAGGTCCGGTGAGCAAGCATGTCAAAGACCAGATAGTTCACTTCTCGGTGGAAGGGAGGAGGTGCTGTGGCGTGATGGCCTGCTGCAGAAGAGACGGGTAGTGGTGGCCACTGGTTGTTGCGCGCCTGCCCAGTCGCAGTGTAGCCGGTGGCTTGTCCTCGGCCCAAAGAAGAGGAGAAACAATCGTCATAGACTCATATATAGGGAGCCCACTTGCGCGTACAAAGCACAACGGTCAGGAGACAAGACGTGGGCCCCAGACATGGCGTGACACATCCGCCATGGGGATGGGACGTCCGAGAAATAATGGGGACAACTCTCCGTGTTTGACCCGATGACCCATGTGTGTGGTCCAGTGACGTGTTGCCACGTGGAAAGCACTTTGGCTCTTCCGTGTACGACCAAGTCAACCCATTCGGGTCTCCGTCTCCGTCGCTTTCTTCTCTCTTATTAATTGCGAATTTGATATTTTTCGGATGTTGGGCACTCAGCGGTAGGACTGTCAATGGATATATTTTATAATATAAAATTTATAAAATTATTAAATTAATTAAAATTTTGATATTAATTACATAATTTATATGAAAATAAAGTTTTAAAATATCTAATTAAGTAAAATAATATAATTTTAATTTAATAGTTTTTAAAATTTAAATTGAGAATAAAAAAAAAGAACGGGTCGATCAACCCACTGGTCGAATTTAAAGTCTTAGCTTAACTTGCGAGTCTAGTCGGGTCTGAGTTTTTAGGTACGACTAAAATTTTGTGGATTGAAAAAGATCTTGCGATTCGATTGAAAATCAGGTTAAGTTTGCATATATATATCGGGTCGGCCCGGTCCATTGACAACCTTACTTAGGGAGAGCTCAGTCATCAGCAATTTTTTTTTTAAAAAAGATATTATATCACTGTTACGTGTTCATTATATATATTTACCGTTTTTATGAATTATTATGTTTGCATGTTTAACTTGATTACGTGGCATGCCAATATGCACCAATTTATTTATTGTTTCTCACCTTGGGAAATGCGACGGTCACCGTTTTGCCACCTTTCATGAGATTTATTATTTGATCATTTAATTGAATGCCTCACTCAACCGTGTTCATCACGACGGGTTGGTTAAAAAGAATTCACCTGATCAAATGTGTGAAAGATTCTCACCGAGTGACGGCACAGTAAATGTGAAGTGCAGTAATATTATTTTTATCCATCCTTTTTTACGTTGTCTTAAACATGTTCTAAGTATCGCTTGGTCTGCTACCAACAACACAAATTTTTAATCAAAAGTTGAAACTAACAAATCTGTAATTTGAACACAAACATTTTATACCGTTTTGTATTTGATTCCTTTTCTTCTTCTTTTCAATTTCCCCGCTTCGTCTTCTTTCCTCCTCGGTGTCCCTGCTTCTTGTTTGACTAGTGTGACTGGTGGCAGTTCGTACGTTACAGACGGCTGTGTTGTATTCTGCTTTGAAAATTTTGTCCCTTACCATGTCATCACCTTATGGGCGTATACAGCTCCAACACAATATAAATGACGTGCTTTTGGGAACACGTTTACCGGAAATTCGATCATATCTCTATCATTAGAGGGAATCTATCGACTCCAATTTAATAAAATTTATTAAATTGATGTTATTGATATCGATTAGATTATTATTATTATTATTATTATTATTATTATTTCATTTAGAAATAGAATCAATAGACTCTCTTGATAGTTAGTAAGAAAATTTATGCGGAGGGGGTTTTTTCCCTAGAGGTCTAACCGTTTAACAAGCGCGGCGCGGCCCAATAACATTGGGAGATTGATGTGGTCAAACATTGCTCAGGGGCCGATCCTTGACCTGCTCACCTTTGTAACATGGACATGAAAGCTTGAGCCCCGTCCCTCTATGTCAGGTTGGAAACTAAGAAGAAGGCAGCAACAGGGTTGTCTCTGGACCCGACCCCGACCTTAAGAGATTTGGAGTGGTAGCGTGACCCCATACGTCACTCAAAGGACTAGAATTCTAGCTCGATCTGGAGCCATTCCAGGAGGTCTAGTGTGTCGACGTGGTCTTAAGTCTCTTCTAGAAATCTCAAGAGGTAGTTTGACTCCATCTTCAGGAGATCTAGAGCGGTCGCTCGACTATGGATGTCATGTCACGTCTTGTACTCTATATCGTCGAGGTATTTTCTGCTCTATATCATCGAGATATTATCCACTTTGACCTACTAGTCTTACAATTTAATTCCTTTCTAAGGTTAATCAACTCTAGAATAGGTACTACCTATGAGGTTATCTATTCTAGTATTACTCTTTATTAATCACACTTAACTATAAAGTTCTTTACAAGAATTTAGCTGATATTTCAAAAGGCGTCTCAGTGATATAGAGTACAACTTAACTATATTTGAAGGTATTACAATTTACCCCTCTTATATAGGTGACGTCTTCATTGCTGGGCATATATAACACAATCAAATACCTAGACAAGTAGGACTCTAGAGGTGGTTCCTACAGGCTCAAGAGGTAACTCCCACTATGTAACATTTTACCCTATTAAGGCTCAAGAGGTGACTCCCGTAGTATAACACTTTGACTTGTATGTCACTTAGCTCCCACAATTCCGACTAGGGAATGGCTCGTTTTAAATTTCGTAAGTTTATCATGTGAATTTGGGGGATCAAATTCTTTTAAGTGGGGGAGGATATAGCAACCTAATTAATTAAAATGAATAAGAAATATATTTAGCAATAAAAATATGTTAATAGTTAAGTGAGGTTTTTCACAAAAAATATTTTTTAAAAGTTATCTTAACTTAATTCTTAAAAATAAATGGGCCAATTAAGTTAATAACAAGAAGGGCTCAATTGTGGTCCTAAAATGATTAAAACTAATAATAACATTTTTTCTCTAGCTAAATGGGCCTTGTAATAACTTAAAACCCTAAACCCCATTAAGAGCCTTGTAATAACTTAAAACCCCAAACCCCATTAAGACATTCGTAATAAAGATAAAACAAAACCCCTAAGAGGTATGTGGCGACCGTTAAGGTAAAGATGGGTTTTGACTGGAATGGGATTCCTAATCTAAGAAATATTAACCTAATTAGGATTCTTGCCCCAAGGTCTATAAATAAGCCTCAAATCCCAACCTAACCTCATGTTTTGCTAGAGGAATCGAAACCTAGGTAGTCGTGCGTGGGCGTTCATGCGTGAGAGGAGGCTTCTTCGTGTTGTCCCTTCTTTCTCTCATTTTAGTCACTTAAAGATAAGTCATCTCCCAGGCAAAATCCAATTAATGAACATGATAGGTAGAGTTTTAAGTGCTCTTTAATTTCATACTAGGATCATGGTGGCAAGAGATCCTTGTCAATATGGAACCACCGCCTACTAGTGACTATATAAGGGAGGTCTCAGTGGCCTCCCAAGGGGAGGAGGAGAATCCGGCTAAGAAGAAAAAGGGCAAGGGTAAACCCAAACTTCTCCCCCTCTCTTCTAGGGAAAAGTCTATCCATGTCCTTATGCCCTGCTTCCTGGGCACTATGAGAACCCCCCCAAAGAGCGCCACTCCGGCGGAGACCTCTTCTTCCCCCAGCCTTCTCTCTCCCATTGCCCTGGTGAAGCCTAAGGCCCATTCTATATCGGGGACCCCCTCCTCCTTATTCATGGCGTTTCTTGACTTGAGCATCGGAGGGTTCTCTTGGGAAATGCCCACCCCGGTGAGAACTTCTCTTGCAAGAAAGGAGTTCAACAAGATCCTCTCAAGGCGGACCCACCCTGAAGGTCCGATGGAGAGAGTTCAATAGGGATCTTTCACATCCTCCATGTAAAGATCTAGATGTGGGGACTT
This sequence comes from Amorphophallus konjac, assembly GCA_022559845.1. NCBI lineage: Eukaryota > Viridiplantae > Streptophyta > Magnoliopsida > Alismatales > Araceae > Amorphophallus > Amorphophallus konjac. The sequence goes on from CM040124.1 coordinate 315,988,399, forward strand.
TTCTGTCTCTAACAACAGCAGTGCTTCGTCCACCTATGTTGAGGATGCCGACGACCCCCTCTCTCGGCGAGCCTTTTAGAGTGAGATCTTTAGATCACCGCCAGGGCTGGTCGTAGCCTCAAATATGTCAAGGAGGCCTCTTCCCGTGTTGAGTCTTAGCCCCCTGACTCGGGGGCCTCGTTGCCTCCTCCGCTTGATGCCGCTCTGCGCCGACTACCTCATAGTGGCGCCAACATCGCCAAAAACACTACTCATGTCAGCCCACGCTCTTTGAGGTCTCGACCCCGCACTCGGAAGAAGGCGCCTCCCCCGCATGCTGGGGACATCCTTCCGTAATATCCATCTTTGATGCCGTCACCCTCACCCGGCTCCAGGATGATGGTAAACTATCACCCCCTCTTCGCACGAGACCGACCACCTCCAGTACGGAAGCTTGGCGCTCCGGCAGCATCCCCGAGGGTCACTCCTCTTTCCCTTTCTCAGACTTTGTATACAAATCTCTACCCTTTTTCTCAGGCTATGTAATCCAGCACGTCTGGGCCATTCTGTATCTTTTTATCTTCTTTTTTTTTCTCTTTTTTGTGAAATGAAAGACAAAATGTCATCCCTAACTATCTGGCTTCCTCTCTTCGTCCCTCCTCACGGGTCACCACCCTTTGGCTAAGATATGATCCCCCCATTCCCTACGACAAAGTCCTTGACCATCCAAGAGTCCAAAAAATTTGCGAGTTATACAACGCTACAGTTTATTTTCAGTAAGACTTATTTTGTATTGACTTAATGTTGGCACCTATTTTTTTTCTCAGAATTTTTATCAAAATGCAATCACCCACTTTGATCTTCAAACTTTCTTACACTTACCAATATAGTTCCTCGTTATTCTTCTGCCATCTCATTTGACATTATTTATTTATATCATTAAGGAAGTGAAGATGTTGTCTTAGATCAATAAAAACGTAAATTCCAATATTCTCCATTAGAAAGAACACGTAAATTTTTGCTCAAATCAAGTCATCTAAAAAAATTAGTTGTCATTTTTAAGGTCGGAGAAGTCCACGGGATCACAATGATTAGTCTTGATCTCATCTAGTTAAGAAGGTAACACGACGACTTGGTTGGCCACAATGCATTCAACAATTGCGGCCAATCTGTCCCTTCGCTTCTTCCCCTTCCTCTCTCTCATCATCGTCATCATCAGCAATGGGCAGCCTCCTTCTCAACCCCCCCTGGTTCATCATCTTCTCCTCAGCCTCTCTTCAAGTGAGGGTTTTCCAATATGTTGTTGCTTGGCCTTTCCTCCCTCTCTTCTTTTTTTTTTTGTCCCTACCGGTATAGAAGCAAATCAGCTTTGATTTAAATGTGAGAAAATTTCCTAGAAATATTTAACAATAATTTTAACATAGGTTACTTCTTAACATATAACTCTACGTATATGTTCTCCACGAAGAAGAGAAAATAAACTATCAAGCACGAATTCTTATCTGGAAGTAGTGTACTCTTCCACACATAGGTATTCATATGACATCAAAAGAGCTCTCTCTCTCTCTCTCTCTCTCTCTCTCTCTCTCTCTCTCTCTCTCTCTCTCTCTCTCTCTCTCTCTCTCGCATCGGGGGTGCATAACATCATAACTCTACATATATGTTCTCCAGGAAGAAGAGAAAATAAACTATCAAGCACGAATTCTTATCCAGAAGTAGTGTACTCTTCCACGCATAAATATTCATACGACATCAAAAGAGCTCTCTCTCTCTCTCTCTCTCTCTCTCTCTCTCTATCTCTCTCTCTCTAGTGCATAACATCATAACTCTACGTATATGTTCTCCGAGAAGAAGAGAAAATAAACCATCAAGCACGAATTCTTATCCGGAAGTAGTGTACTCTTCCACGCATAGATATTCATACGACATCAGAAGATCTCTCTCTCTCTCTCTCTCTCTCTATATATATATAGAGAGAGAGAGAGAGTTAAAACTGTTTCAAACAATGTATTCATAATGTTATGCATTTAAGAGTAAGGCCCACAAAGTTTTATTAAATAAATATTAAAATTTGGGAACATATGATTCAGAATAAGTAGCGCATAAACCCGTTGTAGATATAGTAGCAAGAAGAATAGACATTTTCATAACTGATATATATTAAGGACATGTTTGTTTGTAAAATAAGATGTTGATAATCTGGATACCAACATATTATTTCTCTTATTATGTTTGTTTGCACGAATTTAATATTCTAACTTGTATTCGGGTTAAGGGTCAATATCTGAATTAAATTTATTCTAATAAAAGAGTGAAATAAGTTAATTTAGATATCGTCAAAATGATATTATTTATTTTTTGATATATCTTAACCCCAATTATGGTATCTCATCAACCTATTTCATAAACAAACATGGCTAAGAGTTTATGGGTGTAAGTAGCCATGAGTTGGGAGTCAAATTTTTTTCTATTGCGAGTCAATTCGTTTGATAGCGGAGTTGAATTTGAGCTAAGTTCTTGATTTTTTTAAAAAATATAAACAAGATCTTAATTATGTTCCAATTCATCTTGCCCAACAAAGATAAGTGGCTTAAAATGAGATTATATGATTCATGTCTGCAAGGGAACGTCCAACACAACTATTAACAAAGGTTAAAATGAAGAAAACAATAGCCTAGGGGACTCTTGATACTAATCAAGAGCTAAACATATAGCCATATACTAATTAAGTCTAATCTAACATATTCACGGACGTAGCTTAACAAAAACAAGATAGACTTAACCAGTTTGTTAGTACCCATTTTCTCTGATGAGTACACCAGTCCACTTGTGTTCCTATGCAAGTTTTTGTGAAAAGATAATTGGAGTACACTTTTTGTCCCAACATATCTTTTAAAAAACAAAAGATCTGGGTAAATTCTAAAATCATGATTTGATCACACACATTGAAAAATGATATGGATATATATATATATATATATATATATATATATATCCTCATTTAGAGTGAATTTTGTACGCTAAAATTGATATTTCTCTTATATATATATTTTTTAAATTCAAAAGATTAGGTTAATTTGGGATCTTTCTCTGATGAGACCCAAATTCTTGGGGGATCCTGACTTGAGGGCAGATTTGAATATAGTTGCTCGAATCAAGTACCTAGTGATAGGGGTCGAATGGAATGGACTGTTCTAAGTTCTAACATTTGTGGTCAAGTTGCAGGGAAGAAGAAGATAGAAGAAAAATAGGATGGAGGAGGAGAACGCAGATCAGCATTTGCCAAACGAATTTCTCAACTTTTTTTCTTATGTTGGGTCAGATCAAAACTGTCTCTGTGCATTTCTTTTTCTATCTTTCTTTACAAAAATCTCCGTCCTCGGGCACTTTCAAATTTCTTCCTCCAATCGTCTTCCTAATTCCCAGTAACATAAACCACAATTCCACAGCCTTTCGCTGCTGCTGCTGCTTGCTTGCAATGGTGATTGTTGATGGTGGGGAAGAAGAAGAAGAAGAAGAAGAAGAAGAAGGAGATGCTGCTGCAGGAGTAAAGGAGACACCTGTTTGCTGCTCCTCCTCAGAAGGGGGTGATGTGGGTGGTCTTGGAGTCGTAGCTGGGGAGGTCGCCGCCCTTGGAGATGCTCCTCAGGATCTTGAGCAGGTCGCCTCCCATCAGCCGGGCGGCGGGGGAGCAGTTGCTCTGCATCAGCAGCAGCACCTTGGCCAGTCCCCCGCCCGCCGCCGCCGCCTCCTGCGCCCGCCGGTCCCGGAGAAGGTGGCACACCGTCCAGAGGACCGCCACCGCAAGCTCCGCCGCCTCCGCTGGAACCCGCGTCATCCTCCCCACGACCGCCGTCACGGCGGCGGGATCCGCGCAGATGGCCGCCCTCCCCTCCGTGCAGGTGGACGCCGCCTCCATCAGCCTCAGCGCGCTGTCCACGGCCGCCGCGGGGGCCGACGGCCGCGCGAGGAGCCTCCCCAGGGCCGGGACGGCCCCGAGCGCCACGATCCGCGGGCGTGCGCGGCGCGGGGAGGAGACGGCGGCCAGGCCGGCGAGGCCGGCGACGATCGCCCTCGGTTCTGCTGGCTTCACTCCCTCCTCGTCGGCCGCCAGGCGGAGGAGCTCCGCCAGCATCCCCTCCGCCTCTGCGATCTGGAGCTTGGCCTTGGCGCCGGCAGCAGCCATGGCTTCCACGAGCCACGCGGCGGCGATCCTCGACTCCAAACTGCCCTGCCTGAGGACGGCAACCAGGGAGGGCAAGACGCGGAGGTCGGCGGCCGACGCGTCGATCTGGACGACGCCCTCCTTCCGGTAACGAAGGACCGCGCAGAGGACCCTCACCGCCACCTCCATCGCCTCCAGCTCGACGCCCTTCCCGAGAAGGACCCCATGGAGCGCCGGGAGGCTCGCCGCGTTCTCCACCAGCTCGCGAACCCGCGCGACGTCGCCCGCGACCTCCAAGAGCTTGCGCAGGGAGGGGAGGGGGTCCGCCGCGGACGGCAGGCCGCGGACGAGGGAATCGGCGTTGATGGGCGGGGGTTGCTGCTGTCGCTGCTGGTGGTGGTGGTGGCGGTGGAGCGACTGGGCGGACCAGAGCTGGATGAGGCGGTGGAGGGTGTGGTTAGGGACGAAGTCGGTGGTGGGGAGGACCTGCATGGTTGCGGGGCAGGTGTTGTGGCCGGTGTCGAGCCAGGTCTGAATGGAGGAGCGGTCGTAGGTGACGCCGGTGCAGAGGCTCACCGGCGACCTCATCACGTCCAGCGAGATGGGGCACCGGAAGAAGCTCGGCACGTTCACATGGAGCTCCTCCCCGCCATTCCCCCTCCTCCTCCCCCCCATCTTCCCACTCCCTCCCTCTCCTCCTCCTCCTCTCTCTCTCTCTCTCTCGCCAAACCCACCCCCACCAAATCTCTCTCTCTCTCTCTCTCTCTGGTCTTCTTCCACTGCTGTAAAGATGGATGGGTTGGGTGGGGGAGGAGAGAGAATAAAAGGGGGGAGGGAAGATGTCAAAGGATCGCTGACGTCAGATTGGACCTTTCTCTTTCTTCGGTTACTTGGGGAGGTGCCGGTCAACAAGAAACGCGCCGGTGGGGTATTATTTACCGGATTGGTGGGCCAGATTAATTGGGTTTGGGTTTAATTGTGTGAGGAGGTGGAATTGAGTTACGTTATTTATTATAAATGGGTGGGAGTGGGACCCCGCGGTTGCGCCCAACTGAGATGGTGGGCCGAGAGGATGGGCTAACCGGCCTGAGCTGGGTTTCTCTCTCTCTCTCTCTCCCCCCTCTTTTTTAAAGTGGGAGTCGTAAAGGTGGGCCCAGCGTGCGGACTTCTTCCGTTTTTGCGTGTGTAACACAACCTTTGAGAAATAGTGAGAAGTTCTTCGACGAAACAATTGATTTTAGGTTAACAAGGAGATTTTTTTTTTTTTTTTTTACATATAACTCTCCCCTGCAAGTTCATGTATCATGTACAGGGTTGATCGACCCAACCTACCAAGTCAGTCAACCCTCGTGAAAAACTTAAGACATTGGTATTTATAGTCCATTGGACACGTATCATGTATACCTCCCCTTTGTTGAAGCTGAAGGGGTTCATATGTGTGTAGTACCCTAATCGTGTAGAGGGATTTTTATGTGTGATCTTTTTTACGGGGGTTTCTCACACAAGGCCCTAATCTTTATAAGGGTTATTTGCAAAAAAAATCGTTTGAAAAGAACTTGGAGATGGCCAATTTTGAGTTGTACTTTTATCGTCGAAATTATTCGAGCTCATTGGATTGAGACATCTAACTCAAAATTTTAAATTGTCTGAGTGGATAGTACTCCACTAGTTATTATAATCATATTTTATTTTAATCCGTGTTTTTAACACGGGACTATTCAACACAACTTCTCGCGTGTATGTCGGTTTCATGCCGATTTTAGACTCGTCATGCGGACTATTACAAACATGGGATGCACCCCATATCATAATCATATGGTTTGATATTATATTAGAGTTTATTAGATCGAGCTATCTAAATCAAAATTTGTAAGTTGTTGAGTGGAGAAGATTCCACTTTTATAATCATATTTTATTTTAATCCGTTTGATTCCAATATGGGACTATTCTAACAAAAATTGTGAGTTCCACACTTCCACTATTGAATGTTAATCTTTCACCCGTATGACTTTGGATTCTCCCGAGGTAAATAACAGAAAATAATACGGTGGAAGTAACAAAATGTTTGGTAGAAGCGATATAACTAATAATGGTGGGTCCATCCAAAGGGGGGTGTAGGTGTTAGGTCTGATATTATCTGAGTTTTTCTGGTAATTAAGGCGATATAATTATCTGGGTCGATGTTGGACTCTCGAGGGGAGGGAGGACGTGGATGATCCAGACCCATTTGGAGGTGGAGACAGGTTTTTCTTTTTTCATCAGTAAAATTCGAGGATTGACAAAGTAAGTCCGTTGCATTTTACGTCGTTCGGAGGTAACGTGCCTTCCTACGTCCACGGCCTCAGTAGAATTCCACTAGGATAATCACACACTAATCACACACAAAGAAAGAGTTCACACCCTTTTATACAAGGAGATTAAGGCGTCATTAGTCAGGGTACCAAAGATAATAATGTCCTTGTTAAACATAAATCCTCTTCCGGAGTTGACGCATACATTGCTCTGAACCTTGGTCATGCATACTTTCCTGTCACCAAGGATGCTCTCCTGAGGCCGTGTATGGTCCCCAGAGACTGCATATGCTCCCCCGAAGAGTTGACATCAAGTTGCCTTGAGCTCGGACTGCATTCTCCTCTGACACCAAGGATGCTCTCTTTAGACCGTGGATGCTCTCCAGAGACAGCATGTGCTCTCGTGCGAGAGCGCACGAAGACGAGTTCGGGCTCCACACTTAACACTGGTTTCACAATTCTGATGCAAAATCACACGTTAATGAACTGTATGTATGCATCTGCACATACATGTACATATGCACGTATTTACGTTCGGGAAATCACCCACGAACAAGTGCTGGACACAGAATAATCTTAATTTGGAGGGTTTCTGTATCCACTGAAACAGTGGGGAGAAGTTCTTCTCATGTGCCTGGTGACACAGATCTAGTGCTGTACACGGCACTTCAGTTTCATCTTGCCCCATGACTTTTAATAGTGTCTTCCTCTCTTCCTTGCATGGTCCCATGGAATGGAACTCACGGAAGCTTTTCACACGGCTTTGTTGGGCATATTCCTCTTGAAGTCTGCTTCCGCAGAGTGGAGTGCACTGTCACTGTGAGCTGGAGAGCCACAGCCTAGGAGTCTGCATCCTCCTCCTTTTTTTTCTTTCTTCAATTTCTTTCACAGAAAAGAAGAGAAGAAAATTCCACCTATCTTCCATTGTGGGCGCACAAACGCATGTTCAGACGGAAAGAATCATGTCTTGGCCGAGGCAAGAACGAATCTTGGGCACATGTTTGAGTAATTTACATCACTAGGAACGTAAAAAGACCACTTCAAAATAATTTATAATATTATAACCATAAAGATATACGTTTTTTTTTATTTTTATGATGTTTTATGACATGTTCCGGCACACCATGCTAACCATACTTTGGATGGGCACGCGAATGAGATGGATATGTCGCACTTGCTAACCATAGTTGTAGTGTCATGAATAAAATAACCTTTGTCAAAGCAAATTAAGACTGTTATGATTGGTGATGACCCACCTTTGTTGGTCCCTCGATCACTGAGTTAGGCAGTTTAATTCTCTCTTCAAATACCGTAATTACCAAACATTCAAAAGCTTTCAAAGATTGATACATGATATTTTATGATTCACAGACAACGCCAACAGAAAAAGTGGTATTTCATGTTACGATTCTGCTGCTCGTTCAATGGCAACTTCTTTGAGTGGTTCAGGCATAGCTTTTGACGTTGGCAAATCAACGAGCATATTAGCAGGGGCGAAGTACATGTGCAGTGACATCATGCAGATGATGATACCCAAGAAAAGCTGGAGAGTTGGTCTAAAATAGAAAAGGAAGATAGACAAAACCATCGTCAGTAGCATTGCCATCGACGTTGAATATACCTTTACTATGTTGTCTACATATTTCAGATACTAAGATGATCGCCATGACATCCATTGCAGATTTGATAACTTCCGCTTTAGGAACAGCCTGAGTAGGATTCCAGTTGTGACGATTTTCAGGTTATCCATTATCTGATATGTTCCACATAAGTCAAAGTTGCAAGCTGAACATTAGTGTGGATTAGGTAGATGACAGAGGATTTGGAAATAAACGGATGCTCTTCCTCTCAGTAGTCATCCTTGGGGGATAACAACTTTGACACTCCTTCCAAAGAAGAACTCTGGATACCACAAGCTCGAAGACTTCAGCAAGAAATGGAACAGTTGCATAGTCATATCTGTACCCGCCATTACTTTGAGAAAGTGTCGTTAAAATTCCCTGCGAGCTGGTGAGGAGAGTGAGCAGCGCAGCCACGAAGTACCACTGCATCGCGCTTCACCGCCCCCCACCCCCTCCCACCAACCCACGCGCACACTCCGGCTCCTCTTCTTCCTCCTCTTTCCCCCGCCGCGGGAGGGAGATCTGGTGAAGCCCGACCGAGGGCTGCTTCCGGGAGTGGAAGGTGGCGATGGGGGAGTTCTTTGCAGGCTGGAGATCGCTCTCCCACTCCCTCCCTCCCTCCCTTCCTCCTCTGGCCTCATCGTCCTCTTGTTCTCCCCTACGTGACTTTCTCTCCCCCCTACTATCTGCTCACCGTGAAACCCCCTCTCCCACTCCCTACACACAACGGCAAAGCCCCCTACAGCCAACCGCCTCCGGCCGCCGTTGGCTCTGCCCAGCCGGTCCTCACCGGCTTCTCACCCGTCTCCCTCCGGTCCCCTCCGCCGCCTCCCATACCCCTCCACCTCCGACCCCCCCTCCGGTCTCCCTCCCCCTCCGGCGGTCTCCCCCTCCCCTTCCTGTGTCACCCTCCCCCTCCGGTGGACCGCCCCCCTCCGGTTCCCTTGGCCTCCGATCCAGAGAGAGAGAGAGAGAGTGTGTGTCAACGGTCAACAAGATTATTTTAATATTTTTTCATATATTTGATGAAATATTTTACAGAATATTCTTTCTTTAAGATGGAAGTAAACAACATAGATTCATTTATAAAATATTAATAATTATAGAGACTATTAAAATAATAATCAGATTTAATAGATTAATCGATAATTTATTAAATTTATAAGGATTAATATGTAAAAATCTTTTTAATAATTCGGTTAAAGTCCACGGTGAAGATTGGCCGAGACTAGCGTATGGAAACCCAGCAAGCAAATGCTCTGGTTTCTATTCTTGCTATTCACAGCCACCCTGTTCTCACCCACTCCATACCACGTTAGTCGGTTCGATTATCATTATTGCTCTTGTTGGTTGGGTTGGGACCTTTGAAGAGGGGGATCTTGTTCTTGACTCGCCACAAAAATATTTGATGTTGACCATCATCACCTCGAGTAAGGTGGTCGTTTTAGTCTGAGAAGGTTGGTAGGGGCACTGTCCATTCCTACAAACCAAAGATGTGGTGTGGAGTCTGAGAAGGTTGGTTTGGCCACTATTTTAATTCCTACAAACTAAAGACATGGCGTGAAGTATGAGGCCGTGAGCCTAGAGAGAGAGAGAGAGAGAGATGGGTATGGATGTACAGGGAGAGAGAGAGAGAGAGAGAGAGAGGGAGATCTTTTAGGGCAGCCTTTTAAACTTTGTTTTGGGTTCATATTAGCCGATGATTACATATTATTTTCATTCATGGTTCTTACTCCTCAAAAGTTTATAAAGACAAGCCCAATCACATACCCATCTTGTTGATTATTCCATTATCCACACGGCACTCTCAAGTCCCAATTCATGCTCCTCATTTGCTTCTTTGTGGAGCTCACTTTCATACGTCACATCCCTGATAAATAAATAAAAAAAATGTGTGAACTAACTTGCATGAAAGAACTTCGAGTACCACAGGATAGAAGGCTACTCTGGGAAGAGCTCTTGTCTGCATGGGTGAGTTCAATTGTACAACTAGATCGAGAGTTTGAAAGGAGGGGTGGTCGAAGGTTCTGTGTGTCTCAAGCCGCTCGAGATTTCACAGGATGGATAGATGATGCGAATGCAGTTGACTTCCATTGTACAAGATTTTAGCGAGAGTAGTGGCTAACAAATTGACAACATTTGGTTGCCCAAAGCTAGCTTATTCTGTGAAGAATCACAGAAAAGCCGAGGAACTTGGTCCTATTTAAAGTAGACATGAAGCTGGCCCATGGAGTGGGGTTTTATTGATAAAGTCCTTATAGAATGGAGTGGGGTTTTATTGATAAAGTCCTTATAGTCTTGAGATTTGGAGATCGGAGACGTACAAATTTGGGGTGTCTCATTTGAGATATATTCCTCGTCACGTCGGAAGTGACTAGAGTTTTATCTTTTTTTTACCAGTAAAAGGGTCCTTAAAGGAGAAGACTTGGGTCTTACTTATAAGTACGTGCCCATCTTTGTAATTTCCAATATGAGATCTTTTGAGCTCTCTTCTTAGGCCTCTACATAGACCTACAGAGGTGTTTAATCTAGTCATGCGTTAATAGTGTTAGGGACTTTTACATATATACCCTCATAAATATGTGTTTTTACATTTATACCCTTAATCTAAGCATATTATCATATATACCCTTGATTTAATTGAAATGTTGTGGTTATGCCCTTATAGTTTGCTACTGTCAACGGAAGGTGAATATTTCGTGGAATATGCCATCTACCATCATGAAATGTCTAAAACACCATTCCAAGAGAGAGATAGAGAGAGCCCTCCCCCTCTCCCCATCACTGCCGGCGTCCCCTCCCCCATCTCGCAACAGTCCCCTCACCGCCGGCACCCCTTCCCCCACCCCCCACCACACCGTCACCTCCTCCCCCCTTCCTCTCATTGCAGCCCCCCTCTCCCCGTCACTGCTGGCTCCCCCTCTCCCCCCTTCCTCTCACTGCAGCCCCCCTCTCCCCGTCACTGCTGGCTCCCCCTCTCCCATCTCGTAGTAGAGCCCACCCCCCCTCACCGCAAGGCCTCTCTCTTTCCCCACTCCCCCATCACACCGTCAGCTCCCCCCTCCCCCTTCCTCTCACTGCAGCCCCCCTCTCCCTCACCGTCGGCACCCCCATTGCTGGATCCCCCTCTCCCCATCACTGCCGGCATCCCCTCCCCCCTTTCCCCCATCTCGCAGCAGAGCCCACCCCCCCTCACCGCCGGCACCCCTTCCCCCACCCCCCCACCACACCGTCAGCTCCCCCCTCCCCCTTCCTCTCACGGGCGAGCAACAACCCGACCACCCACCAAGATGACTCTAAGAGGGCAGAAGATGAGTGACACAAGCACCGGGCAATCTAGTGTGAGACGTTCACTAAATATGATGGAGTGTTACGATATGCCAGAATGTTATTGCCGAAAGAGGTGCAGGTTACACATCTCGAATCAGGAAACAAGTAGAGGACGAAGGTTCTATCGGTGTGCCGGTTGGAAGATATGTGGTTCACAATTTATTTGATGAAATGTCCCTGAGAACTACGACACCATCAATTTTAAACTAATAGGACAAGGTAATGTACTTGTTTGCAAGAGGACAATTGTTGTGGTTTTTTTGTCTGGGTTGATGATGCAGATCATAATACTGTCGATTTGAAACATCAGTTAAATTCCATGGAGTCATTGCTTGAGAAGAAGTTAATTTTGCTTGAGCGAAAGATTGACATTCTACAAGCGAAGGTGGACCTGACACTGGCAACAAATGATAGAGCCAATGAATTATGCCTGAAAGTGTCTCTGAAGAGACCGTTCTTGTGCCTAATAGGGCTGGTACTCTTGTTCTATTTCTGTCATAGGATTTAAAGTGAAGGGTACTTTAAGAATGGCATATATACACATTCCATTTTTATCCTGGGCTAGGGGATTATACCTAGAGTGTTGAATCTCTTAATGTAACGGGGAGCAAGTTTAATCATCCTTGTAATGGGGAAGAAGTTTAATCTTCCTAGTAATACAATGTCTACGTTTTTCCAATGTGTATATCACTACAGTATCAAAGCAGGCGTAATGTCTTCCAGTACACACTTGCATAGTCCACGAATAATTTTGCTTCAGTATCAATAATTTCAGAAAATCACAGTAGTACAACATCAATATTATCATCCGTACACCATGGATTCATCATTTACTTGTAGGTTGTTGTCCCAGGCAAATAGCAAATTGATGTGAACCACCTAATCACAGGATTTAAACAGAACCTTGGAAAGATGGGTGTCGACCCTTGTTCAACAAGGTTCTGTTGAAATCCTCTGGGTTCAAACGTGTTGATTCTAAATGGTCATCAAGAGGTTCCCAAACCGTAGCCGTGCCTTGCACAAATCGCAATGTCTTCCAAAACACACTTGAATAGTCCATGAATATGTGCTGCATAAGATTTGGATAAACTGTCCATGCAAAATAGTGAAGATGGGTGTTGACCCTTGTCTCATCTAATCAAAACACCTTCTAAATGTAGCTGCCACCATGGGAGTTTGCTAAATGAAACAGTGGCTTCTGATATTTGAAAGAATTTAAAATCTAGCCATGCTACAATGATAGGAAGAGAAGTGAGCGGATCCAACATATACCGTACTAGTGGTACCCCTCATAATACTAACATGGGCATTATCAATCGTTGCAGCAAGAAAACCAGATGCTGTAGCGTGCACATGATTGAATCTTGCAAGCCATCTGTGAATGAAGTTATATTATGAGTTACATAGGTCTTCTTCATGCATCTATATGCATTCCATCTGAATGGTTAAATCTTTGATTCCAGCTTCATGTAATCTTTCTGATACTTTCTTCCTAAGAGAAACCCTGTCAGAGTCTACTGAGACATGAAGATGAAGAGTCCCAAGATGGGTGTCGACCCCTGGGAAGATGGGTGTCGACCCTTGTTCAACAAGGTTCCCATTCCCATTACAAAATAGAACTCTGCAAATTGATGTGAACCACCTAATCACAGAAAAACTCATCCAATCAAACACATACAATTCCCTTCATCTCTCAACCTTAAATAAGAAATTTCATTATAAAGAATGCCTCTAAACAGATCCAATTCCTACAAAATAGGAATTACAATTCACAAAAATAGATACAATTTCCAACAAGAGTTCCTGTAACGACCCGAGAATCCGATTACCGGGAAGGCCCGATAACCCGAGACTCGCACCGCCGCCCACGAGCCGGGAGGGCTCGGAATGGCTAAAAGGAGTGTGGAGGCACAAAGAAATAGGAAATAAAGCAGGATAACTCAACAAATAACAGAAATAAATAAACAACTACAACAGAGTCCAGTCCAACAGAAAGTACAGTCTAAAGCAGTAAAACGTACCACATGCCAAGTGAACACTCGGCCCGGCAAGCTGGAAACTGAGAACCTCCGCTCTGCACCCTCGAACCTCGAGGAAGAATCACCACACCTGAAAAGTAGGGAATGAGTCTCCAAAACAGAGACTCAGCAGGGATCCCGCGGAACCCCAACCGGAAATAACGGCGGTAGCGGAAAGGAAGCTACAACTACAGCAGGAACAGCAAATCGGTGGCCGGTCAAAACTCGGCACTACAGCTACTCCTACTGCCAGAAGGCAGACCTCGATCACGCAGTCGAAGCTATCGAACCACGCTAGTACCACCTACCGAAGCAAGAACACACGGCAACCACGCCGTAGAGGCCTGTCCCCCGGACAGTCAACCAGGACACGCTGTCCAAGGTGCAACCCCGACCATCCGATCGCGGGTACCGCACAACAAGACCCAACCTCGGTAAAGCCACTAGCACTAATCTCATGACGCGAAAACCAACACACCCATCACGGCGAACCAACCGAAACTCAACGGTCAACACGACCGAAAACCCGAAGGTCAAGACACAGAAATTGACAGTCTGTCACTCCGTACTCGACAGGAGTACCACCCACTAGAAGCACAGCCGGTAGCGTCCCCTGACGTCTTACACCTCACCGCAGGTGAACCGCCTGACGTGGTAGGTCCTACCCGAGGCGCGAACACCGTACAAGTAACCACAACAAGTGACTAGCTGGGGTCACGTCCGTCGACGTGGGTCCAACCGCCCCCAACCACGTGTGCACACACAGACCACGTGTCCTTGGTCTGGCCCTCTGACCGGTTTTCCCCCGCAGCTGGACTCTGGCTAAGACGAGAGGCCTACGGTAACCGGTCCACAAACCGTCTCGAAAGGTGGGTGCCCGTACACCACTCCCAGGTGAGACCAGCACCTCGTACTGGTGGGCTACGACTAGTGGAGGGTCACTGAAGGAGTAGACTCCCAACTCAACGGAAAATAATGTCCGAATCCGATGACGTACGGGGACAACCCCGCGTACCGGCCCCCGTCGCACGGTGACCACAGTCGGAGAAGAAACAGGACTCACAGTCCACGGCCACGCACACACCGTGCACTAGAGTCGAGAAAACTCAAGTGGTGCTAAGCCACTGGACTCTGGACAGTCCTCTAGACACACTACAGCCAACGGTCCTTGAGTCACAAGACTCGGGGTCAAGACCGTTGCACGCAACAGCACAAGGCCGTCGATCTAGCCCAATCTCTAGGTCCAAAACCACGATATCACGAATACCGAGACAACACACGAGTTGCCAAGACCATTCCCTTGGGAAGGGAACGCAAGGGACAAAGGCCACTCACACGGGCCACACGGAAAACACAGAAGCACGATTCCCAAGGTAGCACGCAAGCCGCCACGACGATTTCCCATCTTGAAGCAAGCGGGAAACCTCCAGCCCCAGGCCGGACAACTGGACTCACAGTCCAAGGCCAAACACATGGCCCACACGGGAATCGCCTTCCAAAGGAACCCACGATATGCGGGGGAGACCCCACCGCACACACACCGACACACGGTGACTCGATCAAGCGTAACACAAGAGCCCGGAACACGTGGGGTCACCCGGACCCACCACACCTACGGGCACGCTAATCGAGGTAAATAGAATCTCCAGACACCCCAAAACACGGTCACGGAACTCCACTGGGTGTCCGAGGCACACACGGCCCAAGGGGAGCACGATCAACCGCAGACCGCCCGCCCCGGGCAGCCCGGCTGGTCCCTCCAACAACGCGCTACACGTGCATAGCGCGTTCAGCCAGAACGCGCTATACGTGCCTAGCGCGTTCAACACGAACGCGCTACATGACCATAGCGCGACCAGGCCAGGTCGCGCTATGATCCTATAGCGCGACAACCAGAACGCGCTGGGGCCGTAAGGCGCGACCCAAACCGCCTTACTGTTCATCTTCTCCGATGAACGCGCCCTATCGGGGCAGCGTAACCTTCAAGAACGCGCTACCCAAGGCTAGCGCGTTCTCAGTCCGTGCCCGAAAACGGTAGAAACCGCGGGAAAAGTCATGCCACGCCCCGTTCACCCCCAGGTGAAGGGGAAACCTTCCCCAAGCCCCTAGACATGCATCTAAACCCCTGGATCGCCCAAAAATACCATAAAATAGGAGATCCGGCTCACACCCCAAGAACATGCATTTTGCCCAAAACGCCCCGTTTAGCCCGCTCGGCTCACCACGGCCTACGAAACTCGCGGGAAAGGAAGTACACGGGCTGAGGGTCCATCTCCCTACCTCCACCGAAGATTTTGCGCACCGTGGACGCCGATCCACAAAGAAAACGCCGTTGAAGCCTCGCCGTTCCACGAACTCACGGCCGAGCTTCCACGCGCCTCCACCGCCTCGATCCTCGTCTGTCCTCGCCCGCATCCTCGCCCGCGCCACCTCCACCTCGCCCCCGCCTCGCTCCGTCGGCCGCCGGAGAAGAGAGGGGAGAAAGAGGGCGTGAGAGAAGAGAGAGGGAGGGAAGAGAGAAATGAGAGGGGGAGAGAGAAAAGGGTTAGTATATATAGGAAAACCCAAAAATTTGATAAATTCAAAAAATTACGAAAAATTACCTCCGCGATCCTCGGAAGGAACACAACGCAGTGGTACTGTCCCGGAGTCGTAGAACGCCACGGTTTGCCCTGCAAAGAGTTCCGAAGGCACATCAGGAAAAAAACACGTGTAAAGCACAAAATACACTCCGAGACCCACTACAATGATCCGAAAAATATCCAAAAAATCCGGGACATTACAGCCCTCCCCCCTTAAAGGAATTTCGTCCTCGAAATTCAGGACCAAGCACGAAGTCACAGGGGAAGAACACTGAACGAACTGACAACGCTGTCAGAGCCCTAGCATAGAAAACTTCGATTCTCACAAAACACCGATCCTGAGGGACACATCCAGACTTACAATCACGAATAACACCTCGCTCCTCGCGCCGAGCACACTGGCCAACAGAGCAGGCATATACCAAAGGACACAGTCCGGCATCACCTTAGACAACGCGAGAATCCACCATGGCGCCGCAGCCACGATCTCGTTCACTGAGGAATCACAACCCTCGACACGAACAACAGCTACCGATCCAACCTATGGTCAGCAGACAAAACGCACATCAGCTTCGCAGCCAGCTGACAGGTCGCACACCCTCCTCAAGGGAGCAACCAAAACAGAGCCTCCACCAGCTCAAGCAGTCCTCTCCGCAGACCGCAACCAGAACATCAGCTCAGCACCAAGAAACACCTCACACATGGCAAGCCGAAAGCCGGACATAACACTGTGCCAACTCTTGTCAGAAGACAACTTCGACAAAGTCCAGATCCCATCCGGAAAGGCACATCACAGAAACGACCACCAAAGGTCTCGCTGGCACACGGCTCTCGCCACGCTCGAGCCCCAACAACCAGCATCTTCTGTCTCTGAAAAGACCATCCACTAGTCACCAACTGCTCGTCAACGGGAAACCTCCGCTTGCTCAGCTTCTTCCTTCTTTCCTGGTCCTCGACCGGGTCCAAAGGAAACATTCCAAACCTCGGTAAACCATCCGTCGACTCATACACAGACTGATGCCGCATCTCGAGCAGCACTCCTCTCGGACACCGCATCCGAGCTCGAACATCGCTCCAACTCGACCCTCTCGGGGAGCACAACGAAACCGAATGATGGATCCTGGTGTCTTCAGTCATCACCTCACTGGACTCAGACTTACAGGGAAACCATCCCACGCTGGTCACCAAACCAGGGATAACAATTGCGACACCAACGTCCTATCGAGGACCATCCTCCGACGCCCATCTCACAAAAGGCCTCCGCCCACAGGCGTCACTCATCCATCTGGTCTCATCAAATCCTTCGGTCAATGCAAGTGGACACCCGCCAATACCGATTCCGCCCTTACCACAGAGCCACGGGACACCACCTGAACAGTGCTCACGGGTCCCTAAGCAATAACCATCTCACCGCCACAATCCGACAAGACCGTAGAACCAACAGACACTGTTGTGGTCGGTCACACGGTTAGGCTCATCAGCCACTCATAGCCGTCAACCGGGACCCATAGCCTGCCAGAGACCACATCCTTAAAGCACGATCTCAACCGAGGACACGATTGGGAACACAAGTCGGGCGCCAAGCCACCGACTCTGACCAACACGTCCTCGACCTCCGTCAGGCGACATCCTCAACAACCTCATCCAGGTCCAACACCGACGCCTGACACGGCTTCCATCACAGGAACATGGTACTCATGCGGCGCACTAGCCAGCACTTTTCCCAACACTCCAACTTGCCAGTGCCAACAACCATAATACCTCGAGCAACGGCATGGCAACAACACGTTTCACACCGAGGAACCAATCCTCCGATGCTCAACGTGAACTCAGGAATTCGCCCGTAGCAACCAACACTACGATCCTGAACCAGTGGGTTATGGGCCCACCACGCTTCCGCTGCGCACTCAAATCCGCGCGCACAACCGAGAAAGCAAACACCGCCCACCTAGCACTCGTCCTTCCGGAACAGCGCCAGCACCCTCACACGACAAGGGAATGGGCACAACTTCTCACAGGCAACCACCCTACCAAGACAAGGAGCACGTCTCGCACGGACTTCATGGCACACAAGGCCAACCAATCCGAACACACAATGCAAGACGATGATCCTTAGCCGAACGCAATCTCTCCAACCAAAGGAGAAACCAGCACACTTCGACCAACGGAAGAACTCCACGCTCGACCTGACCTCGAACCTCGCGCACACTAGAAACATCACCATCCAGTACCAAGGAAAACCATCACTTCCATCAGGTCAGCGCCTCCGACACACTCGACGAGTGTCACGTCGGACCACCATTACAGCACCTCTCGATGCACCACCGCTGCAATTCCTCGAACTGCAACACGGCATGCCAAGAGCCGCAACACGAGCCGTAACGACAACCGTCGACGCTCATCCTCAAGTCCCGAAACTCACCGCGGAACCTTCACACCTCAGACCAAATCCAAGGCGAACACACCCCTTCGCACACAAGAGCGCATGAGCAAGACTTACCGGGACACCACAGCCCAATCCTGCCTCGAAATCTGCAAAACAATCGGGACCGACACGTCACTTCTGACACCACAGAGCACGATAGGGACATCAGGCTCGACAAATCAGCAGCTCACCGAGAAGACATTCCGCTCACCGGAGCACACTTCTCGATCAGAACACCTCAGGGGCTGGACAAACCTCAAGCTGGAGTGGCCAAAACCGATAGCAGCTCACTCAGAGCACGCTCACGGCCACTTAACCAAGAACAGTCCGCACCAGCCACCTGACCACGCTGCAGGTTCCTTGAACGCAGCACCGCGAGCTCACGCCTGCCAGCAACCTCTGCCCAACGCAGCACAACCAGGGCCACCACCGATGAGGGAGAAGGCTCTCAACCTCGATCCTTAGACCCCATGCTGGCATGAAAGCCGCGGACAGCAACCACCTTCTCAGCGCCGCACAGCGCACTCAAGCTCTCAAGCGAGAAACTAGGCGGAAAACGAACACAAAACCCTAAGCCAGCTGCCGACTGTACTGGACCTTATGGACTCTGATCACTGCAATATTTCGAATTCCTATGTACGTCCACAACCACCGCTCTGATACCAGCTGTAACGACCCGAGAATCCGATTACCGGGAAGGCCCGATAACCCGAGACTCGCACCGCCGCCCACGAGCCGGGAGGGCTCGGAAGGGCTAAAAGGAGTGTGGAGGCACAAAGAAATAGGAAATAAAGCAGGACAACTCAACAAATAATAGAAATAAATAAACAACTACAACAGAGTCCAGTCCAATAGAAAGTACAGTCTAAAGCAGTAAAACGTACCACATGCCAAGTGAACACTCGGCCCGGCAAGCTGGCAACTGAGAACCTCCGCTCTGCACCCTCGAACCTCGAGGAAGAACCGCCAGACCTGAAAAGCAGGGAATGAGTCTCCAAAACAGAGACTTAGCAGGGATCCCGCGGAACCCCAACTAGAAACAACGGCGGTAGCGGAAAGGAAGCTACAACTACAGCAGGAACAGCAAACCGGTGGCCGGTCAAAACTCGGCACTACAGCTACTCCTACTGCCAGAAGGCAGACCTCGATCACGCAGTCAAAGCTACCGAACCACGCTAGTACCACCTACCGAAGCAAGAACACACGGCAACCACGCCGTAGAGGCTTGTCCCCCGGACAGTCAACCAGGACACGCTGTCCAAGGTGCAACCCTGACCATCCGATCGTGGGTACCGCACAACAAGACCCAACCTCGGTAAAGCCACTAGCACTAATCTCATGACGCGAAAACCAACACACGCATCACGGCGAACAAACCGAAACTCAACGGTCAACACGACCGAAAACCTGAAGGTCAAGACACAGAAATTGACAGTCTGTCACTCCGTACTCGACAGGAGTACCACCCACTAGAAGCACAGCCGGTAGCGTCCCCTGACGTCTTACACCGCACCGCAGGTGAACCGCCTAACGTGGTAGGTCCTACCCGAGGCGCGAACACCGTACAAGTAACCACAACAAGTGACTAGCTGGGGTCACGTCCGTCGACGTGGGTCCAACCGCCCCCAACCACGTGTGCACACACAGACCACGCGTCCTAGGTCTGGCCCTCTGACCGGTTTTCCCCCACAGCCGGACTCTGGCTAAGACGAGAGGCCTACGGTAACCGGTCCACAAACCGTCTCGAAAGGTGGGTGCCCGTACACCACTCCCAGGTGAGACCAGCACCTCGTACTGGTGGGCTACGACTAGTGGAGGGTCACTGAAGGAGTAGACTCTCAACTCAATGAAAAACAACGTCCGAATCCGACGACGTACGGGGACAACCCCACGTACCGGCCCCGTCACACGGTGACCACAGTCGGAGAAGAAACAAGACTTACAGTTCACGGCCACGCACGCACCTTGCACTAGAGTCGAGAAAACTCAAGTGGCGCTAAGCCACTGGACTCTGGACAGTCCTCTAGACACACTATAGCCAACGGTCCTTGAGTCACAAGACTCGGGGTCAAGACCGTTGCACGCAACAGCACAAGGCCGTCGATCTAGCCCAATCTCTAGGTCCAAAACCACGATATCACGAATACCGAGACAACACACGAGTTGCCAAGACCATTCCCTTGGGAAGGGAACGCAAGGGACAAAGGCCACTCACACGGGCCACACAGAAAACACAGAAGCACGATTCCCAAGGTAGCACGCAAGCCGCCATGACGATTTCCCATCTTGAAGCAAGCGGGAAACCTCTAGCCCCAGGCCGGACAACTGGACTCACAGTCCAAGGCCAAACACATGGCCCACACGGGAATCGCCTTCCAAAGGAACCCACGATATGCGGGGGAGACCCCACCGCACACACACCGACACACGGTGACTCGATCAAGCGTAACACAAGAGCCCGGAACACGTGGGGTCACCCGGACCCACCACACCTATGGGCACGCTAATCGAGGTAAATAGAACCTCCAGACACCCCAAAACACGGTCACGGAACTCCACTGGGTGTCCGAGGCACACACGGCCCAAGGGGAGCACGATCAGCCGCAGACCGCCCGCCTCGGGTAGCCCGGCTGGTCCCTCCAAGAATGCGCTACACGTGCATAGCGCGTTCAGCCAGAACGCGCTATACGTGTGTGGACGCGGATTCTTTTATGATATCTTTATCTATTTATTTAATTTGATTTATTGGATTGATTGGTTATTTATCGATTTATTGGTTCATTGGCGTGCCAGTCACCGTGGTGACGATTCTTATTGTGCGCTCGATCTGACTTGGTCAGTCGATTGTGAGTGATCGTGTCTGGACTAGAAGTCCGTCATACCCTGAACGCTATGACGTTAATTACGTCCTCCCTAAGGAAGACAACCCTCGATTAAACGCTAGAGGTCGGAGGAAGACAGCGGTAAAGCCGTATGCTCAAAGGAGACACAATTCATCTCTTTGAAAGACGTTAAATGTATTTGAACAGAACAGGGGTTTGTTAATTACGGGAGAAACCCGACGGCATATTCCCACCATCTTGGATGATGCCAAGTGGGGAATAGGAAACCACCCATGCAGCGGCAGGGTGGGATCCATAAAAGATCAGGTGTATACACATAACCCGGAATCCGGATGGGGACCGGCCTGATGTAACACACCTGGTACGAGTGCGATGTCTTATTAATATCCCCCTTCGGAGAACCATCGGAGATCACGCAAGGGCATAACTCCGTGGGCCAGCGGGGTTAGAAGAGAGTACCACACTCGATTGGTGGGGTATATGTAAATTTTGGCAGCATGTTCCCTCAACCTGGATTATGCCAAGGGAGGATAGGTCATCGTCCACGGAGAGCCGGGACAACGACCGAACAAAGATGGGCACCAGGCCCAGGGACATCTCTTGCCTTCATATCATTGATCAATATTCCCTTGGAACCCATCAGAACACATGTAATGACATGGTTCTTTGGGTTCATAAGGCAGCGGTGAAATCCAGATTCGGGACGAGAGCTGTAGGGGAGATCTTCCCCATTATTGTATCTCATCGAGACACAAGTGATGGTCTGTGAGTATCCCCTTAAACAGATGTAGGGGGAGATTAAGAAGTTTGAAGAAAGATGGTGCAGGGATGGGCCTTGGAATGGATTTCATTGACTGAAGGAGGGATCTCGGCGTGGCTTTTGATTGGCAAGAAGGAGCTCTCGGCGCGGCTTTGATATTGGCCAAAGAGGGGTCCCGGCCTAGAGGCTTTCGGCGGCCAAAAATAGGTCTCGGAAAGGGGTTTTCGGCGGCCAAAGAAGGGTCTCGGCCAGGGGTTTTCGGCGGCCAACAAGGGGTCTCGGCCAGGGTTCTATCCGGCCAAGAGAGGGAGGGAGGCCTCTCGGCCTGGAGCTTCTCGGCGGGCTCCTGGGCGCGCCGGAAAGGGGGGCGCCGAGAGGGGCATCATCAAGTTTTGGGCAAAAGGGACGTGAATGGCTGCGAAGGCAGAGGGGCTCTCGGCAGAGGGTTTCTCGGCGCGCTCCTGGCCGCGCCGGGAGTCTGCCGCCGGGAGCCTTGCACATAGCCTCACGTGGAAAGTATTTGTAACAGACTGGGTTGTCGTTTAGCAAAGGGGACAGCTCTCTCGGCAGAGGAGCTTTCGGCGGGGAAACTCGCACGCCGAGAAGGTGGGATTGTTGCAGGATTTCAGGGTTTCAGAGCTGAAATAACTGCCGCCGGGAGCCTTGCACAGAGAGTCATGTGGAAAGTGCTGTAACAGACTGGTTTGTCATTTAGCTAAAAGAAGGAGAAGGCCTCTCGGCCTTATGACTCTCGGCGGGGAAACTCGCACGCCGAGAAGATGAAATGCAGAAGGATTTCAGGGTTTCAGAGCTCAAAAACGATGCTCTGTTTAGATGTTTTCTGGGATTTCAAGCTCGAATTGATGCCGAGCCAGGAGTGCAAAAGGGGAGACTCATGGATGTTTCTATTAGAAGGGTGCCAAGGGAATTTGGACGATGGAATCAATGAAAGAAATCAGACCATCACCTGATCCTGTGGAGGGTTTTATCTATCTGTTGCAGGCCATTTGGGGGAGTCAAGAGATGACTGTCCTCCGACCCCTCCAGACGAGCCCAGTGACATTGAAAACCAGAGAAGGAGGGACTCTCAACGCAGAAACTTCAGGCCCTAAGCATTCAATACTTAGAATGGAGGACCCTGGGATCGGATCATCATTTATAAGAGCTGGACAGTCCAGGAAACCAAGAGACTGATATCTCTGGTTCCTAAACCGCATAAGGGGCTCGTCAGAAAACTCAGATTATATAGAGGAAACAGTCATTGAGATCGGAGAGGGAAGAGAGAACAAAACTCAATAACCCATTAGATGGGGGTAGGAGTCCTATCCTCGTCCCTCTTCGAAGAACAGACCCATACGATCGGCTCTGAAACCCAAGAGTCTAATCTATATTTCTTTCAGACAAAGACCATATACATAGAGAGACAGAGATCGGATATCTTGATCAATCAATGCCCAGGCGGGCCATATCGATGTTTCATTGCATTGCATAAAAATCTTACACTGATCATGAAAGAGAAATGCAAGACAGAAAGGTAAAAATCAAGGCCGGAACTCTCCGGCTACAGTTGATAAATCGAGAAAGGACTCGCTATATTACATCAGATAAAAGAAAAACATGGAGGAGGGGAGGGTGGAGCATTGACTCCTCTCCCTCCCCAGTGCCCACCTGGAGCTTTCCTTCTTCTTCTCTTCTCTGTTGGTTGAAAGGGGGGGTGGCTCTTGCTCTCCGAACGGGACTCCCTCTCTATCTTTCTATTGCTCTATCTTTTCTTTTTCTTTCTTCCGATCGATCCCCTTCTTCTCTCGATCCCCTTTTTCTATCTGGCTTGGCTTTTTTTTCTCTTCTTCTTCCCTCTACTTCCTCTCAGCCATCTCTCTCTTTCTCTTTCTTCGAAGGGAGGGGGTTTTATAACCCTTTCCCTCTTCCTTCTCGGCAGGCACCTTCACGGCGCGCTTGAGGTAAGCTTCCCAGCGCGCTTGAATTTGGTCTCTCGGCGCCAGTATCTGGGCTTCGACATGGGCTTTCGGCGCCACCTTCATATAGGCCCACTTGGGGTTTCTTTAAGTGTATCATCACCCCAAAGGGTTTATCATCTATGAAATATCTTGTATTGAAATCATGATTGCAATTTTCATCAGTCCGCAGTCGGGGTTTTATCAGTCCGTAGACAGGGGTTTCATCAGTCCGCAGATAGGGTTTTATCAGTCCGTAGACAGGGATTTCATCAGTCCGTAGATAGGGGTTTTATCAGTCCGTAGATAGGGATTTCATCAGTCCGTAGACAGGGGTTTCATCAGTCCGTAGACAGGGATTTCATCAGTCCGTAGATAGGGATTTCATCAGTCCGTAGACAGGGATTTCATCAGTCCGTAGACAGGGGTTTCATCAGTCCGTAGACAGGGATTTCATCTTATCAATATCGTCACTCGAATGACGACGAGCTCGGACATCAGCCTTAGTCTGGGAAGACCTCAGCCGGGTGCATAATCTGTGGAGACGATTCTTCTTCTGCTCTATCTTCTCAGGAGCCTTTACCATCTTCATCTGCCGGCGCTGGCTTCATCTTTATCTCATATTACTTCCGTCAGTAAGCCGACATCTGACTTACCCTGACATATCGTCTGTGACTTCTTGGACGAAGCAGTAGTACAGCTCTTCTTAAAGGGCTGGAAGATCTCATTAGTCGAGTGACTGCTGCTTTATCAGTGCTGCCGTCTGAGTGACATTGGCACCGGGCATCAGCTTTGGCCGACAAGGGCTTTTAGCCGGGTGAAAGGTTGATACGCTTCATCATTAGTCTTTCACTGTTGGTCAGATCTTCTTTTCAATTATGCTTCCACCCTTGTTCATTTTCCGGGTGTCAACAAATGCCCCCCACCTGCGGGCGGCGTAAGCGCAGAATAAGCGCCACGGGGGTTGCAGGTGTCTTTTACTATTCGAGGGTATCTTCCTCAATTTGTCTTCAATTCAGTTCTCAGACCTGATCATCTCGCTGTAACAGTATTCTGCACATCGATGTTTCTTCTCTTCATATTTTCTGTCATTATTTTCAGCATTTGGGGCTTTTCGGCCTGCAGGACCTCCCGGCGCGAAGCTTCTCGGCGCAGGGGTCTCTCGGAGCAGCCTGATTGGCTAGGCTCTCGGCCTGGACCCTCTCGGCGCGCCCTGGCGCAGGGGGTCTCGGCCTGGGGTGTTCTCGGCCTGGGAGCCTTCTCGGCGCGCCCTGGCCGCAGAGGGGCCTCGGCCTGGGGGGCTTCTCGGCCTGGGGTCTTCTCGGCCTGGGAGCCTTCTCGGCGCGGGGTCTTCTCGGCGCGCCTTCTGGCCGTCGGGGGGCTCTCGGCCTGGAGGTTCTCGGCGCGCGTTTCACCGCGCCGAGACCCCGGTCGCCTGGGCCCCTATTTAGGGCGCCGATGGCTCGTTTCTCTTCATTCTTCACCCGCCTTTCTCTTTCTTCAGTTTTTTTCCATTTCCTCTCTTCGGCGCGAGCCGTCTTCATCCTCTCGGCGGTGGCCGCGAGTTCTTCGTCCCGGGTACGATGTCTTTTGGGGATTTAATCCCTTTGCTTCTGGGATCACCCCCTCTTGGTTGGTGACTCCCTATTCTTTTTGGGCAGATCCCGAATAAGGGGAGATGCTGCCGAAATTTTTTATAGAATCTCATGCTGCAATCCTTATAAGACTGACTTTTAATCCACATTTCTTCTTTTGTTTACAGATATAGCAATGGCTTCTGGCTCTGCTGCTGCATCTTCCGGAGCTGTTGGAGCTAGTTCATCGGCCCAGCCAGACATATCTCGGGCCACAGTAAATTGGTTGAACGTGCACAGCTTGGATTATGGATATGATAGAATAGCTTCAGTTGACGAATCATCTGATTCTGAAACTGACACAGTGTCGACGGCCCGGGTATACTCCACGGCGACCGAGACATGCTTCAGGCGGGATAATAACTACCGGCCAGACTTCCCGAAGGATCGCCACTTGATGCCGTTCATCCGGACCTTCACAGTGGGTGGCTTGCGAGATTATCGGATAGCTCGCGTAGTTGAAGCTGCCATCCTTGCCGAGCGAGATAGCCTGAAGGAATCGGTGTATCGTAGCAAGGCCATATATCTTCCTGGGGAGAAGCGGGACTGGGTTGCAGTCCTTGGATTATCGGAGCTAGAACCGGAGAAGAAGCTGCTGACCCGGGCACCGGAGTTTACACCTGCTCGGTGGGACAATGCTGGCGGCCGAGTTCATAGGGAGAAGCCCGGCTATGGTATGTTCTTGGCACCTATAAAGTGGGGATATCGCGAAGAGCCCTTCGTGCTAAATTGTTCGGCCATTCAGTTCAAGTACCATTTGTCCGCTGGTTGGTTCGGAGACTGCAAGATCACTGACTCCCATCTATTCCGAGTAGGGGCAGTAGAATTTATTGAGTTTGTTCTGACGGAATATGCCCCTCTGCTGATCAGAGCGGGAGTATACCACAGTGTTTTTGCTTCCAGATTCCGATATCCCATCTCCAGGGGGTTATGCTGTGGGATGTTTGAAGTGTTCTGTCCTTTGTTCAACACTTTTTATACAGCAGAGGGTGAGACATCCCTAGACCTCTGGAGTTTATCACGGCTCTCCGGTCTGCCTATTGACGGTGAACCGTATGAAGAAGTCTGCTTGGCAGACTCCGAGAAAGACAGCTCTGATGGGGAAGGCAAGTATTCCCTTGGCTTCTCTTACCGATATCTGATGAAGGTCTATCGCTCCATCTGTCTGGCATATAGTAGAGGATCCTCCAAAGGCTATCATCCCCGAGAGAAAGGTAGCAAACTGAGGGTCCGGATCGGGCAGTGGCTCCAGTACTTCTTCGACGGTCCCCTGAAATATGCAGATTTCCCCTCCATGGGTCCTGTTGCGAGCAAGCAGATAAGAGCTCCCCGCTATAAATCGGCACTGCCATCTTCATTGCGCCATGCGGGCAAAGGCGGTCCCAACCCGGCAGGGGTAGATCCCATCACACACTGTGCAGCTTATTTCACATTCTGGCTGTGTACTTTTGCTCTTCCACAAGGGGACGAGACAGTCATTCGGCCAGAGGCCATATATCCAGCTTGTCAGATGGCCTGGGGGATGAAGCTGTCGCTCTGCCCAGTGGCCCTGTGTTTGATTTATAAATCTTTGGGGGACCTGCACAAGCATCGGACTCCCGTTCTTTGAGGACCGTGGGTCCTTTTCATTTCTTCAATGCCTGGGTCTGCAGTATATTCCCTGAATTAGCTCCGAGAACCTTGCAGGCGGATACAGTGTCACCCAGGATGATTGAATTTGCCAGCGCTGAGCCTGGTCCCTTTTATGATCAGCTATTTAAAATAAGGGGCCGACTGATAAAAGTACCAGTGGACGCCCCTGGCAGCATACATTTCTGGAGCTTGGCAGCAGGTTCAGCTCCATTGATTGATCCTCAAAGAGAGTGCAAGCTGGAGGAGATAGAGACATATATCCACCCTGTCTCAGGGGTCAACACTGCTCGGCCAATCTTGGAACCGGAGCTGGTGAGATGGGCCATGGCAATTCGGCCCAGTGTTTTGGTTTACAGAAAGGGTGGCCTGCTTCTGTTGGAGCCATACTATCGTTCGATTTGGGCGGAACTTTGGTTATGACCAGCACATCCCTACATCAGCTGCTCAATTTCCCCTGGATAGCAGGGCCAAGCATGGGTCCACTATCGTCGGCGACGGCCGGTTGTGGTGGGATTTCTATCATCGTCAGGACGATGCAATCTTCAGGGTGCCCACCGTCTCCAACCGTGTTCCCCGGGTAACATCAGAATATATTAAATGGTGGAACATTCGGACCGGCTTTTTCAGGGATGGCAGGGGTGCTTTCTGGGATGTAGCAGAGCGCTCTTTCCTGAAACAGCAGCCTGGGCCGGTGTTTGAAATCCCCGAGGCCCATCTGAGAAAGCTTTATTCGCAGAACCAGAGGGAGGCAGAGAACTATCTGGCCCAGCGTCGAGCTCTGAAGGAAAAGAATTCTGAGCCGCCCGCTCCTGTCTTTGCCGCTATTAACGAAGACAATTTCGTAAAGACCCTGAAACATTTGTGCCATATAGGAGATGATCGCTTGGAGGCACAACAGTATCCATTTCCTGTTGAAGAGCCGCTCCCGGCAGTAGCTCATTGGAGGGGTCCAGTTGATAAATTTCATCCGTATAGGACGTTTGTACGCCGGGAAGATAGAACTCAGACGTACTATAAGCAAACGTCCTGGCTGTTCATTCTGCTGAGTTTGCATGGATTATCTGCAGAAAGCCCGATAGCTGGCATTTTGAACAAGCCGCTGTTTATATCATTTCATTATGTCGATGGCTGGGGCATGGACCATCTTGACTTGTTTCGCTGCCTTGATTTTCATGGCCATAATGACCTGGCAGCTTTAGTGGAGAAATGCCAGATATTCGGCGATGTTTGCTGGCTTATCAAGGAGGCTGCTTCCCGCTCCAAAGAAGTGGCTTATCTGTACTGGCCGCTCTCTGTATTTTATGATGGACCAGCAGGTATAATCTTTTCCTTTCTGACTGCAGTGTTTTCTGTTTAGCATCTGAATTTTGCATCTATTGATCCCATCATCTTTCTGCCGTTCTTAACAGACCGGCCCGACATAAAGCGGCAGGGGCTCTATAGGAAGATTATTGCGCAGGTCGAGAAGCCCACTTACTTTGAAGTTCCTGCTGCAGCACCGACCACTACTCCCCTGCCTCCTGGCAAGAAGAGGAAGGCTTCTGCAGTCAAGGCTGCAGTTGGGAAGGTCAGGAAGGCCAAGAAAGCTCAGGCTCAACAATCGGCTTCGGTAGTGATGGACACCGGGACCCCTCTCCCTAACATTCCCTCATTTGACGAGTTCGAAACTCAGAGGGAGGCTGCTCAGGCATCAGTTCAGGGTAACATTAATATTCTGCCATTGCATTCTTCATTCTATCTTGCTGGGTTTCAGAGGAGTGTTTAAATCTGACCACTCCTTCTTGCACAGCCCAAGAGCCAGTCGCGGCGCCCTCCGAGGTGGGGACCAGGTTGCCCTCTCCCACGCCGACTAGTGAGGCGGAGGGTAAGCATGCCCTTTTCATCTTTTTCTGTTCATTTCAGCTACTTTTCATCGTCCCTCTCACAGGCTTTTCTTTATAGTGATGGCCGGGGAGGAGACTGAGATTACAGGAGCGGCTGGCGATATTACTCAGCCGCGGGAGGGTCACAAGACCCAGGCGAAATGGGGCCCGCTCCCGGAAGGCGCATAGTTACCCGGTCTTCCTCCAAGCAGATGTTAGAATTGATGGCCCCGCCCATGGACAGAGTAGAAATCTCTTCCGTAGCTCTGCGGCCGCTTCTGAGGCAGGTGGAGAAGAAGCAGATCTCAGCGGGAGCGATACGGAGGGTGCATCCAAACCAGAGGCCCCATCCGTATGTACCGCCATTGTTTTATCATTTACACCCCCCAAGCTGCTGGTGCCATTTTCTGGAGAGAAGTACCAGAAGAGTTCGCCGCTCTGGATACCGAGGCAGATATAACTCCTCCTTTTGTGGTTCATCAGCAGGGCTTTCTTCTTCCCTGCAGTCTTTTGAGGATATTGGCATCACACTAGAAGTGAGTCTTTTCCCTTATGGTTTCCTTTTTCCCATCTTTATCTGCTGCTTGACGCTGCATTGATCCGTTCACAGGAGTCCCCTGTTGCCATCCCGGCTAAGAGTGCAGCCGTTGAAGCCACTTTATCTGACACCCTGGCTATTGTTCCTGCTTCGGTAGCCATTCTTGAGATAATTCGCCCTGTGCCGTGAGGGTGCAGTCCTCCACAGACTTAGCATCGTTGGACCTGCGGAATGCAGGGGAAGGCCCAGCTCTCATCAAGGCTTTGGATTTCAGAGCTGAAATGGACCCAGCCAGGGGTTCTGCCTTTATACCAGCTGCAGTGATGACCATCGCTCCAGAATCAACAGTTCCCATAGTATCAGTCATGGAGAGCGAACCTTTGCCTCTTCAGACTGTGGCCCCCGCAGCCTTGACATTGCAGGTGCTGGGCACCGAAATGGAAGAAGGAGAGGTATCTGTTGCAGAACTGGGAGTATCGCCTATAACGGCCACGGAATCTGCTTCCGTATTTTCAGAATCTGAGGAGGAGATGCCTGAAGTTGCATCCGGGAGTGTTCCGACGGCCGCCTCCGAGGAGATGGAGGTGGAAGATCTCTCGGCCACGTCAGAGGTTACGGGCAGAGCTCAGTTGGTGGCTTCGGCAGACCTGCCGTCTTCTTCTTCGCAGCCGGATATCACCCTATGGGCGGATATAGACAGTGAAGTAACTTTTGAAGTAGCTCCTCTTCCTTCGCCTGGCTTCACTTCCCCTGAAAGTTTTGTCTGGCAACATCTGGGCATGCTGCGTCAACTGGTGGAGTCCCAACCTGGACTAACTTATTCACAGTTGAAGGAGATAGCCGGGCGCTTCACCGCCGGCTTACAGGCGATGGGATGTCCCACAGAAATATGGGCCCAGCGGGTTCTTTTGTTGTTAAAATTTGTTCATCGCCGGGATTTCTTGACACACATCATGTCGGACAGATTGGCAGCCTTGAAGTTGCAAAGAATGGAGTGCAAGTCCGAGCTGGCAAAGATGAACTCTATCCTTCAGGAGCGACAGCGTCAAATGCAGTCTTTGGCAGAGCGGGAGCATTTCGTGCGCGACCGGATAACTATCCTGGAAGCTGAACTGTCTGATCTCCGAGCTGAGCTGCCACAGCTAACAACTTCTCGACCGCAGCTCGAGGAAGAAGCAGCTTTATTAGAGGGGCAGGTGGCATCCTTTCGAGACCAGTCTGTTCGACTGCAGGAAGAGGAGGCTCGGCTTCATGAACTAGGAGCCGCCCCTTCTGTGGGTCTTCTGGCATTCGAGGATATCTTCCGGCAGCCATGAATCATTTTCTTTTTCTTTTCTTCTTCTCTCTTTTTTTTGGTGCTCTTTTGTGATACAATGTCCCCTCGGGGCCCTTTATGTACTCACTTCTTAATGAAAAGAAAAATTTTGCTTTATGTGTATCCGCCTTCTTTTCCATGTGGTTTTATCACTTCAGGGAAGTGGGGTAGTGGTTTTAGCAACCCCTCATGCGAATGGCTCGTATCTGGCAGGAGAGCGTCCACCCCTTCAGAGAAAGGATGGGGAACTCGCTCCACCGCGTGACGGCATCCGAAGAGGTGCTTAAACCGGATTCTGTTGGTAGCGGCAAACGTCCCTCTTGGCAATATGTGCTGTGAGGGAGACAATTTGCAGGAATGTGAAAGAAAGGGCCTTATCAGAATAGACGGAAAGTCTAGACTGGGTAGAGGTTATAGCAGGTGGGACGATTACAGGATATGTGGTTTTCATCAAGACAGACGTAGGGTCTGAACTGAATAGGGTTTTATCATTGATCGGGCGAAATGCCAGTCGATCAACAGCTGGTTTCATCATCGATATTGGGTTTATATCGATGCAAGAAGAGTTCATAAGTTTCTCCAGAATAGCCGAAAGGTCTACACTGAGTAGGGTTTCATCATTGATCGGGCGAGGTGCCAATCGATCAACAGTTGATTTCATCATCGATATTGGATTTATATCGATGCAAAAAAAGATTTATAAGTTTCCTCAGGATAGACGAGAGGTCTAAGCTGAGTAGGGTTTCATCATTGATCGGACGAGGTGCCAATCGATCAACAGTTGATTTCATCATCGATATTGGATTTATATCAGTGCAAAAAGGATTTATAAGTTTCCTCAGAATAGACGAAAGGTCTAAACTGAGTAGGGTTTCATCATTGATCGGGCGAGGTGCCAATCAATCAACAGTTGATTTCATCATCGATATTGGATTTATATCGATGCGAAAAGGATTTATAAGTTTTCTCAGAATAGACGAAAGGTCTAAACTGAGTAGGGTTTCATCATTGATCGGGCGAGGTGCCAATCGATCAACAGTTGATTTCATCATCGATATTGGATTTATATCGATGCGAAAAGGATTCATAAGTTTCCTCAGAATAGACGAAAGGTCTAAACTGAGTAGGGTTTCATCATTGATCGGGCGAGGTGCCAATCGATCAACAGTTGATTTCATCATCGATATTGGATTTATATCGATGCAAAAAGGATTCATAAGTTTCCTCAGAATAGACGAAAGGTCTAAACTGAGTAGGGTTTATCGCAGGTGGGACTTTGCCAAGAATGTATAGGTTTCATCAGAACAGTGATGGGTTTCATTGTTGGTGGGACATGCGAATGGGGGTATGTGGATTTTTATCAGGGCAAACGTAAGGTCTATCCCAGAAAGGCTTTATGATCGGTGGGGCATGGAGCCATATGACCGACGGAAGGTTTTACCAATGAAGGTAGATGAAGGTATCGTGCCGGTTGGCACGGAACTTTTTGAATTACCATATTACTGACCCAAGTGCCCTTTCGGGTTTTCACCAGAGCCAGCCCCCTCTTGCTTTTGCCCACGCGTCCTTTCGGATTTTCACGTGGCGGGGTACCCGATTTTGCCTGCAGTGCCCTTTCGGGTTTTCACCACAGCTGGGTTTTAGCCATTTTTGCCCTCGTTCAGAATGCCTGAACAAGACTGGCGGGGTATCTCTATTTTTAACCCCATTTTGTCTCTTCTTTTCTTCTCCCTTTCTCTTTTTTTTTTATTGAAACTTTGATTCTATAACTGATGGGCGCAGTTTGTGCATATGTCATCATTGATGTGGGTGCTAACATCAATGCAAGGGTTTCATAGGTCTCATCAGGATAGACGTAAGGTCTAAACTGGACAGATTTCATCGCTGATCGGGCAATGCGCCAATCAATCAGCAACGGATTTCATCATCGGTATTGGGTTTATACCAATGCAAGGATTTTTATAGGTTTGATCAGGATAGACGTAAGGTCTAAACTGGACAGGTTTCATCGCTGATCGGGCAGTGCGCCAATCGATCGGCAACGGGTTTCATCATTGGTATTGGGTTTATACCAATGCAAGGATTTTTATAGGTTTGATCAGGATAGACGTAAGGTCTAAACTGGACAGGTTTCATCGCTGATCGGGCAATGCGCCAATCGATCAGCAACGGGTTTCATCATTGGTATTGGGTTTATACCAATGCAAGGATTTCATAAATTTCATCAGGGTAGACGTAAGGTCTAAACTGGATGGATTTCATCACGGCGGGACGTAAAGAGATATGCGGGTTTCTTCGTGGTTACCACATTACCGACCCAAGTGCCCTTTCGGGTTTTCACCAGAGCCAGCCCCCTCTTGTTTTTGCCCGTGCGCCCTTTCGGGTTTTCGCATGGCGGGGTACCCGATTTTGCCTGCAGTGCCCTTTCGGGTTCTCACCACAGCTGGGTTTTAGCCATTTTTTGCCCTTGTTCAGAATGTCCGAACAAGACTGGCGGGGTATCTCTATTTTTAACCCCATTTTTATATATATATATTTTTTTCTTCTATCCCCCCCTTCCTGTTTAGAGGGTGTCAGATCGTGACGACACAAGATCACGATAAGTGGTAGCCTGGTTAGGACGGAGTGTCACTATACCAAGGAAAGGATATCTTGGCTAGGGCGGAGTGCCATTAGGCCAAGGAAAAGGTATCTTGACTAGGGCGGAGTGCCGCTAGGCCAGGGAAGGGGTATCTCGGCTAGGGCGGAATGCCACTAGACCAAGGAAGGGTAGCTCGGCTAGGGCGGAGTGCCACTAGACCAAGGAAGGGTAGCTCGGCTAGGGCGGAGTGTCGCTAAACCAAGAAAAAAGGTATCCCGGCTAGGGTGGAGTGCCGCTAGGCCAAGGAAAAGGTATCTTGACTAGGGCGGAGTGCCGCTAGGCCAAGGAAAGGGTATCTCGGCTAGGGCGGAGTGCCGCTAGGCCAAGGAAAGGGTATCTTGACTAGGGCGGAGTGCCGCTAAGCCAAGGAAAGGGTATCTCGGCTAGGGCGGAGTGCCGCTAGGCCAAGGAAAGGGTATCTCGGCTAGGGCGTAGTGCCGCTAGACCAAGAAAAAGGTATCTCTTGCCCGATTACTCGGGGAATATCAGCTGTGCAGCATGATACAACTTTAGGTGTTTACCGTTGAGTGGTGAGAATTGGATCTCCCCTCGATGATTAACAACTATGTAGGCCCCTCCTTCGTAGACCCTTTGTATCACATATGGACCTTCCCAATTGGGATTTAGCTTTCCCTTCGGGTTGGACGCCATGACTTCTTTTTTCTTGACCATGACGAGGTCACCTTTCTTAAATTCTCGTCCTTTTACGAGTTTGTTAAATGCAGTGGCCATGCGGACCTGATACATTTGGATATTCTTCTGAGCTTGGAGGCGCTTCCCTTCCAATTCAGCCAATTCTTCTAATCTTCTTTCTGCATTGGTTTGTTCGCCATGGGCTAGGTCGTATTGGACTGCCACTCTGAGTGACGGGACTTCCAGCTCTAGTGGGACTACTGCCTCTGAGCCGTATACCAAGGAATATGGTGAGCACCCTGTAGGTGTTTTGAAGACGGTGCGGTACGCCCACAGAGCTTCATACATCTTTTCTTCCCAGTCCTTCTTATTGGCACTGACGACTTTGGCCAGCAGGGTGCACAAAGTCTTATTGAAAGCTTCTGCCAATCCATTTGCCTGTGGATTGTAAGGAGTGGAAGTCCTCCATTCGATCTTATATTTCTCGGCAAGCCGATAGACTTTCTGATTTCTGAAATGACTCCCATTGTCAGATATTATTCGGCTGGGGATCCCAAACCGGAAGATGATGTTTTGCTTGATGAATCTAGCGACCAACTCACCAGTGACTTCTCTTAGTGCTATAGCCTCTGCCCATCGGGAGAAGTAATCTGTTATGGCCAGTATATACTTATGCCCGGCCGAGGAAGTCGGTAGTGGACCGACTACATCAGTTCCCCATTGTGCAAACGGCCAGCTAGGGACTGTAGGGTGCAGAATCGTAGGTGGCCTTCTAGGCACAACAGCATGCTCCTGACACTTCTGGCATGACTTTGCAAATGTGCAGCAGTCTTCAAACATAGTGGGCCAATAGTAGCCCAGCTTCTTGATTTCTATCTTCATCTTGGGGCCAGCCTGGTGGGCACCTGCTGTCCCAGCATGTACTTCTTTCATCGCTTGCCAAGCTTCCTCAGTGGACAGGCAGCGGAGCAGAATCTTCTTGCGTGCATCTGCCATTATTCGGAACAGAGTCCCATTCCTGAATTCATAAGAATCTTTGATTCGCAGGAGTTTCATCTTTTCTTCTCTTTTCTGCGGCAGCTGTTGGTGTAAAAACCATTGTAGCAGGTGTTGTCTCCAATCAGATGCCTGTTCTGTACTGATCGTGGCGACTTCATTTTCTTCGGGGCAGCCTTCTAGCATGCTGGGGACTTGCCGCCGATTTATAACAACAATGTTCAGTGTCTCATCCGGTGGGACTGCTATTGAGCTGGCTAGTTTTGCCAATGCATCAGCCTGGGCATTATGTGCACGGCCCACATGCTTGAGCTCAATATGATAGAATTTCGCCATGAGGCGCACAGCTTTTTGGTGGTAGGGGTTCAACTCCGGCTTTCGCACTTCGAACTCACCTTGGATTTGCTTTATTATCAACATTGAATCCCCGAATACCTGAAGCATCTGGATACCCATGTTGAGGCTTATATGCAGTCCGATTATCAGAGCTTCATACTCGGCTTCATTATTAGTGCAGGGCTTGTTTATAGAACAGGAAGTATGCACAACCTCCCCTTCCGGCGATTTCAGCACAATACCGGCTCCGGCCCGTATTCTGGTCTTTCCATCGGAGTCCGTCTCTGTTCTAGATGCTCCATCAAAGAATAGCTGCCACATAGTTGACTGAGCTTGGCAGGCTTCTAGTGTCTCATCATCGGGTAACTCAGTCCCCAACATATCATTCTCTGGCACAGGATGTTCTGCGAAGAAATCGGCCACAGCCTGTCCTTTTATTGCCCTCTGGGGTATATATGTGATATCGAATTCCATCAGAATTACTGCCCATTTGCCCAACCGGCCTTTCAGTACTGGTTGAGTCAGTATGTATTTGAGTGGATCTGCTGCAGATATCAATCTGATTTCATGTGACAGCATGTAGTGCCGGAGCTTTTTAACGGCAAAGACTAGTGCCAAGCATGTCTTTTCTATATAGCTGTAGCTTTCTTCTGTTCTGATCAGCCTCCTACTCAGGTAGTATAGAGCCTGCTCTTTGCCTTCTTCATTTATCTGTGCTAGCATTGCCCCCAGGGAACAGTGTGTGGCTGCAATGTACAGTATCAGGGGTTTGCCCTTAATAGGTGCCCCCAGCACTGGAGGGGTTTTGAGATATTCTTTCAGCTTCTCAAAGGCCTCCTGACAGCCATCGTCCCAGAGGAACGGCACATCTTTCATCATGAGCTTGTGAAAAGGGTGGCATCTCCCCGACAGATTTGATATGAATCGTCGGATGTAGGCCAAACGCCCTTGTAGAGATCTCAGCTCGTGGAGATTCCTTGGTGGAGGGAGCTCCTGGATAGCTTTAATCTTGGATGGGTCAATCTCAATGCCCCTATGACGGACAATGAACCCAAGGAATTTTCCACTGGACACGCCGAAGGCACATTTCATAGGGTTCATTTTGAGCTCATATTTGCGCAGCCTCTGGAACACTACTCTCAGATCCTGCAAATGGTCTTCTTTTCTGCTGGTTTTCACCACCAGGTCATCAATGTAGCACTCTACCTTCTTGAAGAGCAAATCATCAAAGATCTTTGTCATAGCTCTTTGGTAAGTAGCGCCGGCATTCTTGAGGCCGAACGGCATCTTTTATAGTGAATATCCCCTTCGGAGTGCGGAATGCAGTGTGCACTCTGTCTTCTTCAGCGATCCAGATCTGGTTATATCCGGATGACCCATCCATGAATGACAGGGCTTCATGGCCAATGGTTGCATCGATCATTACTTCAGTAATTGGCACTGGGAAATCATCTTTGGACAAGCCTTATTCAGGTCCCTGAAATCTACACATATTCTGATCTGCCCATTTTTCTTCTTCACGGGCACTATATTGGCCAGCCATGTAGTATATTGGTTCTCTTCAACAAAGCCCACATTGATCAGCTTGTCGACTTCTTTGTTGATCTGATTTATCAGTTCGGGACGCATTCTCCTTGAAGGCTGCTTTACAGGGCTTGCCCCGGGTTTATCGCCAATCGGTGCTGTGCCACATCAGAGCTCAGTCCCGGCATCTCATCATATGTCCATGCAAAGCAGTCTCGGAACTCTTTCAGAAACTGTATGTACTGTTCTCTGGCAGCTGGTTCTAGCAGTGCACTGAGGAATGTCGGCCTTGGCTCATCCGCTGACCCTAGATTCACTTCTATCAGCTCATCGACGGTGGCCTGGCCTCCGTCCTCAACTTCGGGTGGGGCTTCTTGCAAATCAATAAAGCCTCCCGGGATATAATTCTCTTCAGTTTCATGTTCTTCTGTATCGTCATCCTGCTCATCAGCGGACGTCGGCTTATCATATAAGGCCGATACCATCGGATTCTGTTCAGTCTGCCCCGAGGACGAGACTGGTTCAGAAGAGAATTCAAAAGTGGAATCTTCCGCTCTTAGGGATCTTTCTGTTGCAGGCTCCCCTGAAAGGTCATCTTTCTGTAGAGCCCGGACTTCTTCCAGAATGCGCTCAAATTCCAGGCATTCTCTCAGTTCTTTGGCCATCTGGTCTTCATCCGGGGTTCCCGTATCAAATTGTGCTTCGGCCTGGAATAGATCCTCCTTGCAGGACGGGTCCTTCCAGCACCGACCCCTCTTAGTTTTATCAGACATCCCTGCTTCTGGCTGGTCATCTTGGGCTTCATTGTCTGTTATGGTTTGATACATAATCTCTTCATCCTCAAAGGGATATTGATCATATCCTATCCCAGGGGAGTCTCCATGCTGGTAGAAGGTAGAGATGACATCCACCTCGGCTTTATAATATTCTTGAAGGGTATAACCCAATCCCGGATGCTGTGTGATCTTCCTCAGTTCCTTATTATCTCGAGGCGGATCCCATAGCTCCCTGAATGCTTTCTTCTGGGCTGCAGATTGTAGTGATGGCATTTGCATCTTGGAGAACATCTGCGAAACCTGCTGGGTAGTATACTCCAGGCCTGTAATCGGCACCATCCGGTTTGCGGCTTCTTCAGGGACCATGCAGTCTTGATCATCTTCTTCGACTGCCTCCCCGGTGTAGAATATGGTAGGCGGCTCGCAGAAGCGAGGGATTTCCATAGTCTTCAGTGGCAGAACTGTTTGGTATTCTAGGCTGGCGACGGGTTTGATTAAACCTCGTGGGACCTTCACCTGTATGCACCTTTCTTTCATTTCTTGATCAGTGCTATCTGGATGGATGCTAGGAGGGGTGATCCGAGCAAAATCATCAGCATAAGAGATGTGAGCTACTTCATGCTTTTCAACATAGCCCCTGGGTGGCGGTGGAGACCAAGCTTTTGCCTTCGTCGCCGGCTTCTTCTGGCTGATCACAGCCTCTTTCTTTTCATCTTTTGTGACACCTCGGTGTAGTAGGAGGCATCGAGCATATGGCATTCGAACACTTCAAAGGGATGTAGGTCTGCAAACACCCTTTCTTCCTTTCCTTCATGGCAGTATTTTATGCATTGGTGTAGCGTGGATGGCACTATCTGATATTCATGCAGCCACGGTCTCCCCAACAGGGCCTTATACGTGGTGTTGGAGTCGATCACATAGAATCGTACCACGGTAGTGAGGTCGCCCAATGTGAGGTTGAAATCAGCCACCCCGAGAGGTGTTTCACATTTCTGGTTGAACCCAGCAATCTTCATGTCTCTGACCTTGGTAAGCTGCAGATCAAAGTAGTATTTCTGATAGATGCGATACGGGAGAATATTTACAGCAGCCCCGGGATCTATCAGTATCCTGCTCAGCGACTGACAGTTCAGGGAGCCCCTCATATACAACGGTCTGTTGTGACTGGCATTTGGGATCAGCATATCATCTTCTGTGAACGTGACTGATGGCCCCGAATTCACTTCCGTTAAGAGTGCTTCATATTGTGCCGGCGACTGCAGGGCATCCACAATTGCTTGGCGGGCCTCTTCACTCAGAGAGAGTATCTCCCAGATGGAGAATCTGGTGGGGAGCTTCTTCAACATTTTCATGATTCGACTGCCAACCCGAACATTAGACAGCCTCATCTCCTCTGCCCACCGGGGTCTTGGAGGTTCATGTGGTGCCTGTGGCCTTTGCTGCCCAGTCCCAGTTTCATTTTCTTCATCGGTCTCCCGGAGGGCTTCTTCTGTAATGACTGCCCCTGGCTTTGCTAGAGGGCTATTTTCTTCATTTTCTCATGCTGTTTCTGCTTTCAGCTGCTGTCTGCTGGCATTTATCGCTTTTAGCTGGAGCAGTATGAGACGGTTGCTCGTTTTCTAAGCTGGACAGGAACTCCAGGAATGAAGGGGCTCCTTCTGCTTTATCTTTTCCTTGGTACAAGCTGGCAGGGGGAGGAACCTGGACACCGCGCACCTCTGGTTTTGGGATTTGATAGGGTTGCTCCCCTCTGAACATAATATTATGGTTAGCTGGTGGCGGACGCCCCCATTTTCTCCCAGAACGTGTTGCATGGGCTGAGGTAGAGGCCTCAGCATGATTGGCTTCCAGCGGGGCATCTGATGCTTCTTGTTCATCATCCTCCCCGGGCAGAGAAAAGAGTACCGACAGAGTATTGCATTGTACTGTCGTGACCTTCTTTCCCTTTTTGGCCTTAGGCCGTCTCTTCTTTTTCTGGGAATTTGGCTTTGCTAGTTCCTGCCCCCAGAAGGACTCAGTCTCATCTTTTCTTTGTTCTGCCTCCGGCTGCTCTTCAATTTTCAACTCTTCGAGCTGCTCCCAGAGTATACAGTCTTTCACCAACAGGTGTTTCGGCTTTTTCTGCTCATACTCATCAAGCTCATTAATATATTGCTGCAGACGCCTGGTTGCAGGACTTTCTTCTTTATGTGCAGGGAGGGGAGTTTGTCTCCTCCGGTTGCGAGTATGGATCCGGATGACTGGTCCGGTCTCAACTGTAGGCCATATTGGCTTTATTGGAGGCGACTCAGGCCTTGGGGTGACACCCCGGATAACTGCTCCGTTGGTTTTGACTGCGGGAGTCTTCTTTCTATTTTTTGTGGGTACCGTCTGCCATCCTTCCTGATCTCTCAATGGGGTGAGGAGCAGGCTTCACAGGTGTGCCTGGTGCATTCTTCAATGGCTTCCCTAGGCAGCTGTTGATAGATTGAGATCATATTGGCGGCCACCCTCCAGGGCGGAAGCTCATGTGGCCGAGGCGGCTTCACCTGGTAATCTCCCAGCTGCAGTTCACCCTTCTTGACCATTCCTTCCATGATATCTTTGAAGACATAACAGTCCTCAATTGCGTGCCCCAACACCCGGTGAAAGGGACAGAACATCGGATCATCTTTCTTTTCTGCATCTTCGGGCTTCTTCGGTTCAGGCAATGTTACCTTATTGAACTTATATGCCCAGTTAAATAATGCTGCAGTCTTATCCTTGGGAAAAGAGTAAGCCCTTCTCATCCTGTCCCTCAGAGAGACTTTGTCTCTTCTTTCTGCTGTATCTGCCATCGGGGGAGCTTCATCTGCCCCTTTCTTCCCTTTTTGTTGCTCAAAGGTTCTAAAATCGACGGTGTTGGCCTCAGAGTGTGACGGCCGCCGATCATTGGATTTACCTTTTGGCATGGCGGGAGCATTGACGGTCGGACGTTTGGACAAGAACGTCTCGACCTCCGCCACTATATTGTTCAGTCGGTCAAATGTTTTGACATCTGCACCGATCATTTTTTCTAGTACCTCCCTCCTGAGGTTCTGCTTGCATATCTGCACTGCATCCTCCTGATGAGGAGGTCTTCTGCATCTCATGGCTAGATTTCTCCATCTTTTGATGTACTCCAGTGCAGTTTCATCCTGTTTCTGCCTGGTAGCATACAGTTCTGCTATTGTGATTTCCCTCTCCGTGACATGAAACCTGTCGCGGAATTTTCTCTGCATATCGGGCCAATCAACCACTGATCCTGCTGACAAGCTTGAATACCATTCAAAGGCCAACCCAGTGAGGGACGAGCCAAAGAACTTGAGCAGATAGGCTTCATCGACTGCTAGGTCGCCCATGATTGTAGTATAGTAGGCTATATGCTCCCTGGGGGAGCCCTGGCCATTGAATTTCTCAAACTTTGGCGGCTTGCTGACGCCTGGAGGCAGTCTTTTGGCAGCATACTGGGGAGGATACGGTACCTTGTACACATCATAGGCACTAGTATCATCTCCAGTCTTTTCTGACAGCTTCATTTCCACAATTCTTTCAATCATCTGCTTGTGGGCTACAGCTGGATCTATATCTTCTGGAAAGAAGTGGGCTTGTTGCTGGCTGTGAGGAGTTGTCATCACAGTGGCGCGCAAGATGGGCGCGGTAGGCTGCGTCTGAGACACAGAGGGCTGAGCTATTGTTTGCTGTGGAACAGGTTGGCTTGGTGCTTTGCCCTTATCGGCTAAGAGAGGATTAGCCAGGATAGTTGTTTCTGTGGAGCTGGATGTCTGCCCCGCAGGTTCCGCTTGCTTCGAGACTGATGTAGCTTCCTGTCTCTCATTGAGCTGTCTTCGGAGAGCATTGATCTCCTGTTGGTATCTTCTGAACATCATCTGGATCATGGGATCCATGGTTGATGGAATTTGTATATCTTCAGAAGTCCCTTCAGCATCATCAACGAAGGGGTTATCTCCATCTTCCGCTGTTACCACATTAACTGTCATAGTGGCAACCCTGCGGGCTTCATCATCAATTTTCATTTATCTTTTGCTGCCTGGCCTCTTCTTGTGACAGGACCAGGTCTAGTTGCCAGCCTGAGCAATTCATCTGGCTGAGTTGGTAGTATATCTTGCCCCCTGGCCAGTCCAGCCATATTGCAGGCGAAGATTTGCATCTTTCTTTCCGCCTGTAGACCTTTCTTTCTATTTGACTAGGATATCTGAGCCGGTCAAAGACCGATATTCTTTCTTTGGCTTCTTCCTCGTACAGGTCTTCTTCATTATATCCGACCCTGGGGCCTTCTTCATAGTCATTTGAATCGGAGGAAGAGGCTTCGATCATCATTTCTTGGAAGGTTTCTTCTTCTTCATCATCCCTGGTGCCCAAGGCACGGGATAGTCTTTGCTGGCCTAGGGCAGAGCTCCCTAGGTAGTGGAAGTAGTCTTGGACTACCTGCTTAGTCTCCTCTGGGTCGCGCCTTTGCGGCTCAGGTCGGAGCATCAGTCTGTCCTGGCCCTTTTGCTGCCAGGCCAGTCTTGTCACCCGAGCATTCAGATGTTCGACCCTGGGATATTTGAAGATATCAGCCTGTCTGGCACAGGCTCCTGATCTTCTTGCAGTAACCATAGTGACTGGTTCACTTCTTCTCATATTGCCAACTTGGCAGCGGTTGGCAGCAGCATTGTAGATCTTCTCTTCCCATCTCTTGCCCCTGGCCATGGGATGGGTGTTGGTGAAGTTTTCCCTGGTCTCATATCTTTCGCCCCTCATCATGGGACGAACAGCAATCATATTTCTTTCTTGACCCTCAATCTCATCTCTCTTCCCCCGGGTCCTGGGGTAGGCAGCAGTAGCATTTCTTTCATCTTTCTTCATCTCCCTTCTGCCCCCTGCTCTGAGGCGGGCAACAGTGATATCAGTGAGGTTCTCTCTGTCTTCAGCTGGGGCCCAGCTTTGGATCCTCTTCGGTCGCCAGACCTGTTTGTATTTTGCTGGCTTGGGCGCCAGCGGCTTCTTTTCAGCAGCTTCCCAGTTGGCCCTCCTAGCGGCCAAAACCTGGAACTTGTTGTCAGTTGGGATGGTCGGGACGATTCTGTCCGGCCGGACTCCCCTGGGGCGACCGTCGAGGTTCGCCCTA
Organism: Amorphophallus konjac; assembly: GCA_022559845.1. Classification (NCBI taxonomy): domain Eukaryota; kingdom Viridiplantae; phylum Streptophyta; class Magnoliopsida; order Alismatales; family Araceae; genus Amorphophallus; species Amorphophallus konjac. The sequence continues at coordinate 316,031,387 of CM040124.1, forward strand.
ATAGCACCCATCATTATCGTCTTTCCGGAATTGGAAAGGCGACGATCAACAGCAGTAGACCGGTTCCTCCGGTTGGTTTTCTTCCCCTTCTGGGCAGCAGTGGGGACCATGTCCCTTTTCTGGACATGATGGACGTAGCAGGCGACGGCCGTTTTCTTCGGTAAGCCATCCTTGCGATCAGCGGCCTCCACTGGGGCGTTTGCAGCAGCGCCTTGCTCCTCGTTATCGACCTGTAGAAGGTCGGTGTAGACAGCGCCCAAGCAGTTGGGCAGCCCGACAGCTGGGGGAAACGAACCGAACGCCAGTGGTACCGCCAGGTACCCCTCCTGGACGTGCATGTCCACCGGTTGCTTGTCGAAGCATACAGACGCGATTTATGTTGTCATCGTAGTTTCCTGGAAACAAGGAAACACACGGAATCAGAAATTTGAGGGGGGCCCGCTGGGCCTCCTACCTTAGCGTAAAGATGAAGGGAGACCAAGTCCCACCGGGCGTGCCAGACTTGTGGATGCGGATTCTTTTATGATATCTTTATCTATTTATCTATTTATTTAATTTGATTTATTGGATTGATTGGTTATTTATCGATTTATTGGTTCATTGGCGTGCCAGTCACCGTGGTGACGATTCTTATTGTGCGCTCGATCTGACTTGGTCAGTCGATTGTGAGTGATCGTGTCTGGACTAGAAGTCCGTCATACCCTGAACGTTATGACGTTAATTACGTCCTCCCTAAGGAAGACAACCCTCGATTAAACGCTAGAGGTAGGAGGAAGACAGCGGTAAAGCCGTATGCTCAAAGGAGACAAAATTCATCTGTTTGCAAGACGTTAAATGTATTTGAACAGAACAGGGGTTTGTTAATTACGGGAGAAACCCGACGGCATATTCCCACCATCTTGGATGATGCCAAGTGGGGAATAGGAAACCACCCATGCAGCGGCAGGGTGGGATCCATAAAAGATCGGGTATACACATAACCCGGAATCCGGATGGGGACCGGCCTGATGTAACACACCGGTACGAGTGCGATGTCTTATTAATATCCCCCTTCGGAGGACCATCGGAGATCACGCAAGGGCATAACTCCGTGGGCCAGCGGGGTTAGAAGAGAGTACCACACTCGATTGGTGGGGTATATGTAAATTTTGGCAGCATGTTCCCTCAACCTGGATTATGCCAAGGGAGGATAGGTCATCGTCCACGGAGAGCCGGGACAACGACCGAACAAAGATGGGCACCAGGCCCAGGGACATCTCTTGCCTTCATATCATTGATCAATATTCCCTTGGAACCCATCAGAACACATGTAATGACATGGTTCTTTGGGTTCATAAGGCAGCGGTGAAATCCGGATTCGGGACGAGAGCTGTAGGGGAGATCTTCCCCATTATTGTATCTCATCGAGACACAAGTGATGGTCTGTGAGTATCCCCTTAAACAGATGTAGGGGGAGATTAAGAAGTTTGAAGAAAGATGGTGCAGGTATGGGCCTCGGAATGGATTTCATTGACTGAAGGAGGGATCTCGGCGTGGCTTTTGATTGGCAAGAAGGAGCTCTCGGCGCTGCTTTGATATTGGCCAAAGAGGGGTCCCGGCCTGGAGGCTTTCGGCGGCCAAAAATAGGTCTCGGCCAGGGGTTTTCGGCGGCCAAAGAAGGGTCTCGGCCAGGGGTTTTCGGCGGCCAACAAGGGGTCTCGGCCAGGGTTCTATCCGGCCAAGAGAGGGAGGGAGGCCTCTCGGCCTGGAGCTTCTCGGCGGGCTCCTGGGTGCGCCGGAAAGGGGGGCGCCGAGAGGGGCATCATCAAGTTTTGGGCAAAAGGGACGTGAATGGCTGCGAAGGCAGAGGGGCTCTCGGCAGAGGGTTTCCCGGCGCGCTCCTGGCCGCGCCGGGAGTCTGCCGCCGGGAGCCTTGCACATAGCCTCACGTGGAAAGTATTTGTAACAGACTGGGTTGTCGTTTAGCAAAGGGGACAGCTCTCTCGGCAGAGGAGCTTTCGGCGGGGAAACTCGCACGCCGAGAAGGTGGGATTGTTGCAGGATTTCAGGGTTTCAGAGCTAAAATATCTGCCACCGGGAGCCTTGCACAGGGAGTCATGTGGAAAGTGCTGTAACAGACTGGTTTGTCGTTTAGCTAAAAGAAGGAGAAGGCCTCTCGGCCTTATGGTTCTCGGCGGGGAAACTCGCACGCCGAGAAGATGAAATGCAGAAGGATTTCAGGGTTTCAGAGCTCAAAAATGATGCTCTGTTTAGATGTTTTCTGGGATTTCAAGCTCGAATTGATGCCGAGCCAGGAGTGCAAAAGGGGAGACTCATGGATGTTTCTATTAGAAGGGTGCCAAGGGAATTTGGACGATGGAATCAATGAAAGAAATCAGACCATCACCTGATCCTGTGGAGGGTTTTATCTATCTGTTGCAGGCCATTTGGGGGAGTCAAGAGATGACTGTCCTCCGACCCCTCCAGACGAGCCCAGTGACATTGAAAACCGGAGAAGGAGGGACTCTCAACGTAGAAACTTCAGGCCCTAAGCATTCAATACTTAGAATGGAGGACCCTGGGATCGGATCATCATTTATGAGAGCTGGACAGTCCAGGAAACCAAGAGACTGATATCTCTGGTTCCTAAACCGCATAAGGGGGCTCGTCAGAAAACTCAGATTATATATAGGGAAACATCCATTGAGATCGGAGAGGGAAGGAGAGAACAAAACTCAATAACCCATTAGATGGGGGTAGGAGTCCTATCCTCGTCCCTCTTCGAAGAACAAACCCATACGATCGGCTCTGAAACCCAAGGAGTCTAATCTATATTTCTTTCAGACAAAGACCATATACATAGAGAGACAGAGATCGGATATCTTGATCAATCAGTGCCCAGGCGGGCCATATCGATGTTTCATTGCATTGCATAAAAATCTTACACTGATCATGAAAGAGAAATGCAAGACAGAAAGGTAAAAATCAAGGCCGGAACTCTCCGGCTACAGTTGATAAATCGAGAAAGGACTCGCTATATTACATCAGATAAAAGAAAAACATGGAGGAGGGGAGGGTGGAGCATTGAATCCTCTCCCTCCCCAGTGCCCACCTGGAGCTTTCCTTCTTCTTCTCTTCTCTATTGGTTGAAAGGGGGGGTGGCTCTTGCTCTCCGAACGGGACTCCCTCTCTATCTTTCTATTGCTCTATCTTTTCTTTTTCTTTCTTCCGATCGATCCCCTTTTTCTCTCGATCCCCTTTTTCTATCTGGCTTGGCTTTTTTTCTCTTCTTCTTCCCCCTACTTCCTCTCAGCCGTCTCTCTCTTTCTCTTTCTTCGAAGGGAGGGGGTTTTATAACCCTTTCCCTCTTCCTTCTCGGTAGGCACCTTCACGGCGCGCTTGAGGTAAGCTTCCCGGCGCGCTCGAATTTGGTCTCTCGGCGCCAGTATCTGGGCTTCGACATGGGCTTTCGGCGCCACCTTCATATAGGCCCACTTGGGGTTTCTTTAAGTGTATCATCACCCCAAAGGGTTTATCATCTATGAAATATCTTGTATTGAAATCATGATTGCAATTTTCATCAGTCCGCAGTCGGGGTTTTATCAGTCCGTAGACAGGGGTTTCATCAGTCCGCAGACAGGGTTTTATCAGTCCGTAGACAGGGGTTTCATCAGTCCGTAGACAGGGATTTCATCAGTCCGTAGACAGAGATTTCATCAGTCCGTAGATAGGGGTTTCATCAGTCCGTAGACAGGGATTTCATCTTATCAATATCGTCACTCGAATGACGACGAGCTCGGACATCAGCCTTAGTCTGGGAAGACCTCAGCCGGGTGCATAATCTGTGGAGACGATTCTTCTTCTGCTTTATCTTCTCAGGAGCCTTTATCATCTTCATCTACCGGTGCTGGCTTCATCTTTATCTCATATTACTTCCGTCAGTAAGCCGACATCTGACTTACCCTGACATATCGTCTGTGACTTCATGGACGAAGCAGTAGTACAGCTCTTCTTAAAGGGCTGGAAGATCTCATTAGTCGAGTGACTGCTGCTTTATCAGTGCTGCCGTCTGAGTGACATTGGCACCGGGCATCAGCTTTGGCCGACAAAGGCTTTAGCCGGGTGAAAGGTTGATAAGCTTCATCCTTAGTCTTTCGCTGTTGGTCAGATCTTCTTTTCAATTATGCTTCCACCCTTGTTCATTTTCCGGGTGTCAACAACGTGCCTAGCGCGTTCAACACGAACGCGCTACATGACCATAGCGCGACCAGGCCAGGTCGCGCTATGATCCTATAGCGCGACAACCAGAACGCGCTGGGGCCGTAAGGCGCGACCCAAATCGCCTTACTGTTCATCTTCTCCGATGAACGCGCCCTATCGGGGTAGCGCGACCTTCAAGAACGCGCTACCCAAGGCTAGCGCGTTCTCAGTCCGTGCCCGAAAACGGTAGAAACCGCGGGAAAAGTCATGCCACGCCCCGTTCACCCCCAGGTGAAGGGGAAACAAAAATGGGAAACCTTCCCCAAGTCCCTAGGCATGCATCTAAACCCCTGGATCGCCCAAAAATACCATAAAACGGGAGATCCGGCTCACACCCCAAGAACATGCATTTTGCCCAAAATGCCCCGTTTAGCCCGCTCGGCTCACCACGGCCTACGAAACTCGCGGGAAAAGAAGTACACGGGCTGAGGGTCCATCTCCCTACCTCCACCGAAGATTTTGCGCACCGTGGACGCCGATCCACAAAGAAAACGCCGTTGAAGCCTCGCCGTTCCACGAACTCACGGCCGAGCTTCCACGCGCCTCCACCGCCTCGATCCTCGTCTGTCCTCACCCGCATCCTCGCCCGCGCCACCTCCACCTCGCCCCCGCCTCGCTCCGTCGGCCGCCGGAGAAGAGAGGGGAGAAAGAGGGCGTGAGAGAAGAGAGAGGGAGGGAAGAGAGAAATGAGAGGGGGAGAGAGAAAAGGGTTAGTATGTATAGGAAAACCCAAAAATTCGATAAATCCAGAAAATTACGAAAAATTACCTCCGCGATCCTCGGAAGGAACACAACGCAGTGGTATTGTCCCGGAGTCGTAGAACGCCACGGTTTGCCCTGCAAAGAGTTCCGAAGGCACATCAGGAAAAAAACACGTGTAAAGCACAAAATACACTCCGAGACCCACTACAATGATCCGAAAAATATCCGAAAAATCCGGGACATTACAGTTCCCATACAAAAAAGGTCATCCAAACAAAATCTTCCACATTGGCCAATGTACCAGACTTAAACATACACAACTATCAGTCTTAAACAAACATAGATAATAAGCTAAAACCTTCTAAACGTAGCTGCCACCATCCGGCCGCGACCCCTTGAAGAGGATGCCTGGGACAAACTGTCTAAGCCACCAACTGCACTTTGGGAACCCATAACTGTGCCTCCTTCTGCTTGCACTTGAGTCATTGATTGCACTTGGGGGGTGCTGACCTGTTAACATGTATACCAAAGATTATAATTATATTTCATTAATATTTTAATTGCTCAATAATATACAGTTAATCTCAGTAATGAAGTATTGCACAACCTGTGAATAACTTGACAGGGTTGATACTTGACCACCACCTCTGCTCTTCCTAGGCCTACTAAGAGGCCTCCTACATTATAGGAATAATCATCACTACATGCAAAATGAAGGAAATGACATAAAAAGAGGCAACATTTAGTTACCTTGTTTGTGTTGCAGAAGATTAACCCATATTTGACACCGGGTTCTTGCAAGTTTTTGCATGGTGACCAAAACCTCCACACCTCTTGCATTTATGGGCTTTTTTAATCATGTTCTCCTCATCTGGGTCTCGGATTCTTTTCTTCCTCGGCCTCCCAGGTGGCCTTCTCACACTAGGGGGTATGACTTTCAATCCAAGTTTAATCCACTGTGTTTTATCAGGCATAGGGGTGATACCCAAAACATATGTTTGTTTATAAGCGTCCACTGTATAAGATCTGTCAATGTACTCTTCCCATTTTATGCCCCTTCTTGTTGCTAAAAAAGCACATGCATGTGAGCAAGGTAATCCTGTTATCTGCCAAGCCCTGCAGGTATATGTTCGCTCCTTCAAGTCCACAACTTCCCTCTCATCTGGCCCAGTAACCTGAGCAGTCTCATTGAACCCTTTCTCTACCAGATAGCCACCTAATTTTCTGGTCATGACACAAATATACTTCCTGGCCCTAGGCACCAAAGTATCTTTCCATTTCTCAGCTCTTGATATTCTAATATGCATTGTCTTCATCATTTTTGATCGGATTAGGTCAATGCAGTTAAGTATGGACCTCCAGCGTGCATCTGAGATGTATGCTTTGAAAGATTCACTCAAATTGTTGGTAATGTGATGACACTTTATGTCAGTCTGGAATTTTACCCTACTCCACACAATACCCTCCATGGCCGGTGATGTCAAGTAAGCATGTGCCTCTGGAGAATTATTCTTAATTTACATCATGCAATCTAGAAAATTTACCTCCGTGTAGGCTCTTGTCACATTCCAAAGTAATATTTTCATGAACTCACCTTGAAATTGCTTCTTATAGTTCTTATATAGATGTCTAAGAGAAACTCTGTGCTGAACCCCTGGGAAAATAAGTGGGAGGCATTCTTCTAATCCCTTTTGCCTGTCTGACATGAATGACAGGCCATCCGGTACACCAATGGCCTCTTTGAGGTCATCCAAGAACCATGTCCAACTATTTGCATTCTCTCCCTCCACAACATCAATTGTTAATGGAATTTTTTTTTTATTCCCATCAAATGCAGTAACAGCTAGTAAAGCATCCCTGAAATATCCTTTTAGGTGGCACCCATCCAGCCCTAATAAGTACCTGCATCCCAATTTAAACCTCTCAATAGAAGTCTTTAAAGATAAAAACATACTCATAAATCTGGATTGTTCATCTGTCTGATATCTGACAACACTGCCTGGATTTTTTAACAGTAATTCATGCTGCAGATCTGAAACCCTGCCATACATAGCTTCCCATGACCCATGAATTTTCTCCAATGCTTGTATCTTTCCTCTATAAATCCGATGATAAGGTATGTCTATGTGATATTGACTATTCAATCTCCTTGAAATCTCCCTAATAGATACATCTCCTTCTGTCCTTAGCCACCCTATGCACTTACTTGCTACCCATTTTTGGGTGGCCATATGGTTCCCAGCCTTATTTGCACATGTGCAAGTGTGATCAGCTTCAAGTTTCTTTACTTAGAATGTGTGGCCATCTGGTAGACGGGAAGCATGCAATCTCCATTTACACTTCTTTTCATGACACACTACTGTCACACGTGTAGGTTCAGATTTCTTATACTTCACACCAAATTCAATTTTCACTGCATGTTGGGGTAGGGCTATTCTGAATGCCTCTACATTCTCAAACATGCTGCCTAAAGACATGTCTGGATCATGCAAATGCCTCACAATAGGAGTACCATCATGGTCTCCTTCATCTACACAAACATCACAATCAGAGTCTGAAGAATATAAACTATCACGGCTGTCATCAGTGTATACCTCATTGTCAGATAGGTCCCCCTCCCTAAAAAGTGTCTCAGCCTCATTGTTCCCTTCAGACTCAACTTCAACAAACTCACTGTCATTAGCTAGAGGATTCCAATCTACATCATCATCTGTTGGCTTAACTTTCTTGACCCTAGGTCTTCTTCTAGTGTTTGATACTACTGTGGTCATCACAGGATGAGAAGATGCTAAGGGCACACCTATATATTATGTCATGACATACAAGCTAATGTTCAAGTTGACACTATACTTATCAAACAAAGACATGACATCATCATCTGAATAAATCTTTACAAATTTCTTAGGTTTGACATTATGTACTAGAGTATAGAAGTCAATGGTCTGGTCATGTCCTCACTTGGTGACTTGACTAGCAAGTACTCTAAGCTCCCTCAAATTAACGTAGTCCCTTTCAAAACCATAACACTTCTATCTAAATCCGATGGGGACCATTCTCCCATCATCACCCTGTGTCTTACAATGCCCTCCATAATGCAGTTTAAGTGTATATGAATCGGCCATATTTCTGCTACACATGTATATAGGAGAATAGAAACAAAATAAGAGGGGTTATCAATAGTTAACCCAGAGAAAAAAAACTCATCAACATCCATGTCATCGTCTTCCACCTTACCTTATAAGGGACGATAGTAGGGGACCACATTCACGTTCCCACCAGAAGAATCTTTTAAAGTCACGTTTCCACCTACTATAGCTGTGTGACCCTATACATAAATAAAGCCGTAAATTCCACCCAAATGCCATCACTGTTTCCTCGCCCACATAGACGAGGGACAAAGGCATCTTTGTCAGTGATATAAATCTGTGAGAAAGACAGAGGGAGAGTGAAGGAGATCGTGATAGAGAGTGTGTGATGAATGTATGTTGGAGAATGCATGTGAGACTCACTGTAAAGAGCGAGCTTCTGCCACGACGTTCCGTTGAAAGCGAGGGGAGAGCGATTAGGGCACCGTAAGGTGAGCTTCTGCCATGACGAGAGAGGATCACGCCCGATCGATGCTGCCACGGCGAGCTTCTACCACGATGAGAGAGGATCCGGCGAAGATCAAACGCTACTGATCCGGCGAGATCCCTGAGATCAGGACATTCGGTTGAATGGGAGACAAGAGCGATTAGGGCTTGGACATTCCGTTGATAGGGAAGACGAGGGTAGGTTAGTCATTACGCCATTTAACCAAACCTTAACCCAAGCATCATCGGCGGGAGTTACGGTGAGGATATAAGTGTTAAACGTATAGTTAATCAAGGGTATATATGATAATATGCTTAGATTAAGGGTATAAATGCAAAAACACATATTTATGAAGGTATATATGCAAAAATCACATAGTGTTACCATGTCGCTGTTGGTGAATGGCTTTCCAACTAGATGGCTCAAGCTAAAGAAGAGACTTCGACAAGGGGACCCATTAAACCCCCTTATCTGTCTGTTCTTGTCTTAGAGGCCGTGGCAGCTAGCCTGAAACATGCATATCTGGTGGAATTGAACGGTCCAACAATTACTCACCTCCTATTTGCAGATGACCTGCTCCTGGTAGCGAAGGCTGATAAGAATGAGGTTGATAGCATGGTAAACAATCTATCGGAGTACTGTGAATGGTCTGGGCAGAGAATCAACAAGGAAAAATTGAATGTAGTGATTAATCTCTCTGTTAATACTCGCATGGCCAGTGAGTTGGTTGCTAACACGGGCATGAAAAATCTTAGAAAACCTGGGAAGATACAAACTATAAAGCCAATAGAAGCAACTTTTAAGGAAGTGGTGCAGAGAATAAAGAAGAAATTAGGCAACTGGAAAGGCAGACATTTATCATTGGCAGGAAGGATCTTTTTTTTTTAACTCAAAGGCAATACTTGCAAGGTGGGCCAAGGTTTTCCATTCATCCCTTCATTGCGGAAGGGGGTAGACGCTCCACCTTAGCCACCAGGTAAGCGATTTTCATTAAGTAAAGCAGAAAATAGCGGAAGCAGTACATGGATGAAGGGGGAGGAGAGAAAGGCACCCAAACTAAAAGAGACGAAAGGGGCCACAAACAACAGAAAGGAGATAGACCTACAAAGCCGCTAAGAGAAACCCATGAACCCAAATAAGGCCCAAAAAATAGAAACAAGGCCAAGGAAGCCAAATCTGATAGACCGCCAGCTAAAGCCTGAGACTGTAGGATTCGAGGTGATTGGGCCTGCGTCGATTCTTTCTTTTACTCCTGCGGACGGGTTGGAAAGAAGCATCAAACTCTAAGTCCTGCTCATCAACCGAACCATCAAACTCGTCGAGGGTAGCCGGGCTGGAAGAAGATGATGAAGGGGCATGCAAGATACCACTAGCTGGAGGAGCAGCAGCCATGGGCAAGTAGCACCATGGGGCTTTAGAGATTGAACAGCACTACCAAGCGAACGAGACACCAAAGAAGATTGAGCAACACCAATGGCGGGCTGCTGAAGAGGGCTAGCAGGCGCACCCAAAGGATCAACAGCGGTACCATCAGGCATAGAAGCATCAACATCACAGGCCACAGATGAGTCTGACAGGACAGACACAACTCCTGGAGGAGGAGGCTTCATAGGACCAATAGGAGAAGGCCTGGCATCCTCAACCATGTTAGACAGGGGCTGGAGAGGAATAGGAGTGACTGGAGCAGAAGAGCTGCCAAAGATTGGCAAGGCGTTAACTTCATCCCTTAAGGCACGCAGGGCAGCCAAGCGGGCCAAGCACGCTGCATCCAGAAGGGGGCCAACAGCAGGAGGCCCATCGACGGCAGAGGCACTAGGCGTGCCGGTTGCTGAGCTGCTGGTCACACCGGGCGCCACGGCAGGAAGGTGGCAAACATCCACAAGAGCAACACCGGAGGCGGCGGAGCAGGCAACCATTGGAGATGGCTGAGATGAAGCAGCAGTAGCAGGATTACTAGGTGCGGGCGTGCAAGAAGGACCATCAATAGCAGTGCCAAGAGCAGCGACACTAGCAGGAGAGGCAGCCAGTTGGGCATCATCCAAAGGTTGAGCGGCAGCCACAACCTCCGCAGGAGAAGATGAGCCATTCTGGACAGAGGCAAGCACTTGGGGGGGCCGAGCAACACAAGGAAGATCACCAACGGAGGAAGCAACAACCGAGGCTGCTGCACACCCAACCAGCAAGGCCATAGGAGAGCGCCAGACGCCTCAGCTAGAGAAAGAACCGGCAAGGATGTAGCAGGAGGAACACCAAGGCCAGCAGCAACCGGAGGAGGCAAGGCCTCGGCAGCCACAACAACCGCAGGCAAGGCGACGGAGCCAGCAGTAATACCACAAACAGAAGGTGGGGCAGAGTGGCCAGCAACGACCAAGGGAATCTGTTCAGGGGCTTGCAGAGGCAATTGATCATGCACAAGATGATAAGCAGCAGATACACATTCACCATCACCCAAAGGCTAGATAGAGGCCTGGGATGGATCGGGATTATCACGAACAGGTGGCGGATCACAGTCACCAGCACCGCCCTGAGGGAGTTGGGTAGGAGCCTTTGAAGGCATATGGTCGAACACTTGAGGGGTGGCAGCAGGGACACAGTCATCAACATGAAGAGGCCGCCAAACCTGAGTAGGGACAGGAGCAGAGACAACATTAGGGCCATGGAGGCCAGCACCAGGGTCAGACGATGCCCCAGCCACCGGACGCTTCTTCTTGCATTTGTCAACAAGGTGGCCAAGGTGGTGGCAGCACCGGCAGAACAAAGGAGGCTTCTGGTAAACAATTGGCTGCCAATACCCACCAGCACCAGTACCAATCCAGACGCGGCCCGACAGAGGCAAGGAGACATCCATCTGGACACACACACATGCAGCATGGGTCCGGAGTAGAGAGGACGTGTTCTGATCAATCTTCAGGATGAGAGCAAGGCTGCCAGCAATAGACCGGAGCATGGCATCTTGATACAATTGACCGACAGCCCAGGCAGTTCAAGCCATACAGGAACGATGGGAGAGTCAAAACCAGGGCTGAAGTTGAATGTCCATTGGAAGAATCGAAAGGGCCGGCCTTGAACAAGCAACGATTCTTTAAGCAACACCTGGAGATAATCATCCTCGTTCTGAAATCGGATAAGAAGATGGCGGCCATCCAGAGCGCTGATAGAAAAATCATGGAGGAATGAAAACCGCTGCGCCAAGTGGGTTCTAATTTCCTGAAACGGGGGTCGCCCTTGAGGAGTCCTGGCAATAATGGAAAGATGAAAGGCCAAATAGGAAACTCTGATCTCCTCAAGGGAGAAGAAGACGGCGGGTTCTCCAGCATTTGTGAGGGCAGGTGGGTGGACCACAATAGGGATAGCCGGCCGGAGGCGGGATGGAGGGGCACACCACCTGGGAAAAGAACAAGGGAAGCTGGGGGGCAGGAGACGGGTGGCCATCCACAAGGGCAGGAGCACGAGAGGCCCCCGCTGCAGGATCACGCACAGCAAAGGCCCCAGGGGCCCCTTCAATAGCAGCAACACATGGCAAAGCAGGACGAACAAGGCCACCGCAAGCGCCAAGGGTCCCAGCTGCGGCAGGAGGGGGCGCGGAAGCATCATCCACGCACGCGGCAGGGACAACAGTTGGAGACACAAGCTTGCAGGCGGGGGCCGTCACCAAGCCAGCACGCGGAGCAGCATCACATGGCGCGCCCGACGACGAGGGAGGGGGAGGCGCGTGCCCCCCCCCTTCCCCCAAGGCCGGCCATGGCCGGCGGCCACGCGCGCAGGTCGGACCCAAAATCGCCCTAGGAGGGGAAGGGAAGTCTCGACGAGGATTCTGTTTGGTAGGAAGGATCTGTTTGGTGAAACATGCACTCTATGCTATTCCTTTCTCTTGGGCAGCCTGTTCAAGTTTTAGAAAAAAACAGAGAAAAGTTATCAATAGAATCTGCAACAATTTCATTTGGAAATGTAATCAAGAGCCCATATGTCTCTGTCTTCTAAATTAGGAGCAATTGACGAAACCAACAGCTGAAAGGGGCCTCGGGTTGTTGGACTTGGTACTGCTAGAACTCAGCCTTCATGCTCAAACTAGCAGCCAACCTAGAGCTCAAGCCGAACAAGGAAGGAGTGTGGTGTTCTCTAGTCTCTCACAAGTACTCGAAAGATACCTCCCTAGCAAACTATTTTAGAATTATCCCTAGAACTGAGTATTTCAAGAGAATCTGTAAGGGATTTTTGAATAACAAGCATCTAGTTGGCTAGATCCAGGGGTCGGGAAGCAACATCTCATTACTACAAGATGGTTGGACTGAAGGGAGAGGTGTGAATGATTGGCTGTGGACATTCGATGTTCATTTTCTGCATCCAGATGATTCCATTGTTCTATTCATTGCTGAAGATGGGAACTGGGATGCACAATTCTTAGCTGAAGTGTTTCCACCAACCATGGTTGAGAAAATTGTCAAGTTAACAACTTTAGAAATGCAAGAGGAGGACAGGGAGATCTAGTTTGTTGGACGCCAAGGGTCAATTTTCCACTAGAAGTGCTTATGGGAAGCTTCACCAACAGGTACGTGGTCACAATTTAATCTGGCTTGGCCGACGCAACAGAGGGAGTGGGAACTTTGCTGTAGAAAATTGCCCGATAGTGGTTATCTACTTGCGACGGACTGATGAGAAGCGGTGTGAGGAAACTCAGGAGCATGCCCAGGTCTCCTGTTGTAAAGCTGTTAGGCTTCTGGAACTGGAAGCTAGTTACTGGTAGGCTTGGATGGGCAAGAGCACCAAGCAACTTACAAGAGGAATGAATGGGCCTTTGTTACTGAGGATTCAGAAAATTCTTTTATCATGGTGTATGTGAAGACGATACGATGGTGGCATGCACACTGGAGAAGATTTGGCACTGCATAAGTGAACGGATCTTTAAGGGAGACATTCACTCAATCAACGAGGGTTGGAAGGAAATCTTGTCTGATACGACTCATTATCCCATGGTCAATGAAATGCACAAGGCCTGGGTTAGTAATTTCAGAAAGCAAGAAACCTGTTGCAAATGGGGTTTTTATTAAGATTCCAATTAAAGCACCACAAATTTATTTCGTGGGATGAAGTCAAGATAAATTTCAATGGGGCTAGGTGTCTAATTATTAGAGAGGGTGGTGTGGGATTCTTAATAAGGAATTGGGGAGGATAGGTGCTGCTAGCTAGCAGGGGCAATTTGTTTGGGGGAAGAAATCAGTGCTTCAAGCGGAAGCCATGACCTTACTAGAGGGAGTCAAGGCTCTCGAACAACTACATCATCTTTAGAATGCTGTAGTCCGGTGTGAAGGGGACAACCAAAGTGTCATTTAACTTCATTGAGATCAGAAAGTTTTTTGGTGGAAATTAAACTAATGCTACATGAGGTAATCCAAGTTAGGTTAGGTTCTCACATGTTAAGGGGGGAAGCAAGCAAACCAAGGGATTCAAGATAAACAGCTCACATCACGCAGTGTTGTTATCCGATAACTTAATGCTTACGTATCAAGATAAAAAATACACAAACTCTTTTAACTAAATGATACCATCTTTTCTTTTGAGCAGAACTCTTTTACAACGAAGAATCCTTGAACAAATCTCCAACGCTTCCACATGAACGAGGAAGAGGGCATAAAAAAAGCTTCCTCTGTTCTGACGCCATTAAAAGATAGCCAGACACCCGACTTCCACGGTCGGCGAGATGGGACTGGCCATGTAACTCTTCCAAGTCAAAAAGTTTTAACGACCCACGTGACACTGACCGTGCTATAAATTTGGACCGCATCCTTCAAATTGTTGTCATTTAAAATAACGTAACATTTTAGTTTTGAAAATCACCAATTTTGAATTTTCTGAGAGTAAAATTACCGATTTTTAAACAGCACTTTCTAAAATCTCTGGTTTCGATCTTCGATAGTTTTGGATTGAAAATCGGAATCGTTTAAAAGGATGTCCCAAAAAATAATCGATTTTAGAATCCATCAATTTACATCATTTTAAAAGCAAGGAAAACACCGTAAAAGAAATCACAGCATTCCGAGCATTAAAAATATATATATAATTTTACAATTTTCCTATGTCTTTTGCTGTGTTGCCAGACACACCCAACAACCCCTTTATTCCTCTCTCCATTCTAGTTTTTTTTTTTTATATAAAGGAGAGGTGAATGAAGGAGATTTCACGTCTCACCAAGGACAACTTCCTCGTTGACTATGGATGTAAAATGGGCTACTCGTGTAGTCATCTTTACCTCTGGACTTATTTGATAAATTCCCGATAAAATTGTGTTAGAATTTGGTGACGTTATCTTTCCCATCAAAATTTTATGGGGCGACGGAGGAGGGAGACAACAAGAGCATGAATTACTTAAGATGTCGAAGAGTTTTCCTTAATTTCTACAGCTCGCAATAGAAGTCCTCAAATCTTACTGTGAGAAAGGAATTCACTAGCAAGAAGCATCCCCTATTATCTCCGTCACATAGAATATGAATTCAACTTTTAGACAGTGGAATGAAGGTGAACATACGTACAAGTTCTGAATTTGTTCTTTTATCTTTTAACCAAAAAATAACAAAAGAAAAATGTAGAGATTTAAGAAGGGGACTCACAAGATCTCGTATCAAAAATTACAAAGATGGACATGTGCTCATAAGAAAGATCCAAATCTTCTCTTTTGAAATCTTTTTTACCAACAAAAGAATAAAACCCTAGTCATTATATGAACATCGGCCCAATGTGTTTAAGTAAGATCCGAGCCTTCTCCTTTGAATGCTCTTTTAATAAAAATATCTAACATTTTATTGTCGTGAGATTAGACATCCAAATTTATCATATTACTAAATATGTAATCTTTAGAATCTTGCATATTGTATTCCGCATTTATATATCCTTCGCACATATTATCACGTGTCGTAGAAACCCGATAAATAAAGATGAGAAATAATTTTTTTCAATTTTATTCTATAATTAAAATTTTCATGAACTAGTTAAATTATATTTTTACTATAAGTAATAAACTAGAGAAATGTATTTACTTGAATTTACTTGAGGTAAATTGAAAAATAAATGCTTTAACCCTTAGATAAATCATAGGAAGCCCAATAAAAGGCCATATAATGAACTAGGATTATAATTGGCCAATTGGATAATCTATAATGGGTTGGATTAATGGATTAAAGGATTTATTAAAGGATAATTAGACCAAAATTCGTAACACATGTTTAATATGGTATGTAAGGGATTAAAATAACCCCATTTCTAGAAGATTGACTCAAGAATCAACCCTTACCTAACATACAACTTTAGACCAGCCGAAATTACATTATTTTCACACCAAAGATGGGTTAGATTAAGAAGAGAAATGGAATTTTTCTTCTAATTCGGACTTAATGGGTTAGGTAAAATTAGGTGAGGAATCTTGATAAAATTGTTCAAGTTTTGGCTATAAATAGAACCCCAATCAACCCACAAACTATCCATAGAGGCTTAAGCTATGATGGTGTGAAGATTGAAGGAGATTTGAAGGAAGATTTTGGAGAAATCAAGGGTTTCATCTTATTTGGAGATTTTTCTTACCTCTTCCTTAGATCCGCAAAAAAGGTAAGTATCTCTCAGACTAAATTCTAATTAAAGCATGCTAGATTGTTCCTTTTTCAATGCTCTTTCCATTGATACCTTATTCATTAAATTTCATTGAGAAATGAGTGAGTTATAGCCATTTTTGTGAAGAAAAATTGAAGTTTTCTGCTTGAAATCGAAAACTTAGTGAAAAGTGTCGACCTCCCGGGTCGACACTTTTTTCACGACTGAAAGTCGACACTTTTCCACGGGTGTTCTGTTTTAAGAACAAAACCGCATACAAGGTATAAGTGTCGACCCAATGACTTGACACTTTCTGCCTGCAAATAAATGTCGACCCCATGGGTCAACACTTTTCCTGTCATACAATATATATATATATATATATATATATATATATACACTCATATGAAAAACCAACCACACCACACCCCGGCACAAATAAATAAATAAATAAATATACTAAGATTTTCGTATCTATTCAATTCAACTCATGTAATATCCCGGACCTTTCGGATCCTTCTTCATGGGTCCCGGATCTAGTTTTCGGAGTGTCCGGCTCCGTTGTGTCCGAAATTTCGTTTCGGACATCTTTCGTGTTCGGATCGGCGCGATCCGGAGTCGTTTCGGAGGCCCGGAGGCGTTCCGCGGCTTTTTCCGCGTGTGTTTTCCGATTCCCGGTGTGTGTTTCGGCTTTTCTCTTCGGACGCTCGTTGCGGGTGAACCGGGCTGTTCACACGGACACGAGTGGTACCGTTGCGATCGGTGCGTTCCGAGGATCGCGGGGGTGTGATTTCCTATTTTTTGGAATTTTACGGATTTTCCGGGTTTTTCTATAAAACCCTTTTTCTTTTCTCTCTCCCCCACCATCTTCTTCTTCCTCTCTTCTTCTTCCTCCTTCCTCCTCCACCGTGTCTCCCTCCCTCTCCCTCTCTTCCTCCCGGTTGGCCACGGCGAGCTCCCCTCCGGCTGCAGACGGCGGCGGGGCGACGGCGCGGCGACGTGGGCGGCGGCGAGGCGGTCGTGGGGGCGTGCGGCAAGCGTGGGAAGCTTAAGGAAGAACGAGGGTTTTCAAGCGTTCTTCGCGATTCGTGGACGATCCGGCGGAGCATTCGCTCCATTGAGGTAGGGTGACGTTCCCTAGCTCTTCGCCGTTCTTTTCCGTGGTTTGTAGGCCGCGGGGAGGCCGAGAGAGGCATGTTTGGGCGTTTTTGGGGTTTTTCCATGTTTTGGGGTGAGCCGCCCGATCTATGGTTTTAGCCCATGATTCTATGTTTTGGTGGCTTAGATGCATGCTAGGGGTCCCCAGGGGTCTTCCCCCTTGTTTTCCCCCTCTCCGGTGGAGGTACGGGGGCGTGGTTGGTGTTTTTGGGGTTTTCCCGCCGTAGCGTGCTCTGGGGCAAGCGACGGTCACTCCAGTGACCGTCACATGCTTGTAACGCCCCTAGAGGGGTGCGTTACTTCCCTGGGTGTTGGCCTTTAGGGTCGAGGGCTGTAGCGGTCCTGCGACTGGCCGCCGTTTGCTAGTGACGCCCCTGGGCTGGGCCGTCACATGCTTTCGACCGTTGGGTTTTGACCGTTGGGGGTCAGGCCATGTAACGCACCGAGATAGGCGCGTTACATGCGTGTAACGCACTGGGGCAGGAGCGTTACTTCCTGTTGTCCCCCATGTGGATGGGCCAAGCGACGCACTGGGCCCAGCGCGTTACTTACAAGCGACGCGCTGGGGCAGGCGCGTCACTTCCCTTTCCATCCCGAGCGTGAGGGCCACGCGACGCGCTGGTCTAGGCGCGTCACATGCGAGTAACGCACTGAGCCCGACGCGTTGCTTGCAAGCGACGCGCCAGGGTAAGCGCGTTACTTTCCCTGTGGTTTTCGTGGGTGTGGGGTGCCATGTGACGCCCTGGCCTAGGTGCGCCGCTTCCAAGCGACGCACTAGGGTAGGCGCGTCGCTTCCCCCTACCCCCTGGCCGTGTGACGGTCCGCCTTAGACCGCTATTTTCAAGTGACGGCCCTAGAGTGGACCGCCATTTGGCAGTGACGGTCTGAGGGTCGGACCGCCACTTCCTGTGTTGCCCCATGAGGGTGGCAACCTCGCTTTTCTCCGACCGTGGTCTCCGTGCGACGGGACTAGTGCGTGGGGTGATTCCCACACGTTGTCGGGCTTGGGCGTTGTTTTCCGTAACTTGAGAGTCTACTCCTTCAGTGACCCTCCACTAGTCGTAGCCTACTAGTACGCGTGTGCTAGTCGCACCAGGGAGTGGTGTACGGGCTGACCTTTAGAGACGGTTTGTGGACCGGTTACCGTTGGGCCCCACGTCTTGCAGCCAGAGTCCGGCTGAGGGGAAAACCGGTCAGAGGGCCAGACCTGGGACGCGTGGTCTGTGTGTGCACACGTGGTTGGGGGCGGTTGGACCCACGTCGACGGGCGTGACCCCAGCTAGTCACTTGTTTGTGGTTACTTGTTCGGTGTTTGCGCCTCGGGTAGGACCTACCATGTCAAGCGGTTCACCTGCGGTACGGTGTAAGACGTCAGGGGACGCTACCGGCTGTGCTTCTAGTGGGTGGTACTCCTGTCGAGTACGGAGTGTCAGACTGTCAGTCGTGTGTTTCCGACCTTCGGGTTTTGACGGTTCGACCGTTGAGTTTCGGTCTTCTCGTACCGTGGCACGTGTGTCGGTTTGCGTGCCGTTAGGGTCTAGTTCTGTAGAGTACAGGGCTTTCCTTTCCGAGGTACTTTCCTACCGCTAGAGTAGTGGTTTCTCGTTTTTCGAGGTAGGGTTCGAGTGATCCCTACTGAGTCTTGTTCCGAGACTCATTCCCTGCGTGTTTTCGCCGTGTTTCAGGTGAGGCGCCACCTTCGGGGAGCGCGTCAGGAGCGCAGCGGAAGCGTGGTGCGGGTGTCCTGGGGTAGTGCCAGAGGTCAGAGCCGGGGGATGCCCCGTGTAGCTGTACTTTTCTTTCTTGTCACTGTACTAGTCGTGGACTACTGTTGCTGTTGTTGTTATTTTATTGTGGACCATGTAAGATGTTAAATTCATTTCCTGCTTAATATCATAACTGTTTAATTTCTGCAATTATTTGTGATACTTGTGTAGTTTCCACACCATCCTTTTAACCCTTCCGAGTCTTCGGGCTCGTGGGTGGCGGTGCGAGTCTCGGGTTATCGGGCCTTCCCGGTAATCGGATTCTCGGGTCGTTACAGCTGGTATCAGAGCGCGGTTGTGGAATTACATGGGAATTATAGGTAATTGTATTGGTCCACTAGTCCACAACGATGATGTACATGTGACGCTGGCATGGGGCACCGCGTGTTTTATTTTGACCTTGCCGTTTGTGTGTTTTCTGTCTTGTGCTTCAGGAGCGAGTATGGCGCCGAGGAGAAGTTCTCGCTCTCAGCAGGGGCAGTCGGCTGGAGGTCAGGAGATCCAGCAGGGGGTCCAGAGGGACCAGGAGGAGCATAGCAGAGTTCCGGGAGCTACCGAGGCCGCGGATGCTGCGAGGGCTCCGGGGGCCGAGGGTTTTCTCCGTGGCATGTACCATCTCATGGCTCAGCAGTTCGGCGGAGAGGCCGGTGAGGGCTCGTCAGTCAGGGGTGGGCCAGGCCGAGCAGTGAGGGACTTCATGCAGTTCCATCCACCTTACTTTAGCGGCCAGGCAGACCCTGATGCGGCTCGTGATTGGCTTGATGAGATGGAGCGGGTGTTCAGTTCTGCGAAGAGTGCTGTCGAGGACAGAGTGGTGTTGGCCTACAACCAGTTGCAGGGTACGGCTCGGAGGTGGTGGTCTTCCGAGTGGAAGACGTCCTTTCAGCTTCGTCCACTTGAGCAGGTCGAGTGGGATGACTTTGTCAGTGCTTTCGAGCGTACGTACTGTCCAGATGTTGTTGCTACGCAGCGGATGCGGGAGTTTCTGGAGCTGGTGCAGGGTGACATGTCCGTGTTGCAGTACAGGGCCCGATTTGTCGAGCTGGGTCGGTACGCACCTCATATCATGGAGCATGAGAGGGTGAGGACGACGCAGTTTGTGCAGGGCTTGAGGATGGAGCTGAGGCACCATCTGATCGCGAATGGGGCCACTGATCTCGAGACGGCGTCTCGTGTTGCGATTTCCTTGGAGATGGATATGCAGAGGACTCGAGGACCGATCAGCCAGGGGTAGTCTGTGTCAGGTCGCAGCCAACAGTCGGCTACTCAGCAGCAGGGTTTCTTTCAGTCTGCGTCGGGTGGTTCAGGAGTACCGGCATCGGCAGCTTCGGTGACAGGATCTGCGTCCTTCGGCTCGAAGGTCAAGAAGTTCTTCAAGAAGGGGTTCGGCAAGAAGAAGTCCAGAGATCAGGGGCAGGCTTCATCGGGCAGTGTGCAGCAGCCGTTTCCTTTGCAGCGACAGGGATCGGTGGGTGGATCGCGAGGACCTTGTCCACGGTGTAGTGAGACCCACCCAGGCAGGCAGTGCACGGCGCCGATCATCTGTTTTCGGTGTGACCAGCCAGGGCACATGGCGCGTGACTGTCCTCAGAGGCCGCCGCAGCAGCAGGTTTCCCAGCAGCAGCTGCAGCAGGGACAGTATCCGCCGCTACCCAGGTCAGCTAGTGTGGGAGGCAGGCAGAGGGCTCGTGGCCAGATCACGCACTTGACCAGGGCAGAGGCAGTAGCGTCGCAGCTCGTGGAAGGTACCGTTCAGATTTTGGGTTGTGCGGCTCGGGTTTTATTTGATTCTGGCGCGTCTCATTCGTTTATTTCGGAGGATTTCGCGTCGAGCGTCGAGGAGCCGGTGACCCAGTTGTCCTGTGATTTGGCTGTGGAGTTGCCTTCGGGTGACTTTATGGTCACTCCGTATTGCTTCGACCAGGTTCCGGTGTGGATCGATGGACGGAGTATGCCAGGCAGGTTGTATGCGTTGCAGCTTCGGGATTATGATGTGATTCTAGGCATGGATTGGCTCGAGACTCATAGAGCGGTGGTGGATTGTGGAATGAAGAGGGTCTACTTCCAGCATCCGAGCAAGAGGACCTTCTATTTCCAAGGTATCCGTTCCACCTCTTCTCGATTTCTTATCTCTGCTATTCGAGCCCGTCGATTGCTTGATTCAGGTTGCCAGGGTTTTCTCGCGTCAGTGGTTGTGTCTGACCGGATGGAGCCGAATGTCGAGGACATTGCGGTGGTGTGCGAGTTTCCCGATGTTTTTCCTGAGGAGTTGCCTGGATTACCTCCCCAGCGGAAGATCGATTTCGTGATCGAGGTTGTGCCTGGTACGGGACCTTTGGCGAAGGCTCCCTACCGTATGGCCCCCGCTGAGTTGAGGGAGTTGAGGGCGCAGTTGCAGGAGCTGTTGGCCAAGGGGTATATTCGTCCGAGCTTTTCCCCTTGGGGTGCGCCCGTGCTGTTTGTGAAGAAGAAGGACGGTAGTCTGCGGCTGTGCATTGACTATCGGCAGCTGAATGAAGTGACCGTTAAGAACAAGTATCCGTTGCCGCGGATTGATGATTTGTTCGACCAGCTGCAGTCTGCGCGAGTGTTCTCGCGGGTTGATTTGCGGTCCGGTTACTATCAGCTGAGAATTCGCGAGTCCGATGTGGAGAAGACTGCGTTCAGTACGAGGTACGGGCATTATGAGTTTCTGGTGATGCCGTTTGGGCTCACCAATGCCCCAGCAGCCTTCATGGACTTGATGCAGAGGGTGTTCCACCCGTATTTGGACCAGTTCGTGGTCATCTTCGTGGATGACATCCTTGTTTATTCGCAGTCTGCCGAGGAGCATGCGTACCATTTGGGTGTGGTGCTGCAGACGTTGCGAGATCACCAGTTGTATGCGAAGCTCAGCAAGTGCGAGTTTTGGCTCAGCGAGGTGCACTTTCTGGGGCACGTGATTTCTGGTGATGGCATTTCCGTGGATCCCGCCAAGGTCGAGGCCGTGATGCAGTGGCCGAGGCCGAGGTCGGTGACGGAGATCCGGAGTTTCTTGGGGCTTGCGGGTTATTATCGCCGGTTTATCCAGGATTTTTCCCGCATTGCGACCCCGATGACGAGGCTCACGCGGAAGGATGTGCCTTTCGTCTGGTCCGAGGAGTGTGAGCAGAGCTTTAGGGAACTGAAGAGGTTGCTCACCTCAGCTCCGGTGTTGGTTTTGCCTTCTGGATCGGGAGGTTTTGTGGTGTGTACAGATGCTTCCGGCGTTGGATTGGGTGCTGTTCTGATGCAGCATGGTAGAGTGGTGGCTTATGCATCTCGGCAGCTAAAGCCCCATGAGGAGAACTACCCTACCCATGACCTTGAGTTGGCGGCAGTGATCTTCGCGCTGAAGATCTGGAGGCATTATCTGTACGGTGAGAAGTTCGAGGTGTTCACTGACCATCAGAGTCTGAGGTATGTGTTCTCGCAGAGAGATCTGAACCTCAGACAAAGGCGTTGGATGGAGTTCATGAAGGACTATGACTTCACCCTGTCTTATCAGCCGGGCAGGATGAATGTCGTCGCCGATGCCTTGAGTAGGAAGGTTGCGGTCAGTACCTTGATGCTGAGGAAGTGGAGGCTCTGGGAACAGGTGCCCGAAGTATCTTTCAGGCTCAAGATTCCCCAGAAGCCAGGGTTGGCAGTGCTTGCGAGTCTGACTGTCACTCCTGCTATCCGTCGCCAGGTGACAGAGGCTCAGCATGCGGACCCTGAGTTGCCCCGGATTTTGGCGATAGCTGATGTGGAGCTTGGCGAGGACGGTGCTGCGAGGTTTCGTGGCAGGCTGTACGTCCCAGGGGAGGAGCAGGTTCGTCGTGCGGTGTTACGCGAGGCTCATGGGAGCAGGTACACTGTGCACCCGGGTGCGACGAAGATGTATCGGAACTTGCGGAGGCAGTTCTGGTGGCCTGGCATGAAGAGAGATGTGGCCGAGTTTGTGGCCAGGTGCCTGATCTGTCAGCAAGTGAAGGCGGAGCATCAGCGACCAGGCGGTACTCTCCAGCCCTTGGATGTTCCTGCTTGGAAGTGGGACCATGTGACCACGGATTTTGTGGTGGGGTTGCCCAGAACCCCGACTGGGCAGGACAGTATTTGGTTGCTGGTGGATCGGCTGACGAAGGTGACGCGGTTGCTACCGGTCAAGGTCAGCTGGAGCGTGCCTAAGTTGGCTCGTCTTTATGTGGAGCGGATCGTTCCGTTGCATGGGGTTCCCATTTCGATCGTGTCGGATCGGGATCCGCGCTTCACTTCTGGATTCTGGAGGAGTTTCCAGCGAGCTCTTGGCACGGAGTTGGCATTTAGCTCGGCGTATCATCCACAGTCAGATGGTCAGTCTGAGAGGACCATTCAGACTTTGGAGGACATGCTGAGATCCTGCTGCCTGGAGTGGCAAGGGAGTTGGATTCGTCACCTACCGTTAGTGGAGTTTGCCTATAACAACAGCTTTCATTCGAGCATCGGCATGGCTCCTTATGAGGCATTGTATGGGCGTCCTTGTCGGACTCCACTTGATTGGTTTGAGGTGGGTGAGCGTGTTTTGACGGGACCGGAATTGGTGCAGCAATGTGTGGAGGTTGTGCACCTGGTTCGTCAGAACATGTTGGCGGCCCAGAGTCGGCAGAAGAGCTATGCTGACCGTAGGCGGCAGCCCCTCGAGTTCGCCGTGGGCGATCATGTGTTCTTGAGAGTTTCTCCGATGAAGGGGGTGATGCGGTTTGGACGGCGTGGGAAACTGAGTCCCCGCTATATTGGTCCTTTCGCGATTGTGGAGCGCATCGGTGAGGTTGCTTACCGGTTGCAGTTACCCTCTGAGTTGGCGTCGGTGCATGACGTGTTCCACGTCTCTATGTTGCGGAAGTATATGCCCGATGACTCTCATGTGCTCGAGTTTTCCGTTTGGCCTGAGGTGACTCCAGATCTTTCTCTCCCAGAGTTTCCGATCCGCGTGGAGGATAGGCGAGAGCAGCGCCTGCGGAACAAGGTCATTCCCTTGGTAAAAGTCGTGTGGCAACGACACTCTGGTGGTGAGGCTTCGTGGGAACGTGAGGACGAGATGCGTTAGCAGTTCCCGTACCTGTTTGAGTGAGTCTTCCTCTTCTTTCCCCTTGGGTTGTTCTCAATTTCGAGGACGAAATTCCTTAAGGGGGGAGGGCTGTAATATCCCGGACCTTTCGGATCCTTCTTCATGGGTCCCGGATCTAGTTTTCGGAGTGTCCGGCTCCGTTGTGTCCGAAATTTCGTTTCGGACATCTTTCGTGTTCGGATCGGCGCGATCCGGAGTCGTTTCGGAGGCCCGGAGGCGTTCCGCGGCTTTTTCCGCGTGTGTTTTCCGATTCCCGGTGTGTGTTTCGGCTTTTCTCTTCGGACGCTCGTTGCGGGTGAACCGGGCTGTTCACACGGACACGAGTGGTACCGTTGCGATCGGTGCGTTCCGAGGATCGCGGGGGTGTGATTTCCTATTTTTTGGAATTTTACGGATTTTCCGGGTTTTTCTATAAAACCCTTTTTCTTTTCTCTCTCCCCCACCATCTTCTTCTTCCTCTCTTCTTCTTCCTCCTTCCTCCTCCACCGTGTCTCCCTCCCTCTCCCTCTCTTCCTCCCGGTTGGCCACGGCGAGCTCCCCTCCGGCTGCAGACGGCGGCGGGGCGACGGCGCGGCGACGTGGGCGGCGGCGAGGCGGTCGTGGGGGCGTGCGGCAAGCGTGGGAAGCTTAAGGAAGAACGAGGGTTTTCAAGCGTTCTTCGCGATTCGTGGACGATCCGGCGGAGCATTCGCTCCATTGAGGTAGGGTGACGTTCCCTAGCTCTTCGCCGTTCTTTTCCGTGGTTTGTAGGCCGCGGGGAGGCCGAGAGAGGCATGTTTGGGCGTTTTTGGGGTTTTTCCATGTTTTGGGGTGAGCCGCCCGATCTATGGTTTTAGCCCATGATTCTATGTTTTGGTGGCTTAGATGCATGCTAGGGGTCCCCAGGGGTCTTCCCCCTTGTTTTCCCCCTCTCCGGTGGAGGTACGGGGGCGTGGTTGGTGTTTTTGGGGTTTTCCCGCCGTAGCGTGCTCTGGGGCAAGCGACGGTCACTCCAGTGACCGTCACATGCTTGTAACGCCCCTAGAGGGGTGCGTTACTTCCCTGGGTGTTGGCCTTTAGGGTCGAGGGCTGTAGCGGTCCTGCGACTGGCCGCCGTTTGCTAGTGACGCCCCTGGGCTGGGCCGTCACATGCTTTCGACCGTTGGGTTTTGACCGTTGGGGGTCAGGCCATGTAACGCACCGAGATAGGCGCGTTACATGCGTGTAACGCACTGGGGCAGGAGCGTTACTTCCTGTTGTCCCCCATGTGGATGGGCCTAGCGACGCACTGGGCCCAGCGCGTTACTTACAAGCGACGCGCTGGGGCAGGCGCGTCACTTCCCTTTCCATCCCGAGCGTGAGGGCCACGCGACGCGCTGGTCTAGGCGCGTCACATGCGAGTAACGCACTGAGCCCGACGCGTTGCTTGCAAGCGACGCGCCAGGGTAAGCGCGTTACTTTCCCTGTGGTTTTCGTGGGTGTGGGGTGCCATGTGACGCCCTGGCCTAGGTGCGCCGCTTCCAAGCGACGCACTAGGGTAGGCGCGTCGCTTCCCCCTACCCCCTGGCCGTGTGACGGTCCGCCTTAGACCGCTATTTTCAAGTGACGGCCCTAGAGTGGACCGCCATTTGGCAGTGACGGTCTGAGGGTCGGACCGCCACTTCCTGTGTTGCCCCATGAGGGTGGCAACCTCGCTTTTCTCCGACCGTGGTCTCCGTGCGACGGGACTAGTGCGTGGGGTGATTCCCACACGTTGTCGGGCTTGGGCGTTGTTTTCCGTAACTTGAGAGTCTACTCCTTCAGTGACCCTCCACTAGTCGTAGCCTACTAGTACGCGTGTGCTAGTCGCACCAGGGAGTGGTGTACGGGCTGACCTTTAGAGACGGTTTGTGGACCGGTTACCGTTGGGCCCCACGTCTTGCAGCCAGAGTCCGGCTGAGGGGAAAACCGGTCAGAGGGCCAGACCTGGGACGCGTGGTCTGTGTGTGCACACGTGGTTGGGGGCGGTTGGACCCACGTCGACGGGCGTGACCCCAGCTAGTCACTTGTTTGTGGTTACTTGTTCGGTGTTTGTGCCTCGGGTAGGACCTACCATGTCAGGCGGTTCACCTGCGGTACGGTGTAAGACGTCAGGGGACGCTACCGGCTGTGCTTCTAGTGGGTGGTACTCCTGTCGAGTACGGAGTGTCAGACTGTCAGTCGTGTGTTTCCGACCTTCGGGTTTTGACGGTTCGACCGTTGAGTTTCGGTCTTCTCGTACCGTGGCACGTGTGTCGGTTTGCGTGCCGTTAGGGTCTAGTTCTGTAGAGTACAGGGCTTTCCTTTCCGAGGTACTTTCCTACCGCTAGAGTAGTGGTTTCTCGTTTTTCGAGGTAGGGTTCGAGTGATCCCTACTGAGTCTTGTTCCGAGACTCATTCCCTGCGTGTTTTCGCCGTGTTTCAGGTGAGGCGCCACCTTCGGGGAGCGCGTCAGGAGCGCAGCGGAAGCGTGGTGCGGGTGTCCTGGGGTAGTGCCAGAGGTCAGAGCCGGGGGATGCCCCGTGTAGCTGTACTTTTCTTTCTTGTCACTGTACTAGTCGTGGACTACTGTTGCTGTTGTTGTTATTTTATTGTGGACCATGTAAGATGTTAAATTCATTTCCTGCTTAATATCATAACTGTTTAATTTCTGCAATTATTTGTGATACTTGTGTAGTTTCCACACCATCCTTTTAACCCTTCCGAGTCTTCGGGCTCGTGGGTGGCGGTGCGAGTCTCGGGTTATCGGGCCTTCCCGGTAATCGGATTCTCGGGTCGTTACAACTCACAACTCAAGTCCACATCCTATGCCCTTGGGTCCTGACCCAAGGGTGAGCTCTCTAACATATAAAGTCATGAAAATTTTTAAAACTTCCAATGTGGGACTAAAGGTTAGTCATTATACAATAGAAATTATAACATTTAAAAATTCACATTAATTATATGCATTTAGTCACCAAAAGTAAGGAAAGATAATATTAGCATGTTTTAATTCTTACAGCATGTTAAAAATTATTTTTTTTGTGGAATAAAATTATTATTTTTGCATGTAAAAATCTATTTTTAACCATATTAGTAAATTAATGCATGAAAAATATTTTCAGCATGTTAAAAATGACTTCCAACATGATAAAATTATTTTATACATACTGAGATATAAAAATTATTTTCAGCATGTTAAAATCTATTTAAACTATTTTTTGTATGCTAAACCTAATTTTTCCTATTAAATAATTAGTTAATTGATGCATGGAAATTACTTCCAGCATGATAAAATTTCTTACAGCATGATAAAATTATTTCTAGCATGTTAGAATTATTTTTAGCATGTTAGAATTATTTTTCAATATATTAAAATTATTTTTCAGCATGATAATTCTATTTTCCTATCAAATAATTAGTAAATAAATATAGAAAAATAATTTTCAACATGATAAAATTTATGTTGTTATCAGAGAATTTCTGTAATTAGCATGGTAAACTTATCTTTATCATCTTATCAGTAAATTAATGTGTGAGAATTATCTTAGCATGTTAAGTATTAATTTTAACATATTAAAAATTAATTTTCAGCTTGTTAAAAATTAAATACAGCATGAAAAATTTATTTTTATCATCTTATCAGTAAAGTAACATATGAAAATCATTTTCATCATGTTAAAATTATTTTCAGCAACTTAGAATTATTTTCGGCATAAAAATCTATTTTCATAACAACATTATGATTTTTATAATAATAAATCACCGTTTTGGCTAAAACTAATGCATCTCTAATGTATAAAAACTTCCTGTAAACATGTCTAAATACTTGTAAACCAAATGCACACAAGATTAAACCATGAAATTAAATTAATTCTATTAAACTCTAATTACTTAAATTTTCTTCCCAGTTACCGTTCTTTCTTGAATTCCACGACTTAATGTTGATAAACATGATGCCTTAAAATTATTATTCACTCATCTTGCTACTTCAGAGATTTTTGCCAGATCTGTACTTTTTACAAATGAGCTTATTCTTGAAATTCATTGGCCATAATATTAAGTGGATGTCTAAACATACTTGAGATCTTATGATCCACCGACCCAATGCTTGGCATTAATGGGACCCGGTCTGGTCTTGGGAGGAGCGTCCGAAAGTACTTGTGCCCATGAGAGTTGATTGACCACGGTGTGACATTGCACCGAAGTGCATGACTTGCTAGATTAATTATGACATTCCACACTTCGTTATTGTACTTGTTTACTTGTTACTTGAAATTACTTGAAATTACATTATATATTTGATTTGTATGAAATGACCAAATTCTTTCATGATATTCTTTACATGTTCAATATTTAATACTTGAAATTATCTTGGAACCTTGTTATCATGTTATTACTTGAAATTCCGTATATAATTTCCTACTTGCTATTCATGATCTTAAACACTTCCCAATTTATTTGAAAAGAATATTCAAAATGATAAATACTTAAATATTACCTGATTATAGAGATATAAAATCCTACTGAGCTTTTTGCTCACCCTACGTTTTGGTAAACTGTTGCAGGAAATGAAATTGAACAAGGGAATGGACAAGAGTGAACGAGTGTTTTTCTTTTCCCTAGGATTTATGTAGATCATTAGTGTTTTTACAAGAATGATGTACTTTGGGATTGGAAGTTGTAATTTACCTTTATGGCTTATGAATTAGTGATGTAAACTTCATTTTGATGGAATAAAAGTATCATTTTCCCATTCATTTCTATCTTTAGAAATAAAATTGTACATGCTCTGATCGACACGCTTATTTACGACTCGCTCACGTTCCCGATATTCCACATCGGGACGTGACATGTGTACTCCTATAATAACCATATTTCATTTTTTTACACCCTTGTCGGTAGTTATCATTTGTTTAATTTAATTTTAGGTAGATGGAGATGAAAAAAATTAATCTATCCTTATATAATCTTATCACATAATTAAAACGATAACATATATAGACCTACGATCTTCCATAATATCTTGTACACCCTTGTAAAGCTTTATATTTTTCATGTTTAAAATTTTATATTTTATCACTAAACAATATTTATTAGTATGGGAGTATACATGACAATATCAAGAATATAAGACCCTATTTGAAAATTGGTAGAAAAAGTTGAGTTAATTTAAACTCAAGTAGGGTATCATGCATTCTTACTTGTTTGATTTGAAAAACTTTTGGGACTATCCTAACCTAGGTGGAATAACAAGTTCTAATTTATTAAGATGAGTTATTCTAAGAAGACCAAAGTTTAGGGTTATCCCAACTGATATGGAATAGCATATTCTAACTTTTCATTAGAACGAGTTATTCCAAGAAAAAACATGTTAGTGTTGGGATACCTTACTCACCTTGTTGAATTCTTTTTTTTACTTATTCGTGGGGATAAGCCCTTTTATTCCACCCTTAATAAGTTATCCAAGAGAGCCCAAGAGCATAGAGTAGTGTGGGTGTGTAATGGAGAATATGGATATATTCATTTTGGGGGACTCCATACATGTTTATAGGGTGTTTGGTTGCTATTTTCTCTCTCTTTTTTCTCTCAAAATTTTAAAAAAGTGTAAGAGACTGCCTCGGGACTCCCCCTCCCTCCCACGCGCGACCTCTCTCCCCCTCCCCTCCACTCCCCTCCCCCGTGGTCGGCGTCTCCCTCTGCTCCCCCTCCCCTCCCCCGAGGCCGGCGCCCTGCGCAGCCCCCCTCCCCCGCGACCCCCCTCTCCTGCGACCCCCTCCCCGCGGCCGGCGTCCCCTCCCCCTCCCCTCCCCTCCCTCGTGGCTGGCGTCCCACGTGGCTCCCCCTCCCCTCCCCCGCGGCTGAGGACGATGCCGGCTGCGGCCCGCCCCGACGATGATGACGAGGAGCAGGATGGCGGAGATGCCGATGATGATGAGGCGGCGGCGGGATTTGCGGCGAAACCTCTTACCTCGTCGATGAACCTCGCAGATGATAACCCCCACCGGAGCCCGTCCCGTAGGCTCGGGCCGTCTCATCTTCCCCGTTGAATGTGCCCAGCCACACCCGCTGGTGCTTCTCGTAGATCTAAGCCCCCCACCGCCCGTTGGGCTGCAGCACCACCCCCTTGTACCACGATGACGAAAGCTTCCTGGACTCTGCCTCCGCACCCACCTCTGGATCGAGCACCACGCTCGCGCCGCTATCGACCCTCTACCGCTTCTCGCAGGAGGAAGATACCAGAGAAGCAGGATGTTTGAACGTGGTCAGCGGGGGAGGCGGCGCCGCCGTCCAAGAAGGTTTTGTCAGCGGCGCGGCCACCCTCTCCTCCGACTCGCTGGACACGCCGTCGATGCAGCAGCTACCCATTCCGGCCACCGTATTTGTGTGTGAATGTGTATTAATTTGTATATTTGTGTGTTTTTATGTATTATTTTTATGTGTCAAATATGTCTATATATATATTAAAAATTACGATATTTCTACCAAACAGAAAGTGTCAATTTTTATTAATTTTAAATTTTAAGTTAAAAATTGATACAACATAAATTTTTAGATAGAAAGAGTTTTTTTAAAAAAATTATTCTGAAACAACCTATTATACATGAACAGCAGTAGTAAGTTCATTTAATTTAGTCATTTATACTCCAAACTATGGAGAGGAAAAAAAAATCCACGTACAGGTGTAACCTTTAATTTGTAAAGAACTTAAATAAAGGGATACTACTTGCTTCATCATTTGAATGATCCCTTGATATTCAAAATTTTAGTGTTCTAACAATTTTAAAGATGACAATATCCATCTAACTAATATCAGATTTCATAGGCACCCACTCACACCTCTGATCAAAGAGGATGGAACCCATGGTGATGAGGCGTGATTCCCCTGCCATTCACCTACTTTTTTTAATCAAAGAAAGCCAGAAAGAAGATGAGGAAGGAAAAAAATGGCCACTGTTTTATGGGGTGTTTGGTTGCATTTTTCCCCTTCTTTTTATCTTAAATTTAAAAAAGAGAGAGGGAACTCAATTAACTGTGTTTGATAAGTACTCTCTAATTTTTAGAAGAGAAATCAACTCCATTCAAATCTCTTTCTAAAACAAAACAACTCCGAAATATTTTTTTTTTGAAATCGCCCGTCTACGTCGGGAGTCGGGAGGCCTCCCTCTCCCCCCTCCCCCTGCGTCCACCCCACCGGCGCCGACCTCCCCCTTCCCCCTGCCTTTCCCCCCTCTGGCCCCCCTTGCGGCCCTCCCCTCCCCTCCGCCAACGGCTCCCCTCCCCCGCGGCTCCCCCTCCCTCCCCCTGCACCCCCCCACTGGCGCCAGCCTCCCCCTTCCCCCTGCCTTTCCCCCATCCACCCCCCTGCGGCCCTCCCCTCTCCTCCCCGGCAACCCCCTCCGCCGACGCCTCCATTCCCCCGCAGCTCCCCCTCCCTCTCCCTGCGTCCCCCCCCACCGGCGCCGGCCTCCCCCTTCCGGTTCTCAACCGCCGGCGACTGGTCGACGGGTTTGATCACCAAGACGACTGCAGCCCCCCTCCGGTTCCCCCCTCCGCCCGCAGCCCCCTCCGCAGCCCCCTCCGGCTCCCCCCTCCCCTCCCCTCCCCTCCTTCGCAACCCCCTCCCTCCCTGCGGCTCCCCTCCTCCGCAACCCCCTCCCCTCCTCGCCCCCACCGGTAGCGCGCCCAGCCGTACTCGGGTAGGAGAAGCTCCGCTCCCTCCGCGTCGCGGAGAGCCGCAGGATCCACCATCTCTGGCGACTGGGAGAGATCACTCCACTGCGGACGGATTCGAGGAGTAGGGCGGCAAGGGACTACCGGGAGGCGAGGCTGTGGCTGGGCGCGTCTGTTGATGGGAGGGGACAGCGCCGGGCCGCTGCGACTTCTCCCGGGCGTTTTACCAAAAGAATTGGGATGTTTTTGCCAAACAACACGGGACCCTTTTTATTAATTTTAAAAATTAAGTAAAAAAATTGACATGTCATAATTTTTAAGATAGAAAGAGTTTTTTTTTAAAAGTGTTCCCAAACACCCTATTAGATTTTTGACAAAGAGGCCAAGTTAAAAGATGGGAGTCCAATGCAACGCACACTTTTGAGTCATGTGTGATAATCCATATGACTTGGAATCAGGTATATCCAGTGCCATCTGGGTGGTTGGGTTGGCCTCCAGCTCTCCGTCATTTGAGTCTGAAAGTATGGATTCAGACAGTTCATAATTTCAGTGGAGTTGAATTCCATTGACACTTTGAAGATCGAAAGGTGATTTTTACTGTCAAAACTTCATAAAATTTTTACATAAATACAAAATTTAATTTAGTGCTAAATGAGTACCGTCTAGGGATGCGTATGCCGATGCATTTCTTTTATGTAATATCATATCATACATCTCGTTAATATGTTTTGTTTAGATAAGAATAGAGATAAAAAGATACACAGTTTTTGAAGATAACCGAAGACAGAGCAACTACAGCACCGTCTGCGGTGCCACACCGGATCGCTGCATACTGAATGCAACAGATCATGCTAGCCAAAAATTGATACGGTAGTATTTCCGTGATCCGATATTATTTTTTTTAAAAATTAAATAAAAAATATTTTTATAATTAAAAAGTTATATGTCAATATCATATCATATCGTACCGCTCAGAGGATACTGAACCTTGGTCACAGGTGCCTTATGTTGTAAAATATTTACTTTCTGTTGACGGGTGCATTATAGTGCAGAAGATTTACTTTTTTTGTCTTCTGCACTGTAATGCACCCGTGACAGACTCAAAATTTGGTTGGAAGCTAAAGCTCGGGTTAAGTTTGGGTTGGGTCCATGTGAATTAGACTCGTCCTTTTTGACGTAGCTTTGATATTAATCTTCATTGGAATTTTCTCTTTTTGCATAGGTATTCCCCCCCCCCCACTTAGATGGTAATGGTATGGGATATGTTTGTATATTTGAGTATTATCCTTGATACTTTAAGGTATTGTTTGTTATTCGAACACGATAATCAACTCCGGGTAATTGTTTTTGTGTGAGGGGAGTTGGTGGGTCCCGCTATATTTTCTCTCTCCTCAGTTTGTTATTCGTCCGATAATTCTAATAACAAACAGGGCCTAAGTGATTAGAGTAAAGTTTAGTTAGGTTGAACACAGAGCATATCAGCTTTATGGCGACAAGTTAATTAGGAGTTATTTGGTTAAAAGAAGAACCATCCTTTTAAGTTTTTAACCAAGTTCCGAAAACAGAAGAGGTCCATGCATTTGAGTCTGATATAATCTAACCTCAACGTGGATCTTCAATCAGTCAATGGGAGGCTGTTGACGTTCCATCCCTGTTTGTATGTATAGTTTTTTTTAACTCTAAAATGAGTACTAAATTGGACACAAAGACAAAAAAATTTAGGGATAATTAAACACACAATATACTCTACCCTCTTGGGCTCTCTTGGATAACTTATTAAGGGTGGAATAAAAGGGCTTATCCCGACGAATAAGTAAAAAATAATAATTTGACGAGGTGAGTAAGGTATCCCAGCACTAACATGTTTTTTCTTGGAATAACTCATTCCCATATAAAAAGTTAGAATCTGCTATTTCATATCAGTTGGGATAACCCTAAACCCGAGTCTTCCTAGAATAACTCATTCTAGTAAACTAGAACTTGTTATTCCACCCGGGTTAGGATAGCCCTCAAACCTTTTCAAATCAAAAAAGTAACAATGCAGGGATATCCTACTCGAGTTTAAATTAACTCAAATTTTCCTACCAATTTTCAAATAGGGCCTTATATTCTTAATATTGATATTGTCATGCATACTAATTGAAAGAAAAAATGTTGTGGGAGACACAATGAGATGGAGAATACCTGGAATTCGCGTTCACAAAACTCGGAGGTCGTAATAGGACGACTACTAGAGTCATTATTATAGATCACACTACAAATCTCGACCTTTTGGTGATGAGCCCGTAGAGTGAGAACAATGAAGAGAATATCTATGAATGGGTTAGCCTACCTCTGTTTCACGCGTCTATTTTCCAGCCATGAAAGCCCCTTTTATAGGCACAAACGAAGGCTAGAAGGGCGGTGTTTTTTTTTCAACACAACATACGTCCGTTTGCGAACGGACGCACGCGTTCGTTCGTGAACGGACGCCTGCTGCCCCTTCGTGGGCAGTAGTGCGTTAACATCTCCCACTTGCCCACGAAGGGCAGCTATAAAATTCTCTCTCTATTCTTAGTTCTCTTACTCTGTCATACAGGAAATGAAGCGTACGACCTCACGAGAAAACTCTTAATCACAATAGTAGTGAACTGTTAAGTAACAGAACACTTCAACATCATATATCTCGTAGTACCCTAGACAATCTCATATTCACCTTATTTAACACTCCAGATCTCTCAAACAACAAGCAATGTTAAATATCAAATGTCATGTGGTCATGACTCTATCATCACAAAGTTAACAGAGTCCCCCGTGGTATGAGCCACAAAACTTGGTGCAATATGCAGAAGTCGTCCCTGAGTTCTTATGTCAATCTAATTGGTCTTGACTGCTTTCCTGGACATGTCCCACTAGACTGTATCAACCATAGTCTTAAGGAGCATGCTAAAGTAGAGACGCCAAGCTTTCTTTTCATGACACAGTCCTTAAGTCACAAAGGGTACAAATGGGATCAACAATAATTATGATCCAGGAGCTCACACAATGATGAAACAGAGATCCATTCATCATTCTCACTTATGGTCGTATGTAGCACATGCGGTATGAGACGCATGCTATGGTGTTCTCCCATCGACATGGGCATGTCACTCAAAATAATTAAACACCATACGGATCTTAGTCTAGTCACTCCCATTATGAGTAACCTCAATCTTATGCCACTGTCGCTCCCACTCAGCACCATGTCATGAGATTCACATCCGACTTAGTCAGGCTTCACAGGATAAGGCATAGGGAACCCGTGAGCGATCCAAGATCTCATCTTAGCTCTCTCTAAGTCGACATAATAGTTTAATTTTCATAAATATCTTGCTCACTCTTCAAGCACCACCGATATCTAATGTCTCATCTTGCTCACTATCTTAGCACCAAAGTGAATTACCTGTGTGAGAGGGTCAATTCGAGCTGGTGACATTTCCTTTTAAATGTTGTGTAAACTTGCATAGCATCTTAAGACACACATGAAAGAATAACAATACTCGTTCATGTCAACAAAAATTGTTCATGTTTACAATTTACATAACCCCATAGCTACAATATGGGTTAAGAAGGCCTCTCTAGGAATCTGTCTAATTAGTTAGTGGGTCTGCTACCATACAGCTGTGAGCGACGTCACGTGGTGGAGAGAGATCGGTTTCTCTCTTTTTTTAACGCGCGCGTTGTGGGGTGATACAGGAAAGACAATAGGACAGTACGACCTAAGGGAGACACTCTAGTGGAACACATGGAATCTAGACTTATAGAATTCTGGTACATGGCGGAGATGGGGATCCGAAGATCCTCTCACGCAAGCTAACTTCCTTCCCAGTAGGCGTGGCCTATTGTTCCGTAGCTTTTCATATACCGGGAAGTGGTCCGGAGACTCTACGTAGTAGACGTTGGCGGTGACTGACATGCGTTATGGGGTAGAATATGGGAAAGGTGACGGAACTGGGGAGCTAGACTTATCCAATATAGCACACCTAAGACAATACTACGCGTGAGTAGACCGTTGATACCGAGTTGATTCGGGACGAGTTGAGACTCGAGACCGACCGACACGGAACTAAGGTTTACACGGACTGGTAATATAAAAATCGTGGCGAGATGTTACTCACCGCGGGATATTAACATGAATATGAACAAAAATAAACCACCGCGGGACGTTGGTGTGCGCGAGATTTTGACAGAAATATAAATAATTAACAAATATAAATATATATAATAAACCACTACGAGATACTATTCTCCGTGGAGTGTTATAGAAATATAGATAATTAATAAATATAAGTATATACAATAAACCACTGTGATATATTATTCTCCGCGGGGTGTTAAAGAAATATAGATAATTAATAAATATAAGTATATGCAATAAACCACTGCGAGATATTATTCTTTGCGGGGTGTTATAGAGTGAAATGACATAATATATACATAAAGGTAGAGGATTAGTGTTAGTGTTAATGTACAGAAATTAAACGGCCATAGCGGTGAAATGACTCACCGCGGCCTCGGAGGGAGGAGAAAATGTTGAAATTAAATTAAGGGAAGGGAACCGCTGTGGGGAATAATCCTCTGCGCGGGTGAGAATAGAATTACAATATTGGAATTAAAACTGCCGCGGGGAACGATCCTCCATGCGTGTGAGAATAAGAGTACAATGTTGAAATAATAAAAGAGCGGGGAACAATTCTCCGTGCGGGTAAGTACAAAACTTGGGAGCAAGAGAGAGAGTGATGATCCGTCGCCACCGTGATCATCCGGGAACTCAAAATGGAACCGAGGGAGTATTTTTTCTTTTTCTTTTTTTTCTCTCTCTTTTTTCTTTTTTTTCTTTTCTTTTGAAACCCGCATTCATCAGTAAGCACAGTAAAGCAGAAGTTTTTCCTAAGAAATAAAATTGCACTCACTTGTACAAAATATCAATCAGCCACAACCATTCACAAAAGCAGGGGAAGAAAATATACAAGGCAGAATTGATCCTGGCACGGTGGCTTGTGCCGAAAAGGCCGAGCACGAGCTCGGGGCTCAGGTGGGCGTGATTTGGTTTGAAATTCAACTACACACTTCACCCACTTATTCTGACCTTGTGAGATGATTGGATCTGGAAGGCAGTGGAGATCCAGGGCGTGCTAGCTCCTGAGCGGAGAATGAACGCATCGCTCGATTAGAGCGTGATGTCCGGACAACAAGCTGGAAGAGGAGTGACGACGTCAGGAGGCTGAGGAGCTGCCTCATGACGTCTTGGAGTTGAGGGTTTCTCTCCTGGTGGCGAGAAGGAGCGGTGTCATGATTGGGATGGGAGGAGGGCACTGGAGGCCCAAGTGATGGAGCAAAGGACCAGCCTTGGAGTTGCATAGCAAAGGCAGAAGGATAACGAGGAGCGCCAGCATAGGGGACGAGAGTGCGTGGCGCACCTTCGTTTCTTTGGCTTCTTCTTTGTTGGTAGACTTCTAGTCTCCTCGCCCGAGGAGCACCGTCGGGTCACCGAGGCTGGTCAGGGCCGCAAGGTGAGGCAAGTATTGCCTCGTAGAGCTCCAGGAGGCCTCCTAGTGACTTCCACCTTATGAGGGAGGAGAAATGACTAGGAGAACGATGGTAAGAGTTAGTGATCCGCTTACTTGTGATGTATATGACAGTTTATATAGAGATGTGAATGGAATGATTTGTTTCCTGTCACTTGTTCTGTTCCTTCGTGGGTTCCTTCCCCTCTACGCCTCCTTTCTTTTACATTGTCTCCACATAACATGCTCGATGAAACTTCTTCTCAAAATAGGGAATCGTGTCTCATCATGGCCATTATTTTCAAAAGGAATCCACCACTGATTTCAACGATGCCGGCCCCTGGTCTCCCAGATGATGTGTTTGTCAAAACTTGCCCTGAAATGGTGGATGGTGTCTCCTTGTTGCCATTCTTTTCAAAGAAGATCGATCATCGAATTCAATGACGACGACCTCTTGTTCTCTTTTCCCACATGAATGTTTCCCATTATTCGCAACATGACAATGTGCACAGGGAATCTTTGGACCATCTAGGGATGACAAGTCAACAAATCACGCCTCTGAATCAATCACTTCACATGGCGAAGTGACGCATGAAGGTGAAGGGAGGGTGCCTCGTTACAAGGGCTATTGCTAGGGGTGATGATGATAGATCCAAATCGCCTCCTTTCCAATTCTATAAATACCTCCCCTTTTGCTCGACTTGGAAGCACCGAAGTCGTAAGAGCTGATTTGAAGAGTGAAAGTTTGTAAGAAGGGGGTAGTGAGAGTTGCTTAATTTTCAGGATGGAGGGTGAATCTAGCTTCAGGGCAGAAGGTGAGTCTTCCCGCTCCTCGAAGAGGAGCAGATCCGGCAGTAGTTCCTGGAGACTTTCAGAAGTCTAAGGGCAGCTCAATTAGAGGACCCAATCACAACTCGTAAGATGAACCTTCTCGTCCCTTCTTTCATCCTTTCTTCCTTTTCTTCCTTGGCAAAGCTCCCCTTTCTCACTTCTTGTGTATGTGCAGAGGATGATGAGATCGCACATTTTCTGGGAGCTAGTGGTTGCTGCATATTGGGATATTTCAGACTTCCAGAAGGCCAGGCTAGACGTGATGGGGTTTGGAGCGTTTCTTCGGATCGAGCCAATCAAACTCGACCTCGTCCTCATCTAAGCATTATGCGAAAGATGGGACCCAGTGAGTCGGGCTTTCTTGATGCCCTGGGGCACATGGTGCCCAGTCTAGAAGATGTGGTCCGAATTACAAGCCTCAGGGTGGATGGCGAGACAGTGACCGGTGTCACCTACGCGGATTATCGAGAAGGTGCCCATAAACTATTAGGGTTGGACCTAGATGGTCGAAAGAACAGGTCAGTAGCCAAGGCATCCATCATGGAGGCGTTAAGGCTTACTGATACTCGTCCACGTGATGACGAGTCCTTGGAAGAATTCATGGAGAGGACGGAGAGAGGGTGCTGTGCTGTGTACTGCGTAGATGTCGGCAATTGGGAGAGGTCCAACATGGATTTGAGAAGATTTCTCCTCTTTTTGCAGGGGAGATTGCTATTGAGCTCAAAAGGAGACAGCATCCACTGTCGCTTCCTGGAGCTCCTAGTAGACCTCGAGAGAGTAGGGCAATATAC
Source organism: Amorphophallus konjac (assembly GCA_022559845.1). Taxonomy (NCBI): domain Eukaryota; kingdom Viridiplantae; phylum Streptophyta; class Magnoliopsida; order Alismatales; family Araceae; genus Amorphophallus; species Amorphophallus konjac. Next base: position 316,070,307 of record CM040124.1, read on the forward strand.
CTGGGGAGCTACCATGCTGGCGCATCTGTTTACAGGTCTGTCCCAAGAGGCAGACCGGGAGGTGACTATGAGTGGCTTCACACCGTTCATCCATGTATTTTTTAATTTATTTTTAATTATTTTTATTTTTTATTTTTGTATTATATTTTTTTTTATTTTTGTAATAGTCCACTTCAGGCACTAATGGTATATGATGATGCAGCTATGGAGCTATTATTACCTCCAGATGGGGAGAGCTCGACATTGGCGAGCAATGATGGTGCCGTTAGCTAGACGGTGGCAACCCATCATGAGCACAACACCTCTATCCTACCAACTGATGGTGTTAAGACATGAGTTGCATGAATTTCATGCAGCGATAGTAGGATTCTTTTCTCTTTTTTATTATTATTATTATTATTTTTTAATTTTTTTGACCAGCTAAAAGGATATATGCAATCTAACCTAGGTGAACTAGAGGCCTTACTCAGGTATGGTCGATGTCGACTAGCCGTGGGTTATAACAAGCCGTGGCCGATTTGGACGGGACCTTTGGATCCACTGTCTGAATGAAATCAAGTTGCTTTGGCTACGATTGGTTATGAGGACCCTAGGGCTGGCCCAAGAATGGGTAGATACGACTGCGTCACCCCGCGTCGGGAGAAAGACGCGCGGGCTGGCAACCTGTATTGATTGGCGTGTGCGGTTCCCCGAACAGTATGAAGACTGGCAACGGGATGACACGATCGTGGAATCGTAGGCGCAGGATAGTGAAGACTATCTGCGTCTATATAGAGCAATGTACACAGAGCGACTATAACCCGGGGGACTTGTGGAGGTAGATTTCCCTTTCTTCTATTTTCTTCTCTTTTTTTATTTTTCTTCTTATTTATTTTTATTTTTATTTTTTTGGAAATGCTGACTCATATAACATGGCTGCGGGATGCCCGTGATACCATGATAGCGAACCTGCAAGCTCGCTTGGCAGACATGGAGCAACAGTTGGGTGACACCCGTGGAGCCTTGAGTGCCTCGGTAGGTGTATATACAATGCATACTCCTAATTATGACCCTAGATTTATGGTGCTCAGCCACTAATTATCACCTCATGTTGTTATAGCGCGCCTAGATCGACGCAGCCTCATCAGCAATGGGAGCAGATGGCGTCTCTTCAAGCTTATGGATCCCTACCTCAGAGCTTGATTTACTTCACGAGCAACTTGCTCGTGCCACGCAGTGTGCCGCGGAGGCAGAAGGAATGCTCTCTATACAGGTAATTGTTTCATTGTTGAATTTTGCTTGTTCATGCCTTGCCACATATCTGAGACGGTATATCTGGCAGGAAAAAGAGACGCAAGAGGCACTTGCCCATGTCGCGGAGAGGGAAGCTAGAATAGCGGAGCTGGAGGAAGAACTGTGGCATCGTCCAAATGATGACTCTTCTAGGGACGCCGTGGAGCTGAGGATCACCCTTCAGCTGGAGAGAGAAGACTGAGAAAGAGAACGGGCAGAGAAAGAAAGGGACAGAGAAAGAGAGAGAGCCGATAGGCTGGCTGAGAGAGAGGAGCGAAGGGCCATGGAAGCCCAATTTTTTGAACTCCGAACCAGCCTTGGCCTTGCTGAACAATGGCTGAGAGATGGTGAGGAGAGCTACCGAAGAGCACAAGAGCATGGCTTTCGTGTTAGTAGTTTCTTTGTTGCGCCCGCAGATTGGTACGAATACCGCTTTTCGTAGTTGGATAGCACCCTCTATAGCGTCTTGCCCGGAGAGCGGCGGGACAAGTAATGCGGAGAGAGAGGGTGGAACTTAATGTAAACCCTTTTTTGTTTTGAAATGGAATAAAATGTTTGGTTCTTTATTTTTATCTCTTTCTTGCTCACTTGAATCCCAGGACACATCACTGAAATGAACACGTTAGAATTTCTGCTCTGACTTGGTCCCTTGCTCTATAAGCAGATGATCATTTTGAGCTGTCCTTGATGATGGGTCAAGGGGCCAAGCCTTTATTAATAAATGCAAGGTAAAGATATGATGATGAATGCGGCACACAAGCACACGAATGTAAACGAAATTTAAAAGTGAAATGCTGCATACAAATATGATCATATGAAATGATTTGTTTTTATTTTTATTATTTTTTCTTACATTTTTTATTTTTTGTTATTATTTTTTTTGTTTTGCATATATCTACATTTTTCTCTTTTTTGTTATTATTATTATTATTTTTGTTGCTAACGCCTAGTAAGCACCCATATGGCACCTAACCTACATGAGAACATGGGTTTCTTACTAACCTCCCAGGTATCCTAAGTGCACATCTAGGTTGATTTGGGCATCTAGACTCCTCGAATGATAATCCCGCTGGTTAAGACTTATCCTGATGACAATACCGTCATGCCATGCTTAGGCTCCCAGTCGCTTCCGACCACAAGGACACACCCAAAAAGTGTTCGAGGTAAATGATTTACCCGACCCGGGTCTATTTCCTCACAACTCTAGATGGTATATAATGGAACACCCTAGAACCCTAACGACCAACAGCGCAACATTGACCCGAAATCAGACGCCGTCGCACCCATAGGTGATGCGCTTGCATTGGCCTAAGTCCAAGATTACAATAAGAAGACATCAAGGTGGTAGACAAGGGTCTTAACCTGCCAGAAACACAGAGACTCCTTCGCAACGATAGCTTTTACTTTTCAAAGTAGACAACCATATGTGTGTGTTAAAATAAGGTCGCAGACCTTGGCGGGTTTCACCCTTCGGAAATTCCATTGAGCTTTCATCTTCGAGGAAGAAGGAAGAGTGTAGGGGGCAAACCTCCTAAGAGGACCAGCAAAACCATTAACCCGATGAGCAAATAGGTGCCCACTTAACTCTCCCCTTTCGGGCAACTTCGGACCAAGTCTCAAGCATTTACATCTCAGGGCCCCTTTTGTGGATTATAACTTTTACTTTGAGGGGTTTCATTTATTAGAATCAGGCACGGTTACGACCAGGCTTTTCTTTTGACTTTAATTTTGTCCCCCTTTTTTTTCGAGGGAAATATAGTCATTTGACATTGTGGAGTCTCTCTTGCATGCCTGCGGGGACACTGCCCTCTTCTCGTGCTCTGACCCATGCTCAAGAAAATAGATCCTACTCTTGCCTTAAGAGAATTGAGTTTCTATTTCTTATGCTCAGCGTTTTAAGGGCGCCGGCTGTCTCATTTGGTCGAAGAGAAAGAGAATAAATATTACAGCTTCTTGGGAGACCTTCTGGGTGAGGCCCCACAGTAGGTGATGCTACCGATTTTTGCACAAAACACGTGTGTACATGTTACCTTCCTTTGAGTGGGCATATGCCGACGTGGTCGGATAGGGATCTCCACGGTTCTGGCTGACCAAGACCCGGAACCTATCAAGTCTTAATGGGCCATGTCCTAACATGGAGACTGGATGCAGTGACTTCACTCCATGGTGACCCCCAGGCATTAGCATTTTAAATTTTCTATTTTTTTATTTTTTTGTTGTTATTTTATATACAAATTTGTTTTGTTATTTTTATTATTTTTCTTTTCATTTTTTTTATTTTTGACACTGAAGAGGCGTGATCTCGCGCTGGTCCTGAGCGGGCTGAGGATCACCAGATCGTGAACTGCAAGATAGGGAAACAGATCAGAGGGCCCAGGGGGAATCCCTGGGGCAAACCCTCCGATGCTTAAGTCAGTGGAGCTATGATGGGAGCAATAGTAGGGAGGAGAGAGCTTGTGCGCGAGATCCCTCTCCACCAGAAGAGTGAAGCGGTTCTTGCTCAGGAGTTTTGGGCGTATGATTGCCTTTGTTGGCTTACCTTTAGCCGGAGAGTATCCCTGGTTTAAATAGTACGCCGTCTCTTGGAGTCCTGCCAGCCGAGGGATTTCAGGTGGGGGTTACGTCCTCATCGTGGGCTTTTATGGCCTTATCGTGGGAGCGTTATCATCGTGGGGAAGAAGAAGTCCCTTGCCTTCCTGAATTCCTGCATGTTGCGGACTCTTAACGGCTGCAAAGATAAGCATTCGTCGGTCGTTCCGAGCTCAGAGGGGCCAGCCCTATCTGGGGGATATGCTTAGCTCGGTAAAAGGTGGGTCAGATAGGCTAGCCTACGCCTCCTTCTCCCGGGCGGAGAGATGGCTCGGGCGCGGGCCTTTCTTGTGACCTGACCGATGCTCGGGCCCTCCGAGCCTTGAGGCCGCCTAGGAGGGTTGTTCCCTCGAGCGCTATTTATTGGGCTTTCTTCCCTAAGTGGGCCCTGTGGGCTGTCACTTGGGTGAGCTTAGTCTCATTAGGCCCTGCCGGGCCTAGTTGGGCTGCTCTTTGAATGGGCTGCAGAAATCCCCCTCTCCACTTGTCCCCCTCCTACTCCCGAGCCAAAGGAGGCTCGGTTGAGTAGTTTATGAGGGCATCGGACCGGCGTGGCTCAGGTGGGTGGAGATCTGACGGTGTTAAGTAGCCACGTGTCGTGGTCACCTCGGCCCGTAATAATAATGATCCTGATGGATTTGAAATGAAGGGGCCCCCTTTTTCTCGGAAATCGGAACGACGCGCCGCCTTCCGCAAGGGTTTATAGGCGTTGGGCGCTGTTTGTCATCCCAGACTCTCTAGGGTTTTTGGCTTTCCTTCACTCCTCTACTTTTGGGGCTCCTTGATGTGCCGTGAAGTCACGACGGAAGAGCATAACCTCGCGGCGGCGTTTGAGGAGTTGGCGCGCATAACCGCGGAGGCGGTCCGGCATCTTCCTTCTCTCCCGGAGTCTTCGGGTTCTTGCGAGAGTTCTGCTTCCAGTTCCTCCTTGAGTTCCATGGCGGGCCAGCGTTCGGGCGAGGAGTTGGAGGTAAGGGCGCCGCTCCCGAATTGCAGCGAGCTGGGGGAAGCCGAGGTGAAGAAGCTGGAGCACCGATTTCGCTTGCCTGTCAGATACAGCTTTGCTGCCGTCGCCCCGTACGAGACGAGCCTGGACGATCGCACGGGTCATATCTGCACTTTTCTTCTGGCGTGGAAGAGCGGGTTTCATCTTCCTTTCGAGCCCTTTGTTCTCACGCTCTTGAATTTCTTCAAGTTGGCGCCCATCTAGTTGGTGGCCAACTCGTATCTTCTTCTCTCCGCTTTTCGAATCCTCTGCCGCCAGCATGGGATTCTTCCTTCCTTGGACCTCTTTCATTATTTCTTTGAGTTGAAAGTGCATCCGTCGGCGGGGAAGGGCTTTTACTTCATTCAGGTGCGGAGGAACATGAGTTGTATTCCGCTGGCGACGAAGGATTCCTCGCACAAAGGGTGGAAGACCCAATTCTTCTGGGTGAAGACGGAGGCGGTGGACGAAACCTGGAGGTGCCAGGTGATGCCCAACTTTCATCTGAACATTCCTCCCCGACAGGAGGAGTTCCCTCCTCACGTGGAGAAAAATGCCGCTCGTCTGCTGAAGAATTGCCAGTCGACCGAGGAATTGGTGACGCTGGAGAATGTCGAACGGTGCCTCCTTACGCGGCTGAAACCGTCAGGTACCACCACTTGGATTTTTCTTCAGGGGTGGGAATCATCTCTCTTTTCCTGACCATGCCTTCTTCTCTGTTGTAGACATCAGGCGGGAGCCTCTGGAGGAGGCTGTTGAGGTCGTCAATCTCGGAGATGACTCGACGGCTGATGAGCCTGACGCTCCTGTGGGTCGCTCCCAAGCCCGGGATAAGGGCAAGGGGGCGGCATCCGAGGGAACTTCACGACCGGGCGGTGCAAAGCGCAAGGATCCCATGGAGGGAAGGTTGCGGGAAGCCGCGAAGGCCAAGAAGCGGGCCAAGAAGGCCGGCCTTCTCGCCACTGCCGGGGGCGACTCTAGCTCGGCGGCGCTCCCCTCTCAGGGGCAAGATGGGGCTGACCCTACCGGGCCGGCTCCCCCATCCACCGGGCGAGAGGGGGCCGAGGAGACCAGGGGCCCCTCAGAAGGTGGTGACGGTGGGTCGGCGCTCTCCCCTCGGTGGGAACAGAGGGGGCCGGAGCTGAAGCAGAAGAGGCCGAGACTGGGGGGCCGGTCGAGGTTGGCGATGTCTCGGGCAGTGAAACGTGGGTCGAGACAGTTAAGGTTGGGGGTTCGCCTGCGAGGGCATCGCAACCCCAAACATCGGTGGCACCCGGAGCGACCGGGTTTGCTGCGTCGGTCAAGGTTGGGGGTTCGCCTACGGAGGCGTCGCAACCCCAACTGACCGTAGTGCGCGGGGAGGCCGTTTCAGCAGCTCAGTCCGGGCCTTCCGGTGCGGTGCCAGGGGCAGAACGGGTGTCCATGCCGGAGGCCTTGGAGAGGCTCGGTATCTCGAGCAATCTGTACAAGCTCTGCTGCGAGGTGTCCGCGAGGATGAGAGGAGGAGATAGGCGCCATTCTCCTTCCGGGATCCTCGACATCATCATGGAGGGCGGCTTGATCATGGCCCAGATGGGGGCCACCATGGCGGAGACTTACGCCCGGACGGAGTCAGAGCGGTCGAATCTCACTTGGACTCTCGGAGGGTGCGAGAGGAAGCTAGCCTGACTCAATGAGGCGCATGAGGGGCTTCAACGGGAGTTCTCCGCGATCAGGGATTTGACGCGGTCGAGCCGGCTGGAATCCGGAGCGTTGATCGAGCAGTTGGCCAAGGCTCGGGAGTCGCTCGAGAGGAAGAACAAACTCCTTGAGGAGGAGCGCCTTCACCATCTCGAGCTAGATGGCCATTGGGAGACTGAGCGCGCTGAGTTGCTGGACCGGGCGGAGGCAGCGGAGCACCGTAGTTCGGAGGCCGAGGCAGACCGAGCTAAGGCGGAGAAGCGATCGGTCGAGGCCGAACAAAAGTCGATCGAGCTCGAGGAGCGGGCGGTCGAGGCCGAGCGGAAGTCGATCGAGCTCAAGGAGCGGGCAGCCGAGGCCGAGCGGAAGTCGATCGAGGCAGAGAGACGGATGGCAGAGACAGAGGAGCGAGTGTCCGAGGCGGAGTGGAAGTCGGCCGAACTTGCTGAAAGGATGGGGCAGGTCGGGGCGGAGGCGATCGAGCAGTACAGGGGCTCAGAGGCCTACCGAGCCGACCTTCAGGAAGCTGCCCTTCCATACTACGAGATAGCGCTTCGCCGAGGCGCCCGCAAGGGGTTCAAGCAGGGTTATCACCGGGCAGTGGATTACGCCGACGAGCAAGACTCTGGGATCCATTTCCCCTCGGGCCAGTGCTATGACTCGGATGAGTTGGCTTCTTGCTCTTCTGCGTCGGGCGGGGAAGATCCAGAGGGCTCTTCGCCTGAGGGGTCGCCAACTCCGACTGCCTCGGGAGGGCTCGCGGCCGAGGCAGTTCCCGCACAGGCGGGGTCAGTGCCAGGGCCGGCCGTCACCGAGGTTGCCGGGGGCGAACCACCCGTGCCTTTCGTTCCCGAGCTTCAAAGTGGGCCCGGGGCCTGATGTATCGCTTTATTTTGGCTCTTTCTCTGTTTGTCTCTTTTCCTTTTCTAAAAAAAGAAAGATTTTCTTTTTGTGAGGCAATAAGTGACTTACTTGCTTCTTGCGTTCCTTGCCGTAATTTGATTAGCGTATCGGTAGTAGTTGGAAAGTGCCGATACATCCTGCGTGGTTTTCGCATGCTAGTTGGGTGGATTCCTGATAGGGTGTCCTTCCGTTCTCTCACGCTTTGAATGCCAGGCCGCTTCGTGTATCCGGCAGAGGTGGAAAATGAGGGATTTGAGGTGACCGTTCAGAGGGGAAAAAATCCTTTGGTGTGTTTTCGAGGGGGGAGTCATTTAAGGCAAGTAGCCTCCCTTAGCCTTATAAAAAGACCGAAGGGCGTCCCTTCCTCTCCACCGCTTAGGATTTTCACTAACAGTCTTTCCTCGCCCCTTCTCCACATTGCGCTGTGCCGTTGCATTCGGAGCATGGAGGATCCTTCGGAAGACGACGCTGCCGGTGATGGAGGAGCAAAGAGTTCTTGCTGCCTTGGGCTGTTGAGCAGGTCTGATGGTCGTCGCGCGGGGTTGAAACAGGTCCGATGGTCGTCGCGTGGATCTGGAGAGGGTTCGACGTGCGGAGGCACGCCGTTTACCCTTTATCAGTTCCCGCGAGGCTTCCCGGGGGGCGCCGAGATGGAGGACGGATGGGGGCATCCGGGACACCCGCCGCCACTCTCTCTCTGCTCGCTCCAGGGGTGGGGAGGAAGCAAATTAAGCTCCCTCCTTTCTGGGCCCTCCCCTGTCATTTCTTTCACTCTGCGGAGGCTGCTTGCTCTCTGTATGTTCCAAAGAATTGGCAGGTTGGAAAGGAGGAGGCCTTCATAGGCATTCCTTCCCTCTTCCTCTTCCAAGTTCAACTTGGAAGGTAGCCTTCCTTCTTTTTAATCCCTCTGTCACCTTTGTCACGGGCCACCCGAGCCAACTGGGTCGACCGCCCTTTGACCGAGCCAGTTTCTGCGCGAGGCAGAGTCAGTGGCTGGACGCAAGGAGATCAAGACCGAGTCGACCGAGCGATGGCCTCTTGTAGTGGTGATAGATGGATTTTTTGCTTTTTGCTATGCAATGTACTGGCTTTTGCCTTTCTGATGTACCAACAATTGAATGAAAAGAAGAGAGTTTTATTTCCCTCAAATTGTTTGCACAACTTTAAAAGTAGAATTTACGTAGTGCGGCTGCATTCCACGTCCGAGGGATGGGTTCCCCTTCCGTTGTAGCTAGCCTATACGCACCTTTCCCGAGGGTCTCGACCACTCGGTAGGGGCCTTCCCAGTTAGGGGATAACTTGTCCGCCGCCTCTAGTGGTCAAGAGGCTTCGGCTTTCCTGAGGACGAAGTCTCCCGGTTGAAAGTGCCTGTCTCGGACTTTGGCGTTGTAGTACCGAGTGAGGCGGCGCTGGTATTCCGTTGCTCGGGTGCGAGTGATCTCTCGGAGCTCATCTGTTAGGTCGAGGTTTTTGAGTAGCATTTGCTCGTTTATCTCGGGCAAGAAGCGGATGACTCGGAGAGAAGGGTTGGCAACCTCTAATGGAATAACGACCTTAGTGCCATACACCAGCTGGAAAGGACTCTCACCGGTTGCCCTTCTGGGAGTCGTTCTGTGTGACCAAAGTACGCTAGACAGTTCCTCGAGCCAGCTACCCTTGGCCTTGCCGAGTCTGGTCTTTATGCCTTTTAAGATAGTCTTGTTGGCATTTTCGACCAGCCCGTTGGCCTGAGGGTGGGCGACTGAAGTGAAGTGGTTGCGAATGCCTAGGTCGGCGCATCTGTCTCGGAAATAACGAGAATCGAATTGCCGACCGTTGTCGCTCACTATCACTCGGGGGATGTCGAAGCGACAAATGATCGACTTCCATACGAAACTCCAGACAACTATCTTGGTGATCCTTGCCATGGCTTCTGCCTCGATCCACTTGATGAAGTAGTCGATGGCGACGATGATGAACTTCTTCTGGGACTGAGCCGTAGGGAACGGCCCGATAATGTCGATCCCCCACCGAGCGAAGGGATAGGGCTCGGTAAGGGTGATGAGCTCCGTAGCCGGCTGATGGACCAAGTGGTCGAATCGCTGGCATCGGTCGCACTGCTGTCTGTGGGCTGTGCAGTCGCGCTGCAGGGTGGGCCACCAGTAGCCCTGCCGTAGCAGGATCCTGGCGAGCGATCTTCCTCCTGAGTGCGCTCCGCACAGGCCTTCATGAGTCTCTTCCATGGCTCGGTTGACTTCGTCGGGGCCGAGACACTTCAGGAGGGGACCGGAGAAGGACCTCCGGTAGAGAGTGTCATCGAGGATGACGAAGCGCCAGACTTGATACTTCATTCGGCGTGCTTCCCGAGGGTCGGAGGGCTCTCGGGAGTCCTGGAGCCAAGACAGGTAGGGGGAGCGCCAGTCGCTTGGAAGGGCCGAGTCAACGGCCAGGAGCTCCGAGTCAATGCTCGGGCGCTCTAGCTCTTCAAGGAGGACTGATCGGGTACCCTCAGGGTCGAGAGAGGAGGCTAATCGAGAGAGGGCGTCCGCTCGGGAGTTTTCCTCCCGAGATATTCGGACTACCTCGAATCCCTCGAACTGTTGGGCCAAACCTCTGACCAGCTGGAGGTATTTGATCATTGGTGCCTCTCGAGCTTCGTAGTCGCCGTTGACTTGGCTAGCGACCAGCCGGGAGTCGGTGTGGATTTTGACTCGCTCAGCCCCCAACCGTCGGGCCATGCGAGTTCTCGAGATAAGGGCCTCGTACTCGGAAGCGTTGTTGGATGCCTGAAAGCTGAATTTCAAGGCGTACTGCAGTTCTACTCCTTCGGGAGACCTCAGGAGGATCCCTGCACCACTACCAAACGAGTTGGAAGATCCGTCAATGAACAGTTCCCAGGTCGGCCCGGGCGCAGACGGAGATCTCTCTTCAGTTGGGATGGTGCTCTCGACGATGAAGTCGGCGAGCGCTTGGCCTTTCATAGCCGAGCGCGGGCGGTACGAGATATCGTAGGCCCCAAGCATGATTGCCCATTTGACGAATCGCCCTGAAGCTTCGGGGTGGGCTAGAATCTTCTTCAATGGTTCGCCGGTTAGCATGGTGATGGGGTGCCCTTGGAAATAGGGTCGGAGGCGCTTGGCGGAGGTAACCAATGCTAGCACGAGTTTCTCGATTGTGGGGTACCTCCTCTCAGCCTCGTTGAGCACCTTGCTAGTGTAGTAGACCGGCCTCTCGATTCCCAAGTCATTTCTGACCAGGACCGAGCTGACTATGGATGGTGTTACCGATATATAGAGCAGCAAGACTTCGCCCGGAACGGGCTTGGAGAGCACCGGGGGCGAGGCCAGGAACTCCTTGAGCTCGGCGAACGCTCTCTGGCATTCCTTATCCCATGCGAACGTAGCAGATGCCAATTTGGGCCCCCTCAAAAGTTTGAAGAAGGGCAAGCATCGTTCGGCCGCACGGGACAGGAAGCGGCTGAGAGCGGCGACACGCCTAGTTAGGCGTTGGACGTCCTTGACGCAAGTGGGCGGGCGCATGTCCAGGATGGCCTGGACCTTATCGGGGTTGGCCTCGATCCCGCGTTGAGTGACCAAGAAACCTAGGAACTTCCCAGATCTTACTCCGAAGGCGCACTTGGCAGGATTGAGCTTCATGTTGTACTTCAGGAGGGTGCCGAAGGTTTCGGCGAGGTCGGTGAAGTGATCTTGGGCCTTGGGGGTCTTGACGAGCATGTCGTCAATGTAAGCCTCGACGTTCCGACCTAACTGCTCCTCGAACATGTGATTGACCAGCCTTTGATACGTAGCTCCAGCGTTCTTCAACCCGAAAGGCATTCGGGTGTAGCAGTATATGCCGTAGTCGGTGATGAAGGTGGTCTTCTCGATATCTTCTGGATCCATTCTGATCTGATGATAACCTGAATAGGTGTCTAGGAAGCTGAGTATCTCGTTGCCCGAGGTTGAGTCAACCAATTGGTCGATGCTCGGTAACGGATAGCAGTCCTTAGGAGTGGCCTTATTCAGATCGGTGAAGTCCACGCACATCCGCCATTTACCTGAAGCTTTAGGTACCAGGACGACGTTGGCTAGCCACGTCGGGTACAGGACCGGTCTAAAAAGGCTAGTCTCTTGTCCCTTGGTGACCTGCGCCTTGATGATCGTCTGTTTCTCTGGTGCATGCTTCCTTCTGCGCTGCTGTACGGGCTTCACGACGGGGTCGAGGTTGAGCTTGTGCATCACGGTCTCCTCTGGTATTCCAGGAAGTTGATCATCGGACCAAGCAAAGACTTGGATGTACTCAGAAAGGAATTCTTTATATTGATGCTGAACCTTGGGCGGTAGGTCGGCTCCGATCCTTACTCCTAGGGTCGGGTCATCGTTTAGGAAAACCGTCAGTAATTCGCCACCAGGCTCGGTGGTTGCGGTTTTATCCTCGACTCCCCGGGGACCCTTATCTTTCCCGTCCGGCCTTGTGGCTTCCACTGAGATATTGTAGCACCTTCTGGCCGTGGCCTGGTTACCTCGGACTTCCCCCAACCCATTTTTGGTGGGGAACTTCATTTTTTGGTGATAGGTAGACGGTATGGCCTTTATTCGGCTGAGGATTCCCCGGCCGAAGATGGCGTTGTACGCTATCATACCCTTGATCACTATGAAGTCCACCATGACTGTAACGGTTCTGGGTGGGGTGCCGAGGGTAACCGACAGGCTTAGGGCTCCCTTGGGATAGGTGGCCAGGCCATTAAACCCGCAGAGGGGGGTTCGGACCGGGCGGAGTTTGGATGGATCCTCCCCTATCTTAAGGAAACAGTCATAGGACAACACATCAGGGGCACTCCCATTGTCAACTAGGATCCTATCTACGTTACAATGGTTTATTGTGGCCGAGATTACGAGGGCGTCGTCATGCGGGGTGCTCAGCCCTTCCAGATCTCGGTCAGAGAAGACTATGACCTGGGGCTTACTCGACGGGGCCTTGGGGGGCTCTATGGCTCGGCTCGCCCGCTCGGCATGATGCTTCCTTCCTCGGCTGTTGTCACCTCTTGATGCTGTCCCTCCGGAGATGACGTTGATGTGGACCCCTCGGGGGGCGTTGTCGATCTCCTCTGCGGCGCCTCGGTCTTCTTTGCGCTCGGCTGTGAACCGAGCCAGGTGCCCCTGACGGATGAGGCGCTCGATCTCGTCCTGGAGCTGGTGGCAGTCACCGGTGTGGTGCCCGTGGTCGCTGTGGAACAAGCAATGCTTGTCGCGATTACGGTTCTTCGACCTCATCGGCTCGGGCTGGCGGAGGAGTCCCGAGTCTTTGATGTCTTCATAAATCTCATAGACCGGGGTAGCTAGTGGGGTGTAACGCTCGTACTTCCGCTTGCGCTCCCCATCACGGTCTCTCTTTTTCCCCGGGCCTGAGTTTGGCTCGGGAGCCCGCTTCTTGTCCCCCTCCGACCCGAGCCGGTTGCGTCTCGGCAAGCACTGAGCACTTCTTCGCACTCGGCGTGGCGCAGTGCCAGAGTCACTAGCTCGGCAAGGGTCGAGGGAGGGTGGAGGACAAGTTCGCGACGGAGATTCTCGTCCCGGGTGCCCCCAGTCAGTGCGGTTGTGGCTGAGGCCACGTCCAGGCGGGGGATTCTCAGGGCTTCCGATTTGAATCGGTGAATATAAGCCCGGAGTCTTTCCCCTTGCGCCTGTTTGAGGGCCAAGAGCCCTGCTACCGACCTTGGGGGGGCACTTCCGGTGAAACTCTCTTTGAAGACTCGCCCAAATTGCTTGAAGTCTCGGATGGACCCGGGGGCGAGGGCCCGGAACCATGCTTGAGCACCTTGGACCAGGGGGGTCACGAAGGCTCGGCACTTGATGGCGTCGGACACTCCGTGCAGAGTCATCAGAGCATCGAAGCTGTCGTAATGATCGGCCGGGTCGCCCTGGCCATCGTAGGGCTTGAAGGTCAGAATGGAGGTTCTGGGAGATACCTCTTCCTTCAAGATGTACTCGGAGAACATGGATTTCTCCTCATCCTCTGGGAAAGAGGTCTTCTACAGGGCGCGGAGGGCGCGCTCCTGTTCTGCGAAGCGTCTCTCGAAATCCCGCAGCCGGAGGGATAGTTCCGGTTGCTGTCGTGCCGTGGGGATGGGGGGAGCGTCTTGGCAATCTTCGGGGACGTCAGCTTCTGGGTTCGGACGCCGCGCCCCCAGTTTTCCCCTTCTTGGGGTGGAGGAAGTCTCTTGCTCCGGAGGTGGAGCCTGCGAGGGTCCTCCAATCCTATTGCGGATGAGCTGCTGGCCGCGGAGGGTGAAGCGACCTCAGGCGGTGTGCTAGGACGTGTTTCCACGGGGAGGGCTCCCTGACGGAGCACGGGACCTTCCATCCCTAGCCACCTGGGCCCTCATGAGTTCCACAAGGGCATCCAGTTTCGCGTTGAGGGCTTGGAAGGCTTCGGCGCCACCGTCGGGGGGTAGCCCTACCGCCGCAGGAGGGGGTGGCGGTCCGTCGGCGGGGACGCTGGCGTTGGAGGGAGGGTTCTGTGAGGCCCTAGAAGGGCCATCCCCCGCCGCTACCACGGCCTTACCCCTGTCGCCGGCGGACCTCCTCCCTGAGCTCCTTCGCACCATACTGGCTTTTCGTGCATTTCCCACAGACGGCGCCAGATGAAGAGGCGTGATCTCGCGCTGGTCCTGAGCGGGCTGAGGATCACCATATCGTGAACTGCAAGACAGGGAAACGATCAGAGGGCCCAGGGGGAATCCCTGAGGCAAACCCTCCGATGCTTAAGTTAGTGGAGCTATGGTGGGAGCAATAGTAGGGAGGAGAGAGCTTGTGCGCGAGATCCCTCTCCACCAGAAGAGTGAAGCGGTTTTTACTCAGGAGTTTTGGGCGTATGATTGCCTTTGTTGGCTTACCTTTAGCCAGAGGGTATCCCTGGTTTAAATAGTACGCCGTTTCTTGGAGTCCTGCCAGCCGAGAGGTTTCAGGTGGGGGTTACATCCTCATCGTGGGCTTTTATGACCTTATCGTGGGAGCGTTATCATCGTGGGGAAGAAGAAGTCCCTTGCCTTCCTGAATTCCTGCCTGTTGCGGACTCTTAACGGCTGCAAAGATAAGCATTCGTCGGTCGTTCCGAGCTTAGAGGGGCCAGCCCTATCCGGGCGATAGGCTTAGCTCGGTAAAAGGTGGGTCGGATAGGCTAGCCTACGCCTCCTTCTCCCGGGCGGAGAGATGGCTCGGGCGCGGGCCTTTCTTGTGACCTGATCGATGCTCGGGCCCTCCGAGCCTTGAGGCCCCCTAGGAGGGTTGTTCCCTCGAGCGCTATTTATTGGGCTTTCTTCCCTAAGTGGGCCCTGTGGGCTGTCACTTGGGTGAGCTTGGCCTCATTGGGCCCTGCTAGGCCTAGTTGGGCTGCAGAAATCCCCCTCTCCAGACACTATGCACACCTATCTAAGGGTAGTACTTCTTAAGATAAAGCCTATTCCAAGGGTGGGATAACTCGATCCCCTCAGCATTGACTAGCCTATTGTGGACACTCAAAATTTTTGCGGACAGCGAGCACATTCTAACTCTAGTCATTTTGAAGCAGACGAAGGAAAAGAAGAAGGTTAGAAATGAAAGAATAAATAATGGAAAAGAAAAAAAAGGAGAAAAAATAAATAATAATAAATAATAGTGAAATAAAATAGATAATATATAAATAAGTAATATATATATATATGATTATAAATAAATAAATAAATAAAAAGGGGGGACCTTCCATGCAATTGATTTCTTGGCCATGAGGCCCTGAATCCCGACGATTAATCAAGGGTGTTCCCTCGTATGGGGCATGTAAGTGACGCCGTGACCTTTATGGCGCGGCGGGTTTTGGTCCCGACACGAACAACACAATCGTCTGACCGAGTCAGATCGAGCGCACCGTGGGCTCTTTGGAGCCTGAATAAATTGTCACTTTGTGACTGGTACGCCCACGCACTTAATAGACGAATCAACCATTCCTGAAGAGACGAGCATAATAGACGAACGAAAAGTGCGTCCACACCTATAGGCGTTGCCAGGATGCACAGCCTGAACCACGTACGGTCCTTCCCAATTGGGTTGGAGTTTAGAACGTGAGCCGCCAGGTTTTACAAAGATTCTTTTCACTACCATCTCACCGACTTTAAATTTTCTCTCAATAACCTTCTTTTGGTAAAAACGTGCGAGTCTATTTTGATATACACGAGCATGCTTGGCTGCGGCCAGGCGCTTCTCGTCTAAGAGTTCCAATTGGGCAAGAAGTGAGTCATGACGTTCGTCAAGGGGAAGCTCTTTGTCCAACTATACCATGAGAGAAGGAACCAAGATCTCGTACGGAACTACCGCCTCCATCCCATAGGTAAGGGCGAACGGAGTTTGCCCAGTGGGGGTACGGATTGAAGTGCGGTAGGCCCATAGAGCCTCAATGAGTTTTTCTGGCCAATCCGAGAACTTACTAGACCCACAGGTTTTCTTTATGATTTTGATCAGAGTTTTGTTAGTGGCCTCTGCTTGGCCATTACCTTGGGGATAATATGATAATGAATGATGCAATGTAATTTTATACCTTTTGCAGAGGTCCTGAAGGTCCTGAGAAATGAATTGCGGCCCATTGTCGGTGATGATAGTGCTTGGAATGTCGAACTTGGGGATGATGTTCTTCATGATGAACTTGCAAACTGTTGACGCCTTGATTTCTGAGTAAGCTTCAGCTTCGGCCCATTTGGTGAAGTACTCCGCTGTAGGGAGGATGAAGGATTTTTGCTTGATATGGGAGTTGGGATCACCGAGAGGACCAATGATGTTGAATGCTCACATAGAGAAAGGCCATGGGGAGGATACTGGATGGAGAGAAGAAGATGGAGAGTGGATCTTATCGGTGTGAAGTTGACACTTGACACACCTACGGATATAAACATCACAATCTTTCTCCATGGTGGGCCAGTAAAAGCCTTACCGAATGATCTTCTTAGCAAGCATTTGGCTATTCACATGGCCACCGCACACACCTGAGTGTGCTTCCTCTACACACTTCCAGGCCTCATCGTCATCAAGACATCTTAGAAGAACACCAGTGAGGCTTCTTTTATACAGCAATCCTCCAACCAGTGTATATTTTTGGGCTACTCTACTGTGGCTTATCGTAAAGGGGCTTATCGTAAAAAAGTGGTGACAAGACCAAAATTAGGCGGAAGATGCCTAGAAGGATTTATAGGGTGATAAGAAATCAAAGAAAAAGGTGAGGACTAAAGCCTCGAAAGCAGTGTGAGAACGGGTAGATGCCCGAGACAGTTGATGTGGCAAGAATCGAGTCAGACTCAAGATCAGGATCAAGAGGAATTAGAAATTGATGAATCGAGAGTGGCGGATCCAGAGGGTCTGGAAGTAAAAGAGGAAAATCATAGGGGAAAGGATCTGGAGATTCTGGAGGAACATAATGATGAGGGACACGATGCCATGGGAAAAGGTATGAAAAAAGGTAATTCAAGGGGAGGAAAAGAACAAAGGACGCAATGCCCTGGAAGAACAAAAGGATAAATCGGAATAAGGGAAGGTCCGGAGGTTCCGGACGGATATGAAGAGAGAGGGAGCGATGCCCTAAAGGGAGAGATGGAGAGTGAGATGAGAAATCTGGAGGTTCCGGAGGGGGATGGGGATGAGAGATGGATAAAGAAAAGGAATTAAACAGAGAGGGGTCCGGAGGCTCCGGACGGGGATGGGGATGAGAGATGGATAAAGATAGGGAATTAAACAGAGAGGGGTCCGGAGGCTCCAGACGGGGAGGAATATGAGGGTCCGCATACCCTAGAGAAGAGGAGGGGCTTGATTGCGTAGATGATGATGATGGAAAGCGTCCCCTCAGCTAATGGATTGCCCATAAAAAGAAACTGAATAACAACAAGAGCAGTGATGGAATGGGATGTGAAGTGGATGGGCTACAGGATGGCCCCTCAACATGGGATTTCTTGCCCTTAAGCTTCACTTTATGTCTTCCCTTCTTCCTGGTAGATACTCTCTTACAGCGCGGCCTCTCAACCTTCAATATAGCTTCTTGGCCTCTTGGCCTCGCAGGCCGTTCCCAATGATGTGCCCAGACAGATGACCTCATCTTTCCCTGACCAACTGGCTCAATCGGTGCGGTCAGGGCCCACAGGCTCTTATTTGATAGACTTTCAATAAGACTCTTTGGACATATCAAAATGAATGATAACTCCCTTGACAAATGATCATAATAAAAATTTGAGAGTTCCGCTTATGAAGTAGGGATCTTGACATGGAATGGCCCTTTTGGAAATACCCGCCTTAATAGATGAACGATATCTATCATTGGGAGTTCGGTCCTCGGCATAAGGATCTTCATGTTTGGGGCACTGCTCAAGGTCGTTGGAATATCACGCGTGAATATGCTTGGTAGCATAGGCGTTCATCCCTTGCATGGAAGTTGGTAGGAAGTGGATGAGATGTCAAAAGCTTCCAACAAGGAGTGCCCTGACCCGCCCTTGAGCTTAGAGTTCATCATCTCCTCTACAGTGGAATGTGTCATCACTAAACTAGAGGAAAACCCCTTCTTTTGATCAACCATTTGAACTATGACCGAACAAGGGGTAATAAGAGCCTTGAAAGAATATTGGCCAATGAGTAATCTGACCTATATTATTTTAGCCCCTGATTTGCTCAGCACCAATTCTTGAGAGTTCTTCTTGATGGACATTGGTACAGATGGAGATTCGGGCTTCTCAGAGATGCCCGACACAAGAACCTGAATCGGCATTCGGCAAATGAAATCTTGGATTTTTAATGGCATAGCCGTGACCAAATTCTTCTTGTCTGGTTCTTGAACATCATCTTTGGCACATGTATTTGTAGAAAGACACCCACTCTGAGAGGTGGTGGAAGGAGGTGAGTCGGAGGCAACAGGCTCAGCAGGTAATGGAGGTTCAATGGAAGGGATTGTAGAAAAGGTAGGTGGAGGTTGAAACACGGCAAGCTTCTCCCCTTGCTCGGAAGTAGATGAGGTTGGCTCAGGTGCAAAAATAGATGAGCCCTGCTCAGGTGATGGAGGCATCATCCACAATTCCCTTTGGCTAGGGTCTTCTTCACACTCCGGCACTGTTTGAGTTCGGGCCTCTCTCTATAAAGGCCCACTTATCCCTTTTTATGCTATGTACTTGAGTCATTTGATGTAATTTGCATTTTATTTGAGTCATGTCCCTAGGTCTTGCATTTATTTTCCTACGTTTGAGTGTCATTAGAATGTGTAATGTGCTAATTGGGCCCATTTCTTCAGGCTTGGCCCAATGAGCTCCCCTACCCCTTCGGTTATTTGTCAATGAGTCTTTTGTCAGGGTCTTATTGTAAAATGTGGGTTTCCTATATATAGGGCCCCATTTCCTTCATTTGGAGGTAATGAATGAATGATTCGATACAAAGATTTCCAGTTGAGTGATCAAATCTAGTTTAGAGGAGTGAATCCTATAGTTGGGTGAGAAGCCCTAGGGGAGTGATTCCCCACCCTAATCTCTCTCCATCCCTCCTTCTCTCTCCTCCCACTAAGGGGTTCGCCCCATTCCTCTCTCCTCCCTCCTCCCAACCACCTCCAACCCCCAACCACCCCCATTAAGGCCACTCCATTTCCCCATAGCCCCATTACTCTTCCCCCTTGTCCCAAGGTGGAATCTTTCCCATTCCAACACAATCTTCCCCCCTTCCAACACAATCCCCCATTTCCCCACACATTCACCCCACTTCCAAAGCATATTTGAATTTGAATCAAACCTTCCCTCCACTTGGCTTGGCCGCCCCTCCCCACTTCCATTAGGCTAGGTTCGCCCCTCCCTTCCCCTTCATTCCACCCCACCTCTCTACCTCATCCACCCTCCATTCCCCCTTCCTCTAGCCGAACCTACACCTTTCCTCTTTGTTCCTCCTCCTCCCCTCTGCCCTTAGACACCTCCACATATCCCCTCAATCTCCCTCCACCCTTCATCCACCTCCCTTTCAACCTAGACCCCCTTCCCTTTCTTCTTTCTTGTTCAAGGGGAGCTATCTCGAAGTTGCAGCTTGCTGTCCAAAGGTGGCAGACGAACCAGTAGCTTGCAGCGGCCACCACTACTTCATCCCGGCGAGTTTGAAGACCCAAGAGCCATCGTTGGAAGCTTCTCCAGGTCTTCTTCGCAACAGAAGTGGTCTCACCCTCATCCGAGTTCGGTGCGCCCCGGGAGGTCCAATCTACCCCGACTGCGCAAAGCTGCCCCAACAAAGGACCTGATCCGGAATAGAAGCTCTGCCCCGACGAACCCCAGAGGATTCAGCCCACGAGTTCTTCGTCAAATCTTCCTCGACCAGTCAGCAGTGTTCAGCGTCCTCAGACCTCCCCCGACACCGGTTGGCTTCCCCGTCAGTTTTACTGCGAAGAGGACTTGTCTACGATTCCAACGACTTTGACGACGCTTGATTCCGACACCAGGAGCGGCCGGGGTACCCTCTGCATCATGCTGTTAGAAGTCTGCAACTGCCGGCACAGGAACCTGAGGCTCTGTTCAAACTTCCATCCTGGCCAGTAGCGACTCCAGAGGAAATTAAGAAAATTCTAAGGCAATCCCCTTCCAGCTACGAAGGTTTTCCCTCTGGTCTCGTCGTCAACAAAATTCCTGATCAAGATCTACAGCAGCAACACCGACCCTCTGTCCGGGCTCACAGACAGCAAGCAAATTCGGCGTCCACCCTTATTCCTCGTTCTTTGCTATAGTTTCCCCACCCCGCTTGACCAGCTGAAGGTCCCTCCCTGCGTGGAGGTAGTATTATTTGTAATTTCATTAACCCCCACCCCAAGATCCCCCTCCTGCGAGAGGTGTAGTGGTGTACTTTGTTTGGGCAGGTCAAGCGACACCGCCGCGACGTGTGGGGATCCACTCGCCTCCCCGCTCGCCCTCGTCTCCGACCGGGACCGGTTTCTTCAAACCGGTCGAGTAAGTGCTCAAACCTTCACTCCACTTAGTGCTTGTATTTCAATATTAGTTCTAATTCCGCTGGTTATGCGAGTGAGAGCCCGATCCTCAAGCCCCATAAACTTGAGTGATCACCGTGGGATTATTGCAACCGGTGCCTTTGGCACTTTGTCGGCCCCCTTGATTTGGGCATCCCCACCCATTGGGAATCAAGTCTTGGCCTTGCTGGCCCTCTACCAGCAAGGGCCCAACCCCACATCCTCACCTTGGCATTGCCAAGTCACCCCGGGCTTGGGTGAGTGACGATAGAGCGGTGGTCCAACTTGGCCCATTTTGAATGCGATTGTGCTTGCTTGCATTAGGTCCGAGGGTGTGTCACATCAATTGGCATCAGAGCAAGTCAATGACTTATCTCTATCAAGTCTAAGTCCTAGGACCATTGCATTGTGTGTCCAACTCCATTTGTCCCTTGTCTTGCATGTCCACCCGTAGTGGTGCTAGTTACCGACCCGATCCGTCATCTTCAATTCCACCCATGGATCCCAATCCTCAACTCAATCAAGATGCTCTTAGGGAGGAACCCCAAGGCCAAATGAATAGGGTAGATGCTGCCCTTGCTAACATTCTTGCCCAACTAGAGTCCCTAACCACTCGAATTGCCCGTCTAGAAGAACATGATAACCACCCAAGGAACCATGAACCTATGGTCCACCCTCCACATGTTGACCCTCATAGGGAAGACCCTCATCTAAGGGATAATGAACCAAGAATCCATCCACTACATGGTGAGTTGCATAGGAATGAGTTCCACCCAAGGAACAATGACCCAAGAGTCCCCCCTCCATATGTTGAGCCTCATAGGGACGAATACCACCCAAGGTACAATGGACCAAGAGCCCATCATCCACGTGCTGATATTTATAGGGAGGACCTGGACCTTGATCCCTACCATGACTATGAGAGGCCTCTCCACCATCACATTCATGAAAGGCGTCCACGGGATGACCCGGATGACCCTCTCTTAAGGATGATTAAAGTAGAGGCCCCAAACTTTGATGGTTCCCATGAACCAAGTGTCTACTTAGAATGGGAGACCGCCATGGACCAATACTTTGAATGGTACCCAATGCCCGACCAAAGGAGGGTAAGATTGGCCAAGATGCATCTCACTAAATTAGCCAAAACTTATTGGCTAAACCAAGAGGGTTTAAGAAGGATTAGGCGGGTAGAGCCTATGGATACTTGGGAGGGTATGAAGAACCAACTTAGGAATAAATACCTTCCCCAATCCTATCATCACATGCTCTTAGATGAATGGCAAAGCCTCACCCAAGAGGGGAAGACCGTAGTTGAGTACATTGAGAAGTTTGACTCCTATCTCTTGAAGTGTAGAGTTCATGAGGACCCGACCGTTACCTTGTCCCGCTTTAGGAATGGACTTCAAAGTCACATCAAAAGAGAGCTTTTCATGAGAGATGTTGATAACCTTGAGATAGCTTATCAAATAGCTAGGGATGTAGAAAGATTCTCTAAGATCCCTAGATTTGCTACTCCCCGACCGGTCGATCCCAAAAACATGGGACCACGGCCCATTCCGGCCACTCCCATGAAAGCCCATAATCCAAGTGGGAGCACCCCATTAAGGCCTTACAACCCCCCTCCCACCATCACTCCAAACAAACCCACCCCTAGTCACCCCCTCCCACGAAGGGAAGACATTCCAAAGGCCCAAATGTAGGAACTACTTCGGGTAGCGGGCGTCAACAATGCTTTAGGTGTCAAGGGTTTGGCCACTTTGCGGGGCAATGTCCATCCAAGGGATTGTCTAGCTTGCTTATTGAGGAAGAAGCTCCACCCCAAAAAGAACTTGAAGATGTCATTGAGGACCATGAAGCCTCACTAGATTGGGAAGAAGAGTATGAAACCCAATACCTAGAGTCGGGTCTAGAGCACACCACTCCATCTTCCAACTCTCATCTAGGAGTGATTAGATGCACCCTCACCAAACCCCAAGAAGAGGATTGGCGTCGAACTTCAATATTTCACACCTTTGTCAAAATAGGGAACCATGTAAGGAAAGTGATCTTGGATAGTGGGAGTTGTGTCAATGCCGTGTCACCCAATACCGTCAAACTTCTTGGGCTAACTATCACCCCTCACCCAAGCCCATACCGGGTTTCATGGATCAACAACAACTCCATCCCGGTCAACACTCAATGTCTTGTGCCTCTCCCCTTCTCTTCATACCATGATCAAATATGGTGTGACATCATACCCATGGAAGTAGGTAGCATCCTACTAGGAAGACCTTGGCTTTATGATGTAGATGCCACCATCTTGGGTAGGAGCAACAAATGCACCTTTGAACATGAGGGTAAGACTACCCGTCTTAACCCCTCCCCACCTCGTCCCATGACCAAGAGGGACACTCCCCCTCAAGGACAACACCCCACCACCATACAAGTCTCGGGGAACTCCACCCCTCCAACTCCATCCCCTACCCAAACTCCCAAACAAAGTGGGACCTCGGGGTTGACCAAGGGTCTTCATCTCAACACTAGGAAGGAACTTGAAGAGGAGATAGTTCAAGGAGTACCATTATGTGCGGTGGTCATTTGCCTAGGAGAACCCACTTCCACCAATTCACATCCCATAGAAATCCAACAACTCCTAGAAGAATTCCATGATGTGTTCCCAACGGAGCTCCCGGACCAACTCCCTCCCATGCGGGATGTGCAACATGCAATTGATCTAGTCCCGGGAGCCACTCTCCCAAACCTTCCTCATTATCGCCTCAATCCTACGGAATATGCCGAACTTAGGAGGCAAATAGAGGAACTCATTAGGAAGGGCTTCATTCGCATTAGCAAAAGCCCATGTGCCGTCCCGGCCCTTCTAACTCCCAAGAAGGATGGGTCATGGCGAATGTGTGTGGATAGTCGGGCCATTAACAAAATCACCGTCAAGTATAGGTTTCCCATCCCTAGGCTTGATGACATGCTTGATATGTTAGCCGGAGCCACCATCTTCTCCAAAATTGACCTTAAGAGTGGCTATCACCAAGTTAGGATAAGGCCCGGGGATGAGTGGAAAACGGCCTTCAAAACCAAAGATGGCCTCTTTGAATGGTTAGTCATGCCTTTTGGGCTTTCAAATGCCCCTAGTACTTTCATGCGTCTTATGACGGAGGTCCTTAGGCTTTTCATTGGGATCTTTCTAGTGGTCTATTTTGATGATATACTCATCTATAGTCAATCCCAAGAAGCCCACCTTGATCACCTTAGGAAAGTTTGTACCATCCTTCGTCAAGAGAGCCTCTTTGCCAACTTAGGAAAGTGCCACTTCATGACCACATCCCTCACCTTCCTAGATTTGTGGTGTCAACCAAAGGCGTCTCCATGGACCCCGAGAAGGTCCAAGCTATCATTGATTGGTCGAAACCCCACACTCTTCACGAGGTCCGAAGTTTCCATGGATTGGCTACATTCTATAGGAGGTTCATTCGAGGGTTTAGCACTATCACTGGCCCAATCACCGATTGTCTCAAGAAGGGGACTTTTGTATGGACCAAATCGGCCTCTAAAGCCTTCCAAGAACTTAAGGAGAAGTTGACCCAAGCTCCGGTCCTATGCCTTCCTGATTTCTCTAAAGTCTTTGAAGTCACATGTGATGCATCTGGGATAGGGATATGAGGGATTCGTAGTCAAGAGGGACACCCGGTAGCCTTCTTTAGTGAGAAGCTTTGTGATGCTAGGACAAGATACTCCACTTATGACAAGGAGTTCTATGCCGTGGTTCAATCCCTCCGACATTGGAGGCACTACTTGTTGCCCAAGGAGTTTGTCATCTTTTCTGACCATGAGGCCCTCAAATACGTCAATTCCCAACAAAAGCTAAATGCCCGACAGGCCCGATGGGTTGAGTTCATCCAATCCTACACTTTCGTCATCAAACATAAGGCCGGGAGTGAGAATCGAGCGGCGGATGCCCTTAGTAGGAAAGTTTCCTTGCTATCCACTATTCAAGTGGAAGTGACAGGATTTGATAGGATCAAGGATGAGTACCCTAGCTGCCCTGACTTTGGGCACATCTATACCACCTTGACCACCCCTTCTAGCAAGGAACATGAGGGATTTATCTTAGAGGATGGGTTCCTCTTCAAGGGACCCAAGCTTTGCATCCCACGGACCTCACTCCGTGACTTCTTAATTTGAGAATTACATGCGGGAGGGCTAGCTGGCCATTTTGGAGTCCACAAAACCATTGCCCTAGTTGAGGGACAGTTTTATTGGCCTAGTCTCAAAAGAGATGTAGGCAAGGTTGTGGGTCAATGCCGAACATGTGCCTCGGCCAAACAAGTGAAACAAAACACCGGCCTATACACCTCACTTCCCATTCCCGACCGGCCATGGCAAGACCTAAGCATGGACTTTGTACTAGGATTACCCAAGACTCAAAGAAGGCATGACTCCATCTATGTGGTGGTTGATAGATTTTCCAAAATGGCTCACTTCATCCCATGCTCCAAAACATCCGATGCCTCCCATGTGGCCCGATTGTTCTTTGATGAGATTATCCGTCTTCACGGACTACCTAAGACCATAGTCTCCGATAGGGATGTCAAGTTCACTAGCTACTTTTGGAAAACTCTTTGGCACATGATGGACACCCTCCTCAAATTCTCTACTGCCTACCACCCCCAAACAGATGGCCAAACTGAAGTTGTCAATCGGAGTCTAGGGAACCTCCTTAGGTGCCTTGTTGAGGATCGACCGGGAAATTGAGATCTCATCCTACCCCAAGCTGAGTTTGCATATAACAACTCCATCAATAAGTCCATAGGGATGAGTCCATTTGAAGCTGTGCATGGGTACAAACCAAGAAAGCCTTCCGATCTCATTCCCCTTCCCCAGCATGCTAGAATGTCCATTTCAGCCGAGTCTTTTGCACAACATATCAGAGAATTGCATGAAGAAATTCGCAAGCACATCAGCAAAAAGAATGAGGCTTATAAAAGGCTGGCCGACTCTTATCGGCGTCACCAAGAATTCCATGTGGGTGACTTTGTGATGGTAAGGACGGAGAGGCTCTCCCCGGGAGCCAACTCTAAACTGAGGCCACGTGGGGCTGGTCCCTTCCAAGTCTTGAGGCGCATAGGTGCAAATGCCTACGAATTAGATCTCCCTGAGGAGTATGGAATAAGTCCCACATTCAATGTTGCCGACCTAGTGCCATATAAGGGACCCACGGAGGTACCTAGTGAGGAGATTGAGCCTACTTCATCCCTTGAGAGAGCACCCACCCATGATGATAAACCACCAGCCAAGAGAGCCCAGCGTGAACCAATTGAACAAATATTGGATGAACAAGTCACTACCACTCGGAGCAAGGTATATGAACGCTATATCGTCAGGTGGAAGGATCGGCCTCCTTCGGAGGATTCTTGGGTGAGTCGGGAGGATCTCCAGCGGTTGGATCCGGACCTCCTCGAGCAGTACCATAGCCGGATGGACCCCTACTCGACGGAGTCGAGCTCTTCACAGCCCAGGGGATTTGATGGAGGCATCATCCACAATTCCCTTTGGCTAGGGTCTTCTTCACACTCCGGCACTGTTTGAGTTCGGGCCTCTCTCTATAAAGGCCCACTTATCCCTTTTTATGCTATGTACTTGAGTCATTTGATGTAATTTACATTTTATTTGAGTCATGTCCCTAGGTCTTGCATTTATTTTCCTATGTTTGAGTGTCATTAGAATGTGTAATGTGCTAATTGGGCCCATTTCTTCAGGCTTGGCCCAATGAGCTCCCCTACCCATTCGGTTATTTGTCAATGAGTCTTTTGTCAGGGTCTTATTGTAAAATGTGGGTTTCCTATATATAGGGCCCCATTTCCTTCATTTGGAGGTAATGAATGAATGATTCAATACAAAGATTTTCAGTTGAGTGATCAAATCTAGTTTAGAGGAGTGAATCCTATAGTTGGGTGAGAAGCCCTAGGGGAGTGATTCCCCACCCTAATCTCTCTCCATCCCTCCTTCTCTCTCCTCCCACTAAGGGGTTCGCCCCATTCCTCTCTCCTCCCTCCTCCCAACCACCTCCAACCCCCAACCACCCCCATTAAGGCCACTCCACTTCCCCATAGCCCCATTACTCTTCCCCCTTGTCCCAAGGTGGAATCTTTCCCATTCCAACACAATCTTCCCCCCTTCCAACATAATCCCCCATTTCCCCACACATTCACCCCACTTCCAAAGCATATTTGAATTTGAATCAAACCTTCCCTCCACTTGGCTTGGCCGCCCCTCCCCACTTCCATTAGGCTAGGTTCGCCCTGTAAGGTTTCGCACAGCACCTACGGGCGATGCAGCGGATAACAAAAATTTCATTTGCCCGATCCCGGTGTTATGGAAAGCTTAATCTGTGCTCTAATCGGTGTTTCTAAGACCCTAATTACGGGTTACGTGTTTCACCTTGCGCGGAACGACACTGTCCGCTAAGCCCGATGCAGAGAAACCGAGCCGCACAGATGTACAGCCTCTAGAGCAGATCCACACGGACCCTTGCGCAACGACGGTACCTCCCCGGCACGACTATCCCCGACTCTATCACCTTCTAGAGAGAGAGAGAGTAAGAGGGAGAAAGGGGGGGAGACTAATCCTCTCCCTTAAGCTTAATGCTTGGTTAGCTTAAGGGAAGAAAAGAAGTGAAGGCTCGAATGAGCTTCACGTAGGTAGCTATATATAGGGTTTAGGTTTATTAGAAAAGGGTTCTAAAAGACCAAAACAGTATATATGTCCTATCTCATATTATACATATGTATTAAACTCCGTTTACACTCCTTTCCAAAAGGAATTAAAAGGAAATAATACATACATTTGTATAATAATTATCCGTCACCCAAGAATCCATTGTGTGTGATCCTCTAGGCCCACAGTCACTCTAGTTTAAGGCCAATTAACTTCTAATTCCTAATTAGAAGTAAATTAAACGTATTATTCGCTTCTACAAGAGCCGAATAATAGTTTAATTTATTCCGAACCTTTCGATCACATTGGGTCAAGCAAATTCGCGTGATCCTAGAGGACGCCGGGTTTAAACCAGCCTGTCTGGTACCTGTAAGTCCACAGTTACCGCATCGATATAATCCCTTGCTCCTTCTATGAGTCTGGTACGATCGAGGGTACGGTTTCTGTCAAACCCCATGATCGTGCCATTTGACTATGACCTCCTTAAAGTGTATGACGTCCGTCCTAAACGAACTCATACGACCCTGGCCAGAGATTTAACGGAGCGTCAATGTCATGACCCATTAACTGTCTGATATATACCCGACAGTGAGCGATCCCTTCTTGACCATTGATGATCTTGACACGTATCTTGGAGTGGTTAATGACTCGGCAACTCATGACTTATGGTTAAAGTCACTTAGCTAAGTAATTAAACCATTCCAGTTCTCGTGTAAGATCCGATCAATGTCTCAGGTCAAAGGACCAACGATACTACTGTTACCGTTGGATCTTCAGTTGACATTAGGTATAATCAACCATCTGAAGATCCAATAGCAGATCAGTTCAGTGTACATCCTCCAAGGACATACACCTACACATATGTGTTGGTGCCCCGCACCAATGACCATGAGACTGGTCACTGACACATCATGTGTACCCGTTTCATAGGTAATCAAAGTCCCCGAGTGATTACCCTCCAACCAGGAACAGTTTAAGGTATGTGTACATGTAAAGTCAATCTCATATTCGAGATCCCATCTCGAGCTGACTGTACAACCACATATCATAGGGACAACGTAAAGTAACACAATCGCATATTTACGCTCAAACACCACTTTATTAATGAACAAGATCGTACAACTATTGGTCTACCCGACCCTAAATTGGCCTGTAGCACACCAACACTAACAATCTCCCACTTGAAGTACAGCCAATTGCCCACAACTTTGAGGCACATCTTATCCCGATGATGCTCAAATACAGTCTGTGTCAAAGGCTTAGTCAGTGGATCTGCTATGTTATCTTCTGACGGTACACGCTCTACCATCACATCTCCACGATCAACAATCTCCCGAATAAGGTGAAAGCGCCTCAGAATATGCTTTGACCTTTGGTGAGATCTCGGTTCCTTCGCCTGGGCGATGGCCCCATTATTATCACAAAATAATGGGATGGGAGCTGGTATCTCGGGAACTACGCCAAGTTCCAAGATGAATTTCTCCATCCAGATGACTTCTCCAACTGACTGCCCCTCCATTCAACATGAATACAAATTTAGACATGGATTTATAATTATCTGGATCTGACTGGAAACTAGAATCTGTGTAAGCTCTAAGCTGTAGGTCCTCTCCTCCATAAAGCAGAAAAAGATCCTTAGCCCTTCGCAGGTACTTAAGGATACCCTTTACTACCTTCCAGTGCTCTTCGCCTGGATTTGCTTGATATCTACTGACAATGCTTAAAGCATTGGCAACATCAGGCCGTGTACATAGCATTGCATACATGATTGACCCTATCGTCGAAGCATAGGGTACCTTATTCATGTGTGCCACCTCCTCAGAAGTTTTAGGACCCATCCCCTTGGATAGGCAAATTCCATGTCTCATGGGAATGAGACCTCTCTTGGAATTTTCCATCCTAAACCTTTTGAGGATAGTGTCTATGTACATGGATTGGGATAATCCTAGCATCCTTTTAGATCTATCTCGATAGATCCTTATGCCCAGCACATAGGATGCTTCTCCCAAATCCTTCATGGAGAAAGTCTTGGACAACCAATACTTAGTTGATGTCAACATCCCTACATCATTCCCAATGAGTAAGATGTCATCAATATAAAGGACCAAGAAGGTCACTGAGCTCCCACTGACCTTCTTGTAAACACAGGGTTCATCTTCATTCCGAATGAAGTTGAAAGATTTGACAGCCTCGTCAAATCTTAAGTTCCAGCTTCTAGATGCCTGCTTTAATCCATAAATGGACCTTTGAAGTTTGCATACCTTATTAGGATGTGGATTGGAGGTGAATCCCTCAGGCTGTACCATGTACACCTCTTCTGACAAGTTTCCATTAAGAAAAGCTGTCTTCACATCCATTTCCCAGATCTCATAATCCAGGTATGCAGCAATGGCAAGGAGGATTCTGATTGACTTAACCATGGCTACCGGCGAAAATGTCTCGTCATAGTCAATGCCTTGCCTTTGACGATATCCTTTCGCCACTAGTCTAGCCTTGTATGTGTCAATCTGTCCATTTGCACCGATTTTCCTTTTGAAAATCCATTTGCAGCCGATAGGGACCTTCCTTCGGGTACATCAACTAAGTTCCAAACTTTGTTAGTGTACATGGACTGGATCTCTGAATCCATTGTCTCTTGCCATTTCTCGGAGTCTATACTACGGATCGCCTCCTGGTACGACTGAGGATCATCATCCTCATCGATGAATACCTTAGAGGACTCATCTGAGACATGTCCAACATATCTCTCAGGTTCTCTCGGTAGTCTATCAGATCTCCGTAGTGTCAGTGTTTCACCTTCAATAGGATCAACCGATACAGTCTCATCTAATGAGTGTGTGTCTATGGGTTGTGGTTCTTGGACCTCGTCCAATTCTATCTGGCTCCCACTGTTTTTCTGGAGTAGATATTCTCTTTCCAGAAATATAGCTCTCTTGACCACTAAGACCCTTTGCTCATAAGGGTGATAGAAATAATATCCAAACGTCTCCTTTGGATATCCCACAAACCTACACTTATCGGTTCTCGACTCAAGCTTATCACTCTCGTTCTTCTTTACATGAGCAGGACACCCTCAAATTTTAATGTGATTAAAATTTGGTTTCCTGCCCTTCCATATCTCATATGGTATAGAAGGAACTGATTTACTTGAGATCCTATTCAATAAATAAGCTGCAGTCTCTAATGCATAGCCCCAGAGAGACAAGGGTAGTCCTGACATAGACATCATGGATCGGACCATGTCTAACAAGGTCCTGTTTCTCCTTTCGGACACACCGTTGTGTTGTGGTGTATACGGTGGAGTCCACTGAGAAACTATTCCATGGTTTTTAAGATAAGAAGTGAATTCATGGCTTAAGTATTCACCTCCTCGATCCGATCGAAGAGTCTTAATACTTTTACCTGTCTGTTTCTCTACTTCATTCTTGTATTCTTTAAACTTCTCAAAGGCTTGTGACTTATGTCTCATTAAATACACATAGCCATATCTAGAGAAGTCATCAATAAAAGAAATGAAATAGAGATAACCTCCTTTTACTTCTATGGACATGGGTCCACACACATCCGAGTGTATGAGCTCGAGAAGGTCAACAACCCTCTCTCCATGTCCACCAAAGGGAGCCTTAGTCATTTTCCCTATGAGACACGACTCACAGGTATCAAATGGCTTGTATTCGAATGAATTCAAATACCCATTTGAGTGTAAGTGAGAGACTCTTTTCTCACCTACATGACCAAGTCTCCAATGCCATAGATATGCAGAATTCACTTCATCAACATTGGAAATTTGCATAACCTTAGAACGTGTATCTAATACATATAGACCATTGACTAATGAACCAATGGCTATAACCAAACCATTATTCATTATAGAGCACCCAGTGCTATTAAAAGCCAATGTATATCCAATGTTATACAAGCCAGAGATTGAAATAATATTCTTAATAATATTAGGAACATAATAACAGTCATTCAGCTCCAGAATGACTCCTGAAGGTAAACTGAGGCGTGCAGTCCCAACAGCTTTGGCAGAAACTAAAGCTCCATTGCCCATCCTCAGTTCAATCTCCTTTTTACCCAATCGCCTTCTATTTGCCAGCACCTGCACAGAATTGCAGATATGAGATGCACATCCAGTATCTAATACCCATGATGTGGATTCCATATATGATAAATTAAGGTCTATGACAAAAATACCTTCATTTAGAATTGCCTTGCAATTCCTTTTCCAATGCCCAGTTTCCCCGCATCGAAAATATTTGTCTTCCTTTTCATTGTTCTTGCCCTTCCCTCTGTCAACTTTGGCGAGTTGCTTACCCGTGGCCTTTTTCTTTCCCTTCCCTTTGTTACTCGTGGTGGATATTTGAGAGGCCTTCCTTTTCTTGTTGGCCCGGCCAATAACCATTACAGACGAAGATGGTTTATCTTTCTGCATGGTTCCTTCAGCACTCTTTAACATATTGAGCAGCTCTGGGAGAGTTGCTTCAATCCTGTTCATGTTAAAGTTCATGATGAAGGAAGAAAAAGAACCAGGCAATGACTGGAGTATAAGATCAATGCATAGTTCAAGATCCAACTTGAAACCCAATGCATTGAGTCTTTCAATCCACTCCATCATTTTCAGTACATGGGCCTGTACTGATGAACCCTCAGACATCCGTGTCCTGAAAAGCCTTTTGGAGATGTCATACCTCTCAATCCTACCCTACTCCCCGAAGAGCTGGCGTAGATTGAGAAGTATACTTCTACAATCAGTCTTTTCAAATTGCCTCTGTAGCTCAGGAGCCATAGAGACCAACATGTAATATTGAGCTAGGGAGGAGTCCTCAGACCACTTGGCATAAGCCAGTAACTCGCCCTCGTCGGCATCAGGAGCTGGCTCAGAATGAACCGTGTCCAACACGTACGCAATCTTTTCGGCGGTAAGGACTATGCGTAGGTTACGCAGCCAATCCGAGTAGTTCGGTCCAGTTAATCTATTTGCATCCAAGATGCCGCGGAGGGGGTTGGACGACGACATTGTAATCTGGATAAGAAATAAAAGACAACTTAGCATGTGTTCAAATTCTAACTTAGATGTGGTTTTCTATCTTAGTTAGTCCCACTATTTTTTGATCGAACTATATAACCCTCAGTATATAGAACGAGAGATCAACGAGATCAACATAGTGGGTCGGAATCCCAACGAGACTGATGTACGACCTTGTGGAAAGCACAACAAGCCATACACCATCTCAAGGGCAGTCAACAGGCACTTGCATCTAATGCAATATCCGATATTCGGCCCCCGAGAAATCATCCCCTTGTGGAAAGCACAACAAAGGATATTCTCGGTTAGATCTAACCATCATTACTACATAGCAATGAGTTCATGACCCGACCCTTGTGGAAAGCACAACAAGGCCGAGTTCAATTCCTCACCCCATTGAGGCCGAGCCTTGGACTTTAATCCCGCCCCCAAACTCATGGACCTTGTGGAAAGCACAACAAATCCTTGAAATGAAGACGTTCATTCACTCCATAATGATGGAGGGCCACGACGACTCTTAGAGCCACGCTTACCAGATCTAAAATTTAAGCGCGAGGGAATTTAATTTTATCTTGATCTCACCCTAGGTGGTAATATAAATATATCCAATATATTTACCGTACCTAGTAGTTTGCATAAAATAAATGCATCCAATACAAAAATAAACGCACGTGATCATGAACTTTAACCCTAATGTAACTAAGACATCCGGCCCACTTCCGAAGTAGCTGGATCGTCCTCGTCGGGTGTGCTCCACACTTTCAGACTCCGACGCCGCATTAATTACAACTTTTACACGGCACGCAGGCTGAAAAAATTAATTTACATGTGACTCAAATTCCAGCAGCCCTTAGGGCGAGTACAACAATGGAGGAAGATAGAAGTATATTGGAATTTTAACGGAGAGAGAAAGGAGGTTCGCAGACCCCAATTAATTATATTAATCTAAGTCCATGATCACTTGCCAACCCATTCAAATAAAATCAATCAAGGGTTATTTTCTGAAAATAATCCTTACTTTTGAATTTAAAAATGGGATGTGCAAACAAAAATAGGCTAGCTTTGTTTAATTTTAAAAATCAAAGCATGATTAACTAAAATTAAACACACAAGCAGGCCAATACAAGGTAAATAAAGTAAAGTACGTAAAGAACCATCATTATCTATAGGGGCATGTAATTGAGATAATTAATTAAATTTAAATTTAAATTTAATTATCCAATAATTAAATTTAAATTCAAAATTTAAACATGCCAATAATTTAAATTTAAATTCAAACTAATTATCCAATAATTTTGTTTGAAAATAAATTTAAAATAATGCAATTATCCTCAATTAGTAATTTTCTAAAATTCAAAATTTGAATTTAACAATTATCTAATAATTGAAATTCAAATAATTGAACTTTCTACATTTAACTTCAATAAAATTTAAAATTTGAATTTTCTAATTATCTAATAATTAAAAATTCAAAAACTTAAATTTTACTGAAGTAACTTCAATTATTACTATTTTATCTCAAGGTAAATAGTAATTATCTCACCTCGGTAAATTCAACACGGTTAAATAGAAATTAACTTTTGACATTTACCATCGAGATAACACAATTAACCTACTAGATAAAATTCTATTTAATTTACAGTGCATTTTCATACATATATCCAATATATATATTAATGTTACTAGAGCACGGTAAATTAAAAGGGTTAAAAACAATTTTTTTAAAAAAAATAAAAAAACCTTTTTTTTTCGCGGCCCCTGCAGGGCGCGGCCGCCCACGCGGAAGGCGTGGGCGGGCGTGCCCGCGCCCGCACGCGGGCGCCCGCGTGGCGGGCGCCGCCTGCGGCGCCCTCCGCGTGGGGGGCGCGGCCCGCCACGCGGCGCGCCCGTACGGGTGCGTTGACCGCAGGTGCTGCGTGCGCCGCCCACGCGGCGGGCGCACTGCGCGCAGGGCGCAGTGCGCCCAAACGGGCCTTAAAAAAAATTTTTTTTATATATTTTTTTTACAAAATTTACTACTTGGATGCCCAGCATCCATGAAGAACAGAGACGCCTAAATCTCTTTCAACAAAGAATAATTGAAGATTTTATTGCCCCTAAAGCATGGTCCTAAACGACGCTAAAACACCGACCAGAGCGTAAACCTGGCTCTGATACCACTGTAAGGTTTCGCACAGCACCTACGGACGATGCAGCAGATAACAAAAATTTCATTTGCCCGATCCCGGTGTTATGGAAAGTTTAATCTGTGCTCTAATCGGTGTTTCTAAGACCCTAATTACGGGTTACGTGTTTCACCTTGTGCGGAACGACGCTGTCCGCTAAGCCCGATGCAGAGAAACCGAGCCGCACAGATGTACGGCCTCTAGAGCAGATCCACACGGACCCTTGCGCAGCGACGGTACCTCCCCGGCACGACTATCCCCGACTCTATCACCTTCTAGAGAGAGAGAGAGTAAGAGGGAGAAAGGGGGGGAGACTAATCCTCTCCCTTAAGCTTAATGCTTGGTTAGCTTCAGGGAAGAAAAGAAGTGAAGGCTCGAATGAGCTTCACGTAGGTAGCTATATATAGAGTTTAGGTTTATTGGAAAATGGTTCTAAAAGACTAAAACTGTATATATGTCCTATCTCATATTATACATATGTATTAAACTCCGTTTACACTCCTTTTCAAAAGGAATTAAAAGGAAATAATACATACATTTGTATAATAATTATCCGTCACCCAAGAATCCATTGTGTGTGATCCTCTAGGCCCACAGTCACTCTAGTTTAAGGCCAATTAACTTCTAATTCCTAATTAGAAGGTAATTAAACGTATTATTCACTTCTACAAGAGCCGAATAATAGTTTAATTTATTCCGAACCTTTCGATCACGGCGGGTCAAGCAAATCCGCGTGATCCTAGAGGACGCCGGGTTTAAACCAGCCTGTCTGGTACCTGTAAGTCCACAGTTGCCGCATCGATATAATCCCTCGCTCCTTCTATGAGTCTGGTACGATTGAGGGTACGGTTTCTGTCAAATCCCATGATCGTGCCATTTGACTATGACCTCCTTAAAGTGTATGACGTCCGTCCTAAACGAACTCATACGACCCTGGCCAGGGATTTAACGGAGCGTCAATGTCATGACCCATTAACTGTCTGATATATACCCGACGGTGAGCGATCCCTTCTTGACCATTGATGATCTTCACACGTATCCTGGAGTGGTTAATGACTCGGCAACTCATGACTTATGGTTAAAGTCACTTAGCTAAGTAATTAAACCATTCCAGTTCTCGTGTAAGATCCGATCAATGTCTCAGGTCAAAAGACCAACGATGCTACTGTGACCGTTGGATCTTCAGTTGACATTAGGTATAATCAACCATCTAAAGATCCAATGTTGTGCCCATGCATGTGGTTTTGGTTTTGATGATGGTTTTAATGATGGCTTTGATGATTGGTTGTTGATGTGAGTTAATCAAAGGTTCAGTCATCTTGCTTCTCAGTTTAGATTAACATATTTGATGTTCAGTCTTGTTACATGTTAAACTGATGCATAAAGCATTCATTGCTGTGGTTTTGATGATTGATATTGTATTTTGATGATAGCAATGATATAGTGTTTTCATGACATTGTGCCTTGATGATTGCATCATGACTGTGACTGGTACAACTGATATATTGTTTATGTTAGACTTATGTTATGTGCATAGTCTATATAGTGCATCGTGGGGTTTATGCCCTAAGTCTATTCACTGCACATGCATCATTCGTCCAAGTCCATACATTGGACTGTAGTGTGCATCTGGCGAACACATCGCAAGTCTAGACATTGCACTGTAGCATGCATTTCCTTAAAGTCTATACATCGGACTGGTTTGCATTGGGCTAAGTATATACAACGTCAGCTCATGCCTTGTCTTAGACAAAGTCTATACAATGGCTTTGGGTCTCCAAGTCTATACAGCCTTTTGCTTCGCCAAAGTCTGTACATTGGTCTGCATAGGCTAAGTGTTTACATTGTCAAGTACAATCATGCACTGGTCATGTAGTCTGTACAGCGTGAAGTCTATACTTTGGCACTGTAGCTTACTCGTGCAAGTCTATACCTTGGACTGTTCTTCATGTCTGTACATCAGATTGTACATCATCTTCGCGCTGTTTCTGTACTTGAGTTTTCGTGTTGTTTCCCCTCACTAACACAAAAAGATCTCGTGTTGTATGAGCATACAACACTTCGTGTTGATTTCCATGCGTGACAGGAAAGCTTGTATGAGGTTAGACTTCGTGTCGTTTCCCTTGTCTTCATCTTCGTGTTGTTTTAGTGTCTACGTCTCCGTGTTGTTTTTATGTTTCTGTCTGAGTGTTGGTCTTTCGTTTTTGACTTAGTGTCTTTCTCGCCTTGACCACACTTCGTGTCGATTCTTGGTTTTCTACACCCCGTGTCATTTCACCTCGTGCTGTTCTCACTGTCGTCGTGTTGTTTTCACCGCGTGTCGATTATTGTTTTTCACTTAGTGTTGTTTTCACTTCGTGTCAACTTCACTTCGTGTCGTCTCTTTGTACTTCGTCTTCATGTTGTTTTCAACCCGTGTCGATTACTGTTTTTGACTTCGTGTTGATTTCAACCCATGTCAATTCTGTTTTGTCTTTGTGTCGTTTTCACTCCGTGTCGAAACCTGTGTTTCGTCTTCGTGTTGTCTTCACCCCGTGTCATTTTTTCAGACTTCGTCTCCGTGTTGTTTTCATAACTTCGTGTCGTGTTTGTTACACCTCGTGTCGTTTTCCGTTTTGTGTCTTCGTGTCGTTTTTGTTCTTCTAGACCTTGTGTCTTTCTTGTGTTGAAACCACACTTCGTGTTGGTTTCTGTTTTGTCTCCATGTATCTCGTGTCGTTCTTCTTTTTACCTCGTGTTGTTTTATAACTTCACTTCGTGTCGTTCTCGCTTTAACCACACTTCGTGTTGCTTTACGTAGACCTTGTGTCTTACTTTGTTTGCAAACACTTCGTGTCGGTTTCTGCTGTCACCCCGTGTTGTTCTCGTGTTATCGTTTATGTCTGTGTGGTCTTACTTCGTGTTACTTACTGTTGTACATCGAGTCCTTACTGACTTCGTGTCGTTTTCCCTATTGTGTCCTCGCGTTGTCTCCGTGTCGTTGCTATTTGTCACTTCGTGTTGTTTCGTTTTAACCTCGTTCAAGTTTCTTCTAAAGTACTGTTCTTCTGATAATCTATACAGAGGTGTTCCTTAAATTGATTACTTATCCGATACTCTGTTTTACAGGTGCTCTAATCGTGAAGCAGTACGTGATACAAGGCTGCATCTGGCATGTGATCCAAGATGCAGAGGAGCCTCCACGTGGTCCGAAATATTAGGGCAGGAAACGTGGGAGGCACACCCGTTTTGTGCCCTATCCACCTACTGCTGCTGCTATATATAGGAGCCTTCGTCCACAGATGGAGGGTGATCGAGTTGGCGAGAAGAAAACTCTATACAGAGAGCCACGATCCAGACAGAGAAGAAGAAAAAGAAAAGAAGAAGAGAAAGATAGTGAGAAAGAGAAAGAAAGAGAGATTGAGTAAGAGATCGAGATAGCAGAGTGTGAAGAGAAGAAGAGGAAGAAGAATAGAGAAGAAGAGAGAGATAGAGTGATAGAAGCTTCAACAGAAGATCTGTTCTTGCTGAACCGTGGATCAAATCCAGGCCAGCCAGCTCCTGCGAGAGCCACATTTGTTTTTATCTTTTCAGCCTTCTGTTGCTGGTTTCGTTTTTGTTTTTATCCATTTACTGTAACTCCGATCCTCTGTAGAGAGGTCGGGGTTCCTCCTGTGGGTTCAGGAGAAGGGAGACTTTGTGTCTTCGGTTTGCAAGTAGCTGGGTGCTACTTGTGGTTGGTACCCTCCCGTGTGGAGGAAGAGAGACTTGCGTCTCTGGTTGCCTTTGACAGGGTGTCATCGGTTGTTTCCCTCCGGGTTGGAGGAAGGGAGATTTATCTCCGATTGTGCTTCCCTCTGGGGTTCAGAGGAAGAGAGACTTGGGTCTCTAGGTTCCCCTCCGGGTTGGAGGAAGGGAGGCTTGTTCCTCTGGCTCTGGGCTTGTGAGTAGCAAGCCCGGTGGTTCCCTCCGTGTGTGGAGGAAGAGAGACCGTGTGTCTCTGGTTTCCAAGTGGCTGGAGTCACTTGTGGGTTCCTCCTGTTTGTTCAGGAGAAGGGAGATTGCTATCTCCGGTTGCAAGTAGCTGGGTGCTACTTGTTGATTCCCTCCGGTTTGGAGGAAGGGAGACTTGTCTCCGGTTCTGGGCTTGTGGATTCAAGTCCAGGGGTTCCCTCCAGGTCTGGAGGAAGAGAGACCTTGTGTCTCTGGTTTGCTAGTGACTGGTGTCACTAGTGGTTCCCTCCGGTTGGGAGGAAGAGGGGAGGTTGTTCCCCTGGTCAAGCTGTTTGGCAGCGTTTGTTGCAGACTGAGTCTGCTGTTTCTAGCGTGAGCTAGTGGAAGCCACACTCGGTTTGAGTGTGGGGTGGATGTAGGTCTGGAGGACCGAACCACCTAAAAACCCCTTGTGCATTGTGGTTTGATTTGTTCATTTGTGCTTCCGCTAGATGAATGCATAGGGGCACTCCATGTGTTTGCTAACTGGTAGAACTGAATAGTTGATTAGCTTTCAGATTTGGTAAATCTGTCTAGTTAGCATCATAGTTCTAGTTTGGGCGAAATTTTAAATTGGGTGAAAGTTTTTAAAGGGTTATATTCATTCACCCCCCCTCTGAATACTGCATCGAACCCAACAATTGGTATCAGAGCGGTTCTCTGATTGTTCAGATCCAACGATCTGCAGAGGATCCTGGTGTCCCTTGTGCTTATCTGTTTCTACCCTTTGCTGCATTAGTCTGTTTGCGGATTTACTCAATGGGCTCTCCACCGGTTTTCAATGGCTCTGATTTTAACTCATGGATTAGCAGTCTTCACAATTATGTGAAAATGATTAATCCGGATCTGTGGAAGTTAATTTCACAAGGTCCCCACAGATTGCCAAAGGAAAAGTCCAAATGGACTAAAAGTCACAAGTCAAAATATGAAGAAAATCAGAAGGCCTTTAACCTGATGAGAGCTGCTATTGACAGAGCCTTATGGTCTTGTATTCATGATTGCAGGTCTGCCAAGGACATTATGGATGAGCTGAAGCTTGCTCAGAAGGGAAATGTCGACAACGGTCTGATGGCTGACGAGAGCAACCATGGTAGTGATCAAGATGAATCCGAAGAACGTGATGATGAGGAG
Source organism: Amorphophallus konjac (assembly GCA_022559845.1). Classification (NCBI taxonomy): domain Eukaryota; kingdom Viridiplantae; phylum Streptophyta; class Magnoliopsida; order Alismatales; family Araceae; genus Amorphophallus; species Amorphophallus konjac. Next base: position 316,109,707 of record CM040124.1, read on the forward strand.
GTAAACCCTTTCGAGAATTTTTCATTAGACGATTGGGAAGATGCCTATGCAAATCTGTTAAGATCCCGTAAGAAACTAGGGAAGAAATATAAAAGTCTGAAAAAGAAGCTGGAAAATCTAGGAGGTGAAAAACTTGAAACTCTGAAAACTGAAAATGAAATATTCAGAAGACAAATAACAGAGTGTGATTCTGTTAGTTCAGACTTAGATCATTTCAAATCTGAAAAACAATCTCTTATGAAACAAGTTGCTCTACACAAAAAGGAGCGTCAAGAGTTTGTGTGTGAAATTACTGAACTAAAGGAAAGGCTTAGCTTAGTTGATCAGGCTCACAACAATGATATTGTTCAAAATGAAAAATTGGTGAGAGAATTAGAATGTGTCAACTCTGAATTGGAAAAAATGAAATCTGCAAATGAAATACTCAATAATCAGCTCAAGGAATTTGAACTCAAATCAATAAATCTTGAAAAAGAAAATAGATTGATTTCTGAAAAACTAGAGGCTGATAGAGTAACAAATTCAGAGATTCAGAAAAATCTTGACAAATTTCAATCTGAAAAACAACAGGAAATGTTTCATGAATGTCAGTCTCTCTCAGATGAATGGGTGCTTGATGCTGATCTCCTAGAGCAGAACAGTAAACTGAAAGAGGAAATCAATGAGTTGAAACATCTAAACACCCAGCTGACAAATAGGCTAATGACAATGGAAAAAGGCAAGTGTGTGAGTGTGGATAATTCTGATAGGTTGATGAATGCTGAACAAGAAATTGAGAGTCTAAAAACCATCAACTTAATGTTAAATGGAAATGTCAGTTGCAGTGAACAGAAAATAGCTGGATATGAGCTTACTATCACATCCCTTCAACAAGAAGTTGATGATCTTTACAAGTCCTTATCTAAAACTGACAAGGAAATAGAATTAAAACAGGAAGTTGAAAAACTCAAGAGTCTGAATGATGCCTTGCATCAACAAGTCATTTCCTGTGAAACAGATCTGTCCAAATATGAAGCTAAAATTGCTGATTTGAATTTTGAAATTAAAGACGTGAAAAATTCTCTATCAAAATTTGTCAAAGGTAAGGACAATCTGAATAAGCTTCTTGGAAAGAGTGATAACTTTGAGAGAAAGGGACTGGGCTATAGTCCGACAAATAAAAGGAGTAATGGGAATGAAACATCTACGGTTTTTGTCAAAGCCACCAATCAGAACATAACCTCTGCTCCTTCTGTCTTCAAATTCACTGCACAAAAATCAACTGTGAAACCCAAAACTGTGGAACAAACTCCAAAACAGAAAAAGGGTGAAAACTCACAGAAAAAGGAAAAAGGCACTCCTGTTGCTATAAAAAGGGCTACACACAATGCACATGATCTCACATACACTCATATTACAAAGGGGTCATGTTATTATTGTGGGAAAGGAGGTCACATAATGGAGGACTGTGGATTGATGTTAAAGGATGAGCATGCTAGTGGAACTTTACATTCTAGAAATTCTTTTGATAGAAACCATGTTGCTAGGAAGCCTGATGCCTCATGTTATTATTGTGGGAAGCATGGTCATCTCATGAATGAATGTTTTATCATGAAAGAAGACAATAAACTACATGCCAAGTCTTCCATGCACTTTTATGATCCATATGGATCTAAACACAATTCTAGTCAGCACATCGTGTGCTTCAACTGTAATAAGCCTGGGCACAAGGCTGTTGAGTGCTGGTTTAGATCTACTTGGGGTAAAAATGGTTTTCATAGAAGAAATTCTTTTGCATGCTCCCACTGTGGGAAAAATGGGCATACAGTCAAGGACTGTTGGTATGTTCAAAAGAACTATGCTAAACCCCATTTTGTCAAATTCCCTGCAAAACCTTTTGTGAAAATTTCATGCTATAACTGTGGGAAGCCAGGCCATAAATCTGCTGAATGTTGGATGGTTAAGAACAAGCATCAAACTGTTCATGCATATAACAGAAAATCTTATGAACATGCTTATAAACATCACCCTGCTGTTAACATGTATCATAAGAACCAAAAACCAGCCAGTTCATGTAGATACTGTGGAAAATTTGGACATTCTATGGATGACTGTTCACTGATGAAATTTGATGATAATGTTGCTATGAAAATGTTTAGAAAACCTGTTAGGGCTAACGCAGGACCCAAAGCTACTTGGGTCCCTGCAGGATCAAGATGATCAAATATCTTGCAGGTGTGCCTTGGAGGGAGAAATAAAAGGGGGTTAACCAAGGCGCTCAAGAATGAAAACCCCATGATTGAACTTTTCAGGTCAGTTCTGAAATGTGTTTTAAATTCCATTATCTGAAACTGTGAGCATGAAAAATGTGTGCTTCATGTTGATTTGCTTGATTGATTGTTGATGATCTCTCCATGTCTAGCTGATCAGTCTGTATTCCAGACTCAGCTATTGAATTCATTTCTGCATATACTTGATGCTCTTCTCTTACTATATGTTGAACTGAAATTGAATGCTTCGCTAAGCATATTCAGTTGATGCACTACATATGCTTTGTGTCAATGCATTGCATGCTTGTATTTGAATGCATACTTGGACTAAGTGTGAATGGTTCATTTAGTGTACACTGTCATTGCATGTGTTAATAATGCCGTTCAATGCATGAAGGACTGATTTATGTTGCATTGTCCTTGTTAACCCTGGTATATCAAATGGTATGTTACTAAAAGGCAGGGAAATCTGCCCGGAGGTTCCTACCATGTGTGAGATGGTCTTTGAGACCAGGTCCTCCGCCTAGTACCATGGGTCTAGTCTGCATGTAGAACAGTCTAATGCATAGCATATCTCTTGCATCATGATGTCAGGGGGAGCTGAGAGTTCTATTCAATTCATTGAATCCTTTTCACTTCTCAGTGTTCTCATTCAAATGATTCATATCTTTGACATCGGTTGCTCATTGACCATATTGCCACTTGCTATCTTTCCCCATCATTTTCACTAAACAACAGCTTTGCATCTGGTTTAGTACATTGAATGATGATTATTGCAATTGTTCACTTATAAGAATCACTCTTACAAATTGAAAAGAACTAAAGGTTTAACCTTTATAAATTGGAGAGTTAAGTGTCTGCACTTCAGAAATTGAGATAAAAGAAAACTTTTATAGCTCTTAATCTTTGTCTCATGGCTAAAATAGAAAAAGTTTTTTTTTAATGCCTAAATGTGTTAATCTGGAAATGTTTAGAACAGGTGAACAAGAGTGTGTAATGTTTTTCAATCAATCACTCTAAAAGAATTAAGGGCAGCAGTAAACAAGATCATTAATGTTAAGAACAGAACATAGTGACAGAAGCAATGGCTGATTGCACTGAGAAACTGTGAACTCCTCCAAAAAGACAGGAGATCTCACATGTCATGAAGTGCCTTAGACTATCTCTGTTCATAGGGTCAAATCTATAAGGGGAGTCCTCACCAAGTAACTGAGGGTACTGGCCTCTAATCAAGGTGTACCCTTAATGTCAAAAGTGAAGACTATTCCTCGTGGGTCTTGATCTGAAGTAGATCATATAGTTTATGCCTAGTAACTGGGGGTACCTGCCTCTTATCAAGGTGTACACCTAATGTCAACAGCATAAATGCCATAGGTCTATTCACTTAGTTCAGTTTCAGAAATTGAAAAAAAAATGAAAATCAAACTGCTGTAACCCTTCGAAAAATCAAAAGTCAATGAGTGAAAATTATTTTTATCAATACATATTCAAGTTGCCTCTCTTGAATTTCCTTGTTTAAACACAAAAGGGTATTATTTCAGACTTATCTATTAATACCATGTGCCCTAGATTCATTGCTATAAATGGAATCTAAAACTCTTTCTCAGGGGTCAGGTGTTTTACTCTAGATTTATCACTGATTAAACCTGAATTTTTGAAAATTGTATGAGTGGTGATTCTTATACTCTAAACAGTTGGTTATAATCATGCTTCCTTTCTGAACCTATGATTCAGCTGTTATCAAGTGATCCTCCTATCTTTTCTACCTGTGTTATCTGTTCATATTCCTTCTCAAAGGGGGAGCTTTTATTTAGGGGGAGAAATTGACTGAACTTTTATACATGCTATAATTTCTCAAATTATTTTTCTTTTTGATGAAGTCAAAGGGGGAGAATAATTTGAGTCTTCAGATTACCTCAGAATGCCTCACATCATCAGAATGACTCAATGTATTGAAAGTGTTGCCATCATCAAAAAGGGGGAGATTGTTGTGCCCATGCATGTGGTTTTGGTTTTGATGATGGTTTTAATGATGGCTTTGATGATTGGTTGTTGATGTGAGTTAATCAAAGGTTCAGTCATCTTGCTGCTCAGTTTAGATTAACATATTTGATGTTCAGTCTTGTTACATGTTAAACTGATGCATAAAGCATTCATTGCTGTGGTTTTGATGATTGATATTGTATTTTGATGATAGCAATGATATAGTGTTTTCATGACATTGTGCCTTGATGATTGCATCATGACTGTGACTGGTACAACTGATATATTGTTTATGTTAGACTTATGTTATGTGCATAGTCTATACAGTGCATCGTGGGGTTTATGCCCTAAGTCTATTCACTGCACATGCATCATTCGTCCAAGTCCATACATTGGACTGTAGTGTGCATTTGGCGAACACATCGCAAGTCTAGACATTGCACTGTAGCATGCATTTCCTTAAAGTCTATACATCGGACTGGTTTGCATTGGGCTAAGTATATACAACGTCAGCTCATGCCTTGTCTTAGACAAAGTCTATACAATGGCTTTGGGTCTCCAAGTCTATACAGCCTTTTGCTTCGCCAAAGTCTGTACATTGGTCTGCATAGGCTAAGTGTTTACATTGTCAAGTACAATCATGCACTGGTCATGTAGTCTGTACAGCGTGAAGTCTATACTTTGGCACTGTAGCTTACTCGTGCAAGTCTATACCTTGGACTGTTCTTCATGTCTGTACATCAGATTGTACATCATCTTCGCGCTGTTTCTGTACTTGAGTTTTCGTGTTGTTTCCCCTCACTAACACAAAAAGATCTCGTGTTGTATGAGCATACAACACTTCGTGTTGATTTCCATGCGTGACAGGAAAGCTTGTATGAGGTTAGACTTCGTGTCGTTTCCCTTGTCTTCATCTTCGTGTTGTTTTAGTGTCTACGTCTCCGTGTTGTTTTTATGTTTCTGTCTGAGTGTTGGTCTTTCGTTTTTGACTTAGTGTCTTTCTCGCCTTGACCACACTTCGTGTCGATTCTTGGTTTTCTACACCCCGTGTCATTTCACCTCGTGCTGTTCTCACTGTCGTCGTGTTGTTTTCACCGCGTGTCGATTATTGTTTTTCACTTAGTGTTGTTTTCACTTCGTGTCAACTTCACTTCGTGTCGTCTCTTTGTACTTCGTCTTCATGTTGTTTTCAACCCGTGTCGATTACTGTTTTTGACTTCGTGTTGATTTCAACCCATGTCAATTCTGTTTTGTCTTTGTGTCGTTTTCACTCCGTGTCGAAACCTGTGTTTCGTCTTCGTGTTGTCTTCACCCCGTGTCATTTTTTCAGACTTCGTCTCCGTGTTGTTTTCATAACTTCGTGTCGTGTTTGTTACACCTCGTGTCGTTTTCCGTTTTGTGTCTTCGTGTCGTTTTTGTTCTTCCTAGACCTTGTGTCTTTCTTGTGTTGAAACCACACTTCGTGTTGGTTTCTGTTTTGTCTCCATGTATCTCGTGTCGTTCTTCTTTTTACCTCGTGTTGTTTTATAACTTCACTTCGTGTCGTTCTCGCTTTAACCACACTTCGTGTTGCTTTACGTAGACCTTGTGTCTTACTTTGTTTGCAAACACTTCGTGTCGGTTTCTGCTGTCACCCCGTGTTGTTCTCGTGTTATCGTTTATGTCTGTGTGGTCTTACTTCGTGTTACTTACTGTTGTACATCGAGTCCTTACTGACTTCGTGTCGTTTTCCCTATTGTGTCCTCGCGTTGTCTCCGTGTCGTTGCTATTTGTCACTTCGTGTTGTTTCGTTTTAACCTCGTTCAAGTTTCTTCTAAAGTACTGTTCTTCTGATAATCTATACAGAGGTGTTCCTTAAATTGATTACTTATCCGATACTCTGTTTTACAGGTGCTCTAATCGTGAAGCAGTACGTGATACAAGGCTGCATCTGGCACGTGATCCAAGATGCAGAGGAGCCTCCACGTGGTCCGAAATATTAGGGCAGGAAACGTGGGAGGCACACGCGTTTTGTGCCCTATCCACCTACTGCTGCTGCTATATATAGGAGCCTTCGTCCACAGATGGAGGGTGATCGAGTTGGCGAGAAGAAAACTCTATACAGAGAGCCACGATCCAGACAGAGAAGAAGAAAAAGAAAAGAAGAAGAGAAAGATAGTGAGAAAGAGAAAGAAAGAGAGATTGAGTAAGAGATCGAGATAGCAGAGTGTGAAGAGAAGAAGAGGAAGAAGAATAGAGAAGAAGAGAGAGATAGAGTGATAGAAGCTTCAACAGAAGATCTGTTCTTGCTGAACCGTGGATCAAATCCAGGCCAGCCAGCTCCTGCGAGAGCCACATTTGTTTTTATCTTTTCAGCCTTCTGTTGCTGGTTTCGTTTTTGTTTTTATCCATTTACTGTAACTCGATCCTCTGTAGAGAGGTCGGGGTTCCTCCTGTGGGTTCAGGAGAAGGGAGACTTTGTGTCTTCGGTTTGCAAGTAGCTGGGTGCTACTTGTGGTTGGTACCCTCCCGTGTGGAGGAAGAGAGACTTGCGTCTCTGGTTGCCTTTGACAGGGTGTCATCGGTTGTTTCCCTCCGGGTTGGAGGAAGGGAGATTTATCTCCGATTGTGCTTCCCTCTGGGGTTCAGAGGAAGAGAGACTTGGGTCTCTAGGTTCCCCTCCGGGTTGGAGGAAGGGAGGCTTGTTCCTCTGGCTCTGGGCTTGTGAGTAGCAAGCCCGGTGGTTCCCTCCGTGTGTGGAGGAAGAGAGACCGTGTGTCTCTGGTTTCCAAGTGGCTGGAGTCACTTGTGGGTTCCTCCTGTTTGTTCAGGAGAAGGGAGATTGCTATCTCCGGTTGCAAGTAGCTGGGTGCTACTTGTTGATTCCCTCCGGTTTGGAGGAAGGGAGACTTGTCTCCGGTTCTGGGCTTGTGGATTCAAGTCCAGGGGTTCCCTCCAGGTCTGGAGGAAGAGAGACCTTGTGTCTCTGGTTTGCTAGTGACTGGTGTCACTAGTGGTTCCCTCCGGTTGGGAGGAAGAGGGGAGGTTGTTCCCCTGGTCAAGCTGTTTGGCAGCGTTTGTTGCAGACTGAGTCTGCTGTTTCTAGCGTGAGCTAGTGGAAGCCACACTCGGTTTGAGTGTGGGGTGGATGTAGGTCTGGAGGACCGAACCACCTAAAAACCCCTTGTGCATTGTGGTTTGATTTGTTCATTTGTGCTTCCGCTAGATGAATGCATAGGGGCACTCCATGTGTTTGCTAACTGGTAGAACTGAATAGTTGATTAGCTTTCAGATTTGGTAAATCTGTCTAGTTAGCATCATAGTTCTAGTTTGGGCGAAATTTTAAATTGGGTGAAAGTTTTAAAGGGTTATATTCATTCACCCCCCTCTGAATACTGCATCGAACCCAACATCCAATAGCGGATCAGTTCAGTGTACATCCTCCAAGGACATACACCTACACATATGTGTTGGTGCCCCGCACCAATGACCATGAGACTGGTCACTGACACATCATGTGTACTGGTTTCATAGGTAATCAAAGTCCCCGAGTGATTACCCTCCAACTAGGAACAGTTTAAGGTATGTGTACATGTAAAGTCAATCTCATGTTCGAGATCCCATCTCGAGCTGACTGTACAACCACATATCCTAGGGACAACGTAAAGTAACACAATCGCATATTTACGCTCAAACACCACTTTATTAATGAACAAGATCGTACAACTATTGGGCCTACCCGACCTGAAATTGGACTGTAGCACACCAACACTAACACGCCCCTCCCTTCCCCTTCATTCCACCCACCTCTCTACCTCATCCACCCTCCATTCCCCCTTCCTCTAGCCGAACCTGCACCTTTCCTCTTTGTTCCTCCTCCTCCCCTCTGCCCTTAGACACCTCCACATATCCCCTCAATCTCCCTCCACCCTTCATCCACCTCCCTTTCAACCTAGACCCCCTTCCCTTTCTTCTTTCTTGTTCAAGGGGAGCTATCTCGAAGTTGCAGCTTGCTGTCCAAAGGTGGCAGACGAACCAGTAGCTTGCAGCGGCCACCACGACTTCATCCCGGCGAGTTTGAAGACCCAAGAGCCATCGTGGTAAGCTTCTCCAGGTCTTCTTCGCAAAAGAAGTGGTCTCACCCTCATCCGAGTTCGGTGCGCCCCGGGAGGTCCAATCTACCCCGACTGCGCAAAGCTGCCCCAACAAAGGACCTGATCCGGAATAGAAGCTCTGCCCCGACGAACCCCGGAGGATTCAGCCCACGAGTTCTTCGTCAAATCTTCCTTGACCAGTCAGCAGTGTTCAGCGTCCTCAGACCTCCCCCGACACCGGTTAGCTTCCTTGTCAGTTTTGCTGCGAAGAGGACTTGTCTACGATTCCAACGACTCCGACGGCGCTTGATTCCGACACCGGGAGCGGCCGGGGTACCCTCTGCATCCTGCTGTTAGAAGTCTGCAACTGCCGGCACAGAAACCTGAGGCTCTGTTCAAACTTCCATCCCGGCCAGTAGCGACTCCAGAGGAAATTAAGAAAATTCTGAGGCAATCCCCATCCAGCTACGAAGGTTTTCCCTCTGGTCTCGTCGTCAACAAAATTCTTGATCAAGATCTACAGCAGCAACACCGACCCTCTATCCGGGCTCGCAGATAGCAAGCAGATTCGGCGTCCACCCTTATTCCTCGTTCTTTGCTATAGTTTCCCCACCCCGCTTGACCGGTTGAAGGTCCCTCCCTGCATGGAGGTAGTATTATTTGTAATTTCATTAACCCCCACCCCAAGATCCCCCTCCTGCGAGAGGTGTAGTGGTGTACTTTGTTTGGGTAGGTCAAGCGACACCGCCGCGGCGTGTGGGGATCCACTCGCCCCCCCGCTCACCCTCATGTCCGACCGGGACCAGTTTCTTCAAATCGGTCGAGTAAGTGCTCAAACTTTCACTCCACTTAGTGCTTGTATTTCAATATTAGTTCTAATTCCGCTGGTTATGCGAGTGAGAGCCCGATCCTCAAGCCCCATAAACTTGAGTGATCACCGTGGGATTATTGCAACCGGTGCCTTTGGCACTTTGTCGGCCCTCTTGATTTGGGCATCCCCACCCATTGGGAATCAAGTCTTGGCCTTGCTGGCCCTCTACCAGCAAGGGCCCAACCCCACATCCTCACCTTGGCATTGCCAAGTCACCCCGGGCTTGGGTGAGTGACGATAGAGCGGTGGTCCAACTTGGCCCGTTTTGAATGCGATTGTGCTTGCTTGCATTAGGTCCGAGGGTGTGTCACATCATCAAGATTAATCACGGGTTTAGGTAAGGGGTCGAATGGAGTAATAGGAGTGGTTGGATTCGGGGTTATAGGGATGGTGGAGGCCTTAAGTGGGGGCGATGGAGGGTTACTTGGTTGGGGATAAGGGTTAACAAGAAGCTCAATGGAGGCTGATGGTGTGGAGGTTACTTGTATAGTTAGAGGGGTAACTATAACGACCCGATAATCTGATTACCGGGAGAGACCAGATAACCCGAGACTCGAACTGCCGCCCACGAGCCGGGAGGGCTCGGAAGGGCTAAAAGGAGTGTGGAGGAACAAAGAAATAGGAAATAAAGTAGGACAATTCAATAATTAACAGAAATAAATAAATAACTACAGCTACAACATAGTCCAGTCCAATAGAAAGTATAGTCTAAAGCAGTAAAAACGTACCACATGCCGAGTGAACACTCGGCCCGGTGAGCTGGCAACCGAGAACCTCCACACCGCGCCCTCGAACCTCGAGGGAGAGCCGCCACACCTGAAAAGTAGGGAATGAGTCTCCAAAATAGAGACTCAGCAGGTATCCCGCGGAACCCCAACTGGAAACAACGACGGTAGCGGAAAGGAAGGCTACAAGAGCAATCGCAACAGTAGGAACAATAAACCCGGTGGCCGGTCGAAACCCGGCACTACAACTACTCCTACTGTTCCGGAAACACATCCCGAACTCACGGTCGGGGGCTATCGAACTGCACTAGTACCGCTTACCGAAGTAAAAACCCACGGTAATCACGCCGTAGAGGCATGTCACCCAGAACACGGCCAACCTGGACACACTGTCCAAAGTGCAACCCTGACACCTGGTCACGGGTACCACATGACAAGACGCAACCTCGGTAAAGCCACTAGCACTAGTCTAACAGCGCAAAAACCAACACACGCGCCACGGCGAAACAACCGAAACTCAACAGTCGACACGACCGAAAACCTGAAGGTCAAAGTCACAGAAACTGACAGTCTGTCACTCCTGACTCGACAGGAGTGCCTCCCACTAGAAGCAAGACCGAATGCGTCCACTGACGTCTTAGTCCACACCTCAGGTGTCTCCCTTCGGCCCAACGGGAACTGAGACACCGTACAAGTAACCACAAACAAGTGACTAGCTGGGGTCACGCCCATCGACGTGGGTCCAACTGCCCCCAACCATGTGTGCACACACAGACCGTCCGTCCCTGGTCTGGCCTTTTGACCAGTTTTCCCCTCAGCCGGACTCTGGCTGCTAGACGTGGGACTCAACGGAAATCGGTCCACAAACCGTCTCTAAGGGTAGCCTCTCCACCACTCCCTGGTGGGACCACACGCGTGTAAGCAGGCTACGACTAGTGGAGTGTCACGCCCCGAGCGCGGAAGATTACCCGGAGGCGTGACGCATCTATATAGATCGTGTCAATCATGTAAATATCAGAGTGCGCAAATAACTAAGATTTAACTCGAAATTAATACAAGTAGTACGAGCTGACAATTGTCACAACTAATCAAAGGACAAATACATATGTTCCGAGAGTCCAACGACTAGGCTTCAAATCTTAAACAGTTCTAATCAAGTTGACTAATACAAATGACATAGATGAATTGATACAACTGACATAAGTGAACTAATACAATAACACAAAGGACATGACAATTTGATAACTTCACTCTAACACTCATCACTCAGTCTCATTCCCTTCCGAGTGTTGGTTGACATCCAAATTACCTGAAAATATTAGAAAACAACTAGATGAGTGAATCGCTCAGTAGGAATTACATCTCAAGATTTAACATGCTTTAAGTGGTTTACAAGTTCAATCAATGTCAGTAAAGCTATGCATGTAGATGAGTAGATATCAAGGATTGTAAAAATCGACAAGAGCAGTGAAGGAATAACAAGTGAGAGTATAAGGATTCCAACTTCAATGCAGTAATAGCAAGAGATTCAAGCAAGTAATAACTGGAATTAACAAAATCTTTCCAAAAGAGTAAGAACTCATATCTAGCAAGTAATAGAAAGTAATATAAATTCAAGCAAGTAAAACTGGAATTGGCTATTTATCAATTTCATTCAAGTAAAACTTTACCCTTCTGCGGGTCTCAAGTCAAATCAATCAAGTAATATCACGAGAATGAGTGGAATGTCTAAAGCCTAGCAAGCAAGTACTTCGGTGCAATGCCAAACACCATGGTCAATAAACTCCCATGGGCACAAGTACCTTCGGGTGCTCCTCCCAGGACCAGACTGGGCCCTATATGCACTGCATTAATCATGTCTGTCGACATCCACTCTCATTTATAGCCAATATGGAATTTCAAGGTTTGACCAGTATGATATATAAGGTAGAATTATGGAATGGAATCCAAGGGCGCATTAATGTGTAGGGATGAACTAGGAGTGGAAACCAGTAACGTTTGATACACGGAAAAAAACTAGATAAGAGAGGTGCCTAATGGGCCACCTAACAATTTTAGAAACGACACCCTCACTGTGGGATGCCCTTCCTGGGAATTATACAGGGTTTAGAGGACCCTGTCAAGAGTTAAATATCACCTCTCAGGCTGCCATCTATCAGTGGAGATGGCAAAAGTGAAAGCCTAACGATCAGGTTAACGCAATGAGCCAGCTGTGTCGACTCTGCAGTTCATCGCGTCAACCCTGTAGTTCATCGAGTCAACCCTGCGAACAGGCTGGGTCGACCCTGCAGTTCATCGCGTCAACCCTACAGTTCATCGCGTCAACCCTGCGAACAGGCTGGGTCGACCCTGTGAACAGGCAGGGTCGACTTTGCAGTTCAAATCTGTTGGCAGGGTCGACTCTGCCGTTCATCGCATCAACGCGGTGAACTGGCAGGGTCGACTCTACAGTTCAAAATCTGTTGGTAGGGTCGACTCTGCCGTTCATCGCGTCAACGCGGTGAACTGGCAAGGTCGACTCTACAGTTGAAAATCTGTTGGCAGGGTCGACTCTGCCGTTCATCGCGTCAACGCGGTGAACTGGCAAGGTCGACTCTGCAGTTCAAAAAGACTAAAGGTATTAATCTTTGATTAAGCTAGGGTATTAACATTTGATTTAAGTTTATTTACGTAAATTTGATGACATGGATAGATAGAGAAAACTGTAAGTATTATAGATCTTTATTTATGCACTCGTTTCATGCTTTAGTTGCTTAAATATCAGATTTTTAACATGACGTATCATACAGGTTTTTATTTTTAAAGGAACTAAATGGAGACAAGGTTTCTAGATAGGCTACCTAACAGATTAATTAGGTATGCTAATTAGTTAGTAGATCAACTAACATGTTAATTAGGTATGTTAACAGGTTAGTTAAACTAATAAGTTACGTAAAAACATGATAAAACTTGCGTTAGACAGATATATCGTATGGATATGAAGCTAATACATGCCAACTACCCTAGATTGAAGCTAATACATGCTAATCAATGCTAATCATCTTGGGTATAAGGCTACTACATGCTAATTATCTTAGGTACGAGGCTAATACATGCTAATCATCCTAGATTTAAGCTAACACATGCTAATTATTCTAGGTATGAGACTAATACTTGCTAATTATCTTGTGTATGAAGCTAATACACGCTAATCATCCTAGATTTAAGCAACACATGCTAATTATTCTAGGTATGAGACTAATACTTGCTAATTATCTTGGGTATGAAGCTAATACACACTAATCATCTTAGATTTAAGCCAACACATGCTAATTATTCTAGATATGAGACTAATACTTGCTAATATTTGCTAATACATGCTAATTATTCTGGGTATAATACTAATACATGCTAATTATCTTAGGTATGAAGCTAATACATGCTAATCATCCTAGATTTAAGCTAACACATGCTTTATGAACACTAAATATCGCATGGAAATGAGCCTAATACTAAATGCCTAGACTAATCATCCTAGATTAGCTACTAGTTTAGTTAAAAGTTGAGAAAACCTACTTGTTGGAAGATCGTTGCAGCAGAACCCTTCTTTGTAATCCCTACAGAGCTTTGCCCCAACCTTAGCTAGCCTAGAAAGGGGGTAGCAAAAGGGGTATGTTTATAGGGTTGTCATGGTCGAATGGGAGGCAAGATCTGAAATAATGGGGCTTTACAGCTTGTACAGGCTGGAGAGATAAGGGATAATGTTTGGACAACCAATCCATGGCCCAGATCGTAAAATCTGTCTCGCACATTCATACACGATCCCTCTTCAATGTGCACACTTTCAAAGTCTGTACATCCTCAAAGTCTAAACATTGACTTCACAAAGTCTGTACATTGCTATTGCTAGCCTATTCACTAAGTCTGTACATCACAAGTCTGTATATCCTCTCCCTCTCAAAGTCTGTACATCACTTCCTCTCAAAGTCTGTACATCACAAAGTCTATACATTGGCTATTGCTAGCCTATTCACTAAGTCTGTACATCCTCTCCCTCTCAAAGTCTGTACATCCTCTCCCTCTCAAAGTCTGTACATCACAAAGTCTATACATTGGCTATTGCTAGCCTATTCACAAAGTCTGTACATTGGCATCTTTTCCTACGTTGCACTTCCAAGTCTATACGTTGCTAGCTTATAATGTATAATTTATTGGCACAAAAGGTAAATGGTGGATGCTAGGATTTGAACCCTGGTCATTGGGTAGAAAGGCAAGTTACTTAACCAACTACACTAGGAAGCCACTTGTTAAGTGAATACTCTTTACATATGATAACTATATGTTTCAACATCTTACTTAATCTATAGTTTATCTAATATTTTTTTTTTGGGAAATATTAATATATATATATATATATATATATTTATACGGGATGCTACATGGAGGGTCACTGAGAGAGTAGACTATCAAGACAACGGAAAACAACGTCCGAACCCGACGGAGTACGGGGACCGTCCCACGTACTAGCATCGTCGCACGGTGACCACAGTCGGAGAAGAAACGGGACTCACAGTCCACGGGCCGCATGCTCGGCCACGCAGAAATGCAGAAACATGGTTCCCAAGGCAGCTCACAGGCCGCCAAACCAAATCGCACTCTCAGGGAAAGGTGGGAACCCTCCAGCCCCAGGCGGGCAACTGGACTCGCAGTCCAAGGCCAAACCCATGGCCCACTCGGGAACCATCTTCTAGGAAAACTCACGGCATACGGGGAAGACCCCACCACACCCCCACCGATACACGGTGACTCGGTCTAGCGTAACACGAAAGTCCGACACGCGAGGAGTCACCTAGATTCTCAAACCCATGGGACACGTGAAACGAGGTAGCACGGTCCTCCCAACACCCTCAAAACACGGACACAAAATCCCACGGGTGTCTGGGGCACTCACAAGACCGCAAGTCGACCACTGGGTCACGACCGGGTCGACTAGGGACCGACACAACGCGAAACGATCGCGGAGAACACGAAAACTCATCTCGGCACCACATAGAGCCTGACGGTCTAACCTTGGGCCGTCACAGTCTGTAATGGTCCAAGCCTCGACCGTCACAACCATTCTGACGCACCAATAAAGGGCCGTCAGACGTTCGGTGCAAGGTTGGGTGTAACGCACCTACCCTGGTGCGTCACAAGATAGGATGAAACCAACTGTGACGCGTCCCGCTCGGTGCGTCACAGGCTGTAACAGACCAACTCTGGTGCGTTACAAGGTGGGTACGCGTCCGCTCTGACGCACCCACATAGGGGCGTTACAAGGCTGTGACGCGCCAGCCTTGGTGCGTCACAGGCCTTCACCCCAAACGGTCAAAACCAACGAATGGAAGCCAACGGTCAGATCATCCCTGGCGGTCCAACCCAGGCCCGTCACAGCTCCGTGGTGGTCTATCGTGGGACCGTCACACACACAGACCACCCAAAGGCTAAACAGACCCTGTGATGCACCCACCCTGGGGCGTCACAGGCTGTGACGGTCTCTGGAAGGATCGTCACACCCGTCCGATCGTGAAACGGCGGGAAATAGCCCAAAAATCCGATCCACGCCTCGATTACTCCCGGGTGATGGGGAAACAAAGGGGAATCCATCCCCAAGCCCCTAGGCATGCATCTAAACCTCTGGATTGGCTAAAAACGTCATAAAACGAAAGATCCGACTCACTCCCCAAAATCATGGATTTTTTCCCAAATCACTCCGATTTGCCCGCTTGGCTCACCACGGCCTACGAAACTCGTGGAAAGGAAAGAGCACGAGCTGGGGGTCCATCTCCCTACCTCCACTGAAGTTTTCGCGTCTCGAGCGCGCCGATCCGCGAAGAAAATGCCGTTGAAGCCTCGCCGTTCCACGAACCCACGCCCGAGCTTCACCACGCCTCCACCGCCTCGATCCTCATCCATCCTCGCCCGTGCCTCACCCGCGCCGTCCCCGCCTCGCCCGCACTCCACATCGTCGACCGTCGGAGAGAGAGGGAGAGAGGAGAGAGCGTGAGAAGAGAGAGGGAGAGAAGAGAGAAAATGAGAGGGGAGAGAGAGGAAAGGGGATTTATATAAGAAAATCCAGAAATTTTGGAAAATACCAAAAAATAGAAAAATCACGTTTCCGTGATCCTCGGAACTCGCAACGGTACCACACTCGCCTAGGTGAACGGCCCGGTTCACCCGCAACGAGGTTCCAAAGGAATTACCGAAACACACACCAGGAATTGGAAAACACACGCGGAAAAGTCACGGAACGCACTCCGGGCCTCTGAAACAGCTTCGGATCGCGCCGATCCGAACACGAAAGATGTCTGAAACATCATTTCGGACACAACGGAGCCAGATTCACCGGAAACGCAGATCTGGGACCTGAGAAGAAGGATCCACAGAACACGGGGCATTACAGCCCTCCCCCCTTAAAGGAATTTCATCCACGAAATTCAGGACCAAGCACAAAGTCACAGGGGAAGAACACTGAACCAACTGACAACGCTGTCAGATCCCCAGCACAGAAAACCTCGGTTCTCATGAAAACACCGATCCTGAGGGACACAACCAGACTTACAATCACAAACAACACCTCGCTCTGCCCGCCGTGCACACCGGCCATCAGAGCAGGCATATACCAGAGGACACAGTCCGGCATCACCTTAGACACCACAAAAACCAACATGGCACCGCTGCCACCATCTCGCCCACCAAGGAAACACACCCTCGACATGAGAAACAACTACCGATCCACCCTATGGTTGGCAGACAAAACACACATAAGCTTTACAACCAACTGACAGGTCGCACACCCTTCGCAAGGGAACAACCAACACAGAGCCTCCATCGGCTCACACAGCCATCTCGACAGATCGCAAACAGAACAACGGCTCAACGCCAAGAATCACCTCATGCATGGCAAGCTGAAAGCCAGACATAACACCGTGCCAACTCTTGTCAGAAGACAAACTTTGACAAAGCCTATATCCCATCCGGAAAGGCACACCTCATGATCAGCCACCTAAGGCCTCGCTGGCACACGACTCTCGCCACGCTCGAGCCCCGACAACCAGCACCTTCTGTCTGTGAAAGACCATCCACTGGTAGCCAGATACACGTCAACGGGAAACCTCCATCGGCCCAACAGGCACGATCCAACTCACAACAGGCCATCCGCTGACTCACACACAGACAATTACCACCCTCGGGCTGAACTCCTCTCGGACACTGTATCCGAGCTCGATCATCGCACCAACTCGACCCTCTCGGGGAGCACGATGAAACCAAATGACAAGATCCTGGTGTCTTCAGTCATCACCTCACTCGACTCAGACTTACAGGGGAACCATCCCACTCTGGTCACCAAACCAGGGATAACTATTACGACACTAACATCCCATCAAGGACCACCATCCGACGCCAATCTCAAAAAAAGGCCTTCGCCCACAGGCGTCACTCTTCCATCTGGTCTCATCAAATCCTTCGATCAATCCAAGTGGACACCGACCAATCCCGATTCCGCCCTTACCACAGAGCCACGGGATACCACCTGAACAATGCTCCCGGGTCCCCAAGCAACATACATCTCACCGTGGCCGGCTACGAGACTAGCCTTACCAGTCACTCGTAGCTACCAACAGGAACCCACAGCCTGCCAGAGATCGCTTCTCCAAAAATGATCTCATCCGAGGACACGATTGGGAACACAAGTCGGGAACCAAGCCACCGACTCTGACCAACATGTCCTCGACCTTCGTCAGGCGACATCCTCAACAACCCCAGTCGGGTCTAACACCGACGCCTAACACGGCTTCCATCACCGAAACAGGGTACTCATGCGGCGCACTAGCCAGCACATTCCCCAACACTCCATCTTGCCAGTGCCAAGGACCATAATACCTCGAGCAATGGCACGGTAACAACACGTTTCACAAAGAGGAACCAATCCTCCAATGCTCAATGCAAACTCAGGAAATCCGCCCGTAGCAACCAACGCTACGATCCTGAACCAGTGGGTCACAAGCCCACCTGGCTTCCGCTGTGCACTCCGATCCACGTGCATAGCCACAAATTCTCAAGAACACCGCCCAACCAGCACTCATCCTTCCGGAACAGCGCCAGAACACCCTCACACGACAAGGGAATGGGCACAACTTCTCAAAGGCAACCACCTTGCCAAGACAAGGAGCACATCTCGCACGGACTTCATGGCACACAAGGCCAACCAATCCGGGCACACAATGCAAGACGGCAATCCTAGCCAAACATAATCTCTCCAACCAAAGGAGAAACCAAACGCACTTCCGACCAACAGAAGAACTCCACGCTCGACCTGACCTCGAACCTCACGCATGCTGGAAACAGCACCATCCAGCACCAAGGAAAACCATCACTTCCATCAGGTCAGCGCCTTTGACACACTCGACGAGTGTCACGTCGGACCACAATCACAGCATCTTTCGATGCACCACCACTGCAATTCCTCAAACTGCAGCGCACCATGCCAAGAGCGACAACACGAGCCATAACGACAACCGCCGATGCTCATCCTCGAGTCCCGAACTCACCGTGGAGCCTTCACATCTCAAGTCAACTCCAGGGCTAACACAACCCATCCACTGACAGAAACGTAGGAGCAAAGACTTACCGGGACATCTCTACCAAATCCTGCCTCGGAATCCACAGAACAATCGGGACCGACACATCATTTTTGACGCCACAGATCTCGACAAGAACACCAGGCTCGACAAAACAGCAGCTCACTGAGAAGATATTCCGCTCACCCGAGCATACTTCTCGATCAGAACACCCGCTCTGCCACCTTAAACTACGACCTGAACACCTCAGGGGCTGGATAAACCTTAAGCTGGAGTGGCCAGAACCGACAGCCACTCCCTCGAAGCACGCGCACGGCCACTTAACCACGAACAATCCTCTCCAGCCACCTGACCACGCTGCAGATTCCTCGAACGCAGCATCGCTAGTTCACGCCTGCCAGCAACCTCTGCCCAATGCAGCACAACCAGGGCCACCACCGATGAGGGAGAAAGCTCTCGACCTCGATCCTTAGACCCCATGCTGGCACGAAAGCCGCGGATAACAACCACCTTCACAGCGCCGCACAGCGCACTCAAGCTCTCAAGTGAGAAATTAGGCGGAAAGCAAACACAAAACCCTAAACCAGCTGCCGACTGTACTGGACCTTACGGACTCTGATCACTGCAATATTTCAAATTTTTATGTACGTCCACAACCACCGCTCTGATACCAGCTGCAACGACCCGAGAATCCGATTACCGGGAGAGACCATATAACCTGAGACTCGAACTGTCGCCCACGAGCCGGGAGGGCTCGGAAGGGCTAAAAGGAGTGTTGAGGCACAAATAAATAGGAAATAAAGTAGGACAATTCAACAATTAACAGAAATAAATAAACAACTATAGCTACAACAGAGTCCAGTCCAACAGAAAGTACAATCTAAAGCAGTAAAAACGTACCACATGCCGAGTGAACACTCGGCCCGGCGAGCTGGCAACCGAGAACCTCCACACCGCGCCCTCGAACCTCAAGGGAGAGTCGCCACACTTGAAAAGCAGGGAATGAGTCTCCAAAACAGAGACTCAGCAGGGATCCCACGGAACCCAAACCGGAAACAATGGCGGTAGCGGAAAGGAAGGCTACAAGATTAACCGCAACAGTAGGAATAGTAAACCCGGTGGCCGGTCGAAACTCGGCACTACAACTACTCCTACTGTACCGGAAACACACCCTGAACTCACGGTCGGGGGCTACCGAACTGCACTAGTACCGCTTACCGAAGTAAAAACCCACGGCAACCACGCCGTAGAGGCCTGTCTCCGAGAACACGGCCAACCTGGACACGCTGTCCAAAGTGCAACCTTGACACCTGGTCACAGGTACCGCACGACAAGACGCAACCTCGGTAAAGCCACTAGCACTAGTCTCACGGTGCGAAAACCAACACACGCGCCACTGCGAAACAACCGAAACTTAACTGTCGACACGAGCGAAAACCCGAAGGTCAAAGTCACGGAAACTGACAGTCTGTCACTCCCGACTCGACAGGAGTACCTCCCACTAGAAGCAAGGCCGAATGCGTCCACTGACTTCTTAGTCCGCACCTCAAGTTTCTCCCTCCGGCCCAGCGGGAACTGAGACACCGTACAAGTAACCACAAACAAGTGACTAGCTGGGGTCACGCCCATCGACGTGGGTCCAACCGCCCCTAACCACGTGTGCACACACAGACCGTCCATCCCTGGTCTGGCCCTCTGACCTGTTTTCCCCTCAGCCGGACTTTGGCTGCTAGACATGGGGCCCGACGGAAACCGGTCCACAAATCGTCTCTAAGGGTAGCCTCTCCAGCACTCCCCGGTGGGACCACACGCGTGTAAGCAGGGTACGACTAGTGAAGGGTCACTGAGAGAGTAGACTCTCAAGACAACGAAAAATAACGTCTGAACCCGACGAAGTACGGGGACCATCCCACGTACCAGCACCGTCGCACGGTGACCACAGTCGGAGAAGAAATGGGACTCAGTCCACGGGCCGCACACTCGGCCACGCATAAACGCGGAAACATGATTCCCAAGGTAGCTCACAGGCCGCCAAACCAAATCCCACTCTCAGGGAAAGGCAGGAACCCTCCAGCCTCAGGCTGGCAACTGGACTCACAGTCCAAGGCCAAACCCATGGCCCACTCAGGAACCATCCTCCAGGAAAACTCACGGCATGCAGGGGAGACCCCACCGCACCCCCACCGATACACGGTGACTCAGTCTAGCGTAACACGAAAGCCCAACACGCGAGGAGTCATTTAGACTCTCAAACCCACGGGGCACGCTAAACGAGGTAGCACGGTCCTCCCGACACCCTCAAAACACGGACACAGAATCCCACGGGTGTCTGGGGCACTCACAAGACCGCAAGTCGACCACTAGGTCACGACTGGGTCAACTAGGGACCGATACAACGTGAAACGATCACGGAGAACACGAAAACTCATCTCAGCACCACACAGAGCTTGACGGTCTAACCTTGGGCCGTCACAATCTGTAACGGTCCAAGACTCGACCGTCACAACCATTCTGACGCACCAACGAAGGGCCGTCAGACGTTCGGTGCAAGGTTGGGTGTAACGAACCTACCCTGGTGCGTCATAGTCTCTGACGCGCCAACCCTGGTGCGTCACAAGACAGGATGAAACCAACTGTGACGCGTCCCGCTCGTTGCATCACAGGATGTAACAGACCAACTCTGATGCGTTACAAGGTGGGTATGCGTCCGCTCTGACGCACCCACACAGGGGCGTTACAAGGCTGTGACGCGCAAGCCTTGGTGCGTCACAGACCTTAACCCCAAACGGTCAAAACCAACGAACAGAAGCCAATGGTCAAATCATCCTTGGCGGTCCAAGCCATGCGCGTCACAGCGCCGTGGCGGTCTATCGTGGGACCGTCACACACATAGACCACCCAAAGGCTAAACGGGCCCTGTGACGCACCCACCCTGGGGCGTCACAGGCTGTGACGGTCTCTGGAAGGACCGTCACACCCGTCCGAGCGTGAAACGGCGGGAAACATCCCAAAAATATGATCCACGCCCCGATCACCCCCGGGTGATGGGGAAACAAAGGAGAATCCATCCCCAAGCCCTTAGGCATGCATCTAAACCCCTGGATCGGCTAAAAATGCCGTAAAACGAGAGATCCGGCTCACTCTCTAAAATCATGGATTTTTTCCCAAATCGCCCCGATTAGCCCGCTTGGCTCACCATGGCCTACGAAACTTGCGGAAAGGAAAGAGCACGAGCTGGGGGTCCATCTCCCTACCTCCACCGAAGATTTCGCGCCCTGATCCCGCCGATCCGCGAAGAAAACGCCGTTGAAGCCTTGCCGTTCCACGAACCCACGGCCGAGCTTCACCACGCCTCCACCACCTCGATCCTCATCCATCCTCGCCCGTGCCTTGCCCGCACCGTCCCCGCCTCGCCCGCACTCCACCCTGTCGACCGCGGGAGAGAGAGGGAGAGAGGAGAGAGCGTGAGAAGAGAGAGGGAGAGAAGAGAGAAGATGAGAGGGGAGAGAGGAAAGGAGATTTATATAGGAAAATATGGAAATTCTGGAAAATACCAAAAAATAGAAAAATCACGTTTCCGCGATCCTCGGAACGCACCGATCGCAACGGTACCACACTCGCCTAGGTGAACGGCCCGGTTCACCCGCAACGAGGTTCCGAAGGAATTACTGAAACACACACCGGGAATCGGAAAACACACGCGGAAAAGCCGCGGAACGCACTCCGGGCCTCTAAAACAGTTTCGGATCGCGCCGATCCGAACACGAAAGATGTCCGAAACATCATTTCGGACACAACGGAGCCAGATTCGCTAGAAACGTAGATCCGGGACCCGAGAAGAAGGATCCGCAGAACATGGGGCATTATAGTAACGGTAGGAGGCTTGGTAGGTAGGAAGCGTCGAATTTTGGTGGTACGTGAGGGGTTCAGGGTAGGGGGTGATTCATGGTGCATTGATGTGGGTTGCTGGAGCATGGACCCATCATCGCAACACCATGTTATTTTATTGACATGGGTAGAGACAATGGTTAATTCATGGTGCATTGACGTGGGTTGCTGGAGCATGGACCCATCATCGTAACACCATGATGTCTCATAGACAGGGGTAGGGACAGTTGTTAATTCATGGTGTACTGACGTGGGTTGTTGGAGCATGGACCCATCATCGTAACACCATGATGTGTCATAGACAGGGGTAGGGGCAGTGGTTAAATCATGGTGCACTAACGTGGGTTGCTGGAGCATGGACCCATCATCGTAACACCATGATGTCTCATAGACAGGGGTAGGGACAGTGGTTAAATCATGGTGCATTGACGTGGGTTGCTGGAGCATTGACCCATCATCGTAACACCATGATGTCTCATAGACAGGGGTAGGGACAGTGGTTAAATCATGGTGCATTGACGTGGGTTGCTGGAGCATGGTCCCATCATCGTAACACCATGATATCTCATAGACAGGGGTAGGGACAATGACTTCATCCTGAGCAGGAGATTCTTGTAGAAGCGGTGAAAGGGGGAAACAAAGAAAACTCAGAGCGGGTGGATCTTCAAAATCTTGACAAATTTGATCATGTACCGTTTCCAATTCTCCATAGTCATCAAGTTCAAATGGATGCCGTGAGGGATACGTATTGATGAGGTGAGGTGGTGTATATTGGCATGGAGGATTTTGCGTATATGGATGTGGAGGCGGAGGGCCATATGAAGGAGTATGATAAATGGATGGGGAGTGGACGACGTCCACTTGACCATTCAAACTTGGGAGAACTTCATGCTCACTCATATTCTCAATGCCATAGTCATCTCTTCTATCTTTCCAATCCCTCCCCATTTTGGTAATGTTATTCATGAAAGCGTGAAGGGGGTTGGCTTGAGGAGGAGGAGGAGACGGTCGCGGACTCGTGTCCCTCTTTAATTGTTCATCCATTTGATCAATTTTGTCAATGAGGGCTTGTTGGAGAGGTGTGACTTGTGATGTTGAAAGTCGGCCATGAGACCTTGGAGGGGCAGCTTGACATGGGGGCCTTGAAGGAGAAGGGGAGTGAGGCTTGTCCATAGAGTGACTCGGTCGGGCCAGGGTACGAGGGACAGCCAAATTTTGGGGCCGTGTGGGATGCTGAAATGAGGGAGGTGGTTGGCCCACGTGGTCCTTAAAAGAAAAAGCATGAGGGGCAGCCATAGCGGATGGATGACCCTGGGGAGGAGGAGTAGATTCCCTCTTAATGACAGCCTGGATGGCTTCCATTTGAGAGCTGAGAGAATCGATATGAGAGGTCAAGAAATCCAAGACATAGGAAACACTAGTGGAGGGGGAAGCCCCGCTAGCAGTAGCTTGCGCTTCATACGAGGACTCATAAGACGGACCAACGTCCATGGCACGGAACTGGGGCTCAGCCTTGTAGCCGCAGTCCAGGTTATATACTCATAAAAGTCATGACTTGGGTCACGCATTTGGGACTCATAGCTGAAGGCGTCGGTCTCGAAACTATTGTAGTTGTATTCAACCATTCATACGGTTTTTCCAGAACATAGTAGCATACACCAGCAAACAAATAGCAGAGGTTAACACACAAGTGAATGCTTTACGTCCAATTTTTATTTTTTTCCTTTTGTTAAATTTTTTTTTAACAAACCTGAATTTCACACAAAATAGGAAGGACCCTAGTTACAATTTGGTTCACCGCCGTGTCAACTAGGGACTCTTGTCTCACCACGAGTAGGTAACTAACTTCGAGGAACTTCAATGGTACAACCAGCCCAGTGAACGAAGAGGGAATCCTTCGCTGTCGAGGACTTACAGAGGTCCCGATGGAGGAGATCCTAGTCCGTCGAGAGGAATTTCTGACGGAGAGTCCTTCCTTCACCGAGAAAGGGTGATCCTTAGAAAAATAAAATAAAGGGGTAGATGCATGAAATGCAGTACTGAACAAAGATATATATAAAACACACAAATAGAACAGAGATGTAACAGAGATATAACAACATGAAATAAAAGGAACAAGATACTACCGCTCTCTTTTCCAAAATAACGCAAACCACTCGAGGAATCACGAGGGACTCTGAGGAAGTGCATGTGGGGCACGAGGGATGAAGGTAAAAGTGCTACTGTGAGCACAACTGTAGCGCATGTGGGCACAAAAAGGAGGGGCATACGTGGGTGCCGAGTGGAGGGGCAGACGTGGGTTCCAAAGACTCAGGGGTAACCAAGGAAAGCAAAAGATGTCCCACCGTGATCGCCAAGATGTGAGCGACGTCACGTGGTGGAGAGAGAGAGAGCAGTTTCTCTCTTTTTTTAACGCGGGCGTTGTGGGGTGATACAGGAAAGACAATAGGACAGTACGACCTAAGGGAGACACTCTAGTGGAACACGGGGAATCTAGACTTATAGAATTCTGGTACAGGGCGGAGATGGGGATCCGAAGATCCTCTCACGCAAGCTAACTTCCTTCCCAGTAGGCGTGACCTATTGTTCCGGGAGTAGCTTTTCATATACCGGGTAGTGGTCCGAGGACTCTACGTGGTAGAAGTTGGCGGTGACTGACACGCGTTATGGGGTAGAATACCGGAAATGTGGCAGAACTGGGGAGCTAGACTTATCCAATATCACACACCTAAGACAACACTATGCGTGAGTAGACCGTTGATACCGAGTTGATTCGGGACGAGTTGAGACTCGAGACCGATCGACGCAGAACTAAGGTTTACACGGACTGGTAATATAAAAATCGTGGCAGGATGTTACTCACCGCGGGATATTAACATGAATATGAACAAAAATAAACCACCGCGAGACGTTGGTGTGCGCGGAATTTTGACAGAAATATAAACAATTAACAAATATAAATATATTCAATAAACCACCACGAGATACTATTCTTCGTGGGGTGTTATAAAAATATAGATAATTAATAAATATAAGTATAGACAATAAATCACAGCGAGATATTATTCTCCGCGGGGTGTTATAGAAATATAGATAATTAATAAATATAAGTATATACAATAAACCACCGCGAGATATTATTCTCTGCGGGGTGTTATAGAGTGAAATGACATAATATATACATAAAGTTAGGGGATTAGTGTTAGTGTTAATGTACAGAAATTAAACGGCCATAGCGGTAAAATGACTCATCGCGGCCTCGGAGGGACGGAAAATGCTGAAATTGAATTAAGGGAAGGGAACCCCCGCGGGGAATAATCCTCCGCGCGGGTGAGAATAGAATTACAATATTGGAATTAAAACCGCCGCGAGGAATGATCCTCCCCGCGGGTGAGAATAAGAGTGCAATGTTGAAATAATAAAAGAACACCGCGGGGAACAATTCTCTGCGCGGGTAAGTACAAAATTACAATAGGCCGAAAGGCACGAATACATGGATGGTGTGATCGCCAGGGGCTAGAGGCCCCAAATAAATGATCATCTTTGCCTGGATCGCGGGGGACGTGGTGGACTCCTTCTTCCTCTTCTTTCGACAGGGCGAAGAAGAGGGCCTCCTGATGAGGGCATCCCTTGCCCCTCCACATTTTTTATGGGCTCGGATTGTTCGTCGGCAAGCGCCATTGTGTTAGTCATGTGTTTCTGAGTCTAGTCATGTAATTTTCATATTTTCTTTGAGTCATAAACTATGTAATTTTCCCTTTATTTGAGTCATGTACCTAGGTTAGTGAGTCATTTTCCTAAGTTAGTTGTCATATTGTTGATTTGATAGGCTAATGGGCCCAACTAATGGGCTAGGCCCATGGGCGCCCCTCCTTTGGACTGCTTTGGTCTTTAGTTAGTTTGTCAGGGTCACTATGGTCATATGAAAAGTATGGAGTCTATAAATAGGCCCCCACTCCTCTCATATGTAACAACCTTTTATGATCAATTTAAATCAAGTGAGTTTTAGTGTCATATTGGAGTGGATTCTCCAAATCTCTCTCTCTCTCTAAGGGGTGGATTCCCCTCTCCCTTTCTCTCTCCTCCCCTCCCTCTCTCTCCCCCATATCATCAACCCTTCCTCTCTCCTCATTACTCATCCTCCCAACTACCCCAACCCTCATTACTCCACCCCTAGTCCCAAGAGACCATCCACCAATCCATACTCCACCACCCAACCACCAACTACCCAATCCCCTTCCCTAAGCACCCTCTCATCTCCCAAGGGAGAACTCCCCACTTCCCAAGCACACCTTCCATTCCCCAACACAACCATTCCCATCCCCAAAGCCCCATTAACCACTCCATTAGTCAATTTTCAAACCTTGGAGAGAGAACTCTCATTCCCTCTCCCCCACCCATCCCAAATTCGCAGCTCCTCCTCCCACCACCTGTTAGACCCCCTTCTAGACCTCATTCTTCCCCTCCCACACCTTGGAGCACCCCCTCCTAGACCCCCTCACAGCCAGGGTTCTCCCCACACTCATCAACCCCCATTTCCCCTCCCATATACCCCATTGTCCCCCCCATCATCTTCAACATACAGTTCTCAGTTCGCAGGCAGCAGAGGAGCACCCAGTTGCAGAGGCTGCCACATCTTCACCTATCAACTTCAGAGGGCATACCATATACCGTTGGAAGCGTCTCTCCGTCTTCTTCGCAACGGCGGTGGTCTCATCCCTTTCTGAGCTCGTGGTCGCCCGAGGGAGCCGTTCTTTCCCGACTGCGCACTTCCTCCCTGAAGAGCAACCTGAAGCTGACTCCTGAAGCTACCACGATCACTCTCTTAAAGATATGGAGGCAAGGCTTGGCCGGGAGCTTCTTCGATAAGTCTACTTCCAGAATCAAGAAGCGGAGCTTTGTTTTGCGTCCGGAATCAAGAGTTCTCATTTTCTTCCTCCGGGTGTGCAGTTTTGCTTCCTGACAGTCTGCTCCGACCCCCCCTCATTGTTCGAGCTCTACCGGTCTACGCCGACAACATTTGGCATTCCTGTTGATTTCGCTTCGAGAGGACTCACCGATGGTTCCAACGACTCCAGAGGTGTCTGATTTTGAGCTCTGGAGCGCTTGTGGCAACCTCTTCTTCCTGCTGTTGTGAACCTGAAGCAGTCTGAACTAAAGACCTGTCACCCTGTTCGAGCTTCTGCCCCGACCAGCACCTGTGACCAGATAAATCAAAAAAATTCAGGCGTCATCCCGATCCAGCTATGAAGAAACTCCAACTGGTTTTGTCATAAACAAAAATCTGGAGTGGCCGCAGTGCCAAGATAATAAACTTCCTATCCAGAAGCGCAGAGAGTTGTCAGAATCGGCATTGGCTCCCTTTCTTTGCTTCTAGCTCGATTTTTCCCCTCTTGCTTGGCCGGCTGAAGGTCCCTCCCTGTGTGGAGGTAGTGTTTGGGTGTAGTCATTAGCTTCCCTTCCCCAAGATCCCCCCCCTTGCATGGGGCGTAGTGCATGTAATCTGAAATTTTAGGTTTGAAGCTTCATCGACGCGGCGTGCGGGTGCATACCCTCGCCTCCCCGCTCGCCCCCGTCTCCGGCCGGGGTCGGCGTCTTCACGTCGACCAGGTGAGCCTCGGTCCCCCTCTTAGTTGGTTTAAATTCCTTACTTAGCATAGTATTATCGTTATTGCTTCGTCGGACGGAGAGTGAGAGCTTGGCCCATAATTGCCATTGATGTAAGTGATCACCGCGGGCGAGTTGTGAGTGATCCCCTACATCCCACACCCTTGGTGTGCTGGCCGCCCGTGAGTTGGGCATCCCTGGCCCATTTAGGGTTCTCTCCAAGCTAGCCAACCATTGGAGCATCAAGGTCCCGCCTCGGACCCTCTCCATCATCGCCGAGTCGCCTACGGGCACTAGTGTGCGCCACGCGAGTGAGTTCGCTAGAGTAAGTCCGCCGCTCAAAGATACTTGCTTGCAATTGTAAGTCCAAGGGCATTCGGTCTTCTGACAATCACCCTAAGGTGGTGTCACATCAATTGGTATCAGAGCAAGTTCACAACTTATCTCTATCAAGTTGGTCCTAGGGCGTGTTTATGCATTTAGAGTCCTCGGTTGTATCTGTTTTGTCCACTAGCATGGCCACCTCCCACCGACCTTACCCATCGGCCCTCTCCATGAGTCCAAGCCCCCAAGGGATGCCTACCAACACACATCACCTCCCTGGCCATGTCAACTACCTCATGAAGGCCTTGACCTATGCCAATGAGCGACTTGATAGCCTATCGGGTCGACTCGACCAACTAGGAGAAAATGGGCCCGCCCCAAGGGCGGATGATAGTAGGGCTCCTCCCCCACCTCCCATCTTTGATGGAACTCATCCTATTGACTATTTAGATTGGGGAAGTTTCAATGGACCATTACTTCACTTGGTATCCCATGTCCGAGGATGAGAAAGTCTGATGTGCCAAATCACAACTTACCAAACGGGCTCAAACCTATTGGCTACAAATTGTCGGGCTAAGGATAATTAGAAGGGAAGATCCCATCACCACTTGGGGAAACATGAAGGAACAACTTAGGGCTAGATATGTGTCCCCTTCCTACTCGGATCACCAAAGCCCAAGGAGCACTCCAACTACACCATCCCCACCCGACCAACCCAAGACTCCAATTCCCCAATTCCCCATAATGCAACCAAAACCCAATTACACAACCCACCTTACTCAAGGCCCTTTGGCCCCCACCTCCACCTCCACCCCTCACCTTACCCCTTCTCAAAAAGGAAAAGGTCCTATGGAGATAGAAGTGAGTGAAATAACCTCGGGTAAGTGCGAGCCGGAATGTTATAGGTGCCACCAATTGGGGCACATTGCCGGACAATGCCCCACGAGGAAGCATCTTCCCATACCCCCTAGTGGTTGAAACCTCTCCCACCCCGGCCACCATTACCCCTCCATCGTCCCCCAACAAGGACACTCCTCCCAAGGACAATCTTCCCAAACCCCTCAACTCACCCATCTTCCACTTCCTACCCCAACCCAACCCCAACCTAGACCTTCACTACTTCCCTTACCAATCCCAACCCAAGCCCATGCTTGTTCACCACCTCGGGTGCACTACGCATCGACTATCACCAATTCCCCCGCATTAGACCTACCCACCCCATTACCATTAGAAGTTGAGATCCACACACCCACCCATACGGAAATGGATGCTAGTCCAGATCCGCAACCCACCATAAAGGAAATCTAAGAATCTCCACTTCCACCCACCTCTCCTAGTCTGGATCCTCAAGAGCCACACACCCTCACCATGAATGAGTCCATACTCCAATGGCTCAAGCAAGACCCCCCCCCCATCCCTAGTTCACCCCCACACCTCTCACCCATGGGACATCAATCCCAAATTGTGGCTCTCCCCTCCTTTCACACCACGATCCAATCCTACTATGAGGTAGAGGGTTGGGATGATCTCCTCAAGGGTCTAGAGTGGCAATTAGACTTGACTTGTTTGTTGACTCTAGGGGCGGACCGACCCAAGAGCCTTGACCTCATCCACCCATGTACCGGGTCTATCACCTCGGTTTGCACTATTGGTTGCTACACTAGCAACCTCCTTTTCCTTCTCCCCATGGTGGAAGAGTCCATCCCGGTCCACTCCCCTAACATTGTGATTCCTAGAACCTTGACCAACCAATCCACCCCATACACCGGCCCAACCATTTCACTAGAAGAGGATAATTCACCACCTTGTGAGGACCTTGAGGACATGGAGTATCTCTCTCTAGGTAACCCTTATCATGATCCCTTTGATCCCTTCCTATGGGAGTCTAGTTCCTCATGTGACCCACCCACCTTACTCACCACTCACCTTACCCTACCCCCACCCACCATGTTGGGCCAAACCCCTCCCTTCCTAGAATCGGGTTACACCATGGGAGCCTTGACCTTAGACAACATACACCTTGGGATTGATGAATTTCGCCACTCCATGATGTCCCCCTTCTTAGATCCCTTTGATCCATACGAGTGGAAGCTCAAGGGCCACCCCACACCCATGCACATGGAAGTCATCTCTAGGAAAGGAATGCATGTGCCTAGGCATACCGCACCACTTGACATGATTCATAAGTCGGGTCCATTCATTCATATCACCCACATGTCAAGTTGGAAGCATGAGTGGTCCATATTCGGATGTAATGGTCCACCTTCATTCATCATGAGTCTTAAGCATATTAGGAGGATTCATGGATGTCCGGGTCCTCCGGCACTTATCACACCTACGCATGAGAGGGACATCTATGGATGCCCCAGTCCTCCCAATTCCATCAAAGTCTCCATGGCATTTCTACATGATTGGTCTAAATATGGTTGTCCTGGCCCCCCTATGCATATCATATATTTCCCACTCACACAGCATCATAGTGCATGGCATATGCATCCAAGCAAGTATCAAGCAACAAGCGGTGAGATTCACAAGAAGCGGGCAAAAACTCATGAGCGCCACTTGGACTTACAAGTTGGCAACTTGGCGATGATGACTTTGGAGTGGCTCTACCCTAGGGTCACCTCCAATTTGAGGGCACGAGGACTTGGACCTTCCCAAGTTCCGAGTAGCTTTGGCAAACCAGCTTATGGGTTGGACTTTCTAATGGGTTTTGGGATTCACCCCACTTCCCACGTGGCGGATCCGGCACCCTCTAAGGGCACCGCGGTGGATCCTAGTGAGTGTCTTAAGCTTACACCTATCCTTGTGAGAGACAGCCTCGGAGTACCACCACAAATTAGCCTAAGAGCCCGACGTGAGCACACGGCGGCAATACTAGGCAAGCAAGATCTCATTGCCAGCATGAGGGTGTGTCCGAGCCACTTTGAAAAGCTGAAGCGCCATTCCCCGGCTATGGACGCGGGTTGAGTTTGGAGATTGTGGTTCGCCCGGAGCTGCACTTTGGTGTACTACTTCCCCGGTGGACCCATACTCGACGGGGTCGAGTTTTCGCCACCCCGGGGGTATGATGGGGGCATCCCTTGCCCCTCACGTTTTTTATGGGCTCGGATTGTTCGTCGGCAAGCGCCATTGTGTTAGTCATGTGTTTCTGAGTCTAGTCATGTAATTTTCATATTTTCTTTGAGTCATAAACTATGTAATTTTCCCTTTATTTGAGTCATGTACCTAGGTTAGTGAGTCATTTTCCTAAGTTAGTTGTCATATTGTTGGTTTTATAGGCTAATGGGCCCAACTAATGGGCTAGGCCCAGGGGCGCCCATCCCTTGGACTGCTTTGGTCTTTAGTTAGTTTGTCAGGGTCACTATGGTCATATGAAAAGTATGGAGTCTATAAATAGGCCCCCACTCCTCTCATATGTAACAACCTTTTATGATCAATTTAAATCAAGTGAGTTTTAGTGTCTTATTGGAGTGGATTCTCCAAATCTCTCTCTCTCTCTCTCTAAGGGGTGGATTCCCCTCTCCCTTTCTCTCTCCTCCCCTCCCTCTCTCCTCCATATCATAAACCCTTCCTCTCCCCTCATTACTTATCCTCCCAACTACCCCAACCCTCATTACTCCACCCCTAGTCCCAAGAGACCATCCACCAATCCATACTCCACCACCCAACCACCAACTACCCAATCCCCTTCCCTAAGCACCCTCTCATCTCCCAAGGGAGAACTCCCCACTTCCCAAGCACCCCTTCCATTCCCCAACACAACCATTCCCATCCCCAAAGCCCCATTAACCACCCCATTAGTCAATTTTCAAACCTTGGAGAGAGAACTCTCCTTCCCTCTCCCCCACCCATCCCAAATTCGCAGCTCCTCCTCCCACCACCTGTTAGACCCCCTTCCAGACCCCATTCTTCCCCTCCCACACCTTGGAACACCCCCTCCTAGACCCCCTCACAGCCAGGGTTCTCCCCACACTCATCAACTCCCATTTCCCCTCCCATATACCCCATTTCCCCCCCATCATCTTCAACATACAGTTCTCAGTTCGCAGGTAGCAGAGGAGTGCCCAGTTGAAGAGGTTGCCACATCTTCAACTGGGAAACTTCAGAGGGCATACCATATACCGTTGGAAGCGTCTCTCCCTCCTCTTCACAACGGCGGTAGTCTCATCCCTTTCTGAGCTCGTGGTCGCCCGAGGGAGCCATTCTTCCCCGACTGCGCACTTCCTCCTTGAAGAGTAACCTGAAGCTGACTCCTGAAGCTACCACGATCACTCTCTTGAAGATCTGGAGGCGAGGCTTGGCCGGGAGCTTCTTCGATAAGTCTACTTCCAGAATCAAGAAGCGGAGCTCTGTTTTGCGCCCGGAATCAAGAGTTCTCATTTTCTTCCTCCGGGTGTACGGTTCTGCTTCCTGACAGTCTGCTCCGACCCCCCCTCATTGTTCGAGCTCTACCGATCTACTCCGACAACATTTGGCATTCCTGTTGGTCTCGCTTCGAAGAGGACTCACCGACGGTTCCAACGACTCAGGCGGTGTCTGATTCTGAGCTCTGGAGCGCTTGTGGCAACCTCTTCTCTCTGCTATTGTGAACCTGAAGTAGTCTGAACTGAAGACCTGCCACCCTGTTCGAGCTTCTGCCCCGACCATCACCTGTGACCAGAGAAATCAAAAAAATTCAAGCGTCATCCCGATCCAGTTACGAAGAAATTCCAACTGGTTTCGTCATCAACAAAAATTAGGAGTGGCCGCAGTGCCAAGATAACCAACTGCCTGTCCAGAAGCGCAGAGAGTGGTCAGAATCGGCATCGGCTCCCTTTCTTTACTTCTAGCTCGATTTTTCCCCTCTTGCTTGGCCGGCTGAAGGCCCCTCCCTGTGTGGAGGTAGTGTTTGGGTGTAGTCATTGGCTTCCCTTCCCCAAGATCCCGCCCTTGCATGGGGCATAGTGCATGTAATATGAAATTCAAGTTTGAAGCTTCATCGACGCGGCGTGCGGGTGCATACCCTCGCCTCCCCGCTCGCCCCCGTCTCCGGCCGGGGTCGGCGTCTTCACGCCGACCAGGTGAGCCTCGGTCCCCCTCTTGGTTGGTTTAAATTCCTTGCTTAGCATAGTATTATCATTATTGCTTCGTCGGACGGAGAGTGAGAGCTCGGCCCATAATTGCCATTGATGTGAGTGATCACCGCGGGCGAGTTGTGAGTGATCCCCTACTTCCCGCACCCTTGGTGTGCTGGCCGCCCATGAGTTGGGAATCCCTGGCCCATTTGGGGTTCTCTCCAAGCTAGCCAACCATTGGAGCATCAAGGTCCCGCCTCGGACCCTCTCCATCATCGTCGAGTTGCCTACGGGCACTAGTGTGCGCCACGCGAGTAAGTTCGCTAGAGTAAGTCCGCCGCTCAAAGATACTTACTTGCAATTGTAAGTCCAAGGGCATTCGGTCTTCTGACTATCACCCCAAGGTGGTGTCACATCACCTCCTGATTAGTTACCCTTGCAAAAGAACAAACACAAAAATAGTAACTCAGAACGATGGTGTAGTACCGATCCCTTGAAAAAGATTCTAAAAATACAAACAAACACGCACCTAGTTGGTGGTGTTTAAAACCCCTTTTAAATGCAAATGGTGATGGTTAAAATGATAAATGACAATTACAAAGACGTTCACAAACCGGGCCTTCTCGAGGAGAAAGGCGTGGCACAGATAATAGATGCATGCATATGCAACTAACTAAATGAAAATAACACAACGAGGGAGAGGAGAAAGCTTATTCTAAGGCTGATAACGGGCTTCGAGGGATCTTCGGTTATGCGAGTGGCATGAGTGGACAATGGGACGGGGCGCGCTCGTTCACGTATGCGAATACCCAAAATTTTGACTTCCTTTATTTCACAGATTTAGGAACGGGTCGAGTATATACATGTAAAAATATATCAGATATATATGAATTCATATGTATATGTATATGTCAGTATATATATATATATATGTATGAATAGATATATATATATATATATATATATATATGAATTTACACACATATATAAATATACATCTAAATATATATATATATATGAACATATATATAGTAATATATATGTATATATATTGAGATATATATATAAAATATGTATCTATAAATACATTTACATGATAAAAAAAGAGAAATAAACAAAAGAAACAGAGATGAAATAAAATAACAGATTGGAGAAAAAGATAGAAATATAGAGAACGAGAGAGAGATCTCGTGAGAGAGAGAGAGAGAAGAAGAAGAGAGAGAAAGAGGGAAGTCTGGAGAGGGAGAGAGAGAGGCGGGATAGAGATAGAACTGGGACGAGAGAGAGAGATCTGGTGAGAGGGAGAGAGAAGAGAGAGAAAGAGAGAGACAGGAGAGGGATCGCGAGAGATAGAAGAGAGAGAAGAGAGAGAAAGAGAGAAGAAGAGAGAGAAGAGACAGGAGAGAGAGAGAAAGAGAGAGAAAGAGAAATAGAGAGAACGAGAGAGAGAGGTCTCGTGAGAGGGAAGAGAGAAAGAGAGACGGGGGGCGACGGGGGGCTCACAAAGGCGGCCGGGGTGGTCCGACGGTGATGGCCTGAGGGGAGTGATGGTGGCCGCGGGATTGATGGGCAGCCGCCGGAAGTGGCGTCCGTTGAGGGAGGTGGTGCAGTGGCGACGGGGGCGGTGGGTGGCTCGCCGGTGGGGACTGCTGGCACGGAGGGGAGCGGATGCGGATGGTTGCCGGTGATCGAAGGTGGAGGTGTAGGGTGGGCGACGGTGGTTGGCCAATGGTGTGAGGTGCAGAGAAGGCAGCGGTGGCGAACGGGAGAAAGAGGGAGAGAGAGGGAGAGAGCGCGGGTGAGAGGAGGAGGGCGTGGGCGACAGGGGGGTGTGACTCGGGCATGAGGAGAGGGAGGGTGGCAGCGGCTGCAATGAGAAGGTGGAGGCGGTTGCGGCTGGGTGGAAAGAGGGAGATGGCGGGAGGAGATGGGCTGTGTAGGGAAGTGAGGTGGACGCGACGTCAGTTGGAGTGGAGAGGGAGGAGAGTGGCTAGCAGAGGGGCGAGAGGGTAGAAGGGAGTCTGCAGTAGAGGTGGGGAGTGTGAGGGAGACTGCTGAGAGTTAGAGAGAGAAAGGCGTATGGAGGGGGACACGGCAGGGTTAACAGAGGGTGCTCGGTTGCATGTAGAGAGAAAGGAGGAGCGTGGGGAGAGGAGGAGGTGGGTAGGTTGGGTTCGCAGAGGTACACTAGCGGAGGTGGCGAGGTGTGAGGGAAGGTGGTGTCCGGTGCGACGGTGGCGTGGGTGTTGTGTCCCCTGTGATTCTGGAGTTTTGATGATGACAAATATTATGTCTCATTATGTTTACATGTACATCCTTGATAATATAATCCTGATGTATATGAGAATATGTCAGAACAGGTTTAAGAATGACTCACAGGTCATGATGTCAACCCAAGTCAAAGTCAAATCATTGATAGGTAAGGTCAATGCACAGTCAGATCAGGTAATGTTCTGCCTAATCTCACTTAGCGCCTCTGTGCATACCTTAAGGTCGATGCATATGGAATGCATATGGTGAGCATCTAGTCAGTGCATGATTAGGTCTCATGCTATATTGCAAAGTCTGTACATTCCTTGGGCGCTGCATAAGCATTCTCAGTGCATAAGTTTTTGTATAAAGTCTGTACATTGTTTCTCAGTTAGCCTTGTGTCTCACATAGCGCTTCATGTCCGTGCATAAAGTCTGTACATCGTTTACACTCCACACGACATGAAGTCGGTGCAGCCTTGTCTGCCCACACACACAAGTCTATACATTGCATATGTTTGTGCATCACTCAAAGTCTATACATTGCATGCACGCACACACAAAGTTTATACATTGCATGAATGCACACACAAGTCTATACATCCGTTTGCCTTGCTTCACGCACAAAGTCTATACAACCATAGCAAGTCTGCACATTCATTTTTAGCAAGTCTGCATATTGCTTGCACATTACACAAAGTCTGCACATTCATTGGTGTTATGTCCATACGACAGTTCAGCAAGTCTGTACATTGCCCTGCTTCAGGCACGCAAAGTCTGTACATCGTTTAGTGCATTACATGCATTCATCAAGAGTCTGTACACTCGGTGTCTGCATCTCATGAATCTCAAAGTCTATACACTGCCTCGCTGCATTACCCAGCGTCTCATGTTGTGTCCCAACATACCTAGCGTCTTTGTGCATGCATCGTTTCTCAAGTCTGTACAACGTCTAGCGTCTCACTTAGCATCTCACCCATCGTCTTGTGCATGCATCATTTCCAAGTCTGTACATTGCATCATGTGCTTCAAGCATTTCCAAGTCTGTACATTGCATACTTCTTCCTTATGCATCTGTACACATCTCAAGACAAAGTTTGTACATTCGCCACCATGCATTCAAGTCTACATGTTCTGCTGCATACAGAGGGTAGTGTCATGCATACGCATTGTTTGTGCATTGTGCTGTCACGCTTTAACACTAGACATTGTAAAGTCTGTACATGGCTCTGCGCATTAGATACAAAGTCTGTACATTCGTAAAGGCATGTTTGTGTATTCAATCTCAATGTTCATACTTTTCTATATGCTGGATCATGTCTGTACAAACTCAGTTCAATCTCTGAACTTACTCAGTGCATCCTCGTCTGACCTAACAGAATATCTGCTCGAGAAATTGAGAAGGGCACGTGATCCAAGGTTGGAAGGGCTGACAGGATGATGACACGTGGAGGAACCTTCTGGATGGGAAGGCGTGAGAATTACACGCCCAGTGTTGCTCCTGCTGAAACTGCTATAAAAAGAGGACTCCTCCATCTGGAGAAGTCTGATCGAAGCAGAAGGTGCAGAAGCAGAGAGTGAATTAGAGCCTGCACGATCCAGTGTGAAGAGAGCAAGAAGAAAAGAGAAGCAGAGAGGAGAAGAAAGAAGTTGCAGAAGAAAAGGAGAGAGAGAGAGAGCTCGTGAGGATCGAGAGAAAAAGAGAGAGAAGAGTAGAGAACTGAAGCCTTCATTGAAGATTTGTTCTTCTGGTATTTGGATCAAATCCATGCCAGATTGCTCCTTGGCGAGCTACACTTTGTGGATTTCATTTCCAGCTTTCTGATTGCTATATTTTTCATTTCTTATTTTTCCTTTTAACTGATCACTTTGTTCTTCTGATTCTCTGGTTTGAGGTCGGTGTGTTGTGTCTTGTTGAATCTTTACATGTTTTGATGATGACAACACTATAAGTCTTAGTGGTGTTCAAAAATATGTCTCTGTGAAACATTAACAAAAATATTTTTCTGTGAAAGTGAACAAAGAATATTTTTTATGAAGAATAAACCTTCATTTCACTTCAGGTATTTTTCAGGGACTGTATTCGTGTTGGTTGGCACTTCGTCTTGTTTGTGTATAACACCTCGTGTCGGTTACTGTTTCGTCTTCGTGTTGTTTTCAACTCATGTCGGTTACTGTTTCATCTTCGTGTTGTTTTCAATTCGTGTCAATTCTTGTGTTTCATCTTCGTGTTGTTTTCAACTCGTGTCGGTTACTGTTTCATCTTCGTGTTATTTTCAACTCGTGTCGGTTTCTATTTTTGTCTTCGTGTCTTCGTGTTGTTTGTATTCATGATTTCGTGTTGCTTTTGTATTCGTTCTCTTCGTAGTGTTTTTGGTTTGTTACAGTGACTTCGTGTCGTTCTTCTTTTTACCTCGTGTTGTTTTATAACCTCACTTCGTGTCGTTCTCTTCGTTGTGTCTGTTCTGTCACAGTGTATCTCGTGTCATTTTTTCCTTACTTCGTGCTGTTTTTCATCTGACCTTGTGTCATGCTCTCCCTATCTCGTACTGTAGTAATCTTGTCTACTTCGTGTCGTCCTTTTTCTACTTTGTGCTGCTCTCCTTCTACTTCGTGTTGTTTTCTTTCTACCTCGTGTCGTTCTCTTAGTAGTGTTCATTGTGTCACCACTGCATCTCGTGTCGTTCTCTGTTTAGTGCACCTCGTGTCATGTCCACTTACCTCATGCAGTTCTAGTTCTTGTGGCACTCAAGGTTAATGATTCTTATCTCTTTGCAGGTCCGAGGAAGAACATTCATCGGTGTCTGGGTGCACATGATCCGATACTGAAGGAACAAATACGAAAGGGGCAAGTGGCAGGAAGGTTCTGGATCAAGCGTGTGAAGCACACGCACTCTGTACCCCATCCTCCTGCTGGTTGCTGATATAAAAAGAACAAAGGCTGGTCGAGCAAGGTAAGGTAAGGAAGCCAAAAAAAAGAATAGAAGAGCAGAGATTAAAAAGAGGAAAAAGAGCAGAAGAACAGAAGAAGAAAAAGTGTGAGAAAGAGAGCTCGTGGAGAAGAAGGAAGAAGCTGCTTGAAGATCTGTCTTCACTGGACCGTGGATCAGATCCAGGCCAGTCAGCTCCGTTGGGAGCCACATTGTGCATTTCGTTTTTCAGCGTTCTGTTTGCTGAAGTTATTTTCATTTCGTGTTTTTGTTTTCTTCCATTTTCATCTAGTTATCTTGTTCTTCCGATAGCCCTGTTGGGGACCGGGTTCCTCCTGTTGGTTCAGGAGAAGGGAGATCTGATCTCCGGGTTGCAAGTGACAGGTTGTCACTTGTGGGTTGCCCTCTAGTTAGAGGAAGGGAGGCTAGTCCTCCGGTTCTGGGCTTGTGGTTGCAAGTCCAGTGGTCCCTCCTGGTCTGGAGGAAGAGAGGTCTTCGACCTCTAGTTTCCAAGTGGCTGGGAGTCACTTGGGTGTCCCTCCGGTTGGGAGGAAGAGGGGAGGCTGTTCCCCTGGTCAAGCTGTGTGGCAGCAACTATTTACAGACTGAGTCTGCTGGGTTCTAGCGTTTGCTAGTGAAGCCTCACTCCGGTTGGGAGTGAGGGGTGGATGTAGGTCTGAAGGACCGAACCACCTAAAAATCTATTGAGCAGTGGTTTGATTGTCTGATTTGCTTCCGCTAGATGCTTGAATAGGCGCGCTCCATGTGTTTGTATTTGAGTTGAATCGAATTGGTTCTATTTTGTGTCTTTATCTAGCATCCTAGTTTTAATTTGGCCATTATACATAGCAGGATTCATTCACCCCCCCCCTCTGTATCCGGGCCAAGCACCCTAACAGTTGGTATCAGAGCTGGTGTCTGCATATAAGGTCCAACGACCTGCAGATTCGTTCTTGCGGTCTTAGGTGCTTATTTGCCTTTAGTGCATCAATATTCCTGTTGCATTGAATATATCTGCTATTTGCTTCTATGGCTTGTCCACCTGTCTTCAGTGGTTTTGATTTCAACCAGTGGCACAGTGCTTTACGTGCTTATGTTAAATCCGTTGACCCAGACCCGTGGAAAGTGATTTCACATGGTCCTCATAAACTACCAAAGAAAAGGTCCAAATGGACTAACAGTCACGAATCAATGTATGAGGAGAATCAGACAGCTATAAATCTGATGAAAGCAGCCACTGACAAAGCTTTTCACTCATGTTTCCTTGATTGCAGATCTGCAAGGGATATGTTGGAAATGATGAAGAGAGCCGGGAAAAGCAATCAAACTGAAGAAGATGATGATGATGAGGTAAATCTCTTCGAGAATTTCTCTCTAGAAGATTGGGAGAATGCTTATACTAAATTATTTGAATCTCATGAACTGTTAAGAAAACAGTATAAAAAATTGAAGAAGGGTACTGGTTTAGATAGTTCAAGCTTTCCTTGTAGAAATTGTGCTGAACTGAAAAATGCTAGTATGTCTGATAATCTAATGCTGAAAGAATTTGAACGCGTTAAATCTGACTTAAACAAGCTGAAAAATGAGAATGACTCTCTCAGAAAGTTCTCTAAAGAAAATGAAGAACAATTAGAGAAACTTAAACGAGAGAATGATTTGCTGATTGAAAAGTTTAATGCCATAAAATCTGTAAACATAGAACTACAGAAAGATTTTGAAAAACAACAAAAGGAATTGAGGGAGTTTGAAGCTAGGAGAGAAAGCATGGTTGACTCAGAAGATCAGCTTCTAATAAATGAGTTAATTCAAAATGATAAGCTTAAAGAAGAAGTTGAAAAGTTAAAATTGTTAAACAGTGCCATGTCTGAAAGACTTCTCACATTGGAGAAAGGAAAAGTCATCTGTACAAATGAAACTGATGAAGTAGATGAGCTGAGAAAGGAAATTGAAGAATATAAAACAGCTAATAAGGTTTTGAATGAAACTGTCAATTGTAGTGAATAAGAGATCGCTAGTTATGAAATACACATTGCATCTCTTGATAATGAAATTCAGGATCTGAAAAACTCCTTGTCAAAGTTTGTGAGTGGTCAAGAAAATCTGGACAGGTTGTTAGGAATTAAGGTCAATACTCAAAAGGAAGGGTTAGGCTACAACAATGTCAATAAAAAGATTTTTGAAAACAAGCTGACGACATCCTTTGTCAAAGCTTCTGATATAGCCACAACCTCAGAAAATAAACAACCAAATGTTCAGAAGAATCAGAACCAAACTGAAAAGTTGAAAAAGGTTGATGGATCCAAGTTAAAAACGGTTTTCATTAAATCTTCTGAACAGGAAAAGCCTTCCACTTCATCTCCAATTCAGTACAAGGCTAAGAAAATAGGAAAATAAGATAAAAATCAGAAAAGGACTGAAAATCAAAAAATAAATAAAAAGGGTCCATCAGCATTTGCTGATCACAGTCCTCACACACACTCACATGCATCTAAAAGGAAGAATATCTGTCACTACTATCATAAAGTTGGACATCTGATGCATGAGTGTAAGTTGATGGAGAAGGATGATAAGAATGCTAGGAGATCTTATGATAAAAATCCATCACCTCAGAAAAGAAATGTCACATGCTCTAAGTGTGGCAAATTAGGACACTCTATTGCTCATTGCTGGTTTGGTAGTGGTAAGAAAACCTTTTATTCATATCATGCTAAATTCCCTACAAACCAACATATTTTTAATAAAAACAAATATGTTTCAATGAGCCAGCATATCATTTGTTTTAACTGCAACAAAATGGGTCACAGGGCCTCTGAATGCTGGTCAGGTCCTTTTAGAAGAAATTCTCTCATTTGCTCTCACTATAGAAAGCATGGCCATACAGTCAAGGACTGTTGGCACATTCAGGGTAGAAATGTGAATTTCAAACATGCTAAATTCCCTGTAAGATAATTTGCAAAACCTTCATGTCATCATTGTGGGAAGCCAGGTCACAGGGCTGCAATCTGTTGGCTGGCAGGATATCAAAACCAAACCAGTTTTGGTAAACAGAATTTTTACCCTGTTAACAGAAAATCTCATGTGTATGCACATAGAATTCATGCTAATAAGAATGTGCATAAACCAGATCTGAAAACTACTCCTGGAAATGTGCTGAGAAATCCTGCTAGAAATAATAATGTCATGTCAGGACCCAAGACCTCTTGGGTACCTGTTTGTGCAAAATAAACTTTGTTTTGCAGGTGTGTCTTGGGACTGGAATAAAAGGGGTAATGATCCAAGGCACTCAAGAATGAAAACCCCATTCTCACACTGTTCAGGTAATCTCTCTGCATGTCCCATTTTGAAACCTATTGCATATCTGGTTCGATGTATTCTTGCTCATCCTGCTCTTAGTTTCATCTAGTGCATACATATTGAATCTGTTCTTGCATATTCATTCATCATCTGCAAGTTGCATTATTTTCTGAACATGCACTCTGAAAATTCATGAAAATCTGAATCGCTTATAGGACTGTTGTGTTTACCCTGTTATTCATGACCTCTATGGTATATCAAATGGTAAGCTACCGAAAAGGCAGGGAAATCTGTCTGGAGGTCCTTACTATGTGTGAGGTGGTCTTTCAGACCAATTGCTCCGCCTAGTACCATAAGTCATTCTGATGATCAGGGGAGCCTGTTTGTGCATAACTCAAACTCACATGTTTAATTTTCATGGCAAACACTGCATTCAATAATTAATTAATACCTCCAGAGTCGTGTGTGAGATGTCCTTGAGTGGGCTGAAAAGGAGCTTGACAGGCCATTTGGTTTCTGAGGAATTGTGTCAGCCGATGCAGTTTATGTGGTGTTAAGATCTGTCATCTCATGAGGTTGCGTTTTGTTGCCCAAGAGCTTCTCTGGATGTGAGACAGAACTTCTTCAAGAATACTATATTTGGATGTGTCCTTAGTGCCTAATGTCTTGAGTGATCTCTCACTTGTTGGCTTGCTGATAGGAGTGCTGCTCATCTCATCTCATCTCTCTCTATTCGGTCAGCCACCTTCTTATCTCTCTCCTATCACTCTTGGTTCAGATATTCTCTCGAAGAAATTGTGTTTTCAGTCTTCTTGCTCTTATCAGATGTGTTCTGTATACCTTAAACCACCCAATATCTAGTGTAACAACTTACACCTGTTAATAAAGAACTTCAATGTATGGGGGTTATATTTGGTCCTTGATCCTTCTAAGTTATCCTCTCAAGTGTTGGTCAACATATTATAAAACTTCCTGTTAAATGAGAAAAACTTGTTGAGGATCTCGACTTAACTGAAACTTATGTGGAGAGAGCTCTGAGATAAAAAATTGTGTTAAGTAAGATATCTGTCTTTTGTCTAAAATCATGAGAAGTGCTACCAGGGAATACGCCATTATTTGTGGCAGAGCAATGGCTTTTGTGGAGAAATAGACACTCTAGATCAGAGAAGTCCAGAGTTTCTGTCATGATACAATTAGCTATCTCTGTGTAGAAATGTTAAAATAATAAAAAAAAGGGGGGGGGGGAAAGTCCGCAAAGAAAATTTCATTGGCTTTGATTGGCATAAAGGTAGTCCGTCCTGAGTAACCAGGGTTTCTGGTGTCTGATAAACATGTCTCCTTGTGTAAAAACGGACTATTCTACCTTGTGCTCAACAAATTGGTTGACCCTGTATGCCTTCTCTTGTCCATTAAATGAAGAAATGAAATCTGCTTGACATCGATGTGTTATTTCGTTGCTTGACAAACATAAGGAGCAATTTAATCGTGACTCTCTCTAGTTTAAGCAACTTTAACAGCTAATTTTGTGATTATGCTGATTTAATATCTTGAGTTAACTGACCTTGGAATTTGGAAGAATATAACCCGTCCACATATTGAAGGGCTAACTTTAACAGGCAGTAGCTGCGTTACATCATGACTAAGGGTAATTTGGGTATTTCCAGAAAAAGTTTGATAAGAGTAAAAAGCTACCCGACAAAACCCTTCTTGTTTCACACGCCTTCAACCTCAAACCCTCATTTCCCCTTGCCGCTTCCTATTCATCCTCGTGCCGCTCCACCTTGAGCGTTTTTCTTCAAACTCATCTCCATCTCTTCCCGCTCACTTTCTTTCCCCACAGAGGTCTCTTCCTCTCTTGGGTCTAGCTTCACTTCCAATAGCAGCCTGCAAGAGAGAGTTGATACTCTGGAAGTTACGGCAGATGGATCAGCAAAGGTCAGCAGCTCCTGGTGAAAGGAAGAGGAAGGGAAAAGAAATAGTTGAAGAGCCTTCATCTAAGCAACAGAGATGTCTTGAGCCAGAACCTGCTGCGGATGTATCTTCAGAACAAGGTACCAGGATTTCTCAGTCTACCGTGTTCTTAGAAAGTGGGAAAATCATTCCTCCTCGAATAATAGATTTCGAAGATGAAACCATAGTCTCGAAGTTTTCAGAACTGTTGAAAATCTTTGAGTTTCAGGAGTGGAGAAATTTCTTAGAAAATCACCGTGTCTATTACCCTAGGCCGGTAATGGAATTTTACAATAATTTGTTCTTGAGCCGAGACAAGTCTGCCTTGTTATCATCTGTTAAAGGGGTCGAGATAACTGTTACATGTGACTCCCTTCACAAAGCCCTCGGTGTTCCAGATAAAGGGGAGGTAGAGGGAAGCTTTCGATACAGTCTCCATGAAG
Organism: Amorphophallus konjac; assembly: GCA_022559845.1. Taxonomy (NCBI): domain Eukaryota; kingdom Viridiplantae; phylum Streptophyta; class Magnoliopsida; order Alismatales; family Araceae; genus Amorphophallus; species Amorphophallus konjac. Next base: position 316,153,951 of record CM040124.1, read on the forward strand.
CTTTCTCAGTCATTACTGGTAAACCCAGTAATATTCATGATAAGGGGCAGTTGAAGCTAAAAGCTTATCAGACATCGTCATTTCCTCCTCTTCACAAGCTCCTTCAGAACGTCATTGCTTCCATTATCACCCCACAGACTGGGGCTAGAGGAAGAATTACAGACACACATAGATTTCTACTATTTTGTCTGATTCAAAATGTAAAGATATGTCTGCCAGAGATCATTTTTACTATCATGAAGGGATGCATTGGATCCAAGAGACACCTTCCCTATGCCGCCCATCTGACAGACATCTTCAAGCATTTAGAGATTTACTTGGATGGAGAGGCCGCATCTGAAGTTAAAGCCCGAAACATATCTAATATGAATTTTGTTTCAGTGTTTTTGGGCTTAGAGGGCTCTTCTATGGTGGGGCAAGTTAAGGCCCAAAAGGTCAGGGAATCACATACTCAGGGGGAGCATTTGGAACATTTTCAAGACTTAGCCTAAACTGGTGTGCAATTAGTTTCTGAGATTGCTCAACAGGAAACACCAGCTGAACAACCAGAGTCTATTTTGCCAGCTGCACCCACCGAAGTACCTTTTTCCTTTCAGAGGCTAGTCAAGGTTGCATCTGAGGAAATCAGGTTGTCTGACGAAAGCATTCAGACTGATCTAGATGCAAATATTGCTGGTCTATTTGATTCTTTTGGGAAGACATCTGAAGAGGTAATAGTGCCTGAGGAACAGCCAGCTAAAGAGCAAGACTGTACTGATCAAGAACTTGCTGTTTTTGTTAATGTAATTTTAAGAGAAACTGTAGAGAGAAGCTTGGAAGAGGCTACCAACTTGGTTGCATCTGAAAGTCTTGAACAGGCATCTGTTGACAGCCCTGCAGATCAGGAACTCATGGAAGATAGAGGGGATAGCAGTCAAGAAAAGGTTCCTATCATAGAACTAGATTCAGAATCTTCAAGTGAAGAAGAGGCACCTGAAGGTGTAATTCCTCAGAAAGAAACTCAAGCTGAAGATGAAGATCAGGTCCCAGCTGAGAGTAGTCAAATGCCAGTACAAGAGGAAGCAGCTGAGAGAACTGTACCTGGCAGTGAATTTTTTGGTACACCTCTAGGTCCACCTAGACTTCTATCTGCACAGGCGCCCAACATTGAATCTGCTTGGGCGCCCAACATTGAAGAACTTCTTATAAACCTGACTCAGCAGATGCAGAAACAAGATAAGAAATTAGATGACCTGCTCACATATGTCACCCTCAACATAAATCAGGTACATTCCAGGCTACTGAAGCCCGAGATATCTCTCCTCACTGAATGGAAACGATTCCTTCTCAACAAAAGGCTTCAGATGATGCCAACAGATCCCTGATGCAAGGTTTGCAGGAGGTGTGTTCAAAGATAGCTAAAGCACTGAGTGAGTTGCAAGATGTTCAAATTTCCTCCTTCAAAATGTCTACCAACATTATAGATCACTGCTATGAGATCATAACATCTTTAGAACTTTTGAAGAAGTCATCCAGTGCCCTAGGTCCAGGTATTCAGCAGGTCTATGATAAATTGGCCGCCTTTTTAACAGAAATGACAATTCTGACTGACAGATATGAAACTGTAAATATTCGCCAAGACGACATCATTTCTGAAGTGGGACATGTCAGAAGCGCAGTGGTGTATTGGCTAGCTGAACTGTCAAATGACCTAAAGGAATTTCAGTCTACCTTGGGTTCAGCACCTGGTCAAGCTTCCTCTTGCAGAACTCCACCTCAAGAATATACTTCTGCTTCTCCAAGGGGGAGACCACCTCATGGCAGGCCGCGTGGCCCTTCTAGCAGACAAGCCAGATACTTTTCTTGAAAAGACTATGCTCTGTATCTTGTTGCCCATTTTGAGGCTTTCTCTCTCACACTCTTGGACTTATTAATTAAAACTCATATCATTTGCATTGTTGCATTCTTATTGTTTCATTCTTTTTGATGATGTCAAAGGGGGAGAAATCAGGCCTTTGCTAGCTCGTTGAAAATGTTTAATGTTTGTTATTCATTGAGAATGGCTATTTCAGCCTTGAAGAAATCAGGCTTTTGCTAGCTCGTTGAGAATGTTTAATGTTTGTTTTTCATTAAGAATGGCTATTTAGTGCTTTTCTTTCTCTGCAAAGACTCAAAACTCATAGTGTTGCCATCCATCAAAAATGGGGAGATTGTTGAGTCTTGTTGAATCTTTACATGTTTTGATGATGACAACACTATAAGTCTTAGTGGTGTTCAGAAATATGTCTCTGTGAAAAATTAACAAAAATATTTTTCTGTGAAAGTGAACAAAGAATATTTTTTTATGAAGAATAAACCTTCATTTCACTTCAGGTATTTTTCAGGGACTGTATTAGTGTTGGTTGGCACTTCGTCTTGTTTGTGTATAACACCTCGTGTCGGTTACTGTTTCGTCTTCGTGTTGTTTTCAACTCATGTCGGTTACTGTTTCGTCTTCGTGTTGTTTTCAATTCGTGTCAATTCTTGTGTTTCATTTTCGTGTTGTTTTCAACTCGTGTCGGTTACTGTTTCATCTTCGTGTTGTTTTCAACTCGTGCCGGTTTCTGTTTTTGTCTTCGTGTCTTCGTGTTGTTTGTATTCATGATTTCGTGTTGCTTTTGTATTCGTTCTCTTCGTAGTGTTTTTGGTTTGTTACAGTGAGTTCGTGTCGTTCTTCTTTTTACCTCGTGTTGTTTTATAACCTCACTTCGTGTCGTTCTCTTCGTTGTGTCTGTTCCGTCACAGTGTATCTCGTGTCATTTTTTCCTTACTTCGTGTTGTTTTTCATCTGACCTTGTGTCATGCTCTCCCTATCTCGTACTGTAGTAATCTTGTCTACTTCGTGTCGTCCTTTTTCTACTTTGTGTTGTTCTCCTTCTACTTCGTGTTGTTTTCTTTCTACCTCGTGTCGTTCTCTTAGTAGTGTTCATTGTGTCACCACTGCATCTCGTGTCGTTCTCTGTTTAGTGCACCTCGTGTCATGTCCACTTACCTCATGCAGTTCTAGTTCTTGTGGCACTCAAGGTTAATGATTCTTATCTCTTTGCAGGTCCGAGGAAGAACATTCATCGGTGTCTGGGTGCACATGATCTGATACTGAAGGAACAAATACGAAAGGGGCAAGTGGCAGGAAGGTTCTGGATCAAGCGTGTGAAGCACACGCACTCTGTACCCCATCCTCCTGCTGGTTGCTGATATAAAAAGAACAAAGGCTGGTCGAGCAAGGTAAGGTAAGGAAGCCAAAAAAAAGAATAGAGGAGCAGAGATTAAAAAGAGGAAAAAGAGCAGAAGAACAGAAGAAGAAAAAGTGTGAGAAAGAGAGCTCGTGGAGAAGAAGGAAGAAGCTGCTTGAAGATCTGTCTTCACTGGACCGTGGATCAGATCCAGGCCAGTCAGCTCCGTTGGGAGCCACATTGTGCATTTCATTTTTCAGCGTTCTGTTTGCTGAAGTTATTTTCATTTCGTGTTTTTGTTTTCTTCCATTTTCATCTGGTTATCTTGTTCTTCCGATAGCCCTGTTGGGGACCGGGTTCCTCCTGTTGGTTCAGGAGAAGGGAGATCTGATCTCCGGGTTGCAAGTGACAGGTTGTCACTTGTGGGTTGCCCTCTGGTTAGAGGAAGGGAGGCTAGTCCTCCGGTTCTGGGCTTGTGGTTGCAAGTCCAGTGGTCCCTCCTGGTCTGGAGGACGAGAGGTCTTCGACCTCTAGTTTTCAAGTGGCTGGGAGTCACTTGGGTGTCCCTCCGGTTGGGAGGAAGAGGGGAGGCTGTTCCCCTGGTCAAGCTGTGTGGCAGCAACTATTTACAGACTGAGTCTGCTGGGTTCTAGCGTTTGCTAGTGAAGCCTCACTCCGGTTGGGAGTGAGGGGTGGATGTAGGTCTGAAGGACCGAACCACCTAAAAATCTATTGAGCAGTGGTTTAATTGTCTGATTTGCTTCCGCTAGATGCTTGAATAGGCGCGCTCCATGTGTTTGTATTTGAGTTGAATCGAATTGGTTCTATTCTGTGTCTTTATCTAGCATCCTAGTTTTAATTTGGCCATTATACGTAGCAGGATTCATTCACCCCCCCCTCTGTATCCGGGCCAAGCACCCTAACACGGTGTTCCCTCTGGGTTTCAGAGGAAGGGAGACTTGGTGTCTCCGGTTGTAAGTGGCTGCTGTCGCTTGTGGTTTCCCTCCTGGGTGGAGGAAGAGAGACTTCGGTCTCTAGTTGCTAGTGACGGGTAGTCACTAGTGGTTTCCCTCCTGGGTGGAGGAAGAGAGACTTCGGTCTCTGGTTGCTAGTGACGGGTAGTCACTAGTGGTTTCCCTCCGGTCTAGAGGAAGAGGGGAGGTTGTTCCCCTGGTCAAGCTGTTAAGCAGCAGACTGAGTCTGCGGTTCTAGCTTTTGCTAGTGGAAGCCTCACTCCGGTTTGGAGTGAGGAGTGGACGTAGGTCTGTGGACCGAACCACCTAAAAAATCTACTGTGCCGTGGTTTGCCTTGTGGGTTTTCCCTTTGTCTTCTACCTCCTTCACAGGTTGTCTGAGCATTCTTGTTTCAATCTGAAGTGACCTTGAGCATTATATGTTTTGCTAAGTGAGTCTGGTTTGCATAGTTCTGTCTTCGGCTTAGACTTGATCAGGTACCAGTATTGTTAGCAGTTCAACTGATTGATCAAGTGTTTCTTTGAATTTCTTATTTGGAAGAGATCAATTGATTTCCATTCCTTGACTCTGATTGTTTTTAAGTGGGGCAATTTTGAAGAGGGATACATTCACCCCCCTCTGTATCCATCGCACCGATCCAACAATTGGTATCAGAGCAGGTGTCTGCATAGAAGGTCCAGCAACTTGCAGATCCGATCCTGCAGTCTTCGGTGCTATCTCGCTTTTGGTGCATCATTATTCCTGGTGCATTAATCTGATCTATTTCCATGGGTGATCCACCGGTTTTCAACGGCTCTAATTTTAATGTGTGGTTTGTCAGTCTGCGCAAATATGTTATATCAGTTAATCCTGATCTGTGGAAGTTAATTTCACACGGTCCTCATAGATTACCAAAGAAAGTATCCAAATGGACCGACAGTCACAGATCAAAGGATGGAGAAAATCAGAAAGCTTTGAATCTGATGAAAGCAGATACTACAAAGCCTTACATTCTTGCCTTCATGATTGCAGGTCTGCTAAGGACATTCTGATTGTGCTGAAGCTAGCTCACAGGTTAAATGAGGGCAGCTGCATGATGGGTAACGGAAGTAATCAAAGCAGCAATCAGAATGAAGATGATAATGATGAAGAGGTAAATCCCTTCGAGAATTTTTCTTTAGATGATTAGGAGAATACATATGCTGAGTTGCTTGAATCTCATGAACATTTAAGAAAATAATACAAGAACTTGAAAAAGAAAAGTGATCGGGGTAGTTCAAGTTCTCCATGTGAAAATTGTTCAAATATGAAGCAATCTCATGATGCCTGTTTGTCTGATATCCATATGCATAAAAAATAGAATGAAAAATTGATGAAGGAACTTGAATGTGTTTGCTCTGAACTAAGTAGGCTAAAATCTAAAAATGACTCTCTTAGAAAATCTGTTAAAGAAAATGAAGAAAAATTTGGGAAACTTGAGCAAGAGAAGAATTTGTTTGTTGAAAAATTTAATGCCATAAAATATGTAAATATGGAATTGCAGAAAGATCTTGAAAAACAGCAAAAAGAATTGAAAGAGTTTGAAGCTGGGAGAGAAAGCAAGGTTAACTCAGAAGATCAGACTCTAATAAATGAGTTAATTCAAAATAATAAGCTTAAGGAAGAAAATGAGAAGTTAAAACAGCTGAACTCTTCGATATCTGAAAGACTTCTTACATTGGAGAAAGGGAAAATCATCTGTACAAACGAAACTGAAAAAGTAGATGATCTGAGAAAGGAGATCGAAGAATATAAAATTGCCAACAAAGTTTTGAATGAAGCTGTCAATTGCAGTGAACAAGAGACTGCAAGTTATAAAATACACACTGCAGCTTTGGAAAATGAAATTGAGTTGTTAAAAGAAAAATTGGCTGGTTATGAGAAGGAGAAAGTTGATTCAGAAAATCTCATAATCCCCTTGAAAAGTAAAATCACTGAGCTAAATAATACTTCATCAAAGTTTGCAAAGGATAAAGGGAAAATGAAATTATCTTCGGAAGATGAAGTAAGTGATCAATGTGAGGAGACTGATAACATTCCTAGAATTAAGAAGATCATGAGGAATCAGCTGTATACTACTTCTATTAGAAGTTCAGAAATGACTGGAACCTCAAGCCAATCTCCTAAACATGATGTTGCTCAGGAGATTCAAAAACAAAATAAAAATCATAAAATACCAAAAATTCAAAGGAACAATCTACATGCTAAGAACTCATCAGATGAAAGCCATGTTTTAAAGAAATCTAATGGTTCTTGTCATTATTGTGGTAAGCATGGACACTTTATGAGTGGGTGCTTTGTGATTGAACAGGATGACAGAAAGCATGCTAGAAAACTTGTGTCTGATCAGAAAAAGGGTGATTTGAATGCTAAAGAATTTCAAGCTAAAAATCATGCATATAAGAAAGTTCATTGTTTTCACTGTGACAAATTGGGCCACATTGCTGCTCAATGTTGGCAGAGTCAGAGGAAGAAATTTCATTCTGAATTTGTGAATTTCCATGATAACAAAAATGTTCTTGAAAGAAATAATTTTGGTTCTAAGAGAAAGCACATTGGGTGCTTCGAATGTGGAAGGCATGGCCATACAGTCAAAGATTGTTGGCATGCTTAGGGAAGCATATTTAATTCTAAATCTGTAAAATTTCCTGCTCCCAATGCTGCTGGTAAGAATAAAGTTCTTAATAAAAGAAAATTTTCTCTATGTTTTGGATGTGGAAAGCCAGGTCACAGGGCTGCAACCTGTTGGCTGGCAGGATATCAAAACCAAACTGGTTTTGGTAAACAGAATTTTTATTCTGTTAACAAAAATATTCATGCATATGCACATAGAATTCATGCTAATAAGAATGTGCATAAATCTAATCCGAAATCTGCTGCATCTTGCTATCATTGTGGTAAATCTGGACATTTAATGGATGGTTATTCTCAGATGAAATTTGATGATCATCTTGCTAAGAAATTGCTTAGAACACCTACAGGGAGTAGTACAGGACCCAAGGCTGTTTGGGTTCCTACTAGATCAAAATAATCCAATTATTGCAAGTGTGCCTTGGAAAGGAATAAAAAGGGATAATAATCTAAGGCACTCAAGAATGAAACCCCTAGGATTGCACTATTCAGGTCAATTCTGAAAACTTGTCCTAAACTCTGTTATCTGAAATTGTGAACTTTGGATAACTGCATATCTTGTTTGATGTGTCCATGCATAACTGTCATATTTTTTAACTGCATATCATGATTCATGCATACATGCTCCTTTATTTATTTTGACACTTGCATTGAGTTTCATGGGCTTACTTGTTTGTACGTTGAGCTGTGTGTGCATATATGAGAATTGCATATACATGCATTTGACATATAGTCACTGAAAATCTGATAGGACTACATATGCCCCCGATGCATCCATAAGCATAGTTCATGACATCCCGTACATAAAGTCCCATGCATTGTCTTCATGACATATATGTTGATTCAATGCATTTAGTTAGAGGGAGTCAACCATTTCACTAGTCTGAATTTAACTTCAATCATGGCATCTAGATAGGGGGAGTGTTTCATGCATATTTGGCTTCTTGTGTCCTGATAAATTCTGATTGATTGGCTATTCATCTGTTTCCTTACTGACCAACTCGGTTGACCTGAAGTGGTCACTCGTTCAACCGATATTCCTCCTGAACAGCCACATTATCACTCATTCATCAGCCTATGCTCTTCCTGCGTCATATACCATCAATTGGTATCATTGATACTTTGGCTGTTTCTGAAAGCTTTCTTGATATAGCTGCAATTGAGAAGATCTCAAATTATATACCTTGCTTATAAATCGGAATAACTACTTCAATAAGGAATCTTCTATTATACAGATTTATGAACATCAGAAAGATCAAAATGGTTTACATTTAATGTATTTGGTTAGGTTGGCTATAAATGTCCTGAAAAATATCTGAATCAACTTTAATAAACCTTAACCAACTGATTCATGTTAAGTCTTGTTAAATCTTCTATAATCTGAAAATATGGAAATCATGACTTTATTTGGATGAAATACATGAAATCTGTATTGTTTTTAAACATCTGAACTTCCTTAAAATTTCTAAGGGTCAAATCTGTTGAATCTTGCATGAGCAATGACTTTGATCACTGAGAAACACATGTCCAAAGGACTGTGTCATGAGGTGTCATAGTTAACTCTGCCTAAAATTAAATGAAAAATAGGCAGAGCAATGGCTGACACACTGAGAAACATATCTCACTCGTCAAAGAAATGAGAAAAGACATGTCATGAGGTAAACAATCAACTCTGTTAATTATAAAGCATGACTGTTAGTCACACTAAGTGCTTAGGGATATTGACGTCTGATCAACGTATATCTCTAGTTACAAGGTGTGCACTGAACTTGAGTGCTCTTGAAATTTGTTGCATGAAAATTCTTGTTGAACAAATTGCAATATTTGAAAAAGAATGCAAAGGATAATCTGCTATAACCCTTGATATGATCAAATGGTTTCATGCATGTTTAAACTCAATACTTAAGAGTGTATTTCTTAAAGAAGTCATTGAAATTGATTGAGTAAGATGGAGGGAGATTAATCAAGATGTACATATGAGTTTTTGGTTCATTTGTTATTAAATCTTGGTTTCAGATATGAGTACAGAACTGTTTGTCGAACCTGGTATACATCATCTTTAAACCATGGAGTTCAATAAAGTTTATTCATAAATCTTTATAATGGGAGACTCGCTGGAAAATTCGTTAGATTTATGAAATTGGTATACTATTTGAAAATCTTGCTAAATGTGTTTAACTTTCACTACTTTTGAAAACATTCTGACTATGCTTAGTTCTTCTGCTCTCATTTGATCTCAGTATTTGACTGTGTTTCGTCTGACTATCTGCGATCTACTTCAATTGACTGTGAAACCTTTGTCAAATCTACATGCCCCTGTGGTCTCCTTCTCATCCACCTCATAAGACTCCATCTATTCAGGGGGAGCTTCCCTGTCATATGAATCATGCTGCATTGTAATTCATAAAGGGGGAGATCTTGTCAGCATCCTTCATGTCCATTTCTTCTGTCCATTGTTTAAGGGGGAGAACTCTGAGTTGTTTCATTCATTGAGAGGGAGTCTTTTACTTGCATAATAGCTCCTATATCATCTCCTTCAACAGTCAATGATCATTCCATTCTTTTTGATGTTGTCAAAGGGGGAGAAACTTTTGTGAGTCATCATTTGCATGATCAACTGTAACTCCTGTCAAATGTTGCATACATGGTGCATTACATGCTCATTTCTGAAAGAGCTATTCTATTGTGAATGTTCAGGTGAATCCATTGCAATGACTCATAATATTGCCATCATCAAAAAGGGGGAGATTATTGTGTCTCCTGTGGTTCTGGAGTTTTGATGATGACAAATATTATGTCTTATTATGTTTACATGTACATCCTTGATAATATAATCCTGATGTATTATGAGAATATGTCAGAACAGGTTTAAGAATGACTCACAGGTCATGAAGTCAACCCAAGTCAAAGTCAAATCATTGACAGGTAAGGTCAATGCACAGTCAGATCAGGTAATGTTCTACCTAATCTCACTTAGCGTCTCTGTGCATACCTTAAGGTCGATGCATATGGAATGCATATGGTGAGCATCTAGTCAGTGCATGATTAGGTCTCATGCTATATTGCAAAGTCTGTACATTCCTTGGGCACTGCATAAGCATTCTCAGTGCATAAGTTTTTGTATAAAGTCTGTACATTGTTTCTCAGTTAGCCTTGTGTCTCACATAGCGCTTCATGTCCGTGCATAAAGTATGTACATCGTTTACACTCCACACGACATGAAGTCAGTGCAGCCTTGTCTACCCACACACACAAGTCTATATATTGCATATGTTTGTGCATCACTCAAAGTCTATACATTGCATGCACGCACACACAAAGTCTATACATTGCATGAACGCACACACAAGTCTATACATCCGTTTGCCTTGCTTCACGCACAAAGTCTATACATCCATAGCAAGTCTGCACATTCCTTTTTAGCAAGTCTGCATATTGCTTGCACATTACACAAAGTCTGCACATTCATTGGTGTTATGTCCGTACGACAGTTCAGCAAGTCTGTACATTGCCCTGCTTCAGGCACGCAAAGTCTGTACATCGTTTAGTGCATTACATGCATTCATCAAGAGTCTGTACACTCGGTGTCTGCATCTCATGAATCTCAAAGTCTATACACTGCCTCGCTGCATTACCCAGCGTCTCATGTTGTGTCCCAACATACCAAGCATCTTTGTGCATGCATCGTTTCTCAAGTCTGTACAACGTCTAGCATCTCACTTAGCATCTCACCCATCGTCTTGTGCATGCAACATTTCCAAGTCTGTACATTGCATCATGTGCTTCAAGCATTTCCAAGTCTGTACATTGCATACTTCTTCCTTATGCATCTGTACACATCTCAAGACAAAGTTTGTACATTCGCCACCATGCATTCAAGTCTACATGTTCTGCTGCATACAGAGGGTAGTGTCATGCATACGCATTGTTTGTGCATTGTGCTGTCATGCTTTAACACTAGGCATTGCAAAGTGTGTACATGGCTCTGCGCATTAGATACAAAGTCTGTACATTCGTAAAGGCATGTCTGTGTATTCAATCTCGATGTTCATACTTTCCTATATGCTGCATCATATCTGTACAAACTCAGTTCAATCTCTGAACTTACTCAGTGCATCCTCGTCTGACCTGACAAAGTATCTGCTCGAGGAAATTGAGAAGGGCACGTGATCCGAGGCTGGAAGGGCTGACAGGATGATGACACGTGGAGGAACCTTCTGGACAGGAAGGCGTAGGAATCACACGCCCAGTTTTGCTCCTGCTGGAACTGCTATAAAAAGAGGACTCCTCCATCTGGAGAAGACTGATCGAAGCAGAAGGGGCAGAAGTAGAGAGTGAATTAGAGCCTGTACGATCCAGTGTGAAGAGAGCAAGAAGAAAAGAGAAGCAGAGAGGAGAAGAAAGAAGTTGCAGAAGAAAAGGAGAGAGAGAGAGAGAGAGCTCGTGATGATCTAGAGAAAAAGAGAGAGAAGAGTAGAGAACTGAAGCCTTCATTGAAGATTTGTTCTTCTGGTATTTGGATCAAATCCATGCCAGATTGTTCCTTGGCGAGCTACACTTTGTGGATTTCATTTCCAGCTTTCTGATTGCTATATTTTTCATTTCTTATTTTTCCTTTTAACTGATCACTTTGTTCTTCCGATTCTCTAGTTTGAGGTCGGTGTTCCCTCTGGGTTTCAGAGGAAGGGAGACTTGGTGTCTCCGGTTGCAAGTGGCTGCTGTCGCTTGTGGTTTCCCTCTTGGGTGGAGGAAGAGAGACTTCGGTCTCTGGTTGCTAGTGACGGGTAGTCACTAGTGGTTTCCCTCCTGGGTGGAGGAAGAGAGACTTTGGTCTCTGGTTGCTAGTGATGGGTAGTCACTAGTGGTTTCCCTCCCGTCTGGAGGAAGAGGGGAGGTTGTTCCTCTGGTCAAGCTATTAGGCAGCACCTGTTTGCAGACTGAGTCTGCGGTTCTAGCTTTTGCTAGTGGAAGCCTCACTCCGGTTTGGAGTGAGGGGTGGACGTAGGTCTGTGGACCGAACCACCTAAAAAATCTACTATGTCGTGGTTTGCCTTGTGTGTTTGCCCCTTGTCTTCTACCTCCTTCACAGGTTGTCTAAGCATTCTTGTTTCTATCTGAAGTGACCTTGAGCATTATATGTTTTGCTAAGTGAGTCTGGTTTGCATAGTTCTGTCTTCGGCTTAGACTTGATGAGGTACCAGTATTGTTAGTAGTTCAACTAATTGATCAAGTGTTTCTTTGAATTTCTTATTTGGAAGAGATCAATTGATTTCCATTCCTTGACTCTGATTGTTTTTAAGTGGGGCAATTTTGAAGAGGGATACATTCACCCCCTCTGTATCCATCGCATCGATCCAACAGTGGGGACGTTGGCAACGGCGAGGTTGTGTGCAGCGGCAGGTTAGAGAGAGGGAGAGAGAAGGTGGCGATGTGGCTGGCAGAGGTGGCCGAGGTGGTCAGAAGGTGGACGTGGATGGAGGTGGGTGGCTACGGACGGTGGCCGGTGACGAGGGTTGGCGAGGTGGTGGCGACAACGGTGGTCGGAAGGTGGACGTGGGGGAGAGGAGCCGGGAGGAGAGTGATAGGTTAGGGTGCAGCTGGGGAGGTGCATGCGCAGGGAGGAGTCGGGTGTAATGGCAGGTTGTGTTCACGGAGGAGAGGTGGTGCCGGGGGACGCGGCGGAGACGGACGGTAGTGGACGGTGGCCGGCGAAGAGTGCAGTGGCGGGGGGTGACGGGTGTGAGGATGGGAGAGTAGAGGGGTTGGGAGGAAAGAGAGAATGAGAGAGGTGGTAGTGGGTGGCCGCGCGAGGGAGAATGAGAGGGTGAGTGTTGGGGAGTTGTGATGGGAATGAGGAAGGAGTGGGAAAGATGGGGAGTGAGATTTTTTTGTGGAATGGGAGAGTGGGATGACGAGATGAGAGTCAGTGAGGAAGAGAGTGGGTTGTGTGGCTTGAATGGAAGGAAGAATTGTTGGTGAGATGATGAGATTAGTGTGTTCGAAGGGGAGAGTGGGTGGGTGCGTGTGTTGGCTGCGATAACGAAAAGAGAGAAAGAGAGAGTCTGGTGGGAGAGTGGGCTTCGATGGGTGGAGAGGGAAAGGAATCTTAGTGTGAAAAATGAGGAGGAGGAGAATGAATGTGGGTGAGTGGGAATGAGTGGAGTTGGGAGAGGGGTTCATGTGGGTGATGGGGAAGTTGTCGCAGTGAGGAGGTCTCTGCCATGGTATATGGGAGGTGGGGGAGAGTTGGGAGATAAGGGAAAGAGGTGTGTAGAGAAAGTGAGAGGGACGTGGGAGAGAAATGTGGGGGGAATGAGTGGGGGTGTTGGCTGCGATAAGGGAGGGAGAGAAAGAGAGAGAGGGAGAGAGACAGGTGAGAGAGACGGGTGAGAGGCTTGGGGGAACAAGATCCATGAAACACGGGGTGGGGTAAACAATTAGGACATGTAATGTTATTTTATTCAAGTTGATTATGAATCTTTTGTTTTTTCTCTTTGTTTGTTTAAGCTTATTAAAAAAAGCAAGTATATATATATATATCTACATATATATATATTTACAACCCTATATATATATTTGGGTTTTGTATTTGTTTCTTTTTTAAATATTTTCTCATTTTTTTATATGCAAGCAGGATTACAGAAATCACCCAAATAAGTAGAAAGTGTAAGCCACTCTGGGCCATGATGGTGTAATGTGAGATTTACCCGCGTAAATGCCAAAATGGCGTGTCTACAACGACCAGTCAATATGTGTCGGAGCGCCACTAACCCTTTCGCAAGTAGATCCCGATTATAGTGATAGCGAATGTCAATATGTTTGGTTCTACCATGGTACTTTGGATCCTTAGCATAGGCCAATACCGATGTGCTGTCAATGTACAACAACACTGTCTCTTCAGGCTGGTGTGTTATGGCCAATCGCCGCAGGAAATTCCGTAACCAAATAGCCTCTTGATATGCTGTTGAACAAGTCACATATTCCAACTCCATTGTGGATAAAGCACTACACTTTTGTTTCTTGCTGCACCAAGAAATGGCCCCACCTCCTAGCATAAACACATAGCCCGAGGTAGATTTTCGCTCATCTTTGTCGCTAGCCCAATCAGCATCGCTATAACCCCTCAGTCTTAAGTCACCTCCTTTGTAACATAAGGTTAGATTTGTCGTTCCACATAAATATCGAAAGATTCTCTTCACTGCCTTCCAGTGAGTGAGACCAGGGTTACTCTGATAGTGACAGACCAATCCGACTGCATAACAAATGTCAGGTCGAGTACACAACATAGCATACATCAGACTCCCTATTGCAGCCGCATATGGCACTTTAGACATTTCTTTCTTTTCTTTATCAGTGTGTGGGCATTGACTTATGCTCAAAGCACATCCCCTATCAATTGGAGTATCGATGGGTTTGGAATAATGCATTCGGAATCGCTCAAGAATTTTATTTATATATGTCTCCTGAGATAGACTCAGAAGTCTTTTTGAGCGATGTCTTACCATTTTTACTCCAAGCACGTAATTTGCTTCACCCATATCTTTTATCTCAAAGACAGAAGACAACCACTGCTTAGTGGCTTCGATTGACTTTATATCATTCCCAGCCAACAATATGTCATTGACATACAATGACAAGATAAGAATCTTCTTCCTTATTCGTTTGACATACACACAGTGGTCTTCCTCAATTATCTCAAAGCCAAATGAAATACTTACTTTATGGAATTTAAAATACCACTGTCTAGACGATTGTTTGAGGCCATAAATGGAACACTTGAGATGGCAAACTTTGCGCTCTTGTCCCTCTACCTCAAATCCTTCTGGTTGAGTCATATAGATCTCCTCGTCTAGTTCTCCATTGATAAATGCAGTCTTAATGTACATCTGGAAAAGGTCCAAATCTAAATGAGCAATAATGGCTAGGATGAGGCGAACTGATGTGAATCTCACCATAGGAGAGAATGTCTCATCAAAGTCTATTCCCTCCTTTTGAGTATAGCCCTTCGCCACAAGTCGTGCTTTATATTTGTCGATCGATCCATCTGCCTTGCGCTTAATTTTAAAAATCTATTTATTTCCAATAGCTTTGCCCCCAGAGGGGAGATCAACTAATTCCCAGATCTCATTTTTAGCCATTGAGTCTATTTCATCTTGCATAGCAGCATCCCACTCTTTCCAAGAAGATGATGCAAACGCCTCTTTAAAAGAATTAGGCTCATCATCATCTATGGGCAGACACATTAGAACTTCCCCTTCAATCTCAAATAGACGATGAGGAATATGCCGATGCTTACTGCGACGTATTTGGGTGTGTAGCTAATTCGGTGATGTGCTCCCGTTGGGCACACTCCCACTAGCTTGGTGATCATCTCTTCTATCTTTAGCGGTCACTTGGTTAGGCTCTAATTCTCTCCCTTCGCTGGAAGATGGTAAGATATCACTAGACTCGTCTAACTCATGGAGGCCAAAACTTTTCGCAGTGTCGCCAATGTTAGGAAATTCCTTTTCTAAGAAAACGACATCCTGCACCTCTTTTTCTGTCATCCCTCCATCAGGATGTTGTCCATACATCACATAGCCCTTGGAGCTATCAAGATATCTTATAAAGATAAACTTTCTAGCTTTAGGACCTATGTTGTGTCCCGAAAGGTGGCAATCAAGAGGGGAGGGGTGAATTGATTGGCCAAATAAAAATTATTTACCCAATGAGATGCTTGTTGGAAATTGTAAACTACAGAATGGAAGGTGTTCTAGACACACAAGCACTCAACCTCACCCGAACAAGATCTCTCTCGTGAGTACTTGTAGATGAAAGCGACATCCCGCACCTCTTTTTCTGTCATCCCTCCATCAGGATGTTGTCCATACATCACATAGCCCTTGGAGCTATCAAGATATCTTATAAAGATAAACTTTCTAGCTTTAGGACCTATGTTGTGTCCCGAAAGGTGGCAATCAAGAGGGGAGGGGTGAATTGATTGGCCAAATAAAAATTATTTACCCAATGAGATGCTTGTTGGAAATTTTAAACTACAGAATTGAAGGTGTTCTAGACACACAAGCACTCAACCTCACCCGAACAAGATCTCTCTCATGAGTACTCGTAGATGAAAGTATGAAATCTATGACAGAACTAGAGAACACTCAGCTATGCGTGAAGCCCACTCGTTACAATGCACGATGAAACAAACCACAATGGAAGCACATGATTTTTAGGTGGTTCGGGTACACAAACGTCTCCCCTACGTCCACCCCTCACACGTGAGGATTAATGCTCCACTATGAAGTGAGCCACACACACGCTGTAACGACAGCCAACACACACACGACAGCCTGTCTTGGCCACCACACACACACGCGCTCGTATCACCGATCATGAGCACACACACATGAATGCAGCTCAAAATGTTCAAGGATTACAACACATATTCAAACTCAATCAGAAAAGACTTGAGAAGATTAGAGTAGAGAAGATTTGCAGTGATTAGAGCTCCCCCTTTCTCTCCTTTGAAAGTATTTGAATGCTCTTTCAGTTTGAGGACGGTTCTTGATGGAAGATAAGCGATTTTTGCATGAACAATGGTTTTAACTTGATTTCCCCACGCAGCTTCCTGTAGAGGATCGATTGGAGACTTGAAGTTTCCTTCTTCCCTTCACATTCACGCTCAGAACTACGTGGAAGAAGCCTTGGAGCAGCTGCTTGCGTCCTGTACTCACAAGGGTTAGAGAAAACGAAAACAAATTTCAGATATCACTGCTTGATTAGGGTTTGTGGCCCAAAGAGATGGTTTTATGCTTCCAGGACGGTCAAGGGACACCCCTGGGACAAGATCCATGAATCTTGGAAGAATTCAAGGCGGATGGACAGGAGTGGGTGGACATTTGGTCGGAGGATGCAAAAGTCCTATTTCACGGTGCCACATAGGTGTCGACACCTGGTGTCGACACATGGTGCCCTGCAGTATACAAAAACCCCAGCCAGAATGCCTGGACACTGGGTGTCGACACCTAGTGTTCTGGCTTGCTGGAAATGCAGCCAGCCAGAACCAGTTCAGGTAGGTGTCGACACTTGGTGTCGACACCTCCTGGACTTGTTTCTGGAAATGTGTCCAGGAGCAGGATGTCGACACCAGGTGTCGACTCTTGCTCTGTCAGAATGCCCAAAGATCCATTTTGCTGAAAATAAAGAAAACAAAGTCCACCATAGTTTGGCATGATTAAAAGGGGTTGTGAGGAGTTCTTCCAGCCTGCAAAACACCAAGTACAAGTAAGTTTGCTTCAACATTGACCTCACAAATCAACCATTACATTTCACCCTTTTTTAATGGAAGTATGGTGACTTGAGAAATTATAACAATGTAAAGCTTATCCAAAACCGTTTCCATTTGCCATTCCAAGAATGAAGAATGAAGGAGGAGTGAAATATCCATATCAAACCACATATCAACATTTACCTTATCGTTTTACCTGAATTCACCTTTGGTCCTCAATTGCTTGCTCATTTGTTGAATTGTCCATTCAAGAACCATTGAGTATCAACTATTAATCACCATTGCATGATAAAATAGATTTGGAGTTCACAAGTGTACATAACCAGTTCACTCAAAAACATGATCGCACATTGCATTCATTCATCATCAAAACTCATTAATCCACACATCATAACCTCGAGGGCAAACAATCTCCCCCTTTTTGATGATGACAATAATGCTATGTGCTACGATTTAAACAAAGTGACTAGAGTATGTTCTTTGTTGCAATTCGCAAACATCCATCTCATGTAATTGTTATTTATGCAATGAATCACAAGCATAACCACAAACATAAATATTAATTGATCGGAATGACATTCACAACCGCAAGAGGATTTCCGCAGCCATACTAAAATGTCTTGTTTATTGTTTTTGACATCATTATACAAAACACCACACAAAACACTATAACCATGCAATGACTGCTACATTGACACAAGACTCAAGACATACTAAACTCAAGACTTCGATAACAAAATGAGATCATATAGGCATGCAACCACCAACGCATACAACACATAATAACAAGAAAGTAACATAACATAGCATATAACTATATAACTCTCCCCCTTTGTCATCAACAAAAAACAAGGGGAATTGGGACTACAAGTAGCATGTGCCAACTGGAAGTAACAAGACTCAATCAGACCCAAAGGATGGCGGAGGAGGAGGTCGGCGAATATAATCCGTGATGGCTTGGAACTGTTGGGTTTGAGCATCCATGGCGGTTTTGAGAAAGTCAAGAGAGGTGTTGATGGATTGGAATGCCTAGAGATATGTGGTATGATTAAGTTTCAATTCGGCCACATCCTGAGTAAGAACATCCACTATCTCCCTTAGCTCACCCACATCACCACTCAAGGTCTCCATTGTCAATTGTATCCCATGAACATCCGTGGTGGCGGCTGGAGTGCTGGAATTCCCACCCTGTTCAGGCTGAGCTTCGGCTTCATCTTCTTCCTCATCAGAATCAACCGCAGGTTCTTTGTCTTTCACAGATTTTAGATGTCGAACCAAATGACCTTGAGCATCTCTCTCATAGCCCATATTCTTGCAAACAGAATGAACGGTGTAGATATCACCTTCTCTCAAAGTTTGACATGGTTCCTTGCTCAAATCAATGGCAGCCTTATGGAAAACAGCAGTTAAGGCGGCGGCATATGGAAGGGTTCGATTCTGATTATGGAGACACGCAGCGATATGAGCATAGAAAAGGGCAGGGAAATTGATCTGCTGCCCTTGCAGCGGATTAGCAATGATAAAAATCTGATGGTCTGTGACTTTTTCCCTTTCTCCTACCTTTGGAAGCAAGATAGTGGTCACCATATGATAGAGAAGGTGCTGCAATGGGGGAAAATGATTGGCGTTTAAGCCACTGACGGTTCTATCTTGCATTTCTTCCCCGGTCAGGATTTCATATGCCACATCTTCATTAATCATTGCCTCCTCATGAAGTTCTCCAGCATTAGGCATCTTAAAGGCATTAGCTAACTGTTCTTGTGAGATGCCAAGAATTTGTCCATTCACCACTGTCATGTATTTGTTGTTCTTGATAAACATATTTCCATATTACTGAAGGACAAGGGAATGATATATCTTCCGGTGATCAGCCATAAACGAAAGAAGATTCGGTTGATTCTTTACTAAAGGGAGCAGTTCAGGGAGTCCTCGGTGTAGATCATTGAAATCAACTGCTCGCGGTCGGAGAACCTTTCGATCCATCATTTTGAACTGCGTGGGAGTGGGTTTCTCCAGGATGGCTTCGTGCTCTTTGCGCTTAGCCCTAGCTTCCCTCTTTTGGCTGGACTCCACAGCAGGTTCCTTGCCCAGCGCACGTCGTTTGGGCGCCATGGGGGAAACAATCTTGTAGGAAGATGAAGGAGGAGATGCTGAGTTGATTTGGGGCGACAATGTGGCCCTTACCGCGGATGGGAGGAGTCTCCACAGATCATCCATGCTCCATAGGACAAATGGCCGAAGGAAGAGGCCGCGGATGCCCGTCCAAGGTGAGGGCGCGGGTGCCGCGGCGTCGTCCGCTCTCTCTAGGGCTTGAAGGTGTGAAGGGAATAGCAAGAAGAGGACTTGGGGACGAATGGAGTGCGGCACTGGTAGAGGAGGGGTGTTAGGGCGTGTTAAGGACCGGGTTCAAGAGGTTTGGAAGGGGTTTAAAGCCCTGGAGAACCGGTCTGCAGAAGGACGCGGCCGGTAGGTGTCGACACTAAGTGTCGACACTTGGGTTCGCCCGTTTCTGCCCGAAGAGAAAATGAAACACTCAGGGCCGCCAAGAAAATGGAAATTTTAGCAGGGATTTTGGATTCCAATGATCAAGGCTTGAGCCCCAAATGACTGTAGGAATAAATTGACCAATGCAATAGGGATATTTTGTGGAATTGTCAATTTGGGGTAGTTCTGAGCCAAATTTAATCATATAAAGCCTAGCTCCATAACCGATTTCCCGGACATGTTTCATCCCGAACTTCTAGTGGCAATGCATTATTTTCCAAGGAGTATATAGTCATAGAAAATCAAAGGGAGGTTGAATTGTTTGGGTTTTTCAATATGGTATATAACCACACACACCAAGCTTTTGGATTTTACATACAAGCATGCAAGGTACAACACACATATCAATCATGATGCATATGCATGATCCAAGGAGATTACAAATACAAAAATCTAGTGGTGAAATGCAGATGCAAATGCATGAAACGAACTAAAACAAGTACAAGACACTCACTGACTTTCTAGACGACAAATGCCTAACTCTCTTCTAAAAGAAGTGAATTTATCTTCATTGAGAGGTTTAGTGAAGATATCGACAATTTGATTATTTGTATCAACAAATTTTATTTCAACATCCCCTTGCTTACATGATCACGCAGAAAGTGATGCCTAACCTCAATATGCTTTGTGCGAGAATGATGCACTGGATTCTTTGACAGATTTATTACAGATGTGTTATCACATAGAATGGTTGTGTTTCCTAGTGTGATGCCAAAATCAATCAATTGTTATTGTATCTAGAGCACTTGGGCAACACAGCTACCTACGGCCACATATTCGGCCTCGGCAGTTGATAATGTCACATAGTTTTGTTTCTTGGAAGCCCATGAAACCAAGCAACCTCCAAGGAACTGACAATACCCACTTGTGCTCTTTCGGTCTATTTTGCAACCTGCGTAATCAACATCAGAATAACCAGTTAATTCAAGAGCTGAAGTACGCGGAAACCACAAACCCAATTCATAAGTACCATCAATATATCTAAAAATTCGCTTCACGGATAACATGTGAGACTCTTTAGGATTCGATTGAAACCTAGCACACAAACATACTGCATATTGAATATCGGGCCTGCTGGCAGTCAAATATAACAAGGATCCTATCATGCTCCTGAAAAGGGTTTGGTTGACGGATTTACCTTGGTCATCTTGATCAAGTTTCAATGATTTGGACATGGGAGTTGGTTGTGGTTTGGTTGTTGTCAAATTGAATTTCTTGAGCAGGTCCATAACATATTTTTTCTGGTTTATGAATAAACCATCAACCGTCTGAGTCACCTGCAATCTCAAGAAAAATGTTAGCTCTCCCATAAGACTCATTTCAAACTCACTTTGCATCAATTTAGCAAAGTCTTTACTTAGAGCATCCTTAGTGGAGCCAAAAATGATGTCATCTACATACACTTGAACGATTAGAATTTCCTTACCAGTCAATTGTGTAAAAAGAGTTTGATCAACATTACCTCGTTTGAATCCATTTTTAATAAGGAAATCACTCGACCGTTCATACCATGCTCGGGGTGCTTGTTTCAGACCATAAAGGACTTTGTCTAGCTTGTACACATGGTCTGGATGCTCCGTATCTTCAAACCCCGGTGGTTGCTCCACATATATGTCATCCTGGATATAGCCATTCAGAAATGCACTCTTAACATCCATTTGAAACAATTTTATGTTATTGCAGCATGCAAATGCTAATAAAATCCTCACTGCCTCGAGTCTTGCTATAGGAGCAAAAGACTCATCAAAGTCAATCCCAAGCTCTTGGCTATAGCCTTTGGCTACTAGCCTGGCCTTGTTCCTAGTTACCACTCCTTGATCGTTTGTTTTGTTTCAAAAAAACCCACTTTGTTCTGATCACTGAGTGGTTTCTAGGACATGGCACGAGGAACCACACTTTGTTCCTTTGGAACTGGTGTAGTTCTTCTTGCATAGCCATGATCCATGACTCATCTTTCAAGGCCTCTTCTATGGAGTGAGGTTCAAACTGGGAAAGTAAGGCTATGTAATCCGTATTTTCAACTTCCCTGAAGCAGGCTCGTGTTCTTATTCCTTCATCTACATTGCCCATCACATTCTCCGGCGGATGGTCCTTTGCAAATGTCCATTGC
Source organism: Amorphophallus konjac (assembly GCA_022559845.1). Classification (NCBI taxonomy): domain Eukaryota; kingdom Viridiplantae; phylum Streptophyta; class Magnoliopsida; order Alismatales; family Araceae; genus Amorphophallus; species Amorphophallus konjac. The sequence continues at coordinate 316,175,693 of CM040124.1, forward strand.
CTTGGTAGCTGCTGTTCAACTTGATTTTCCTGATTTGCATCATCTTCTCGTGGTTCTTCTACTTCTTGTTTCTCAGTTTTTCCTTCCATCTTCTCAGTATCACCAACATCTAACTCTTCATCCTGCAAAACAGATTTTTCATTAGTTCTTTTGGAAGATGATTCATCAATAATGACATGGGGGCTTTCCTCAACTACAAGAGTTCTCAAGTTATACACTCGATAGGCTCTTGAGCTAAGAGAGTACCCAAGAAGTATCGCTTTGTCACTTTTGGGATCAAATTTTGCTAGGTCCACCTTACCATTGTTATGAATGTAGCAAATGGAGCCAAAAGGTCTGAAATAAGAAATATTTGGCTTCTTACCTCGATACAGCTTATAGGGAGTTTTCTTTAACAATGGTCTTACCATGGCACGGTTGATTATGTAGCAAGTAGTGTTTACTGCTTCAGCCTAGAAGTACCTCGGTAATGTTCCATCCCTACGGTTTTGATGATGTCTCACATTATAAATCAATTTATTTTATTGCATTCTTGCAATAAAGGTCTGTACATTTTCCTGTTCATATGCATTCAATAGATCAGTGCATGCTTTACTCTAGACGTGGTAAGTCCTTGCCTCGGTTCAAGTTTCTTTTAATAAGCTCAACACTTGTGTTCGTCTCAGTAGAGCTCGGTGCATCTCGCATAAAGTCCGTGCATATTTTGCCACGGTGCATTTCTTTGTTTCTAAGCATGAAGGAGGTATGTGCTTGTTGCATGATTTAGGTCCGTGCATTATTTGTCATTCATCTTTTTGTTTAATGCATATTAAGTCAGTACATGCATTGTCTCATTCATAAGCTTGCTCGCTGCAAGTTTCTCAAAGTTCTGCATTTCTCGCATAAAGTGCCTGCCTCGGTGCAACTCCTTGTTCATGTACAGGTTCTGTCATTCTTACTCTGTCTCAGTGCTTTTTACTAGGTCGTGTGCACCAAGGTTCGTGTATATCATGTCTCTACATCTCACCTCTCGAGGTTGGTGCAATATTTGGGTCGGTGCAATTCTTGACTAGAATGCATCGTTTAGTCTGCTCATTTTTTATCTCAGTGCAAATCCAACTCGGTGCAAGCTTTGTCTTGCATCTCTCTTTGTTCTGCGCATTTCTCTCTACCATCTTGGTGCAGCTCTTGCTTGGACTGCATATCCCGACTCGGTGCATTCTTTCTCTTTCTGAATAACATGAAGTCGGTGCATCTTTTATTGCATTAACATACTCGGTGCAAGGTTTGGTCTGCACCTAGTTGGTGCAACTTTCGGTTAGACGTAGGTATAGGAACACAACTCGGTGCATACTTTGCTTAAGATAAAAACATGATCGGTGCTTAGCCAAGTCTATACAATTCACTGTAGCTGTCTGTGCACGTTTTGCTCCATGCACACCAAGTCTATACAAATCCATGTAGCAATGAGGTCAGTGCAGTTCTTGTTTCAGGCCTATTAGACTCTGTGTAAATCTTGTAGGTAGCTAAAGTAGATTGGTGCATCTTCTGCTTCATTCCGCATCGGTGCTTTTCCTGCCAATCTTAGTCGGTGCTTATTTCCGACTCGGTGCAACCTTTCCTTTCTGCCAAGAATAAAGTTAGTGCAATGGTTGACTTGGAAACTCCTACTCAATGCAGTTTTTGCTTACTTACTCGCTACGTCGATACGACTTGTGCTAAGTGTGTGACAAAATGTTTATTCCTTTTCTGACAGTTTGTTTGTGCATTCACCAGGTGGATGGCGCATGATCCGAGGAAGATAGAGATCTAGAACATTCTGACATGTGCCCCAACCTTTCAGGCGGGAAATATGGTATCCACACGTCTAAGTTTCTGGAACAGACATATATATACTGAGGAAACGGGTTCGTAAAGAACATGATGGAATAGTGAAAAAGAAGAGAAGCGTGAGAGCAGTGTTGTGGATCAAGAGAGAAAACCAGAGATAAACCACTCCATCAAGAGCAGAGAGAAGATTCTGAGAGAAAGCTGTCTGTGAATCTGAAGATCTGCTTCTACGGAAGCTACATTATTTTGACTTAGAGATAATTGTTTTCCATCGGTCTTTTATCATCGAGTTTCCTTCATTTTCCATTCCATTTTGTTACCCTCCAAGCTTGCTCGGAGGAAGGAAGAAGTTCTCCGGTTTCCCTCCATTGTTCTTGGAGGAAGAGAGGTTTGATCCTCTAGTTTTGTGAGTTGCTTGGGAGCAATTTCACAGGGTTCCCTTTGATGCGTGCAAAGGAAGGAAGATTCGTTCTCCAGTGGTTATTCTGGTTGATCAGAAGGCTAAGGAGGGTGTTCCTCAGGGCAAGCTATTTGGCAGCGGTTGTCGTAGATTGAGTCTGCTCTGTGTGATTAATCATTGCAAGGAAACCTTACTCTTCTGAGTGAGGGGTGGACGTAGATTGCAGGTAGCAATCGAACCACCTAAAAACTTCTCTGTCTCTCTTGTGGATTTGCCTGTCTACTTTGTGCTTGCTCTCCGTCTACTTGATATATTACTTCATCATGACTTCCTTTCTCAATCTCAATCCATAGTCTAGATATCTCTATTACCTATCTCCAAAGTTTCTATCACTGCGTTTTGAGGGGTTGAGTAATTGTTTCTGAGCTTATCGAATTTGGAAGTGATCTATTCATCCCCCCCTTCTATCTCACTTTCCGCTGTGTGTATCAGGTAAGTTGTTCTCATTCAGCATGGTTCTCGCCATTTCAATCAATGTCCTATTCGTTCTTTCAACAACTCCATTCTGTTCAGGGGTTCTTGGTGCGGAGAAGTCGTGCATATAGCCTTGAGCCCTGCAAAAATTGTTGAACTCATGATTATCAAATTCCTTACCATGATTGCTCCACACGGTCTTGATGCATCACCCCTTTTCATTCTGAACTTGCCTGCAAAATCCTTCAAATTCCATTAGGGCATCACTTTTATGGGAAAGGAAATATACCCAACAGAATCTTGAGAAATTATCCACAATTACAAAACCATAAAGTTTACCACCCAAGCTATGTGTTCTGCTTGGTCCAAAAAGATCAATGCGGATTAATTCAAGGGGCCTCGATGTGGTTACATCATTGTTGGCACCCAAAATGTGATCGTCGGTGATCAAGCCATAAAGACGAATGATGCGGCCCACTGAAGCACGGAAGCCGATAAAGATCAACATATTGAAGACTTCTCGAGCTGCCAGAGCCTCAGGTCACTCCGTATGAACGCCAGGGACTTCACCTCAGGAGAACTGAGATGAACTCACAACCAACCGACAGTGCGACCAAGCCTGCCCAATGAACCGGCATCGACTCCGTCGTGCCGCATACACTACACCCGTTGTCCGACCAAGGACGACGGTCTACCCAGTGGCTACCCACCTACGGAAAGACTCTCCTGAGATAAAAGAGTCCCCTTGGCTCTCCAGAACGGTGGACCAGAGGCTTTGTCGACAGAAGATCCTGGCTACCCGGCACGGGTATGGCTTCTCGCCAAATAGGGCCCGTTAATGGCCGAATGATCGCTCGAAGTGGGAAAAACTATCCCGGGTGTTATCCCACACTCTAAGGAGCTTTGAGCACAAGCCAGACCGAGCCAGCGGCACTTATCATAGTGCCAAGAGCTGTGTCAGCAAAAAACCCACGTAATCAAACCGAAGCTATTTGAAGCTCCAAGAATGGCCGTACGTCGGCCTGAAAGCTTCAGCAAGGCGTCTCCTCAAGGTTTCAAGGAGCAGTGGCAAGATAAGTGTTCACGGTGACCCTCGGAATCATCCCCGGACTCATCGGCTGACTCGCGACGTGCGAAGAGTGTTAACAAGGCGCACCCTAAACCGGCGCGTCTCTATTCTGGCGCGCCCTAAACCGGCGCGCCCTCGTCTATCGCCCACATTCCGGCACGCAGAAAACCCTCCACCTGAAGCCCTCCTATTCCGACGCACAAAGGATGGAGTCCCTTTCCCCGGTGCGCCAATCTCCACGTCGGGTTAAGACATCGAACCGGCATATAAAAAAAAGAAGGAGATGGCAATTGAGAAAGAAAAAAAAAGGGAGGAGGGCCAGTCATCTTCAAGGGAGGAAGGATTTTCTTTCTTGTGAAAGAAGCAGAGTCTCTCAGAGTGTTCCCCAGTCGCCGTCTCCCATCCTCATCTGAAGCCCTTCGGAGTAAGAGAGGAAGAAGGCGTTTCGACACTCTGTTTCTAGAACAGGTGGGTGTCCGAGTCATCTATCTTCTGATCCGCTTTTGCTTTCTCCCCGACGAATGTAAGTGAGAGGGGTGAGGGATGGCGATGATATGAGCCAAACCCTCCCCCCCTTCTCTGCATCTTCATTCATTTACCGATTGTTCTTCTGTGAATCCTCCTGCGAGTAGGATGGTGGCCGTGCCGCGATGCCGGCACCCAAACTCACGATATGTATGTGATTTCCCCTGTCAATGGAATGACATCGTGCGTATAGGAATGCATCAATGGGTTGAATGTTTGGCGTCTCGTCTTCCTCTTCCATTGCTATCTCATTCGATAAATGTATATATCTATTGGGGTCTTCCCGTATATTGCTCCGAAATCCCGGTTTCTCCGGACTCCGAACGCGCCCTGGTATGCCATGGGCTACATGGGCAAACCCCTCCCTGGGTCCTCTGCGCCTATGCCTGTGCATATGTCGCTCTCTGTTTTGATACGAAATCTGATCTTGGCCTCCCCTCCTCTTTGCATCTCTCCGTTGTTCAGAGGGGGCAGGCAATGTTTTGGGACAGTGAAGTCCACTTCGCGACTACTGCATTCCAGTCATTTGTGGGTTTGCGTGTGTAGACATACTTTTCTAGTTGCATATCGATCGTCCCTTTCTGTGACTGCTGTTCCATTCTATTCTGTGAATGGTAACCCGGTCCCGTGAGCATCAACATCTTAGCCCTCCAACCAGGGAGGGGGATATTTCCCACCGTTCACCGAGTTGCTAATTGGCCAGGTGAACTCCGCTCTTGAGTGATGGATGTTCTCATGAGTCATGAAGCCAACAACAACAACAGGGGCTCCGGCCTAACAATCTCAAACCCACAGCCCCTCGGGACCTTGTGGTGACCAAAGGGGAAAATGTTCCTAGCAGGCTAGCCCTCGGAACCTCTTTCCCTGAGGGTCTCTCTCTCTAGCAGGTGCAGTGTATGCTGTAGGTCACCCACCCCTTTGTAGGCTTGTCCTCGGGGTGTCGCTTCTATCATCAGCTACCTCATCCTCTGCTTCCACCCACGGAGCTTTGGTGCCCCTCGTAGGCCAATCCTCGGGGTATCCTATCCGTTGGGAATTTGCTGGCTGTCACCATGCAAACTGGTAGTTTAAGGGGCTTGCTCCACAAGTGAGCATGACCCCGTTCCTCTCCTGCAACCTTTCAGGTTCAGGGGAGATGCTGCCCGATTTTCGACAGGTTTTGGACTCAAAAGTTGTCTCTGCGGATCGGCCATAATAAAATATTCATTTGAATCAGGGACTCTAGTGCTCGAGTATGGACCTCACACTAGCCCATTACTTCATTCTAGAAGGATCCTGGACTATAATCAAACGAGCAATTGGCCCAAATAACTTCAAAACTATCAACAAAATCTTAATGAACTTAAATGGTTTCAAAATTTATCAAAAAATAAGCTAAAACGGCGTGGCCCTAATCCAGTGCGCCCTAATACGGCGCGGTACCCCCCCCCGCACCAGATTAACACTAGACTCATGATTTCTTGTTTTTATTTGGCCCATTCCCGGCGCGCCCTAAACCGGCGTGCCCCGTGCCTGTCGCGCCGTATTAACCATTTGTCATAACCGCGCCGTATTAAGACCCTTCACCTACGTTTGGCCATGCCGAGGAAACCTACCCCTATGCGTGGCCGCGCCGGTTTTGAACCCTTTTGCTGTTTTAATCGCTCACTCGCCTCCGGAGTGATCCTCGTCTCCCGTGGTCGGAGTTAATAAACCCTAATTAGTAATAAACTGAATAAGAGAAGGGTTGTTCGAGTCCTAGCCATCTTGTTATCATGCTTTCACTACCATGTCCGTCAGCATTTTGCTTTCGTTATCATACTTGTGTTACCATTCTCTCCCCTTGGCGGGGATTAATAAATGTGATTGAGCACTGCTTGTTTCCATAACTCTATTGCCATGCTTAGCATAGTCACGAGCATCATGCATACATGCTTGCATAGACCCTCGGGTATATCAAATGGCGTTGATAGAAGGCCGGGTTACGCCCGATCAGAAGTCTCCGCTATGCGCGATGGTGGTCTTTGGACCTACATCCTCCGCCACATACCAAGGGTCTCCAATTTAATGAACCATGCCTCTCCTGCATGATAAATAGACGCATATCATATGATCTTGTCATATTCATAACATCGCATCTTTATTCCGGCCTCGACAGCCCACTATCTCGGTAATTAATCAAAGGTTTTCCCTCCTCGCGGGGGATGTAATTAACGCCATAGCCTTTATGGTGTGGCGGACTGCTGGTCCCGACTGAATCTCACTTTTACCCGACACGGGTCAGAATGAGCACATAATAAATTTGTCACTCACGTGACTGGCACGCCCGTGCAGTCAATCAGTCAGTTAATTGCCAGTCAGTTAATTGATTGATCGACACGTGAAATGAACCAAATAAACCCAAATGATAATCATAAACAAACAAAGAAAGAAGACCAGAGTTGAACATGAAGAATCCCATTGCAAACAGTCTGGCACGCCCGGTTGGACCAGTGTCACCTTTCATCTCTTTGCCGAGATACTTGGGCTTCGAGGCCCTCCCAAAGGTTGTTGATCGTTGGTTTGTCTATCTTTGCAGGCGAACGATGACGACAACTGGATTGACTGGCGTCGGCTTTGGCCCTTCGATTATCGCCGGTCATGCGCAAGGGTACCTGGCGATGCCCATGGAGTTCGGCAGCTTCCCTGCCGCTGTTGGCTTCCCCAACTTCTTGGGGTTGGCCTTTGTGGATATGCTAGAAGTGGAACCCTCGGAGCCTGTCGAGGGAACTACAAAGAACGTGGAGCCTCTGAAGGCTCGATGCAGCCACGACTCGCTCAAGAGTCCAACCTCGGTCGCCAACTGCTTGGTGCACCATGCTATCCGTGGGGCCCACCCCAATGCTGTCAACAGAAACCTCAGAGGACGTCAGTGCAGGCAGATCCGGAGGAGTACTGCTGTGGTTACCGGAACCCTCTCCTAATCCGGCAAATCTATGATGGTTGGCGGCATGCGCGTCTTCCTCAACAGACGCGACACGTGGATAGTTCCGGATCGGGTTATCGCTTCCGTCCCCGTCCGCAACTCATATCAAGCCCTCACTGGAAGGAGGGCGGAAAGAGAAGAAGCCAGCCATTACGGTCGAGAGAAGTTGGCCCCCAGGCCAAGGAAATTGAAGCAGGTGTGGGTCCCCAAGAGGGTCCAACCTGTTCACCAAGCTGCACCCGTCCCCCGCCATCTTGCTCACGACGGAGGGGAAGGAAAGAGAGGAAGGGGCCTGGCCCCAAAAGAGGAAGAAGTGGTCGCGGATCCTCCACGCCGTGAAAGTTTTTGGGCCTATGCCCGTCAAGCCAACGTCCCAGCTGTGGGATGAAGATTCCAACAACCTGTCGACAGAGCTCGGCTAGCTTATACCCCTCATGTGGGAGGTCGGCAACTGTCCCCCTTGTTACATCAAGAGCGGGGTCAAGAAGAGATGACCTATCTGGTCAGGAACTATTTTCGAGGGTTAGGCAACCCCTCGCTTGGGCAACAGCGACTGATGCAAGCAGCCGCCGCCAATGAAGACTACTGCCCGTCAATGGCAGATGAAGAAGATGTAGGAGAAAGAATGATGATGTCGTCAGTTGATGACAATGGATATGATAGCGTCTTCGAGATCGAAGCCGATGAAGCCGTCCCCAAACGGGAAGAAACAAAAGAACTTCTGTGGTCGAGAGGCTGACCTTCCCACATCAGGCTAAGAGAAGGGCCCACCGACAGAGAAGAGAGATACAAGTTTTTACCTGCAACATGGCTGGTATATCCAACCGATATGGGGGGCTTCCCAAAGACCCTCGCGAGTTGGCTAAATTGGCCGCACGGTCGGGGCCGAATACTCGCAGAACAGAAGAAGCAAGGGAGCTCCTGACGAGGACTAAGGGAAAACGACCCTGGGTCTACCACCAGTGGGATGATAAGGCCCCCGTCCTGACCGCCAATGTGGTGACGGTGGAAGAAGAAGACGACATCCCCCTCGACATCCTGCCCGAGGGTACGTCCGGGGAGACAGCAGAAGTTATCCCCACTACAGCCACTATAGACCCATCAGTCTTGATACTACTACAGAAATATTGGCAAGAGATAGACTTGCTAAAGAAGCAGCTAATGGAGAAAACTGAACAGTCCTCAACTTCCAAACCACCCGAAGTCCAGGGTGAATCATCCCGGGGAGCGGTTCGTCATGACGGCCCTCCGCCGCTCTACACACTGCCTCAGTTGTCGGAACCAAGCATGGCGACAATGCAATAGTGGCCGCTACAGCTCCAGCCGCTGCTACCACCGGTGCTCCCTCAAGTGCACCAGACACCCCCGCTGCCAAGTCCTCCAGAGACGACCACCCTGGTCACCCCGTACCTATAGCCGACACACTTCTACCCAGAGCCAGTTGACCCTGCAGTCATGAACCGGATGATGGTGGAAAGAATGATCGAGCTGAAGCTCGCAGAAAGGGGTAAAGGCAACTACGTCGCGTTTGATGCATACCGGGTGCCATACCCGCAACACCATGCTGCTAAGCGGCTTCCCCTGGGAATCAACAAGCTGCCCAAGTTTGACAAATTCAACGGGAGGGGTTCCCCGAGAGAACACATTGCCTATTAAATGACTGTCATGGGTGACTTGGCCACCGATGAGTCATACTTGCTAAAATTTTTTGGGTCCTCGCTGACAGGGCTCGCATTTGAATGGTACTCCAGCCTCTCGGCCGGGTCGATCAGCGACTGGCCAGATATGCAGAAGAAGTTCAGAGAAAGATTCCATATTACAGAGAGGGAGATTACAGTGGCCGAACTCTACTCAACAAAGTAGAGGACCGATGAGACAGCCCTCGATTATATCAAGAGGTGGAGGAACCTCGGAATGAGGTGAAAGCGGCCCCCGCATCAGGAGGACGCTGTGCAAATATGCAAATAGAATCTCAGAAGGGAGGTTCTGGAAAAGATGATCAGAATGGAAATACGATCGTTCGATCGGTTGAACAATGTCGTGGCCGAGGTGGAAGCTTTCCTGGCCAGACCTGCCCCTACATCTGCTGCCAGCACGACCCAGAACGGCAAGGCGGTGGAGCGACGCTGTCGCCTAAGGAAGCGAACGCTCTTGACATAAAGACGTTCGAACAACAGAAAAGTGAAGGCAAGAAGGGAGTCACCCCATAGCCAGCAGAAGCCCCAGGCGGCAAAGAAGGCCCTTCGCTGAGGGACAAGATGAAGAAGGCCTATTCATTTCGAAAGGACAAGACCCGGGTTCTGTTCGACTGGGTAACGGAATATAGCATGGTCACCCTGCCAGAGCCAAGGAGGCCGGAGGACCTAAAGAGAAAAGACAGCCAAAGATTCTGCCCCTACCACCAGATGTTAGGGCATCCAATCGAAGACTACTATGTTTTCAAGGACATCATCGAAGGGATGGTGAAGAAAAATAAGGTCGAGCTGGGAGAGTACAAAGTGGACCCTCCTCAGCCACATGAAGCCCCTCGGAGGAGGCAGGAGTCAACATGATCTCCCTATACCAGGCACTGCCAGAGGAGATCTCTGAAACAAGCACGCGAAGCACCTATGAAGCTCATTTCTTGGAGCCCGTGAAAGAACAGTAGGGGTGGCAGCAGGTCCCTGTGAAGCATAAGAAAAAGAGGGCACCCCGCCCGAAAGAGGGGGCGCATATCCATGGTGTCACACCCCGGCTTGCTCCGCCGGTGGTGGCACCCGTATGGGTCACTCCACCTACAACTGTCAGGATACCTACACATAATCGGAGGAGACAAACTCCGCTGCCAGTGATCAAGGAAACTAATCTTGGGGTCCTTCGACTGCAAAACCTCATTGAGGAGCTGGACGAATACGTGCAGCCCGAATTGAAACCTTGCTGGTGCGGGACCACGTCCCGTGGCAAGAACTAGAGCAGCTCTCACTCGAACAAAGGGAGGAAGCTGAAGCGGCACCCGATAGAGAGGGCGATCTATTCTGGGGGCACCTGCCCGCTGAAGCAAAAAAGAAGAAGAAACAAAAGAAGAAGAAAAGGAAGGCCGATGAGGCCAATAAAGTGCAGGTTATCTCCTGTAATACTCTATCAGCACTTTTCAACCTATCCAGAGAGGAGGAAGAATAGGAAATTTGCTTCACACCCCATGCTGGGGGAGGCAAGGCCGAGGCCGCAACTGCTGCACATGCCACCCGGTCAGGCCGAAAATTGGGGCGCCAGCCGCCACCCAACCACAACATCATGTTCAGGGGGGAGCAGCCCTACAAAACACCTCCGCCGGAGGTCAAGGGAGTCCAAATCCCTCCTCCGCCAGGACTATATAACAAGAGTGGGGGCAAGGGGGTCCCTTCATTTCTTGAATTCATGAAGATGTCCAAGAGGAAGCAGCCCTATCAGGAGACTAACCCTACACTCGGGGACGTTCACCCGCAGCTAGCACAATCTGCCGAAGATCCAAGTGCAGATGATGCTCGCCCCGCAGCAGCTAACAAAGAACACCCAGAAGTCGGTACCAGCCAGAAGGGCGCCGAATCTGAGGAAGATGAAGCAGGTCCGTCAGGGCCCATAAACCAAGACTTCCCCAAGCCCAGATGGGCTGAAGAGATGAAGCTCTCCAATGTCTGAGCTGGGAGCAGAATAATGAAGCTACTCAAGAAACACCCTGCTCGATTTACAATCTGGGAGATCCTTTCTTTGAGTGAAGAGACCCGACAGGCGATTATTACTGCTCTCCAGACGCCTGCTCATTTTGAGATATGTCTGGCTGAAACAATGCCGGAGGCTAGCATGACCTTCACTCCAGACGATATGCTACTGCCCACCATCAGCCACAACAGGCCGCTGTATATGAAGGGGCACCTGAATGGAAGGGAGCTGAACAAGATTCTGGTTGATCCCGGTGCAGCGGTCAACATCCTACCTTATAGAATATACGAGAGGCACCACTTTAACATGCATTTCGAGAAAGTCGGAGATATGCGTATCACCGGCTTCAATCAAAAATGCGAAGTGTCAATGGGGGTGGCAGAGTTCACCCTCACCTTAGCAGATTTCACTACGACGGTGCAGTTCCATGTCATTGACTCCCGCACCTCGTACAAGGCACTGCTCGGCCGCCCATGGCTACATGAAATATGGTGGTGCCCTCCACGCTCCACCAATGCATCAATTACAGTCTCCAAGGGAAGGAGGAGAGGATATTTGTAGACCCCCACCCGTTCGAGGTGTTTGAATGTCATTTGGCGGATGCCAACCTATATACATGGCCTTCTCAGAAGACCTCTGAAGCTAAGACCCCTGCGGGGGCATCGAGAAGCACATCCGGCAGCAGTTGGTATCCACCACCGCCGCGTGGATATGTCAAGCCCAAAGTGGTCTCCCATATCACAGCATCCGGAGACGTGGGCAGAACAGCACCCCCAACATTATACCCTGAAGCTAATGAAGTGCGGGTCGCTCGGCGGTGCAATCATATTGAAATCCCGGATGGCCTCACCAAGCCAACTCCCGGTCTTGATAACCCTACTATCGAGCCTTTCAAAACTTGGGAGGTGACATAGGAAGATGGACCTAGCAGCTTGTTCTATACGGCTGAAGAGCACCCTTCTCGGGAAGACACAGACTGCAGCCTCCCCGAAGATATAGGCAACCCGCCGGTTCCAGTCAAGGGTCTGGCATTCACAACTGATCGGATGGCCAGGATGTTTCAGAAGCAACACATTCCCCCGGATCAGTCTCAAAAGTGCTAGGAAGCTTTCCAGAAAATGTGGTATCCCGCGAATCTGGATAAGGAAATGAGACGTGTCTCTCAACATCCGGGGTTGGGCTTCACCCTCGAAGAATATTATTACAGCGGGCGATACGAGGTGGACACCATCTCCGCCTTCTACCCTACTAAAGATAGCCCGCTGGGGGCAACTTTGATGAATACCCGGCAGAAGCTGAGCATGTTGAGCTGGCTCAACCCGGAAATCAAGAAGTAGAGACCGCGGTCCCCTGCCGATGCTAGGAGCAGGTCTACCCTGAAGAGGCGGACCTTCAAGCCAAATTTGATACGGCTAGCAGCAGTGAAGCCGAAGATACTGAAGAAGCAGGAATTTCTCCCTCCAGTAGAGTCCTACTGATGATAACTTCAGCACCCCTTCTGCCAATCGGGGAAGCCTCGGTCGACTCTGATCAAGAGGAACACGCTGCCAAGAAAGAAAAAGCCACTTCTATGGAAGATACAACTACCCCAGAAGGCGAGACCTCCTCAACTTCTGCTACAAAATCGGGATGCTGTCCAAGCCCTACAATAAACAACTACCAGCCTGTCACGGCTGCAGCCTCATCTACAAAGACTGAAGCTGCTCTCTCGCCCTTGGGAGCTGCAACGACAGTGGATTTGCTAATAGAACAATCCTCGCAGCCGCTACTACAAGAAACAGAGAATCCTCAAGAGGCTCTGATGATGTCAGATGAGGAAGTCGAAGAACTCGACCCTCAAGATGGTAGTCCAGACTTCGTTGACCTCTAGCCGGCACCTCCGGAAATGGAAGACGGAGGCCAAGCCACAGTCAACGAACTGATGGAAGTCAACTTGGGAACCGAGGAGGACCCTAGGCCTACTTTCCTCAGTGCCCAACTATCCCCGGAAGAACGGGAGCTGTACACCCAGCTGCTGCAAGAATACTGGGATTACTTTGCCTGGACTTACAAAGAAATGCCAGGTCTAAATCCCGCTGTCTCACAACATGAGCTGGCAATCAGCCCTGAAGCCGAGCCGGTGAAGCAACCACTGCGGCGCATGAGGCCAGAACTCATTACTCAAATTTGTGCTGAAGTCGACAAACTTATTGACGTGGGGTTTGTTGAAGAAAACCAGTACACCACATGGCTGGCGAATATCATCCCCGTGAAAAAGAAGAATGGATAGATCCGGATATGTGTCGACTTCCGAGATCTAAATAAAGCCTGCCCCAAAGATGACTTTCCGGTGCCAATAACGGAAGTCATGATCGATGCTACAGTCGGTCATGATTTCCTGTCATTCATGGATGGGTCATCTGGTTACAATCAGATTTGGATTGCGAAGCATGACAGGGTCCATATTGCTTTCCGAACCCCTAAAGGCATTTATCATTATAAGAGGATGCCGTTCGGACTAAAGAATGCTGGCGCAACTTATCAGCGCGCAATGACCAAAATCTTTGATGAGTTGCTCTACCACAAGGTCGAGTGCTACATAGATGATCTGGTGGTCAAAACTAGAAGAAAAGAAGATCATCTGCAATACCTCCGTATTGTCTTTCAGAGGCTAAGGCAGCATGAGCTGAAGATGAACCCCATGAAGTGTGCGTTCAGGGTATCGAGCAGAAAATTCTTGGGCTTCATTATCCGATATCGGGGGATCGAGATAGACCCCGCAAAAATCAAAGCAATTCAGGAGCTACCTCCACCAAGGAATATCTCCGAGCTGAGATCACTACAGGGCCGCTTGGCTTATATCCGACGGTTCATTTCCAATTTATGAGGGCGATGCCAGCCTTTTCACAAACTGATGATGAAAGATGTTCCCTTTTATTGGGATGAAGATTGCCAAACGGTCTTCGACAAGCAGAAAGACTATCTGAAGACTCCTCCAGTGCTGGGCGCACCGGTGAAAGGACGGCCATTGATACTATATATAGCAGCTACACATAACTCCCTGGGGGCAATGCTGGCCCAGAATAATGAAGAAGGGAAAGAGCAAGCCCTCTATTACCTCAGTCGGAGACTGGTCAGAACTGAGGAGAAATATACTTATATTGAGAAGGTCTGTCTGGCACTGGTCTTCGCAGTTAAAAAGCTTCGACACTACATGTTGTCGGACGAAATCAGCCTGGTATCCAAAGAGGACCTCCTGAAATATATTATGTCCCAGCCGACACTCAAAGGTCGCCTGGGCAAATGGGCAGTAATCCTTATGGAGTTTGACATCTCCTATGTGCTGCGCAAGGCTGTCAAGGGCCAAGCTATTGCAGACTTCTTCGCTGAACACTCAGTACCCGAGGACTGCCCGCTGGAACCGGAGCTTCCTGAAGATGAAACCCTGGAAGCCGTTCAGGTGCGGCCCTCCTTATGGCAGCTATATTTCGATGGCGCTTCCAGAATTGACACCTCTGCCACTGGATCGGCCAGGGTCAGGGCAGGAGCAGGCATAGTCCTGAAATCCCCAGAGGGGGAAGTGGTGCACACATCTTGCTCGATAAACAAGCATTGCACGAACAACGAAGTAGAGTATGAAGCCCTGATAATCAGGTTGCAAATTGCTCTATCCATGGAAATTCAGATGCTGGAAGCATTTAGAGACTCCATGCTAGTTATAAAACGATTGGAAGGAGAGTTCGATGTGCGAAAGCAAGAGCTTCTCCCCTATCACCAGCTGGCAACCCGCCTGATGTCAAGACTCTACTTCATCAGCATCAAGCATATCAACCGAGGCCGTAATGCTCAGGTAGACGCCCTCGCTAAGCTGGCAAGCTCGTTGGCAGTCCTGCCAGACACGAGCCTGAATAAAACAGTGATCAACCACCGGCAGGTCCCCAGTGTAACAGAGGTCTTGGCCGACGAACAAGAGATTGAGGTGGTAGCCGTCGAGGAGGTCCAACAGCCCGACTGGCAGGAACGTCTCCTGCGGTGGTTCCGACATCAGCAGCTCCCGAAAGAAAAAGAATAGAGAATGAAACTCTTGCGAGTCAAAGACTCTTACGAGATAAGAAACGGAACCCTGTTCCGAATAATGGCAGATGCCCGAAGGAAAGTCTTACTTTGTTGCTTGTCTTCGGCAGAAGAGGGGCAGGTGATGCAAGAAGTCCATGCAGGATCGGCCAGAGCACATCAGGCCGGCCCAAAGATGAAAATTGAGATAAAGAAATTGGGTTACTATTGGCCCACTATGTTTGACGATTGCTGCAAGTTCACCAAGGCTTGTCAGAAATGTCAAGAACACGATAACATGGCAAGGTGACCTCCAGTGCCATTACATCCGACCCTACCAAGCTGGCCGTTTGCTCAGTAGGGCACGGACGTGGTAGGGCCGCTACCAGCATCTTCATCAGGGTGCAGATATATCTTAGCAGCTACAGACTACTTCTCCAGATGGGCAGAGGTGGTCGCATTGAGAGATGTAACCGGGGAACTGGTCGTAAGATTCTTCCGTCAGAATATAATGTTCCGGTTCGGGATCCCTAGCCAAATCATCTCTGATAATGGCAGCCATTTCAGAAACCAGAAGGTTTATTGAATGGCCGACAAATACAAGATTGACTGGAGGACATCGTCCCCCTACAACCCTCAAGCCAATGGACTCGCAGAAGCCTTCAACAAGACACTATGCACGTTGCTGGTAAAGACTGTCAAGTCTAATAAAAAAGATTGGGAAGAAAGGATGTACGAAGCGCTCTGGGCCTATCGTACTGTCTATAAAACCCCGACCGGCTGTTCACCTTTCTCCCTCATCTACGGGTCGGAGGCTGTGGTGCCAATCGAATTAGAAGTTCCTTCGCTGCGAGTCACCATCCAACATGGACTAGCCAGCGGTGAACAGACAAATGCAGAAAGAAGATTGGAAGAGCTCGCCGAGGTCGAAGGAAAACGCCTCCGGGCACAACAAAACATCCAACTCTACCAAGCTCGCATGACCCGTGCTTTCGATAAGCTGGTCAAAGGTCGAGAATTCAAGAAAGGAGACCTGGTGATGGTTAAAAGAAGAGAAGTGATAGCCTCCAACCCCAAGGGGAAGTTGGTCGAAAACTGGATCGGACCATATATCATCTGTGAGCGACGTCACGCGGTTTGAGAAACGAAAACGCGGAGCTCGCGGGCTTGTTTTGTTTGCTGCAACACAGAAATAAGAGAAAAGAGAAGGGGCCACCACGGCAGATTGCTCCGGCGGGGCGAGCGGGACAAATACAATATAGCAAGATATGGGGGTTAAACGGCTATAGCGAGAAGTGTCTCGCCGCAGCCTCGGGGGGACGGGAATGGTGCGGAAATCAAATAGCAAGAATTGAAACGGCCATTGCGGGAAGTGACTCGCCGCGGCCTCGAGAGTATAGCAGATATAACAGCAATTCAGGATATACAAGAGAAAGGACAGAATTCAAACGGCCATTGCGGGAAATGACTCGCCGCGGCCTCGAGAATATGAGCAGATAAGAATATAACAGGATATAAAGAGAATATAAAGAACGGGAGTTTAAACGGCCATTGGGGAAGTGACTCGCCGCGGCCTCGAGAATATGAGTAGATAAGAATATAACAGAATATAAGGAGAATATAAAGAACGGGAATTTAAACGGCCATTGGGGAAGTTACTCGCCGCGGCCTCGAGAATATGAGCAGATAAGAATATAACAGAATATAAAGAGAATATAAGAACGAGAATTTAAACGGCCATTGGGGAAGTGACTCGCCGCGGCCTCGAGAATATGATGTGATCGCCAGGGGCCAAAGACCCCAAAATAAGAAAATGATCGCGCCTTCCTCACTAGCAGGAAGTGGCGGGTTGCTTCTTCGTCCCCCTTCGGCCGGCCGACGGAGAGGGCTTTCTTCAGTTACCCTTGCAAAATAACAGACAATAGATAAACAGAATTACAAAATGGCAGTGTAGTATCAATCCCTTGTGATGAAAATAACGAAATCGCGGCAGGACATACACTAGGTTGGTGTGGTTTTAAACCCCTCTCGGACTCGAGTAGGAGGAAAATGCGATGATAGATACAAGAAGTATATAAGAAGAGGTGCCCTTATGAAGGGGGATAGAGGATGCGAGATGATGAATGCAAAAGAACTACGAAGAAAAGGAAAGGATTGGCTTATTGGATGTGCCGATGGTGAAATCCGGCGGAGCTCCGGCAGCGTAGGGACGACGTGGAAACGCGGTGGCTGAAGACGACCTTCCTCTCGCGAGCGTGGGCACCCGAGAAGCTGACAGAACCTCCTCCTGAAAGGAACCTAAGGGTTAGAAAAGGATCCGGCAGCCTCGAGATTCCGGTAGCCTGTCGGACCTCTCAAAAAATGCTCCCTTCGGACTGAGGGGGGTCTGCTATTTATAGAGTCCCGGACGATGGAGGCGTCCAGGGGCCTGGATGCCTCCTTTTGGAGGTGTCCAGGACCCAGGACGCCTTCATCAACGCCTTAGAAAGTTTTTTTAATTATTATTATTTTATTATTTTATTTTGAATATTTTAATGGAGGCGTCCAGGCAACTATACGCCTCCATAACAGCCCACCGGAATCCGCCGAAAGCCGCACGCGGTTTAGCAAAACACGTGGTTTTTGACCGGCGCCCGTGACTCACAAGTGGGCGCGTCTGGCTGGCAGGACGCCCTTATATTCTGGACTTTTCTGAGACGTCAAATTGAGCGGTGTTGACGTCAAAAAAAAATGATAATGATCATGTGGCATGCACATCTCAGCACTCGAGAGCGAGTCGAAGACGGAAAGGCTGAATAAACCCTGTGCCCCCTCCAAGAAGGACGAACACCTACCCGGTGCTCCGCCACCCAACAAAGAAGCCCCTCGGGTTGAAGAGCTAGCCACGACTCCCAAGTCGGCAATGCCGAAGGTCAAATCAAAGAAACTCAGGAGTCCGAACGCCTGCTCGGCATACACCGGAAATCACTCAAAGCCCTGAATCGAGACTCGGAGGCTCACAACTAAAGGAACAC
Organism: Amorphophallus konjac; assembly: GCA_022559845.1. Taxonomy (NCBI): domain Eukaryota; kingdom Viridiplantae; phylum Streptophyta; class Magnoliopsida; order Alismatales; family Araceae; genus Amorphophallus; species Amorphophallus konjac. The sequence goes on from CM040124.1 coordinate 316,193,638, forward strand.
AGGAGGGCAAGCATCTGTCCGAATCGCCACTAAGCTGGGGGGGATCCCTTTGACGCTTAAACCGGCATGGCATAGCTTTAAACCGGCGTGGCATAGCCTTAAACCGGAATGGCATAGCCTTAAACCGGCGCGCCCCTAAGGGGGCCTTAAACTGGCGCGCCCTTTACAAGATGCTAGTCCGACGCGCCCCATGAACTCCCTTGCTTTATGTTAAAACGGCATGCTCCCGTTGAAGGGCCACCCCTTTGAATGCACTAAATCGGCGCGCCCATTTTGGAGTGCTAATACGGCGTGCTTAGTTTAAAAACAAGCCTTTCTTTGAGGCCTTTATCCGGCGTGCAGTGAAGCCATCCCGTCATCAATGCGGTCCCCTGTTTCCTGGGAACGGCATGATGACGAACAAGCCTAAAATGGTTAAAGCTCCCACTTCGATCCGGCGGGCAACCGAGCATATGCCGTGAATGGAAGTCCTCGAGCCCCATCCTGCCGAACACTCATTCTGTCGATCGGCCGCCCATCCTCCGGCAAATGATGATAGCAACGTGGCTCGCGGTGGATGTGCTAGCGGAGGAGGAGGCTATGCCTCTGCCCCCCCCTCCCGATCACACCATAGCCTCGCCGGAGGCGACGTCGACAGCAGCAGCAGGGCACCAACGTCAGCAGCAGCAGTGGTGGTTGCGGGAAACAAGGAACCAACGGAAGGAAGGAAAATACAGAGGACATCCCTGCAAAAAACAGGGCCTCTGGCCCCTATAAAAGGAGCGCCCAGGCGAAGCTTAAATCGGTTGGAAGGTTGGAAGGGTTGAACAACTCTCGGAAGCCTGAAAAGTGGAAGTCTTCTTCTGAGAGAAACCCCTTGAAGCCCGAAGCCAGCGTTCCTGTGAGAGTGAAGTTAAGTGAGAAAAGAGAAGGAGAGAGCAGAGAGTGAGGTGAGGGAGATACAGATCTCCCCTCCCCCTTGTTTCTTTTTCTTTCCTCCGATGTATTCTTCCCTTTGGTTCCTTTCTTTAGATGCATGAAGAGCCCATGTATTTGCACCCCCTTGTGGTGAAATGAAAATGATCCTTCGGGAGATCCTTTTTTTGATATGTTTCTGATCTCCTCCCCACTTGTTCCCCTTTGAGGGATCATTGCCCGTGAGTCGTGAGAGCTCTTGAAGGCTAGTCCTCGAGCTTTTCCACACTCACACTTGGGTTATCGGACCGCCGTGAGGTCTACATTTTGAGGTTCACCCCGGAGCAATCTGTTTGGTGTTCCCCATTGCTCTTTGGCAGGCTTCAGTTCGGGGGATATGCTGCCCAAATTTCGCCAGGGCAAGAACATGTAAGAACAAACGAGCAAGTTAAGCTTTCTAGGAGTAAGAAGACCATATGCTCGAAACCACTGAAACAAACTGAATCTCTGAGTTCCTGCACAAACTATTCTGATAAAACACACGGATCATCATGACAATCCACCTGAACAAACACTTAAAACACTTAAATCTTCTTTCCACAAACATAATCCATCAATAAGATGAACAAACCAATCAATAAATCAACTTGCAGTTGAAGGAAAGAAGAAATAGAGCATAAACGGGTTGAAAGGAAGCTATACAATGCTTAATCCGGCGCCCCCTAATCCGGCGTGGTTTAATCCGGCGTGCTACCCCCCCGCGCCGGTTTAACCCCACACTCAAAACCCACTTTATTTTCCTTGCAGCTATCCGGCGTGCCCCCTTACATTAGCCCATTAAACCGGCGCGCTATACTGTTCATTGCCTATTCCAGCGCGTCCTTGGAACCTCTTCCTTCTTGCCATGGAACCTGCGTGCCCCCCCTTAACATCTTGAACCGGCGCCCCCCCCCCCCTTAACATCCTTAACCGGCGCCCCCCTCTTAATACACTTAAACCGGCGCGCCACTCCTCTTGATACTAATCCGGCACGCCCCATCCCCTTTGCTTCCTTAATCCGACGTGCCTGGAAGAAAGAAGGTGATCAAGAAAATAAAAGAAAACATGCAATTCAAGTTAATAGAAAACTAATCCAAAGTCTCCCCTCCACTAATCAAAAGTCGCCCCCTAATCCGAACCCCGCGACCTGACCGCGCAGGTCGATCCGCGTGCGAGGGCGCATGTTGCCGAGTTTTGGCTTTACACTTAACAACCCGCTCCCCCGGACTGAGTGCGAAGAGAAACTCAATGATGCCTTGTGGTATCGGACGTGGACCTCGGGACTCCCGACATGGTCATGATCCGTGCACCTCTTGGGCCGATAGTTCATCAGCTTGACCCACTTCTTCCGGGATCCGATCCCGCACCCACATGAAATGTGCCGTACCTACGGCAGATATCTGAATGTCTTTATTGTTACCTTCGATGCTTCGAATATGGACTTTCGTCCGAATGCTGAATGGTCTGTTAGTGACCGACATGCATATACTGGGATCTGATCCCGCATTTGTATTAAACTTGCCGTACTCACGGTAGGTACTTGTACGATTTGTCACCGTCTCTTATGCTACAAACACGGACCTTTGTCCGAACATAAAGGGGTCCATGAGTGACCGACAAAATCTGAATGGGACGAGAAGGATCTCGTCATCCCCGGACCCTATACATGGGAATATCAATAAGGCCTATGTGGGCCAGGCTTAGACCTCGGGTCTACCCCGACCATGGTCATTGCTTGACCCATATCCTCGGCCTATAGCCCGGTCTCTTCAAACGCATATTGGTTCTCAGATCTTGTCCCAGGACATCCTCCCGTTGCCCCCTTGGCACCGGAAACATTGACGATGCCCACGCGAGCCTGACTTCGACCGCGGGGGGCCCACCGCAGTATGGTCGTAGCTTGATCTTGCACTGGGCCGACAAACTTGTCGGTTTCCGACCACTCTAACCAGGATTTAACTGAACGTTTCCCGTCCCTTTGAAGAATAAATTTGCCATACCCCGGCATACATATGCTCCAGCTTTCCCCGTGACGATCACGATTCTCTGAAGCTGGACGCTCGTCCGAATATCAAAATGGTCCCTTGAGTGACCGACATCTTCCGAATGCTTGCTTCCCTAGACATAGGGCTTTCCGACTGATTCGAGACCGCTATCGACTTGTTTCTCTCGATATAGTTTCTTGGCCATGAGGCCCCGATTCCCGACGATTAATCAAGGGTGTTCCCCTCTCCGAGGGGATGTAAATAACGCCGTGACCTTTACGGCGCGGCGGGTTTTGGTCCCGACACGAACTACACAATCGTCTGATTAGTCAGATGGAGCGCACCCCGGGCTTCGGACCACTCCAGTCTTGAAGCCCGAACACATTGTCACCTAGGTGACTGGCACGCCCTCGCACTAGATAAACCGATAGACCGATAAAAGAATATCCCGATATTTTCATGAAACCAACGAAACTTAGTGCGTTCCACAAGCGGTGCGTCGGGCTTGTCCGGATGTGGTGAAATGAAGGCGTCCAGTCTCCCGGACACCACCACGTTTTGGATTTTTCCGATTAGTCAAACCGACCGGCGTGTCGGGATTGTCCGTATATGGAGTATGGGCGCGTCCAGGCACCTGGACGCCTTCACATTTTGGATTTTTTCTCAAACGACAAACCGACCATCGGACGGGGGGCGCCCGTGGGCAAGTTGATGGAGGCGTCCAGGGGCCTGGACGCATCCATAAATACAATATATATTTTTATCTTTTATCATGATTGATATTATTTATATTTTATATTTTGTTTTCATGGAGGCGTCCAGGGGCCTGGTCGCGTTCATTAATTTATTATTTTTTATGTGTTTTTTGGCTTTAAATATATATTAAAATCATGGAGGCGTCCAGGTGCCTGGACGCCTCCATTAAGACCCCCCCGGGTCCCCTGAAAAGGTGTCGGCAGCCGCCTGCCAGACATTCTTCCTGGTTCCGGAACCTTCCGGTGCGTCCGATTGGTGTTGATGCCGTCCGAATGCCGCAACGAGATGATTTTCGGATGCCGAAAAGGCGGAAGTAGACTCAAGAATAGGAAGCACTCAAGCGATTCAAAATGCGAAAGCTGCTGCGGGGCGTCGTATGGTAATATGAGATTTTCTCAGGAGACGTCAGGAATAGCATGTCTACAGCTGTCCCGCCTTGGCGTCTGCTTTGCAAGGGAGTGACACGTAATGGAATGGTATCGAAGTGGAGTGAAATGGAGTGGGAATGGACTGATAAGTTGATGCCAAGGTGTGATGAGACACGCTTTTGACATTACTGTTTAGAATCTTTCTTGTAGTTTCAATGAGGCGACCTTGAAGAAGGTCTTTCAAATTTTGACGATTGCTTGGATGGAGATCAAATAAGGGAGGGTGAGACGTGCGCTTAGGCACGAAAATAAAGGAGACCAACTTCTCGGTGTGGAAGTACCTAGGTCATAAACCGGCAGGTTTCACCTTTGGGGAGCGATTACCAGCCAGCGTGAAAGTGCGGCGGCCAAGGTGGGTCAAACAAGGTCAAAAGCAAAGGAATATCTGAGGGTCTGTCCAAACAAGGGTCTCCTTTGGAAGAGCAGCGTAGGGCCGTTTCAAGATAACTCAGTATTTCATTCGGAGTGGAATATCTCATATTTGTAAGAATTGAAGCACAACGGCTTTCACAATCGAATCGCTTGAATGATCTTCCGCAATAAATCAAAGTCCTATGTGAATGCATGCTGGGTTTAAAATAAAAATTTAAAACAAACTAAAATAGAAAATAGCCAAGGATAACATTGTCAACTCGTTAAGAACGGGTCAAGATACCGATCCGGTGAGTCGATACTGGGCTGGGGCCCGTTTATCCACGCACCAACTCACTGAACGGAACCGTCGTCCCCATGCCACCACAAGTTAACGGCCTATCCGTACAACCCAAATTCTTCCGGGATCATCACCATTTTTGTTGAAGGGGAACTCAAATTCCAGATTCGTTCGGGCCGCAAGGTCCTTGACATGTTCTAGTAGCGTAGGTATCATATACTATGATGCATGACATGGTGGGACCAACCATCGAAAGGTGGGAAAGGAGATAGGACAAAGACGTCCGTTAGTAAAACCTGAACGGACCAGCATAGATTAGTAACATCAGAAAGTAGCAGAATTATAACAGAATCGCACCACAGTACAAGGGGATCCAGACAAAACCCTGACGATTGACCACTGATGCGACGTGTTTCATCCTGTAGCGCCTCTCCTTTCCTATTAGTACCTCCCTTAGGCTATTTCAACCAAATGCACTAAGGAGAGTTTTGAAAGCTCAGGAGAAGAAGGAGAGGAGGATCTAGGGATTTCAGGATGGAAGGAGAGTCTTCCCGCCTTATGAAGCGGAGCAGGCCTAGCAGCGAGATCAGGCGACTCTCCGACCTCGAGGGTCATCTGAGTGGGATGATCCAGTCGCATATGGTAAGCTGACTTATTTCAAATTCTCCGTGTGAACTCTCTTCTCACTTCTCTTCCTTTTTCTTCTTCTTCCCAGCCGTATCCATTCTTCCCAGGCCCGAGAAAATTTTCCAAACTGCCATGGCTTTCAAAGTTAACTTCCAACATCTCCATCGGCATGAGGGCCATACTCTCGAAGTGGCATCTTCAGGGTCTCCTTATTCATGCCAAGCACTATGATAGGATTCGCATGGACTGGGCGGCTATGGGCGCACAAGTGGAGATTTGGCATCCCCAGACCCACACTTTCATCTTCCCGACCTTCGAAGCGACCATCCTCCTCGAGGAGGTGGAACTTCTGCTCTGATTGAAGAAATTCAAGAGTGACGGGAAGGTGAAGGCTATGCGGATGCTGACAAGGGGAACTTCCGAGAGCGTCCTTGGAAGCTTCATGCCGCCCGACGCAGCCAGAAAGGTCCGTACTCAACAGGGAATTGATTTGCAAAGGCTCGCGGAATGGGTCATGGACGCCCTGAGAGGGTCACCAGACGATGACTATTTGGAAGGAATCATGAAAGGGTTCACTATTTGTCTGGCGAGTGCTCTCTTGTTTCCTTATACCGACAACATAGTGGAGGAGGACCAACTGAGTGCTATCCGTGGGATTTGGAGTGGAAAGAGGGTGGGACCTGCCGTCCTTGTCTACCTTTACAGTGGCCTTACTGCCTCAAGCATGGGTAAGCCTCCTTTCGGTTGCGCACTTGTTCTGAATTGCTGGATTGATTTGCACTTCAAATTTGACCACCGTGAGGGGATGTCGACTGCTTCGAAGCTCTTCCAACAAAGTCCCCTTTATTACATAGCCGATGTGTTAGGCTTCGGTGGCACCGTGGCGAACCGTGTTCCGTGGCTGAAGAAACGGGATGACTGGCGGTCTCACTTTCGAACCATGACACAAAGCTTCTTCACTTGCGCACCGGCATGTCTATTCTCACTTGAACTCCTTATGAGGTCTTCTCCCGAAGTTGAACTCCAACTGATCCGCGCGACTGAGTTCGTCCTTTACAATACGCATCGGTGCTGCCTCCAGATCGGCATTCCACGCCACTCGTTCCCACTGTTAACCGGCATCGTTCCTTTGAAGAAGAGGGAGTTGGGTACGGAAGCGGATGCGAAGGAAGCGAAGGCCATTAAAGCACCCTGGAAGACAAGTGTTGCGGGAAAGGCCTTAGCGCATGTGGGGGAAGAATGTGAGCTGTGGAGAGCTTATGTAACCGAACAGGGGAAGTTAAGGCCTAAGGCGCCTAAGCCCCTGATGTAGCTCACTTTGCTTTCTGATGGAATAAAATCTGGCATTTGACATTTTGGACAACTGTTCCCCTAATTATTATTTTTATGATTTTTATTTTCTTTTTTCTTTTTGTGTTTTCTCTCTTTTGTGTGTTCTTGTTTATTCATAATATGATCATATATACATATATTTTTTATTTTAATGGGGGCGTCCAGGGGCCTGGACGCCCCTATATTTTCTTTTTATTTTTTTTTTGATTTTTTAAATTTGGGGGTGTCCAGGGGCCTAGACGCCGCTATATTTTCTTTTTTTATTTTTTTTTAATTTGGGGGCGTCCAAGGGTCTGGACGCCCCTATATTTTCTTTTTTCTTTTTTTCTTTTTTTTTGATTTTTTTAAATTTGGGGGCGTCCAGGGGCCTGGACGCCCCTATATTTTTTTTCTTTTTTTATTTTTGATGTGGGGGCGTCCAGGGGCCTGGACGCCCCTATATTTTCTTTTTTTATTTTTTTGATTTCTTTTAAATTTGGGTGCGTCTAGGGGTCTGGACGCCCCTATATTTTCTTTTTTTCTTTTTTTGATTTTTTTAAATTTGGGGGCGTCCAGGGGCCTGGACGCCCCTATATTTTATTTTTTTATTTTTTTATTTTTGATGTGGGGGCGTCCAGGCGCCTGGACGCCCCTATATGTTTTTGAATTTTTTTGGGGGCGTCCAGGCGCCTGGACGCCCTAAAAAAGGGGGATTTTCTATATATAGGGGGGGCTCACCCCTGCTCTCTTCTACTGTTCATTCTAATGACCCATTCTCAGTTCCCAATGGAGCAAGAAGGCCTAAGCCAGGGTGGAGAGAGCGGAAACGATAGGCTCGTTGTCCGAGGAGGTCGAGGGATCATGCCGAGGAGGCTGCCGTGGGAGAGGAGATTGCCGCGGAAGAGGAGGCGCCTCATTTGGCCGTGGAGGGTCCTGCGGGTGCTGGCGACGCGGGAGAGGATGAGCACGACCCGGTAAGCCCCTCAGAACTCCAATTTGTTGGTTTATTAGGCTAAACAGGTGGGCGAGAGATGGTGTGGAGAAGGCCGGGGAGTGAGGAAAGGAGGCGTCCAGAGGCCTGGACGCCTCCAACTTTTCTTTTTTATTTTATTTTATTTTTATTATTTTTTGAGTTATTATGTAAATAATAAAATAAAATTAAAAATAAGGAGGCGTCCACTGAGTTGGACGCCTTCATGATAATATATATTATTTTTATTTTATTTATTATTATTATATTTTTTTGTTTTTGTTTTGTTAAAATAAAATAAAGGAAGTAAAATGAAAGCGTCCAGGGGGGTGGACGCCTTTAAATATATATATATATATATATATATATATTTAAAATAAATAAATAAATAAAAAATAAATATTATATATATTGTTGTTTTTTATTATTATCCATGATGCTGATGTGTTTCTTTTTGTTTGTTTTTGTGGTGTGCAGGGCGTGATGAAGAGCCGGATCAGCTGGTCCCTGGTGGTGGCAGCGTACCGTGGGCTGCCGGACTTTCAGAGGGCGCGGGTGGACGCCATGGGTTTCGGAGCTTTTCTCAGGATCGAGCCGTTCCGGCTTGACCTTCCTCTTATTTAGGCATTGAGGGAGCGGTGGCACGCGCCGAGCCGGGCGTTTCTGATGCCTTGGGGACACATGGTGCCGACATTGGAGGACGTGGCTCGGATCACCGTGCTATGAGTTGATGGAGAGGCAGTCAGCGGGGTCACTTACCCCGATTACCGAGAGAGTGCCTTGGACCTACTGTGGCTAGAGATGAGCCCGACTGACAGAGACAGCAGGGTAGTCGGCCGAGTGGAGATTATTGAGGCGCTCGGATTTGGTGACCCGCGCCAGCGGGTTAGCGAGACTGGAGCGGAGTTTCTGGCACGACTGGAGGGAGATGCTGGTGCAGCTTTCTCCCAGGACCCGAGCGAGCGGGAGCTGGTGGATCTAGACCTCCGGAGGTTCCTCTTCCTCTTCCTGGGCCGCCTTCTACTGAGGACGAAGGGTGACGACATCCACTGCCGCTTCCTCGGGATCCTGGCGGATCTGGACAGAGTGGGGGACTATCCGTGGGGAGCGGCTCTGCTTGCCCATTTGATCGCCGATCTCTCCCAGACCTCAGAGAGGGAGACGATAGTCAACGGCTTCGCACCTTTTCTCAGGTAAACACTTTATTTATACATTTTACCGTAGTTAAATATGCAATTATTTGGGCTAATGATGTATGATGGATGCAGGTGTGGAGCTACTACTACTTCCCGATGGGAAGAGCCAGACAGGGGAACAGGAGAGCCGTGCCTCTGGCGCGACAGTGGAGGCCGGTCAAGGTCGCGGCACCCCACGGCTACCAGCTGGCGTCGCTTCATCGGGAGCTGAGCGAGTACCCCGAGGCTATGGTATGATGCGTATGATTTTTGGTGTTTTTATGCATGCGACTTAATGGCAACTGACATGACGTATGTATGGTGATGCAGGTGGTGTGGAGGCCCTACCTGGGCATGGCCGACGCTGGCCAGCCTTGGGTCGTAGCGGGTCGTCCTCGTTTCGGGCGGGACGTGTGGGTCCATTGCCTGAACGAGATCGAGCCGCTTCGGCTCAGGCTGGTTATGAGGATGTTGGGGTTAGCCCAGGAGTGGGTCGACGTAGACGAGCCGGTCCGCGTCGGGCGAAAGACCAAGGGGAAGGCAAAGATCGTGGACTGGCGTACGCGCTTCCCTGCACAGTACTAGGACTGGCAGCAGGGCGGGGTCCCAGTGGTGTCCCATGTACCGGACAACACTGACTACCTGAGGCGGTATCGAGCCATGTACGTCGAGCATCTCTTCCTTGGTGGTGCGGCAGGGGTAAGCGAAAAAAATGTTTTCCTTTTCTACATGCACACATATGTGACACTAACTTATATGCAACGCAGGATGCTCGTGACAACATGATTGCCGACCTGCGGGCCCAGCTGGCAGATGCCAGGCGACAGTTGGTGGCCATTCGACAGGAGTTGGAGACCCTGGTGAGTCTATGCAATGCATTTTTTTTGTGACCTGAATTTCGATGCTTAGCCTCTGACTGTCGTTTGTTCCGTGTTTCAGCGGGCCCATCAGGCAACGGCAGCCGGGATGGCTGGTGGAGCGGGTTCTAGTTCGTGGGGCCCTCCTCAGGAGGTTTCTGTCCTTCAGGAGCAGCTGGCGTACGCGTTGGCCCGGGCTGAGGAGGCCGAGCATGACCGCGAGGCTCGAGTGAGTGTTTGCCTGACCCCGACTCTCTTTCCAGTTTCTCTTCTTCCATCACTGTTCTCTTATGGGTCATGCATGCTTTGACAGGTGGTCGAGATTCGGGAGGCCCTGGCCCGTGCTATTCATGCTGAGCAGGAGCGCTACGCCTGGGCGGTAGAGCGTGATGCCCGGATTACGGAGCTGGAGGAGGAGCGGCTACGGGAGGCTGAGGAGCTCCCTCGCGACGTGTTGGATCTGCGGATCGCCCTGGAGCTATCGAAGAGAGAGGCGATGAGAGAGAGAGAGGAGAGGGAGGACAGAGAGAGAGAGGACAGGGAGAGGGAGAGAGAGAGAGAGGATAGAGAGAGAGAGAGGGAGGACAGGAGGGCGGAGCGACTGCGAGACTGGGACGAGAGGAGGGCTCTGGAGGCCCAGCTGACGGAGCTCCGATTGAGTCTCGGCACGGCGGAGGGGAGGCTTCGGGAGAGCGAGGAGTGGTATCCGAGGGCGAAGGAGCGCGGGGCGCGACTTCGTCATCCTGGTTCTTTTTCCATGGGTAGCTTTCTGGTTTCTTCGGCCGAGGAGCGTCGCCGAGCCTTCGAGGCTGGCGTGCCACCACAGGGCGAGGCGAGCACCGCCTCTCAGAGTTCGCGGAGGCCCCCTAGGGATCCCCGTCAGAGGAGGGAGGAGAGAGATGATCAGGAGGGTGGTAGCGAGAGTTAGAGAGTTGCTTGTACACCCCACCTTGCTCACTTTATGATGTATAACTGACTATTTGCTTATGTGCAATAAAATGGTTCCTTTTGTCGTATGCACTTTCCCTTTTCCACGCTTCTTCTCTTGCACCGAGTTGTTTCGAGGCACGCTTCACGAGACCTTGTCCTGAAAAGTAGGGAACTACGCCTTGCACGGAGGGGTCCTCTCTTTTTTTTCTTTTTTCTTATTTTCTCCTTTTGGGCGCGTCCTTGCACGAGGATGCGTCTTAACTCTCGAATTCAAATTTAAAGCGCCAGGCGGCCTTTCTGCTCCCGTGCCTTACCCGCAGACGAGCCCACTTCTCGTCGAGATTTGCTTGCCCTCCTTCGTCTTCTTCCTTTCTCGATCGATGGAGTTTCGTGGGCCAGATCATGATGAAGGTGGAGAGGGACGAGGGACTCCTCGCTCGAGGAGGGACACGCAAGAGTACGGAATGGCGTCCATGGAGGAGGAAGGGTCGCTTCAGGCCCCCGAGGGACTCGAGGGGCCCGATGGCACGGAGGGAGGTGAACACAGTCTGGTAGGTCCTCCGATCTTCTCCTTTTGATCCATTTTGAGTTTTGATGTGAGCCACGCGAGGGGGAAAAGAGGGTTCGGTGAGTGTTGCACTCAAATGATGGACGCGTCCTTGACAGGAGACGCGTTCTCGTTGTCTGACGTAAGACCCCCCTTTCTTGATGTAGGGCATGGCATGGACCCCGGGCTTGGCCGATGAATGGGCGAGCGCGGATGAGCCGAGCCGTGTCAGGAAGGAGAGTCGCAGCAAGGCGAAGCTTGAGGACTGGCGCATACGTCTCCCTGGACAGCAAGGGAGCGTATTGGTGCAGGATAATGCCGACTTCCTACGGCAGCGGCGGGAGAGTCATGTGGGACCTCTCCAACCCGGGGATGCGCGCGACATCAACGGCTTGCGTGCCCAACTGGTAGAGGCCAAGCGGCAGCTGGCCGTCACTCAACAGGAACTGTCGATCCTGGTAAGTTAAGTACTACATTCCTTTTTTTTTAATTTGGAGCTTAGCTGACGGCCGTTGTTTGTTTGTTCCAGCGTGCCCAACAGACAGTGATGGTGGGAATGGCCGGTGGCGCATCTTCCAGCTCTTCAGCCCCTTTTCTTGAGATTGCCTCCCTCCGGGAGCAACTCGCCGGTGCGGTGGCCCGTGCGGCCCGGGTGGAAGAGGAGCGTGATGCCTGGGTAGCGACTGTAGCGGAGCTGCGGCGTCACAGTGAAGAGAGGCCACATCCGGACATCCTAGAGTTGAGGGTGTTCCTCCAGGTGGCCAAGAGAGAGGCGGAAAGAGAAAGGCTAGAGAGGGAGAAGGAGAGAGAGGACAGAAGGGCCACGGAGGCCCAGGTGAGGGAGCTCCAGCTAGGCCTTCGAGCTATGGGACAGAGGCTAGAGAGCATGGAGGCAAGCTATGAGAGAGCGCGAGAGTTCAGGGCGCGACTCCACCAGTCTAGCCGCTTTTCTGTCGGTGGCCTCTTTGCCACGCCAGGGGAGCAGCAGCGAGCCGCCGCTGTGGAGCAGGTGCCACGAGGCGAGGGGACTGCTATTTCACGGAGCCCCAGAAGGCCCTTGAGGGACCCTCACCTCAGGGGAGAGGAGAGGGACGCCTAGAGGGATGAATGTGAAGGTGACGATGAGAGTTGGCGAGCTAGCATACGCCTCTTTTCTATGATTGTGATGTTTATGACAGCTTATATAGAATTATGAATGGAGTGATTTAATTTTCTGTTGCTTGTTTGTTCTCTTGTGCGTTCCTTCCTCCCCACACTTCTTCTCCTTTGCAATGTTCCCATGTGATGTGTCTACCGAGAATTGCGTCTTGCTGGGACCATTTTCCACGGGAATCTGCCGTGGAAGTCAATAAAGAGCTCCAGTCCCTTCTCCCGGACGATGTTTCAAACTTTGCGGACGACTTCTAAAACATGATAGGGTATCCCTAGACAACATAGGGGGCGGGTCGTCATATTACCCCGTCCAATCAATCACCCTATGCATGGCAGGTGCCTCATCGCAAGGGCTATCGTTAAAGGTGATGGAGGCAATCTTGGCCCGTACTCCTTCCATTTCTATAAATTCCTGTCTCTTTTATTCTCCCAGGTATATCGAGAGCTAACTCGAGGAGCACAAGTTCTCATGGGAGAGGAGGAGTTCAAAATTCTGAGAGTTGGATGGAGGGCGAATCTTCCCACTCCTCGAAGAGAAGCAGGTCCAGTGGTAGCAGTTCCAGGAGGCTCTCGGACCTCGAAGGGCACTTCAGCGAAAGGGCCCAATCACAACTCGTAAGCTGAGCTTTCCCCCCCTTTTCTCATTCTTTCTTCCTTCCTCTTGACAACACCCTTCTCCATTTCCTATGCACGCACAGAGTGTGATGAAATCACACATTTCATGGGAGTTAGCAGTGGCCGCATACAAGGGTCTCCAGGATTTTCAGAAGGCCAGGCTAGACGTGATGGGATTTGGTGCCTTTCTTCAGATCGAGCCTATCCAGCTCGACCTGGCCCTCATCCAAGCCTTGTGCGAAAGATGGGACCCAGTAAGTCGGGCATTCCTGATACCATGGGGGCACATGGTGCCCAGTCTGGAGGATGTGGTCCGAATCACGAGCCTCAAGGTAGATGGCGAGGCAGTGACTGGAGTCACCTATGCGGATTACCGAGAAGGTGCCCAGAAGCTACTGGGTTTGGACTTAGATGGTCAGAATAATAGGTCAGTAACCAGGGCATCTATCATGGAGGCATTAGGGCTCACTGATACTCATCGACGGGACGATGAGTCCTCAGAAGAATTCATGGAAAGGATGGAAAGAGGATGTCGTGCTGTGTACTACACAGATTTTGGCAATCGTGAGAGATCCAACATGGATTTGAGGAGATTTCTCCTCTTCTTACTGAGAAGATTGATACTGAGCTCGAAGGGAGATGGTATCCATTGTCGTTTCCTGGAGCTGCTATCAGACCTTGAAAGAGTGGGGCACTACGCCTGGGGAGCTGCCATGCTGGCGCATTTGTTTACATGTCTGTTCCAAGAGGCGAACCGTGAGATGACTGTGAGTGGTTTCACACCATTCATCCAGGTATTTTTGTGTTTTACTTTGTATTTTTTTGTTTATTTTTGTGATAGCCCACTTAAGATACTAATGACATGCGCTAAAGCAGTTGTGGAGCTATTATTACCTCCCGATGGGGAGAGCTCGACATTGGTGACTAGTGATGGTGCCGCTAGCCAGGCGGTGGCAACCCATCATGAGTGCGGCGCCCCTAACCTACCAACTGATGGTGCTAAGGCAGGAGATACAGGAGTTCCCTTCTGCAATGGTGGGATCTTTTTTTTTGGAATTATTTTCATTTTGTTTTTTGGTTTTTTGGTTTTGACCAGCTAAACGGGTATGTACAACCTAACCTAGGTAAACTGGAGACCCTACTCAGGCATGGTTGACGTCGACCAACCATGGGTTCTAACAAGTCGTGCCCGGTTCGGACGGGAACTGTGGATGCACTGCCTGAATGAAATCGAGCCGCTCCGGCTACGATTGGTTATGAGGACTCTAGGACTGGCTCAGGAATGGGTGGATACGGCTGCGCCACCTCGTGTCAGGAGAAAGACACGGGGACCGGCAACCTGCATTGATTGGCGTGTGCGGTTCCCCGAACAGTATGAAGATTGGCAACGGGGTGGCACAATCGTGGAATCACATGCACAGGATAGTGAAGACTATCTGCGTCTGTATAAGACAATGTACGCAGAGCGGCTCCAACCCCTGAGACTTGTGGAGGTATGTCTCCCCTTTTCTCTTCTTTCCCTCCTTTGGTTTTATTCATGGAAATGCTGACTCCTATGGCTGCAAGATGTCCGTGACACTATGATAGCGAACTTGCGATCTCGCCTGGCAGAGAGGGAGCAACAATTGGGTGACACACGTGAAGCCCTGAGTGCCTAGGTAGGTGTACAGTGCACACTCCTAATCAAGACTTTAGATTCATGGTGTCCGGCCACTAACTATCACATGTGTGATCATAGCGCGCCCAGATTGACGCGGCTTCCTCAGCGATGGGAGTGGGTGGCGTCTCTAGCTTGTGGATCCCTACCTCAGAACTTGATTTGCTTCACGAGCAACTCGCTCGTGCCACACAGCGTGCCGCGGAGGCAGAAGGAATGTTCTCTATATAGGTAAGAGTCTCAGTGTTGAATTCTCCTTGTTTACGTCTTGCCGTATATCTGAGATGGTACATCTGGTAGGAAAAGGAGATGCAAGAGTCACTTGCCCATGCAGCGCAGAGGGAGGCAAGAATAGTAGAGCTGGAGGAGGAACTGCGGCGTCCTCCAGATGACGACTCTTCTAGGGATGCCATGGAGCTGAGGATCACTCTCCAGTTGGAGAGGGAAGACCGTGAGAGAGAACGGGCAGAGAGAGAAAGAGACACAGAGAGATAAAGAGCCGACAGATTGGTTGAAAGGGAGGAACGAAGGGCCATGGAGGCCCAGCTGTTCGAACTCTGAACCAGCCTTGGTCTTGCTGAATAGTGGCTGAGAGATGGTGAGGAGCGCTACCGAAGAGCACGAGAGTGTGGCTTTCGTGTTAGTAGCTTTCTTACAGCCCCCACGGATCAACGTTGGGTTGTAGGAAGAGGAGGAGGAGTACAGAGCGGTAGGAGTACCGCTTTTCGTAGCTGGGTAGCGCCCTTGAGAGCATTCTGCCCGGAGAGTAGCGGGACGAGTAATGCAAAGAGAGAGGGCGGAACTTGATGTAATTTTTTTTTATTTTTGGAATAAAATACAAGGTTCGGTTTGTTTGATTTTCACCTTTGCTTTTGTCGCCTCGAATCTCTGCACACATCACTGAGACAAATAAATCAGAATTTCTGCTCTGACTTAGCCCCTTGCTCAATAAGCAAATGGTCACTTTGACTGTCCTTGATAACTGGTCAAGGGGCCAAGCCTTTATTTAACGAAGGCAAGGGAAAGATGCGGTGATGATGAATGCAGCAGACAAGCACACGAATGCAAGCGATATTAAAAGATGAAATGCTGCATACAAACGTAATCACGCAAAAATGATTTGTTTTTCTTTTATATTTGGCATTTTTTGTTGTTGTTTTGTTATAAAAAAATTTTTTGTTTGCAAATATGTACATTTTCTCTTTTTCCATTTTTTTTGTTGTTATTTTTATCATTTCATTTTTTTATTGCTAACGCCTGGCAAGCACCCAAATGGCACCTAACCTATATGAGAACAGGGGTCTCTTACTAACCTCCCAGATATCCTAAGTGCACATCTAGGTTGATTTGGGCCTCTAGACCCCTCGAATGATGATCCTGTCGGCTAAGACTTACCCTGATGACAATACTGTCATGCCATGCTTAGGCTCCCAGTCGCTTCCAACCACAGGGATTCACCCAAAAGGTGTTTGAGATAAATGATTTGCCCGACTCGGGTCTATTTCCTCACAACTCTAGATGGTATATGATGGAACACCTTGAAACCCTAACGACCAACCGCGCGACGCTGACCCGGAATCAGACGCCGTCGCACCCAGAGGTGACGCGCTTGCATTGGCCTAAGCCCAAGGTTAAACAAGAAGACATCAAGATGGTAAACAGGGGTCTTGACCATCCAGAAACACAGAGACTCCTTCGCAGCGATAGCTTCTACTTTTCAAAGTAGGCAACCATATGTTTGTATTAAAATAAGGTCGCAAACCTTGGCGGGTTTCGCCCTTCAGACATTCCGTCGAGCTTTCACCTTTAAAGGAAGAAGGAAGAGCGTAGGGGATAAACCTCCTGAGAGGATCGGCAAAACCGTTAACCCGGCGAGCCAATAAGGGCCCATTTAACTCTTTCCTTTCGGACAACTTCGGACAAAATCCCGAGCATTTACATTCCATGGCCCCTTTTGTGGATTCCAACTTTTACTTTGAGGGGTTTCATTTATCGCATCAGGCACGGTCACGACCAGGCTTTTCTCTTGATTTTGATTTTGTGTTTCTTTTTGCGAGGGAGATATAGCCGTTTGACGTTTGTGAGCTCCCTTTCGTATGCCTGCGGGGACACTGCCCTCTTCTCGTGCTCTGATCGATGCTCGAGGAAATGGATCCTACTCTTGCCCTTGGGGGTTTGAGTTTTGGTTTCTCATGCTCAGCGTTTTAAGGGCGCCGACTGTCTCATTTGGTCGAAGAGAAAAGAATAAAGATTACAGCTTCTGGAGATATTCCGGATGAGGCCCCACCGTAGGTGATGCTACCAACTTTTTTTTGGATAAAATACATAAGTGAGTACATGTTGGCTTCCTTCGAGCGAGCATAGGCCGACGTGGCCGGACAGGGATCTCCACGGTTCTGGCAAACCAAGACCCGGTGCCTACGAATCCTTAATGGGCCCTATCCTAACATGAAGGTTGAATGCAGGGACTTAACTACATGGTGACCACCAGGCATTGTCATTTTGAATTTTCCATATTTTTAGTAATTTTCAATATTTTTTGTTTTTGATGTTTTCTTTCTTTTCGTCATTTTTTTGTTTTTTGACACTAAGCTAAGGGTAGTACTTTATAAAGCACGTTCCAAGGGTAGGATAACTCGGTCCCTTCGGCATTGACTAGCTTGTAGGCGTTGCCAGGGTACACGGCTTGAATTACAAATGGTCCTTCCCAATTGGGTTGGAGCTTAGAACGCGGCCCTCTAGGTTTGACAAAAATTCATTTTACGACCATCTCACCGACTTTGAATTTTCTATCAATGACTTTCTTTTGGTAAAAGCGAGTGAGTCTATTTTGATACACACGCGCATGCTCGGCAGCGGCCAGCCGCTTCTCATCCAAGAGTTCCAACTGGGTGAGGAGTGAATTACGACGGTCATCGAGGGGAAATTCCTCGTCTAATTGTACCCTGAGAGAAGGGATCAGAGTCTTGTACGGGACTACCGCTTTCATACCATAAGTAAGGGAAAACGGAGTCTGCCCGGTGGGGGTACGGATTGAAGTGCGATAGGCCCATAGAGCTTCGATAAGCTTTTCTGGCCAGTCTGAAAACTTACTAGACTCGCAGGTTTTCTTGATGATTTTGATCAATGTTTTATTGGTGGCCTCCGCTTGGCCATTACCTTGTGGGTAATAAGGCGATGAATGATGCAATGCAATTGCGTACCATTTGCAGAGGTCCTGAAGGTCTTGGGAAATGAACTATGGCCCATTGTCGGTGACGATTGTACTTGGGACACCGAACCTGGCGAGGATGTTCTTCATGATGAACTTGCAGACTGTTGACGCCTTGATTTCCGCGTAAGCTTCGGCTTCGGCCCATTTGGTGAAGTATTCCGTCGCAGTAAGGATGAAAGATTTCTGTTTGGTGAGGGAATTGGGATCACCTAGGGGACCGATGATGTCGAATGCCCACATGGAGAAAGGCCATGGGGAGGATATTGGGTGAAGTGAGGAAGAGGGTGAATGTATTTTATCGGCATGAAGTTGACACTTGACACACCTATGGACATAGACGGCATAATCCTCTTCCATAGTGGGCCAGTAAAAGCCTTGCCTAATGATCTTCTTGGCAAGCATTTGGCTGTTTACATGGCCACCGCACACGCCTGAGTGTGCTTCTTCTACGCATTTCCAAACCTCATTGTCGTCAAGACACCTTAACAGAACGCCAGTAAGGCTCCTCCTATAGAGTAGACCTCCAACCAATGTGTATTTCTGAGCCACCCTTCTTATGGCTTTCTTATCTTATGTGGTGGCTCCTTCAGGATAAGACTGATCTTTACAATATTTGACAATTTCATAGAACCATGGTTTCTCATCGTCAGCCAGCTCTTCTAAGACTTCTGCCAGCATGATCTCCCTCTTCTCAAGAATTTCTACCTTCTGGATCTTCTGTAGGACTCGTTCCTTGATCTTTAAGAGGTAAGGGTCCTGAACGGCAGGGATAAGACGCTTGTAGAGAATGATGGATCTAAACCATGCACCTAAAGGGAATTTGAAGGATGACGCCAAGGAGGCGAGGGCATCGTCCAGAATGTTCTGTTCACGAGGAACATGGACAAAGATCAGCTTGGTGAATAATTTGGCATAGGCGGAGACCAGCTCCTGATAGGGTTTGAGCTTGGGATCGAGGGTGCGATATTTGGTAAGCACTTGGCGGAGAACAAGTTGACTATCACCCATGACTCGCAACTCAGTGATATAGAAAGAACAGGCTAGTTCCAGGCTAGAAGAGCCTCGTATTCAGCGATGCTGTTGGTGACTGGGAACGCGAGCTGAAATGCCTCTGGGATGGTAACGCCTTCAGGCGTTAGAAGGACAATGCCGATACCCTTCCCTTGGGAATTTAGAGCTCCATCAAAATATAATGTCCACATTGGCTTGTCGGATTGGGCGATGGGCATTAGTTCCTCATCTGGAAACTCTGATTGGACAGGGTCAAACTTGGGGAGAGGATGGTGGGCGAGATGCTCGGCTATGGCATAGCCTTTAATTGCCTTTTGCTGGATGTAGGTGATGTCGAATTGGGAAAGAAAACTTTGCCAGCGTGCTAGCCTATCAGTAAGGACGGATTTCTCCAGAAGAAACTTGATAGGGTTCATGCGAGCAATCAAGTGGACCTCATGAGCCAAGAAGTAGTGCTTCAATTTCTGCACCACCCAAACGAGGGCAGCACAGGTTTTCTCCATGACTGTGTACTTCTGCTCACAGGGATTGAGAAGTTTGGACAAGTAATAGGTTGCCCGTTCCTTGCCTTCTTCATCAGCTTGTGCGAGGACAGCTCCCACGGAGTCGTCCAAGACTGAGATGTAGAGGATCAGAGATTTTTCTGGTTTGGGTGGAATGAGAACAGGTGGACTAGCCAGATATTCCTTTAACCCTTCAAAAGCTTTTTGGCATTTAGAATCCCAGTAGAATTCTACTCTTGGCTTGGTCAACTCATAGAAGGGACTACACCTTTGTGAGTGCTGAGGCACAAACCGACGAATAAACTGCAACCTCCTGATTAAACCTCAGACTTCCCTCAAATTCTTGGGAGGGGGCATATCCCTGATGGCCTTAGCTTTGTCGGGATCTATCTCGATCCCTCTTTTACTTACAATGAAACCCAATAATTTACCCGATGACACACCAAACACACACTTCTTCAGGTTCATTTTCAATTGGAACTCCCTTGATCTCTGCAAGACCTTAGCCAAAAGTTTTGGATGTTCTACCCTGATCCTTGATTTCACCAATAAATCATCCACATACACCTCCAGATATATGTGCATCATGTCATGAAATATGGCCATCATAGCTCTTTGGTAAGTAGCTCCAGAATTCTTTAACCCAAATGGCATGACCACGTAACAATATGTTCCCCAAGGGTTAGTGAATGACGTCTTCTCTTGATCCTGTTCTGCCAAACGAATTTGATTATATCCTGAAAATCCATCCATGAATGAGAGGGTCTCATATCCTGCTGTGTTGTCGATTAACACATCAATGTGAGGCAAGGGAAAATCATCCTTTGGACACGCGCGGTTAAGGTCCCGGAAGTCGATGCAAATCCTGACTTTCCTATCTTTCTTTATGACCGGGACAATGTTTGCCACCCATTGAGGATAAAGGACGACTCTAATAAACCTGGCTTTATGGAGGTTGTCGACTTCTTCTTTCATGTTCATAGCCATTTGAGGGTGGAAATGCCTTAACCTTTGTTTTATCGAGACGGACATTGGTTTTAGGGTTAAACGGTGTTCGACCAGGGTAGAATCTAGTCTTGGCATATCCTCGTAGCTCCATGCAAACGTGTCCTTATATTCCTTGAGAACTTCAATTAATGCCTCTTCTTCAGAGGGTGGTAGATTATCACTTATGAGGATGATCCTAGGGTCTTCCTCAGTTCCCAAGTTGACTTCTTTGGTGGACTCTTCTACGGCGGTTGACGGCTCGTCGAATCTCCTTATTCCACTAGCATATGCACCAACCGCATCCTCATATTCTTCACCCTCATCTTTAGTAGGGTATTCTTCACCGTGATCTCGTAGACTCCATACCCCTCATCAATTGTGCAGTTGCCCTCACATTCTATTTCCAGTAGCTGGATGGGATTTTCTAGCAACTGAGGGATGGCAAGAAGGGCCTGACACCTGGCAGCTAAGTCCAGAAGGAATCGACGAGGGATCTGCCTACCCTAGGATTTCTTCCTAGGTACTACCTTTGACTTATTATTCCTAGATTGACTGACATTATTTACAGAAGAAGAACAAGATGAAGAGGATGGTGAAGAATGTACAAGGAAAGACCCCTCAGAGGAGGGGTAGAAAAGGTCGCTCATCGGACCTTGGACGGGTGGTCCGCAGGGCGGGACGCACCTGTGGGAGATGTAGGAGGTTTCCTCAACGAAGATGTGTTGTTGAGGAGTTTGGAAATTGACGTTTTTTTTTCGTTTTCATTTTTTATGACAAAACAGTGAAAAGAGATCGGAGGAGAGAGAAAAGTGGTTATGTCTAGAGGATTGGGAGACTCGTAGAGCAGATCATGATTGAAGACCTGGCGCGGGTTGAGAAACCTGCGCAGGTATGTAAGTAGAGAGGGGGATCTGGGATGATCATCAGACAACCGTCTGGCCCAGGAAGATGACAGCAACAAAGGCTGTGACGAGTGGGTGGAGAAGATGACGGCTAATGAGTCGTCAGTGGTGATGGTGAGGGCGGATGAAGATCCGCTGGCGACAGGGTCTATCTGGCGAGGATGAGGATAGTTTGGAATCTTGGCAACAGTGGTGATATTCTCTAGCATTCCGGAGATCAATGGCGGTCCTTCAAGCTGTGGAGGCGAGAACATCCTTTCCAGTGCAGCGGAAATGTCCCGTATATCAAACCATTTGTCCCACTCGCATTCCGGATCTTTGATCTTGCCTCTTTTGGTGACCCTCGGATATTTTTCAGCCGAATATACAGCACGTGATCCCCCATGTGCCTCTTGCGGGTAATCTCCCATCTGAACAACGGGTCCTTTGTTGAAGTGGTTTGATAGGGTCCATGTGAGGGGCTTCCAATCCTCCTTGAATGGTCTTTTGAAGCCTAGGCCAAACCTGCGGTTCGGCCTAATCTCCTTTGGTGGTTTCAGCCTACCTTGTAGCCGTGCGCCCAGACCTTTGCCCGGTTGATAGCCGATGTTCCTCATAATCTCCCAACCTTTTGAGTGAAAAGGGAGATATGGCGTGGTTGCCTTGACCGGCTTTTTTGGTGCTAGCGGAATGTGAGATGGATCACGCACGTCCAGCAGTGACAATATGGGCCGATGAGACGGCCAAACAGAGGGCAGAGAGGTGTTGATAGCATCCACCGTGTGAAGGACAGGTGTGCTGACTACTTTAATAATTCTTCCATTGTAAGGAAACTTCAAGCACTGATGGTTGGTGGAAGGCACAACATCTATGGCTTCAATGTAAGGGCGACCCAGTATGGCCTTGAATGTGGGGTCCATGTCGAGGACATGGAATTACGTGGGGACTGACATAGGACCTAGCTCTGCCCTTAGAATAATCATCCCTTGCGGAAGCCTTTTGATATTATCATAAGCCATGACTGTGATTGAAGAAGGTCTTATCTGTTCCTGTTCGACCCCACACAACTGAAGGGTGCTCATGGAGATCACATTTATGGATGCACCCATGTCTACAAGGCATGGGTTTATGGATACCCCATTAATTTTTATTGAAACACACAATACATATTTCCGAGCTTCCTTGGGAGCGAGCTCGTAGTTGTGGAACATGATGGCAGGTTGCGTGTCCGTTGGGGTCAGGACGGTAGAAATCTTTTCTATAGGGAGGTCCTCATTCACCATGACCTTTTGAAGATACTCCATTAAGGCTGCCTGATGGGATGTGTATCTCTGAAGCAACTCCGGGATGGAGATCCGAGCAGGCGTCTTGTCCAAGTGTTTCAACAAATCATACTGTGTTCCAGGGATAGATCTTTCCGGTTGTTCTCCATCGTCCCTCTCTGGCAGAGACTGCTCGGGATTCTGACTGTTCTGGGGGAAAATCCTATGGAAAATCTTTCCACTCCGAAGCACCATTGCCTGTGGCTTTTGTACCTCTATAGGGGTAGCAGTGGGTTTTAACAGAGGTTTAAGGGGTAGTGGTGGAGGGATGGTTGATAAAGCAGGGGTGATGATGGGAGCAGGGATTCTGATGAGGGGTTTGTTAGGTGGAGGCATGGTGGAGGTAGAGGGGATATCGCATGGGTTATGAAGGATAAGGGGTCTGGAAGGTGGAGGTGGAGGCAAAGTGGAAGTGGGTAAGGTTTGGAGCGGGTAATGGTGTTGAGATGGATGGTGGATGATGAGTGGTTTTGAAGGCATTGGCGGTGGTATGGTGGAGACAGGCGGGGTTACGTACGGTGGACGGGTGATAAGGGGCTTAGAAGGCATAGGGGCAAATGCAGTAGAGGTGGATGGTAAAGTGGGGGAGTGAGAGAAGATGAGAGGGTGTGAGGGTGTAATGAAGGGTGTTGGCTGATAGGTCATTGGGGTGCGAATGAGAGGGCGTGATGGCAGTGGAAATGGTGAAGGCGGTACTAACGCGGGTTGATGAGAGAGAGGTGCTACCCGGGCAAGGCGAGGGGGTTGCATGATGATAGGGTTGGCAGTAGAAAGAATAGAGGTACTTTCTGGGTGCCACACCTGCTCTCTCCCGACTTCCGGGAAGGAGGAGATGGGGTTGACCTGATGATTGGGCTGTTGGTGCTCCGGTAATGGATTCTGGATTATGCCCATGTTGGGCTGTTGTGGTTGGGCCTGCTGAGGCTGTTGTTGTTGTTGTGGTTGTTGTTGTGGCTGCTGTTGTAACTGCTGCTGTTGTTGCTGGAACTGTGGCCTAGGAGGAGGTCTCCTAGCCTTGAGAGTGGCGACGTATCGCCTCATTTCATCCGAGTCAATCCTGCCTTCATCATTCGTATCATGAATGTAATATATAAACTGAAAGCAGTTGTCCATTGTGTGTCGTGGCTGCCTGTGATAGACGCAGTATCTGGAGGTATCAACATTCGGGGGCCACACGGGCCTTTCCCTGGGTAGGATGAGTGTGTTTGAGGCCATGAGGGCATTGAAAATATCCGCCAGAGTTTCTGACAATGGTGGGTAATAGGCTCTCTTGGGACCAATCGGCCTCCTTTGTTGCTGTGGGGGACCGTAATTTCCTGGGGGTGGAACTTGGTTGTACTGAAGTGGTGGTTGTTGTTGCTGGGGTCGAGGTTGTTGCTGGGGTTGAAGTAGTTGAGGCATGTTGTTCTGAGGTGGATCATTTTGGGGTGGAGGACGAGAGGGGAAAGGACTTGGTTGGAGGGGAAGTCAGGGCATTTATGGAAGCCTTGGGTTGGCTGCATAGTTGGCGTTGTTGACCGTACTCACTTGCTCATTTGTTATGACCCCTTCTGTTGCTCCGCCTGGGACACCAGTTCCTATCTTTCTGACCACCTTGGGCTTCGACGGCTCAAACATGTTCATAATGGGGGAGTCTTTTAACTGGGTTTGGATGTACCAGGCTCTTTCATAGAGCTCTTCCATGGTGGTGAGCTTATTCATGGCCAAGACATGCCTGAACTGTGGGGTCGCATTGGATACGATCATCTTTACTTGTTCAGGTTCCGAGAGGGTATCTCTTATTCTTTCTGCCAGAGACCTCCATCTATCAGCATAGCGGATAAAATCCTCGTCGGACTTCATCTTTTCGACCACTAGGTCAGTAATGGAGAGAGAGGGACCGACCCTATCCCGATACTTTTGCAAGAAACTTCTCTGGACTGTTTCAAAATTCTCGACCTCGTGGGACTCCAAAGAATAGAACCACTCTAGCGCAGGACCGTCCAATGACCTCCGAAAGAGGTATGCCAGGGATCTCTGGTCGTTTTTCCAATAGGAGGACTCATACATGAAATCCTTGAGGTGAATGAAGGGGTTGCCAGTGTCATTGTACCTGCGGTACGTGGGCATTTCGGAGGGAGGAAGATGGATGACCGGAAGGATTGGCAAAGCAACCTCCGGGGTGGATTTCACGTCCACCATTTTCTTCAAATTCTGAAACTGTTCGTCCATCCTATTGAACCTATTGAGGAGCGATTGGGCGAGCTCCTCGGGCGGTATGGTGGCACTTGCCACTGGGTAGGAAAATGTCTCCCGGAGACTTGAGGGGGAAACCCCGAATGAGAGGGAGCTGTCGGGCCGCCGATAGTTGGCCTCGGCTGAAGCGGTATGTGGGGAACAACAGGGGTTTGAGATTGCGAAGGGAACTGGAACGAGGGTGGTTGTTGGCTCGCTTGCCCTTGAAACGAGGGAGATTGGATGGCTTGTGCCAGTGAAGGAGATGGAATGGCCCGCACCGATTCTTGGAGAGGTGCGATGGCCGGAGTTGATTCCTGGGGAGCGGGGGAAACAGATTTCCCCTTCAGAATGGCCTGGAAGGCCCGGAGCTGCTCAGAGGTAAGCTCCGTGTTGGCGAGGACACCTAGCAAAGAGGAGATGTCCTGTGGCGGGGATGTGTCTCCTGTGGTAACCTGCACCTCACGTGAGGGCTCATGAGAAGGACCCGCGTCCATAGCATGGACTCGCGGCTCGATTGACTCACCACGACCAGGGTGGTTCTCCTCAAAAGACTCGTGAGCCATGCTCACAGTTTTCCCGGAACGTAAAAACATACACTAGCAAGCAAATAGCAGAGATTATCAAACAAGTGGATGCCTTTACGCCCTTTTTTGTGTTTTGATTTTGATGATTTTTTTTGTGTTTTTAACCAGATCCGAAGTTCACACAAAATAGGGACCCTAGTTCATTTTTATTTTCACCACCGTGTCAGCTAGGGGCTCTCGTCTCACCACGAATGGGTCGACTAACTCCGGGGAACTTCAATGGTACAACCGGCCCAGTGAACGAAGAGGAGATTCTTCGATGTCAGGGACTTACGGAGGTCCCAGTGGAAGAGATTCTAGTCCATCGAGAGGAATTCCCGAACGGAGAGCCCTTCCTTCACCGAGAGAGGGTGATCCTTAGAAAAAAATGAAAAAGAATAGAAAAGAGGGATGGATGTATGCAATGGAATGCTGACAGATATATGGAGCACAAAAGAACAACGAATCAATCAAGATATAACAACACACAAGAGATAGTAAAGCAAATCACAAGAAATTACAAGGGTAACTGAAAGAAAGCAATAGAGGTCCTACCGTCATCGCTAATCTGTGAGCGACGTCACGCGGTTTGAGAAACGAAAATGCGGAGCGCGCGGGCTCGTTTTGTTTGCTGCAACACAGAAATAAGAGAAAAGAGAAGGGGCCACCACGGGAGATTGCTCCGGCGGGGCGAGCGGGATAAATACAATATAGCAAGATATGGGGGCTAAACGGCCATAGCGAGAAGTGACTCGCCGCGGCCTCGGGGGGACGAGAATGGTGCGGAAATCAAATAGCAAGAATTGAAACGGCCATTGCGGGAAGTGACTCGCCGCGGCCTCGAGAGTATAGCAGATATAGCAGCAATTCAAGATATACAAGAGAAAGGACAGAATTTAAACGGCCACTGCGGGAAATGACTCGCCGCGGCCTCGAGAATATGAGCAGATAAGAATATAACAGGATATAAAGAGAATATAAAGAACGGGAGTTTAAACGGCCATTGGGGAAGTGACTCGCCGCGGCCTCGAGAATATGAGCAGATAAGAATATAACAGAATATAAGGAGAATATAAAGAACGGGAATTTAAACGGCCATTGGGGAAGTTACTCGCTGCGGCCTCGAGAATATGAGCAGATAAGAATATAATAGAATATAAACAGAATATAAGAACGGGAATTTAAACGGCCATTGGGGAAGTGACTCGCCGCGGCCTCGAGAATATGATGTGATCGCCATGGGCCAAAGACCCCAAAATAAGGAAATGATCGCGCCTACCTCACTAGCAGGAAGTGGCGGGTTGCTTCTTCCTCCCCCTTCGGCCGGCCGACGGAGAGGGCTTTCTTCAGTTACCCTTGCAAAATAACAGACAATAGATAAACAGAATTAGAAAATGGCAGTGTAGTATCAATCCCTTGTGATGAAAATAACGAAATCGCGGCAGGACACACAACTGGTTGGTGTGGTTTTAAACCCCTCTCAGACTCGAGTAGGAGGAAAATGCGATGATGGATGCAAGAAGTATATAAGAAGAGGCTCCCTTATGAAAGGGGATAGAGGATGCAAGATGATGAATGCAATAGAACTACGAAGAAAAGGAAAGGATTGGCTTATTGGATGTGCCGATGGCGAAATCCGGCGGAGCTCCGGCAGCGTAGGGACGACGTGGAAGCGCGGTGGATGAAGACGACCTTCCTCTCGTGAGCGTGGACACCCGAGAAGCCGACAGAACCTCCTCCTGAAAGGAACCTAAGGGTTAGAAAAGGATCCAGCAGCCTCGGGATTCCGGCAGCCTGTCGGACCTCTCAAAAAATGCTCCCTTCGGACTGAGGGGGGTCTGCTATTTACAGAGTCCCGGACGATGGAGGCGCCCAGGGGCCTGGACGCCTCCTTTTGGAGGTGTCCAGGACCCAGGACGCCTTATTCAAGGCCTTAGAAAATTTTTATTAATTTTTATTAATTTATTTTTTTATTTTGAATATTTTAATGGAGGCGTCCAGGCAACTGGACGCCTCCATAACAGCCCACCGGAATCCGCCGAAAGCCGCACGCGGTTTGGCGAAACACGTGGTTTTTGACCGGCGCCCGTGACTCACAAGTGGGCGCGTCTGGCTGGCAGGACGCCATTATATTCTGGACTTTTCTGAGACGTCAAATTGAGCGGCGCGTCGGGCTTGTCCGGATGTGGTGAAATGAAGGCATCCAGTCTCCCGGACACCACCTCGTTTTGGATTTTTCCGATTAGTCAAACCGACCGGCGTGTCGGGATTGTCCGTATATGGAGTATGGGCGCGTCCAGGCACCTGGACGCCTTCACATTTTGGATTTTTTCTCAAACGACAAACCGACCATCGGACGGGGGGCGCCCGTGGGCAAGTTGATGGAGGCATCCAGGGGCCTGGACGCCTCCATAAATATATTATATTTTTTTTTATCTTTTATCATGATTAATATTATTTATATTTTATATTTTGTTTTCATGGAGGCGTCCAGGGGCCTGGACGCCTCCATTAATTTATTATTTTTTATGTGTTTTTTGGCTTTAAATATATATTAAAATCATGGAGGCGTCCAGGTGCCTGGACGCCTCCATTAAGACCCCCCCAGGTCCCCTGAAAAGGTGTCGGCAGCCGCCTGCCAGACATTCTTCCTGGTTCCAGAACTTTCCGGTGCGTCCGATTGGTGTTGATGCCGTCCGAATGCCGCAACGAGACGATTTCCGGATGCCGAAAAGGCGGAAGAAGACTCAAGAATAGGAAGCACTCAAGCGATTCAAAATGCGAAAGCTGCTGCGGGGCGTCGTATGGTAATATGAGATTTTCTCAGAAGACGTCAGGAATAGCGTGTCTACATCGTCCGCCGGGTATATGAAGGGGGTGCCTACGTCCTGGTGGACCACAAAGGAGTCATCCAGTTCTCTCCCCACAACGGAAAGCATATAAAGCTGTACCACACAGCTCAACCGGCATTCCTAGAATGACCATCATTCTTTACCCTTGGTTTAGTGGCGCTCCGCCCTAGCCGAGCTACCTTTATCTTGGTTTAGTGGCATTCCGCCCTAGCCGAGCTTCCCTTATCTTGGTCTAGTGGCATTCCGCCCTAATCGAGCTATTCTTCCTTGGTTTGGTGGTGCTCCACCCAGGCCAAGCTACCCTTATCTTGGTCTAGTGGTATTCCGCCCTGATCGAGCTATCCTCTCCTTGGTCTAGTGGCACTCCGCACTAGCCGAGCTATCCCTCCTTGGTCTACTGGCATTCCGTCCTAATCGAGCTATTCTTCCTTGGTCTAGTGGCACTCTGCCCTGATCGAGCTACTCTTATCTTGGTCTAGTGGCATTCCGCCCTGATCGAGCTACCTTTCCTTGGTCTAGTGGCACTCCGCACTAGCTGGTGCGGACACCCGAGCAGTTGAGCGGCGTGATACACCGAGCCACCGGTACCGCACACGGAGCACGACTCGAGCCACCTCAGCATCCATCTGGCTCGGAGACAGCCTGGAGACTCCGCCTTGAGTCTCCCCATTTATCATATTTAGTTAGACTTTATTTGTGTTTAATGTGTGTTTACTTCATTTTATTCGGTATGTAATTTTGATTGTAAGAGGGGCTTATTTGTAAAAATGGGACCCCTGGGCCCCACGGGACCCCAGGCCCCCTCCCATTGATCCACCTCATCCCTAGGGCCCCATGTGGGGTCGGTCAACCATTCAAATGGTGGCTTCTAGAAGGGTGGGCCAAGTGGGGGGACATTGGAATGAAAATGCCAACAATTCCAACCCACCCCCACCTACCATGTCCCCCCTTGCCTCCCTAATCAATGGGCTGCCCCCCCCCCCCTTGAATTTTTAATTTTAATTTTTGTGGATGGTCACATGCAATCCCAGCCCTCCATCTCCCATCCCTAGATCCAACGGTTGAGGATTGATTAGACATGTAACCTATATATGCTTGTAATTTTCATTTTTGAGAAATTAATGCCATTTGAACATGGAAAATCTTTGGAGCAGCCCTTGGGCACCCCCCCTCTTCCTCTCTCCCTCTCCTCCTTGCAGCTGGGAAGGCTGTATTCTGGTGGTGTGACTCCACCCCTATCAGTTCCGGTCACCGCCGCCGCCGCCACGAGCCGCCGCCGCACCGCCATCGCAACCGTCGGAGTTCTACCTTCCACCTGTAGCCGCCACTTCCACAAATTATTTCCATCATACACGAGCTCCGATCGATTTGGGATTTTGAGGGGATGTTCTAGAGGTGTCAATCACGTCCCACAAAAATTGGTTGGTCATAAAGATCCCCTTTCATAATTTTTCATTTTCGCCCAACTTTAATTTCCAGATCTGTCTGTTGTCTGTTTCCATTTCCACCCGCCCTGTGTTTCCAAGTTTCGGACCTCTTTCTGATTTTTTTAGAGCTCCCAATTTTACTGGGAGTTTTGTCCACCCACCCCTCCTTCCAAGAATTTTCCTGATTTTTCATAAACCCTCCACCTATTTTTAAAAAATTCATTCTCAGAGCTAGCTACAGTACTATCCACCTGTCTCCAGATCCGACCTTTGTCCAGTGCAAAAATCATATCAATTCGTAGCCACCTCCAATCAGTCCACAAAAAATATTTCCATCTTTCTTGTTCAAAATTATATAACTTTGATGAAGAGCTTAGGAGCTGAATGGGAATTCTACTAGGTAGTCAACGGCAGTTCTCAGACAAGTTCCCTGCAGATCTAAGATTCCAGGTACTGTACAACAGGAACTTGTAAATTCAATAAAGTTCAGATCTGACCAGATCCAGCAGATCTATTTGGGTCTATATTGAAGGATGTAAAGAGAACTTTCCAACGATAGCTCATGCACCCCGATCCGACGTCGGGATTGATCGCAGCGGCCATTCTCGCCGGAGCACGCGCCAGAAAATAGAACCGGAAATCCGCGGGAAGCTAGTTCAAGAATTGGGAATCGGGGCCGATTGACCCCCGATCGGTGTTTCCGGCCGACCGCCGTCCGTGGAGGCGCGCCACCAGGGGTCCCCATCATAGTGGGTCCCACCCCTGCAGATCCGGAGGACAGCGCCACCCGTGGGCCCCACGGACCCGCAGAACCCGCCGTTCGGAAAGCACAAAAACGCGGAGTTCGACACCACCGGGCGACATCAAGATGCTGCCCGTCAACCCGATTTGTGTGATTCCCGGGCCCCACATGTGACCTTTTACCTCCCTGCGTGGAGTGGGTCAAATTATTGTATTGCTGTAACATTGTTTAACCGGGAGTCCGTAATTCGGCCGGGGTTGTCTTCGCCACGCCGGGTGCGTGGAGGTAAAGGTCTCAACTTCTCGGCATTCGCTTGCTAGTTTAGTATATGGTCTTTTGCCGCTGCCAAGAGTGATAGGTACTAGCCCGTGAGTCCATGTCACCGCTGTGAGTGTGAGAGTGACCCGTCCCGTGACTCGATCCGAGTCCGGAAGTGAGTCGACTACCCGTGAACTCTGTCGATTCTTCAACCGCGCACGATCCGCGTTTCCCTCGCTTGGGACGACGAGTGAGCTTGCGTTTCTGTTAGCGACGTATAGCCCATAGGAGCTCTCCGTGTTGGGCCTAGTGTCTCTCCCATCATGTGTTGCTGGTCGTGTCCGCATCTAGAGTCCGAGGTTCATACCACGTAAAGTCGGTCCCCGTGTCCGTCCCGCATCACTAGCCGAGCTATCCCTCATTGGTCTAGTGGCATTCCGTCCTAGCCGAGCTACCTTTCCTTGGTCTAGTGGCACTCCGCCCTGATCGAGCCACCTTCCTTTGGTCTAGTGGCATTCCGCCTTGGCCGAGCTCTCAAAAGAATACACCATATTGCCATTACGGGCCCTACGCCCGAATTGGCGAAAGATCATTCCTTTGCATTAGCATTCAGCCCCTGCTAACGAATGAACCGCTCTGCTTGGCACGAGGCCCGGTGCTCTGACCAACAGCCGTCTACTATCAACCGAGGGTCGGACATCACGCTTTGACCTACCACCCTTTATATCAAAAAAAAAAGAAGAAGAAAAGAAAAGAAAAATGGGGTTAAAAATTGAGATACCCCGCCAGACTTGCTCCTATATTAGGACAAGTGCAAAAATGACTATAACCCAGCTGTGGCGAAAACCTGAAAGGGCGCTACAGGTAAAATCGGGTATCCCGCCACGTGAAAACCCGAAAGGGCGCGTGGGCAAAAGCAAGAGGGGGCTGGCTTCGGCGAAAATCCGAAAGGGCGCCTAGGTCAGTAAAGTGGTAATTTAAAAATTCCTCTTTTGTTCTCCCCCGTTGAAACTCCAAAAAGGGACAATCATCAAAAGTCCCGCCGGAGATCCTCTAACAAACCTATGTTCGACCCTCGTCATCATCGATGAGATCGGTCGATCTCTATCCCTAACTTGGACCTTCCGTCCTTGTTAATAATCCTACCTTTGCTTCGGCGTGTGACCCATGTTGATGAACAAACCCATGTTCGACCCTCGTCATCGTCGGCGAGATCGGTTGATCTCTACCCCTAACTTGGACCTTCCGTCCTTGTTAATAATCCTACCTTTGCTTCGGCATGTGACCCATGCTGATGAACAAACCCATGTTCGACCCTCGTCATCATCGGCGAGATCGGTCGATCTCTGCCCCTAACTTGGACCTTCCATCCTCGTTAATAATCCTACCTTTGCTTCGGCATGTAACCCCTGTTGATGAGTAAATCCGTGTCCGACCCTCGTCATCATCGACGAGATTGGTCGATCTCTACCCTTAACCTGGACCTTCCATCCCCGTTAAGAACTGTACCCTTTGCTTCGGCATTTAACCAATGTTGACGAATTAAACCAGGATCCGACCCCTGTCATCATCGACAAGGCCAATCGGCATGCTAGCGGGCAGGCTCTCCTATGTCCCGGCTTCTTCCTACACAAAAAAAGAAGAGAAAAAGATGGGGTTAAAAATAGAGATACCCCGTCGGCCTTGTTCCTATATTAGGGCAAGGGCAAAAATGGCTATAACCCGGCTATAGCGAAAACCCGAAAGGGCGTTACGGGTAAAATCGGGTACCCCGCCACGTGAAAACCCGAAAGGGCGCGTGGGCAAAAACAAGAGGGGGCTGGCTTCGGCGAAAACCCGAAAGGGCGCTTAGGTCAGTAATGTGAATAAAAAATTATATAAATGAATGATGAATAGTGATGATCCATCCTCCGTCCTGAAGACCCTTTACAGGGTCGAAGCGGAGTCTTCATCCAATGTCCCACCTGTATATGTATATATTTCCTACCCTTTTCGACCCTTGTCACCATCGGCAAGATCGGTCGCTACCCTTTCCGGTCCTTGTCATCATCGGCAAGACCGTCTACCCTTTTCGACCCTTGTCACCATCGACAAGATCGGTCGCTACCCTTTCCGGTTCTTGTCATCATCGGCGAGACCGTCTGCCCTTGTCGACCCTTGTCACCATCGGCAAGATCGGTCGCTACCCTTTCCGGTTCTTGTCATCATCAGCGAGACCGTCTACCCTTTTCGACCCTTGTCACCATCGGCAAGATTGGTCGCTACCCTTTCCGGTTCTTGTCATCATCGGCGAGACCGTCTACCCTTTTCGACCCTTGTCACCATCGGCAAGATCGGTCGCTACCCTTTTCGATTCTTGTCACCATCGGCAAGACCGTCTACCCTTGTCGACCCTTGTCACCATCGGCAAGATCAGTCGCTACCCTTTCCGATTCTTGTCATCATCGGCGAGACCGTCTACCCTTTTCGACCCTTGTCACCATCAGCAAGATCGGTCGCTACCCTTTCTGGTCCTTGTCATCATCGGCAAGACCGTCTACCCTGTTCGACCCATGTCACCATCGGCAAGATCGGTCGCTACCCTTTCCGGTTCTTGTCATCATCGGCGAGACTGTCTACCCTGTTCGACCCTTGTCACCATCGGCAAGATCGGTCGCTACCCTTTCCGGTTCTTGTCATCATCGGTGAGACCGTCTACCCTATTTGACCCTTGTCACCATCGGCAAAATCGGTCGCTGCCCTTTCCGGTCCTTGTCACCATCGGGAAGGTCGCTCGCTATCTTTTTCGGTTTTCGTCGCCTAGACTGACCGACTTTCTATCGACCCTTGTCGCCTTCGACAGGACCGGTCGACTTTCCCCCCTAACCCGGACTCCTCGTCCTCATCGAGCGGGAGACTATTTTTGCTCCATATAAACCCTATTAATGAATAAGCCCTATCCTCAATTCCATCAGCTTCGACGGATTCAGCTGACGGGCCATCTGCCCTTATTTCCTAGCCCTGAAGAGGCCTCTATACCCTATTGGGTCCCCCGGACTCTCGACTTGCACTGGCCGTTGTTTAGTCCCGAGGATAGCCACGGCGCGGTGGAGCGAACACCTCACCCCTTTGCTGAAGGCGTGAGCGCTCTCCTGCCCCCGCGACCCATACGCTCGGACTAGAATCAACTGGCAAAGAAAAAAAAGAAGAAGAATAATAATGAAAGAATGGAGTTGTCATTTAACAACAAAATGAAGATTTTCATTCCTGTAGAATAAAGGGTACATGTTACGTGGGGCATTCCCCGGAATACATGAAGTCCATCAAAAAGAGGCAAATAGAAAAGAACTATGGCAGAGAGCATCGGAAGATGTCCTCCAGCTTCGGAATGCCCAGGGAAGGATGGCGGGCTTGTTCCTGCAGTCTGAATTCAGTGGCCTCCAGCTGAGATAGTCTCTCCCCGAGGGAAGCATCTTGCCCCTCGGCCATTTCTGCCTCCTCCACCCTCTGGACTTCCAGGCGTTCTACCTCTTGAAGCTCAGCCTCTGCCCTTGAAAGTTTGACATGTAGTTCCGCTATGGGGGCCGTGAGAAAGCTTCGGCGCTGCAAAGAGGCATTGGCGTCATCCCTCATCCTCGCCACAGTCCCTTTCAGAGAGATGACAGCTGTTCGGCATTTGGCCCGCTCCAGTGTTATGGCCGCCAACTGGTCAGCTGCCTCCCGGCCTAAGAATTCCCTCCTGTTTACATATTTCAGAAGCAAGATCACCCGTGGAGTCCAATCGTCCATGGGGCAACCAAAGGCCAACAGCGAGCGGGATAAGTGCTCTACCAAGCCCCTTAGCTGAACATAAGTCAAATCTCTGCTGGCCATTATGGTCTGCTGAAGGGTCCCTAAGAACTGCCACACAAGGTCACTCGAAGACTGGAGACCGAGCGGCAACGTCTCGGGTAGTTCAAACTCCACTCTACCGTCCACAGTGGCCCAAATATCGTCGCCCGTCCCAGAAGATGACGACGGCATGAGCTGCAATGCACTGGTATGGGGAACAACCGCGGTGGCCGATACGGTAGCTGGAGTCTCAATGACAACAATTTCCCTGCAAGCCCCCTGGGATGGAGGTGCAACAGGAATATCAAGAGCCAAGGACATCTGTTCTTCGACGATCTCTCCGGCTTCTATCTCGGGGGGGCCATCCTTCTCCGAAGCTGACTGCTGTGCGACTTCTAATGGCTGAGAGTCCTCGACTGCTACCAAACTATCAACCCTCACAAGTGCTCCGGGTCCAGCTGGAGCCATTGCCGCCGCATAGTCCTTGGGGTATCGCAGTGCGATAGGCCGCAAGACGGACGGGAAGGTTGCGTGGCCCGTGCCTAGAGCCGGGAGGGGTATCTGCACCGTCATGGTTGGCAGCACCACCTCAGTCTGCACCCGAAATATGTACATTAAAAACCTAAAGGAAGAGAAAGGAAGGGCAGCAGGCGCCGACCACGAGTGGGTCCTTACCTCAGCCTGTACTAAGCTCAAATCTCTAAGGGTGACTTCTCCGGTGCCAGCCTCTCCGCTCACGAGCAAGCCTGACGGCCCAGGACCACTCCATGACAACCAGGGTGGGCTAAAAGTCGGATGATCGCTTTCATAGGCCAAAGACTCCCCGACATCCTCAGTCTCTGTGTCAACAAGTGGGAACTCCTCATCACTGGAGCCGCCACCATAGTCGACCTGTTTAGAGGAGGAAGACTCCTCTGCTCTTTCGGGACGCTCCACCATCGGGGCAGGAATCTCGCCATGAGGAGCATCACCCGTGGCAGGAGCTTCCCCCGTGCACTCCACATCAGGAGCAACAGTGGATGGAATCTCAAGGGAAAGTCCACCCTGCCCCTGGATAATCGCTTCTTCTGCACTCTCCGAGTTCGGAAGAAATGACAGTTGTATATCAACTGAAATTTATGGCAAGAAATGGTCAAGCCAGCTGAAGACATAAAGATTCGTGGTGGCATCACAATTAAACTATAAATTACCTTCCATTTCCTATCTAGGCATTGGAGAAGGCAGATATCTCTCTACGGGAGCAGAAGGGATTTCCTCTGCCCCTTCCCTAGTCGCGACATCTACCGTCGCCTCCAGCCCGACGACCGCGGCAGCTGTGTCGGCAACCGTCAGCATGGGCTAGCCAAGGCAGTCAAAGTGAGCTAATGAACTCTGAAGAAAATAAGAGCCTACCTTCAGCTTCTGGCCTTTGTGGGTGAGAGGCCTCAAACTCTTCAAAGGATACAACCGGAGGAAGAACGGTTGCTGACTCCCTTTCTGCGGCCTTCTTTTGGCGCGCCCGAGTCACCCGGGTCACCGCCGCTTTCGCCTTCCCAACGGCCTCTCTCAACTGGGATCGAGTCCGCTTTCTCGAATCATCGGGAGGTAGTGGCGTTGTGGTCGGGGCCGGCTCGGGAACCTCGAAGTATGCTGGCTTCTGGGCCTTTATTATCAGTTCCCTAAAGTGTCGGGTCTCCTCCGAAGTTGGTCGGACTGCACATGCACAAAGGTGAGAATAATGCACCACAATGAAGGAAGAAAGCTGGCCGAAGGGCCTGAATGAAGAGATGGAACATACTTGCCGGCCCCGTGTAGAAGGGGAAGAGAGGCCAATAATATAGCGATGGCATTTTGTCTCTTGAAGCTGCCTCGCGAATAAGCCAACATAAGTCCCCTATCTTCTCGCTCGGCTCAGCCAGCAGCACCAGGTCCTCGTGGCCACGAGAAGACAAGTGATAATATAAGCTCAGGTGATCCAGCCCCCATCTGTCAGCATACTTGAATGAGATATGGAGGGGCCTTTTCCAGAATGGCTTCGCTAGGGCCACCCACTGAGAGACCGTGTGAGCGAAGGAGCGCAAATAGCCACGGGGTGTTGTCACATAAAGCAGCCCACCTGTCTTCCCTACGGATGAAGGTCCGATAAGGATACAACCTATCAACCTCAGGACGCCAGTCAGCCACAGTCGAGATGGGTTCCTCCACTGGCAGGGGGAGTTGCTGAAGGACCACCCTCTCGTTGCTTACCCGGCATAAGCCCCGGAGTGTTTTCACATCGTCATCCTTGCTGATTGGGGGCAGCTTCGGGTCAACTTTCATCCTGTGACTTTTTACGACCTTTCGGGCCTACAGATAGGCCCTCGCCTCTGTATGGGTCCAGGATTTCAACTTCCTCAAATAAGAAGACTCAATGTCAAGGACTGGCTCTGGCTAGGAATCCAGAAACCTATGCTCTGCTACGGCCCAACACTCTCACCGGGAGCTCCTGTGGAACCCCGTCTGTGCGTTCCACCACTTGATATACTCAGGCGTGACGCGGGGGAAACGGGCAGGGGTTGGCACCCTGAAAGAAACATCTTCCCGGCTGTGGAAGAAGTCCCACCATATCCGGGCATCATCATTTGAAACTTGCTTGGCCATGTGCCTGTTAGGCAATGCAAACTGTGAAGAAGAATGTGGAATGTGTTGGTCGTAGCCGAAGTTCCGACTGAAACGGAATGGGTAGTACGGCTCCAACCACAAAATGCCGCTCTTGCGGAATACAAGGACACTCGGCCTGATGGCAAGCGCCCAGTCAACCAACTCTGGCTCAAGAATGGGCCTAGTACATTTGGCCCCGGAAATCGGATGGATATACTCCTCAGTCTCAAAAAGCTTGCACTGCCTCATCCTGTTCACCAGCGGGCTGGAATGGGCAGCTAAACTCTAGAAGTGAAGAACCCCGGGTGAATCTGTGGGAATACGGGCCAACTTGCCCCAAATGGTGAAGAGCTGCTCCGCCAATGAGGATGGCTCAGCACTCGCGAATTCTATCATTCGCGAAACAAGAGGAACCGACTGTAACGCTCGAGGAGCCGCCTCCGGGAACAGGGTACAGACCCAAGCATTAAAGAAGTGTAATGGACCAACCGTCTGAAGATTCCTCGGGAGACATGTTTTGTGCAAGTCTCCCAACATCTTGTAAATGATGCACAGAGCCACCAGGCAAAGAGAAAGCTTGGTACCCTAAGCCATGAGACAGACAGGATAAATGGCCTCTGCCCTAATTACGCTCTCGTCACCTTGCAGGAGAGCCAAAGAACAGATCCAGTAGACCAGGTACGCAGCACAGTGGGTAACTGCGTCGACACCAGTAGGGTTTGGGTCTTCCATCTGCCCTCCCCTTGAAGTGGATGATGAGGCGGCCTGGCGTCGAACTCTCTTCTTCTGCTTCTGAGCCACCGGCGCTATCGGGGGAAAATCTTCATACTTCTTCCCACCGAAGAAATATTGGAGCCAAGCGCCCATCCGCACCCTCCGCTTCTCGCCCGGCTTCCGAGCTTCCCTCGTGTCGTGCGACGAATGATAGAGGGTGCGGTACGCCTTCATCAGATATCGATAAGCGTAACCTGCCAGATACCGACCCTCACCGTCAGTCTGATCCTTCAGCCAGTCAGGCCAGCAGACCTCCTCATACGGCTCTCCATCAATAGGTAGGCCGCTAAGCTGTGAGAGGCTCCATAAATCCATAGAGGTCTCTCCTTCCGAGGTATAGAAAGTGTTGTACTCAGGGCAAAACACTTCGATCATGCCACAGCATAAGCCTCGGGAGATGGGGTAGCGGTATCTCAAAACATATACGCTGTGGTAGACGCCAACCCTGGTCAGGATGGGAGCGTAATGATGCAGCACATAATCTGTGAACTCCACCGCTCCAGGTCTAAATACATGAGCGTCGGTGGCCCTTAGCTCGGTAAACCACCCCACAGATATCTGGTGCTTGAAGCGGATCGCCAGGCAGTCCAACAGAAATGATTCATCTCTGTATCCCCATTTTAACGGGGCAAGAAACAAGCCAAAGATCGACTTCTCCCGGTCCACCCTACCTGCGGAATCATTCCACCGAGCGGGTATGAATTCAGGGGCCCTGGTCAGCAGCCCGTCTTCTAGAGCCAGATCTTGCAGTCCCAGCACGGCGCTCCATTTCATGACCTCTCCGGAAAGATAAATTGGCCTTCCCCGCACCACACATTCTGATAGGCTATCCCTCTCTACTAACAAGGCCTGCTCGGCTTTGCAGACAAGGAACAGATCTCTCTTCCCCTGAAGATTGAAATGCCGAAGGAAGGACATCAGATGCTTTTCCTTGGGGTGGTCTCGCCTGACGGCGCCTTCCCGGTCATAATGAAAAGAATCACCTCCGAGGATGAGGAGACGGCCAGTGTCCATAGTATCGGTCTCCGAGTCCGAGGATTCTGCAACTACAGCAAGCTGGTCGTGCCCCCGGTCAAGGGAATGAACATTTTCCCACGTCACCACGGCACGGGATGCAGAAGAAGAAGAACCGGATGCCTTGATAGCTGCAAAGAAAGCGCATCAAACAATAAGCAAAGTCAGAAAATAGCTGGTCGAAGGCAGATTTCTGATAAAATTTTGGCAGAGTCTCCCCAGCACGGGAGATTGCCAAAGAGAAGCGGGAACGCATCCACTAAGGGAACGACCCCTAAAAGCAGCCATCGGCATTACACTGAGGCCAAAAGGAACACCCGGGGGAAATAGCTCCGAGGGCAAGCCCTACTAGAAGCCTCCCGGGGCCCAAAGGATGGGTTTGAAACCCAAAAGGGCAGCACTTCGCTCACCCCGAAGGAGAAGCCGCCGCCGCCTTCGCCCTCACCTCACTCGGCGCCGCGGGAAGAGAAAAGGGAGGAGAGAGAAAGAATTTTCGCAAATGAAAACTGAGGAAGAGAAATGAAAGGCGAAAGCCTTATATATGAGGGGTTTCAGATGTTAATCTGGCACGCTATTTTGCGCGCCAAATTAACATCCTTCTCAACAAAAAGGCGCGCCGAAATTGGCCGCGCCGGGTTAACGGCCAAATGGCCAGGGCCGCGCCGTATTAAAAACGCAAAGGGCCAGGGGCGCGCCAGATTAACCCGCGCCGTATTAACATTCAAACGGCGCCAGATTAACATCAGTGCCGGATCAGGGGCCATCCCAAGCTCCTGTCAACTGAAGAGGAGGTCATTCCAGGCGAAGCTCATCCGTCGGCCTTGCGACAGTCGTGCCTCGCTTGCAACACCCACGTCTGGGAGGCATTTTTTGGCACCCAAAATGTGATCGTCGACGATCAAGCCATAAAGATGAATTATGCGGCCCGCTGAAGCACGGAAGCCGATAAAGATCAACATATTGAAGACTTCTCGAGCTGCCAGAGCCTCAAGTCACTCCGTATGATTGCCAGGGACTTCACCTCAGGAGAACCGAGATGAACTCACAACCAACTGGCAGTGCGACCAAGCCTGCCCAATGAACTGGCATCGACTCCGTCATGCCGCATACACTACACCCGTTGTCCGACCAAGGACGACGGTCTACCCAGTGGCTACGCACCTCATGAAAGGCTCTCTTGAGATAAAAGAGTCCCCTTGGCTCTCCAGAATGGTGGACCAGAGGCTTTGTCGGCAGAAGATCCTGGCTACCCGGCACGGGTACGGCTTCTCGCCAAATAGGGCCTGTTAACGGCCAAATGATCGCTCAAAGTGGGCGGAACTATCCCGGGTGTTATCCCACCCTCTAAGGAGCTTTGAGCACAAGCCAGATCGAGCCAGCGGCACTTATCATAGTGCCAAGAGCCGTGTCAGCGGAAAACCCACGTAATCAAACCGAAGCTATTTGAAGCTCCAAGAACTGCCGTACGTCGGCCTGAAAGCTTCAGCAAGGCGTCTCCTCAAGGTTTCAAGGAGCAATGGCAAGATAAGTGTTCACGGTGACCCCCGGAATCATCCCCGGACTCATCGGCCGACTCGCGACTTGCGAAGAGTGTTAACATGGCGCGCCCTAAACCGGCGCGTCTCTATTCCGACGCACCCTAAACCGACGCGCCCTCGTCTATCACCCACATTCTGTCTCGCAGAAAACCCTCCACCTGAAGCCCTCCTATTCCGACGCGTAAAGGATGGAGCCCCTTTCCCCGGCGCGCCAATCTCCACGCCGGGTTAAGACATCGAACCGGCATATATATATATATAGGCAGCTGTTCGATTGAAAAAAAAAGAAGGAGAGGGCAATTGAGAAAGAAAAAAAAAGGGAGGCGGGCCAGTCGTCTTCAAGGGAGGAAGGATTTTCTTTCTCGTGAAAGAAGCAGAGTCTCCCAGAGCGTTCCCTAGTCGCCGTCTCCCATCCTCATCTGAAGCCCTTCGGAGTAAGAGAGGAATAAGGCGTTCCGACACTCTGTTTCTAGAACAGGTGGGTGTCCGAGTCGTCTATCTTCTGATCCGCTTTTGCTTTCTCCCCGACGAATGTAAGCGAGAGGGGTGAGGGATGGCGATGATATGAGCCAAACCCTCCCCACCTTCTCTGCGTCTTCTTTCATTTACCGATTGTTCTTTTGTGAATCCTCCTACGAGTAGGATGGTGGCCGTGCCGCGATGCCGGCACCCAAACTCATGATATGTATGTGATTTCCCCCGCCAATGGAATGACATCGTGCGTATATGAATGCATCAATGGGTTGAATGTTTGGCGTCTCGTCTTCCTCTTCCATTGCTATCTCATTCGATAAATGTATATATCTATTGGGGCCTTCCCGTATACGGCTCCGAAATCTCGGTTTCTCTAGACTCCGAACGCGCCCTGGTATGCCATGGGCTACATGGACAAACCCCTCCCTGGGTCCTCCGCGCCTGTGCCAGTGCATATGTCGCTCTCTGTTTTGATACGAAATCTGATCTTGGCCTCCCCTCCTCTTTGCATCTCTCCATTGTTCAGAGGGGGAAGGTAATGTTTTGGGACAGTGAAGTCCGCTTCGCGACTACTGCATTCCAGTCATTTGTGGGTTTGCGTGTGTAGACAAACTTTTCTAGTTGCATATCGATCACCCCTTTCCGTGACTGCTGTTCCATTCTATTCTGTGAATGGTAACCCGGTCCCGTGAGCATCAACATCTTAGCCCTCCACCCAGGGAGGGGTATATTTCCCACCGTTCACCAAGTTGCTAATTGGCCAGGGGAACTCCGCTCTCGAGTGATGGATGTTCTCATGAGTCATGAAGCCAACAACAACAACAGGGGCTCCGGCCCGACAATCTCAAACCCACAGCCCCTCGGGACCCTATGGTGACCAAAGGGAAAAATGTTCCTAGCAGGCTAGCCCTCGGAACCTCTTTCCCTGAGGGTCTCTCTCTATAGCAGGTGCAGTGTATGCTGTAGGTCGCCCACCTCTTTGTAGGCTTGTCCTCGGGGTGTCGCTTCTATCATCAGCTACCTCATCCTCTGCTTCCACCCACGGAGCTTTGGTGCCCCTCGTAGGCCAGTCCTCGGGGTATCCTATCCATTGGGAATTTGCTGGCTGTCACCATGCAGACCGGTAGTTTAAGGGGCTTCTTCCACAAGTGAGCATGACCCCGTTCCTCTCCTGCAACCTTTCAGGTTCAGGGGAGATGCTGCCCGATTTTCGACAGGTTTTGGACTCACAAGTCGTCTCTGCGGATCGGCCATAATAAAATATTCATTCTGAATCAGGGACTCTAGTGCTCGAGTATGGACCTCACACTAGCCCATTACTTCATTCTGGAAAGATCCTGGACTTTAATCAAACGAACAATTGGCCCAAATAACTTCAAAACTCACAGCAAAATCTTAATGAACTTAAATGGTTTCAAAATTCATCAAAAAATAAGCTAAAACGGCGCGGTCCTAATCCGGCGCGCCCTAATACGGCGCGGTACCCCCCCCGCACCGGATTAACACTAGACTCATGATTTCCTATTTTTATTTGGCACGTTCCCGGCGCGCCCTAAACTGGCGCGCCCCGTGCCCGTCGCGCCGCATTAACCATTTGTCATAACCGCGCCGTATTAAGACCCTTCACCTACGTTTGGCCGCGCCGGGGAAACCTACCCCTACGCGTGGCCGCGCCGATTTTGAACCCTTTTGCTGTTTTAATTGCTCACTCGCCTCCGGAGTGATCCTCGTCTCCCGTGGTCGGAGTTAATAAACCCTAATTAGTAATAAACTGAATAAGAGAAGGGCTGTTCGAGTCCTAGTCATCTTGTTATCATGCTTTCACTACCATGTCCGTCAGCATTTTACTTTCGTTATCATGCTTGTGTTACCATTCTCCCCCCTTGGCGGGGATTAATAAATGTGATTGAGCACTGCTTGTTTCCATAACTCTATTGCCATGCTTAGCATAGTCACGAGCATCATGCATGCATGCTTGCATAGACCCTCGAGTATATCAAATGGCATTGACAGAAGGCTGGGTTACGCCCGATCGGAAGTCTCCGCTATACGCGATGGTGGTCTTCGGACCTACATCCTCCGCCACATACCAAGGGTCTCCAATTTAATGAACCATGCCTCTCCTACATGATAAATAGACGCATCTCATATGATCTTGTCATATTCATAACATCGCATCTTTATTCCGACCTCGACAGCCCACTATCTCGGCAATTAATCAAAGGCTTTCCCTCCTCGTGGGAGATGTAATTAACGCCATAGCCTTTATGGTGTGGCGGACTGCTGGTCCCGACCGAATCTCACTTTCGCCCGACACGGGTCAGAATGAGCGCATAATAAATTTGTCACTCACGTGACTGGCACGCCCGCGCAGTCAATCAGTCAGTTAATTGCCAGTCAGTTAATTGATTGATCGACACGTGAAATGAACCAAATAAACCCAAATGATAATCATAAACAAACAAAGAAAGAAGACCAGAGTAGAACGAGAAGAATCCCATCGCAAACAATCATTCTTACACTTGAATGATGTTCTTGTTTGCTTAGCCATGCTGCACGCCCCACAAACTCCTTCATCAACGGCCTTCAACTTAGACAAACCAACCACCAAATCATTTCTAGATAATTTAAGTAAAACATTAAAACTGGCATGCCCAAGACGGCGATGCCAAAGCCAAGCATCATCATTGTTCCTTGCAACCAAGCACAAAGTATCATGAGAGGCATCGTCTAAATATATCATATAAACATTATTATGACTGAAACCTATGAACTTTATTTCATGAGTTTTTATATCTACAACAGTGTAGTGGGTAGATTCAAAGGTCACGTTGCATCCTTTGTCACAGAGTTGACTAATGCTCAAGAGATTGTGATGCAACCCCTTAATAAGTAGAACATTTTCAATAGTGCGAGTTTGATTCTTACCTATCTTACCTTTTTCGACAATTTTTCTTTTATCTTTTCCACCGAATGCTACTGTCCCACCATCTTTCTCATACAGGTCTGCGAACAACTCTTTGTTTTCGTCATATGCCGAGAGCATCTGCTGTCCAAGTACCATTTATTCCTTTGAGCTCTCAAGCAGACCTGCAAACACAACAAGAGTACTTATGCAGATTTTGGTACCCAAGCAAGCTTGGGTCCACGTTGGTTAGAGACATGAGATATGTATGATTTATTTCTCATTCTAGTAAAACTTTCATCATCAAATTTCAGAATTTTGTAATCATACATGTCATGGCCTAACCTTCCACAGTAAAAGCATGTGATGGCTCTATCCCTATTTCTCCTCCTGCCTACATTCAAGAATGAATTATGCACATGTGTTTTTGATGAGGATGGAGATGAACTGCTGGGAGCCCAATGAGTTGAGTGTGTTCCTGATTGTGATGTTTTTCCTTTTTCAAGGATAGAAATATCATCCTTCAACTCATTGATTTCATGCTTTAATGAATGAACTTTGTTTTCAGCTATTTCTTTAGCTTGAATGCATGCACTTCTTTCCAACTTTTCTTGTTCTAAATTTCTTTTTAAGTCTTCATGCATTTTGGTAAAAGTGGCTTGGTCCTCACGCATGCATGAACTCTCATCTTCAATTTCATTTTCATGTTTCAACTTTTCAGTTTCAGATTTTAAAGCATGACAGTTCTCACAAGAATTTGCAGCATGCACAAAATGATCAATTTTCTTTTTCAGATTTCTGTTTTCATAT
This sequence comes from Amorphophallus konjac, assembly GCA_022559845.1. NCBI lineage: Eukaryota > Viridiplantae > Streptophyta > Magnoliopsida > Alismatales > Araceae > Amorphophallus > Amorphophallus konjac. The sequence goes on from CM040124.1 coordinate 316,238,154, forward strand.
TTGAGTTTTTTGCATTTTTCATACAAGGATTCATAAGCAATCTGCCATTGTTCACATGTAAGAGATTCGGTTTCAGAATTTACCTCATTGGCGTCGTCTTCATTTGCCATGAAGCACAAATTCTGAACCAGCTCATCAAGTTCATCTTCATTCCTGAACTCTTCCTCATCTTCATAACTCCATGTGGCCACCATGGCCTTTGGCTTCTTGAACTTTCCCTTCTTGAACTTCTTCATCAGATCGGGGCACTCACCCCGCATATGACCGGGCTTCTTGCACTCATAGCAAATGACTTCTTCTTTCTTGCTACTCTCACCTCTGTTTGGACCTTACTTTCTTGGTCCTTTTCTGAATTGACCACCGAAGTTCCTTGTTCTTTTGACAAATCTTCTTGCTCTTCTAGTGATCATGACAACCAGCTCCTCATCCTCGGTGTTGCCCATGGAATCATCGTCACTACCCTCTGAATCTTGTGGATTCACCTTCAGGGCCAATGGTGTGACTATCTTCTTCTTCTTGTGATCGTCCTCGCTCCTTTTGATGTTGATTTCATAAGTCATCAAGGAGCCTATTAACTCGTCCAGAGTCAAAGTGCTAAGATCCTTTGAATCCTCGATTACAGTGGCCTTTGTATGCCACTATGGTGACAGTGATCTTAGAACTTTTCTGACGAGTTCCTTGTTGGAATACTCTTTACCAAGACCCTTTAATCCATTTGTGATTTCCGTCAATCTTGCAAACATATCAGAAATGGAATCCTCTTGTTTCATCATGAACAACTCATAATCCCGGACTAACAGATTCGCCTTGGTTTCCTTTACTTCCGATGTTCCTTCATAAATCAACCACAGCTTGTTCCACATCTCCTGCGCAGAGGAACACATAGAAACTCATGAGTATTCGTTAGGATGAATGGCACACTGAATTATATTCATAGCTTTAAAATTTGCAGAATAGTTATTTATCTCCTATTCTTCCCACACATCCTCATTGTCGGGTAGAACATATGGACCCTTACTAATGGCACGCCACACATCATAATCCTGGGCTCGCAGGAAAACATACATCATATTTTTCCAATATGGGTAGTTAGATCCATCAAAGAAGGGAGGCCTTTGAATCGAATGCCCTTCGGGCATCATCCCCTTGTTTGCCATCTAATGAGATCTAGCTCTTCGACCGTGTGGTCGAGTTAAATAGAGACCAAATCTCTGATAATAATTGTTGTGTCCCGAAAGGTGTCAATCAAGAGGGGAGGGGTGAATTGATTGGCCAAATAAAAATTATTTACCCAATGAGATGCTTGTTAGAAATTTTAAACTACAGAATTGAAGGTGTTCTAGACACACAAGCACTCAACCTCACCCGAACAAGATCTCTCTCGTGAGTACTCGTAGATAAAAGTATGAAATCTATGACAGAACTAGAGAACACTCAGCTAAGCGTGAAGCCCACTCGTTACAATGCACGATGAAACAAACCACAATGGAAGCACATGATTTTTAGGTGGTTCAGGTACACAAACGTGTCCCCTACGTCCACCCATCACACGTGAGGATTAATGCTCCACTATGAAGTGAGCCACACACACGTTGTAGCGACAGCCAACACACACACGGCAGCCTGTCTTGGCCACCACACACACACACACTCTCGTATTACCGATCACGAGCACACACACATGAATGCAGTTCAAAATGTTCAAGGATTATAACACATATTCAAACTCAATCAGTAAAGACTTGAGAAGATTAGAGTAGAGAAGATTTACAGTTATTAGAGCTCCCCCTTTCTCTCCTTTGAAAGTATTTGAATGCTCCTTCAGTTTGAGGATGGTTCTTGATGGAAGATAAGCGATTTTTGCATGAACAATGGTTGTAACTTGATTTCCCCACGTAGCTTCCAGTAGAGGATCGATTGGAGACTTGAAGTTTCCTTCTTCCCTTCACATTCACGCTCAGAACTACGTGAAAGAAGCCCTGGAGCAACTGCTTGCGTCCTGCACTCACAAGGGTTAGAGAAAACAAAAACAAATTTAAGATCTCACTGCTTGATTAGGGTTTGTGGCCCAAAGAGATGGTTTTATGCTTCCAAGACGGTCAAGGGACACCCCTGGGACAAGATCCATGAATCCTGGAAGAATTCAAGGCGAATGGACGGGAGTGGGTGGACATTTGGTTGGAGGATGCAAAAGTCCTATTTCACGGTGCCGCATAGGTGTCGACACCTGGTGTCAGGTGTCGACACCTGGTGCCCTGCAGTATACAAAAACCCCAGCCAGAATGCCTGGACACTGGGTGTCGACACCTGGTGTCGACACCTAGTGTTCTGGCTTGCTGGAAATGCAGGCAGCCAGAACCAGTTCAGGTAGGTGTCGACACCTGGTGTCGACACCTCCTAGACTTGTTTCTGGAAATGTGTCCAGGAGTAGGATGTCGACACCAGGTGTCGACTCTTGCTCTATCAGAATGCCCAAAGACCCATTTTGCTGAAAATAAAGAAAACAAAGTCCACCATAGTTTGGCATGATTAAAAGGGGTTGTGAGGAGTTCTTCCAGCCTACAAAACACCAAGTACAAGTAAGTTTGCTTCAACATTGACCTCACAAATCAACCATTACATTTCACCCATTTTTAATGGAAGTATGGTGACTTGAGAAATTATAACTATGTAAAGCTTATCCAAAACCATTTCCATTTGCCATTCCAAGAATGAAGAATGAAGGAGGAGTGAAATATCCATATCAAACCACATATCAACATTTACCTTATCGTTTTACCTGAATTCACCTTTGGTCCTTTTTTTTTTGTAAAACTCAGTCATCTAATAGATCCAAGGGAGAGTGCACCCCCATTCCAGTGGAAGGGAATGTTCTCACTCCACCTTATAGCTACTAAATGTTTTTTTTATTTATATTCCAGAAAGAATACAACTATACAGAGAGGCCAAGCCTTTGAGATACAATGAAAAGAAAAAGATATAGAAAACTCTGCAAGTTTCCTACGAATGTTGGGTATGCCATTAGCATCAGCTAAGGGATAGCCTTTAGCAAATAGGGGCAGCTCTCTAATAGAGTAAAACTCCCTATTACATTTCATGAGGACTGCATGATTCGCCAGAGCATCCGTGAGCTGATTAGCCTCTCTGTATGAATGAATAATAGGACAATGAGAGAATGAGTATAATTGTTGTAAAGGCTGCCACCAAGGTAGTAAAGACCAAGGTGGGTCTTTATTGCTGTTCAACAGATCTATGAGGGCTTTTGAATCGTGTATATAATAGATAAAGGAATTTTGTGTATTTGGGCCAACCGAAGACCATCGAGGAGAGCTCTCCCTTCAGCCACCATGTTGGAGCCAAGACCATAATAGTAGGAAAAACCTAATATCAAATGACCATAAGAATTTCTGAAACACCCACCACCCCCTGCCAGCCCGGGGTTACCTTTGCTAGACCCATCAACATTCAAGGAATAGCCTACTACAAGTGCAATCCAATGGATAGTGATGCAAACAGGATGTATATTATTAACTATGATGTTATATCTCTGCAAGAATTTCATGTAGCTAGTGCTAACCCCTTGTTTAAACTTGAGCTGGCTGACTGTAAATTTTATGTCAACAAGGATCCGGTCCAAGATTCTGGAAGCACTGGTATAAAGACCTTCACCTTTGGTCCTCAATTGCTTGCTCATTTGTTGAATTGTCCATTCAAGAACCATTGAGTATCAACTATTAATCACCATTGCATGATAAAATAGATTTGGAGTTCACAAGCGTACATAACCAGTTCACTCAAAAACATGATCGCACATTGCATTCATTCATCATCAAAACTCATTAATCCACACATCATAACCTCGGGGGCAAACAACCTAGTTTTATAAACTTATGTGAAGTGTCATGGGCATATCCGACACATCCCTAGGGACGTAGATTATCTAAATTGGGCTTTTTTCCACGCCATAATTCATAAGGGATGGAAGGAACGGACTGTGAAGGCACGCGGTTAAGGATGTAGGCCGCTGTTAGAAGAGCATCTCCCCAAAAAAATATTGGGAGATTAGCATGCACCATCATCGACCTAACCATATCTAACAACGTTCTATTCCTTCTCTCAGCTACATCATTTTGCTGCAGAGTATATGGAATAGTAAGTTGGCTACGAATTCCTTTTTCTTCACATAAAGTTCAAAATTGATCTGATAGGTATTCGCGTCCTTGATCTGTCCGAAGAGCTTTTACACTCTTGTCCAATTGATTCTCAGCCTCCGCTAAGAAGTGTTTGAAGCAATCTAATGCTTCATAGCGGTGAGTGATCAAATTGACATATCCATATCGTGAATAATCGTCTATAAATATGAGAAAATAGGATGGCCCTTGGCGGGCCTTCACACTCATAGGTCCGCAGATGTCGGAGTGGATAAGTTGCAATGGCTCAGTGGCCCTTTTAGCCTTCCCAAAAGACTTTCGACATGCTTTGCCTGTCAAACACGATTCACATACAGGTAGATTGACTTTAGTGAGTGGGCCGAAGAGACCTTCTCTAGCTAACCTAGTCATTCTATCCTGCCCTATGTGTCCTAACCGAGCATGCCAAACTATCGAATTGAGGTCTTTTTCATCATTTGCCACACATTTTATAGAAGAGACAGACATATCTATTTCTAAATCCAATTTAAATAAACCATTAACAAACAACCCATGTCCATACAAAACATTGTCTAAATAAATATCAAGTCTACTGCCAGTAAAAATGAGAGAAAAACCTAGTGCTAATAATGATAGAACTGATAGCAGATTATGCTGAACCCCTGGCGCATAGAGTACATCATGCAGTGTCAACGTCCGTCTAGTCTTACGCCTGAGTTGGTACACACCAACTCCAAGGACTTCTTCACTAGAACCATTGCCCATATAAACTCTTTGCGTGCCTACTGAGACTCGGCGATAATCCATGTATCCCGCTCGATCCCTTGTTATGTGCTTGGTTGCTCCTGAATCCACGATCCATTCAGGTTATTTTCTAGCAACTAATACATGCGAACAAACATACACATATAGAGAGTTATAGAGTTGGGATACCTTCTTGGGCTCAGTGCATTCACGAGCGAAATGTCTCAAATTTCCACAATTGTAGCACTTAGCTTTCATCTTATCTCTCTTCCCACCGCGCTTGCCCCTGCGGCACTTCGATGTCTGCCCTACCTTGGAACTAGATGCACTGTGAGATCCTATACGTTTGAAGCCCTTCCCTGGACCATTCCTGCCCTGGCGTCTACCTCCTCTGGCGACTAGAGCAGTGGCGCGTGCAGCCACCTCGCGCTCTGCCTCCAACTCCACATGACGAGAACTATCAGAAAAATTCTTAATACTCTCATTGTGAGTCAAAATTTGCTTCATGTGAGTCCAGGAACCTGGCAGGGATCTGATCACGGCCTGCATTTGTTGTTCATCTGTGAGATCATTTCTTGCTCCTTTCAAGTCGTGGATCATGCTAGCCATCACCCTAAGATGCTCAGTCATAGTCTGACGCGAGTCCTTTCGGTAGGTCTCGAACTTTAAAACGAGAGCTCTCAACCTAGTGGTTGAGGTTCCACTAAAATTGAATTTTAATTGATCCCACATTTCTTTAGAAATTTGGCACTTCTTAAATTCATCGATAAGATCATCCCGCATGCTGCTAAGCATGGTGAAGTGCATGCTACAATCTTTGTTAAACCATCGTCTATAAGCTTCTTGGTCTCGGCGATGCTGGGTAGTGTTTCCCTCCTCGGGAGGGGACATGGTTGTAGTTAAGTGGTCGAGCAATTCTTGCTCATTCAGTAAGTACTGAATTTTCCTATGCCATATATCATAATTGGTCCCGTCTAGATTATCCCCTTTGGTCAAATCGGTAATCACGTTTTTCATCGCCATTGATAAATCACTGCATTGAACATACAATAGGCCTAAGTTGACATCGTTTACACATCATCATATTTGACTAAAAAAATCCAAACTAAAAATATTGAACTTTCTTGTATAATGAGATCGAAAGTAAGCCTAGGTTTAACGACCCGAGAATCCGATTACCGGGAAGGCCCGATATCCCGAGACTCGCACCGCCACCTACGAGCCCGAAGACTCGGAAGGGTTAAAAGGATGGTGTGGAGACTACACAAGTATCACAAATAATTGCAGAAATTAACAAGTTATAATATTAAGCAGGAAATAAATTAACATTTTACATGGTCTACAATAGAAATTAACAACAATAACCATTGTCCACGACTAGTACAGTGACAAGGAAGAAAAGTACAGCTACACGGGGCATACCCCGGCTCTGACCTCTGGCACTACCTCTGGGCACCCGCACCACGCTGCACCCCAAACGCGCTCCCCCGGGGCGGCGCCTCACCTGAAACACGGTGAAAACACGCAGGGAATGAGTCTCGGAACAAGACTCAGTAGGGATCACTCGAACCCTACCTCGAAAAATGAGAAACCACTACTCTAGCGGTAGGAAGGTACCTCGGAAAGGAAAGCCCTGTACTCTACAGAACAAAGGTCCCATGGCACGCAAACCGACACCCGTGCCACGGTAAGAAGACCGAAGCTCAACGGCCAACCTGATAAAACCCGAAGGTCGAAAACACACGACTGACAGACTGCCACTCCGTACTCGACAGGAGTACCACCCACTAGAAGCACAGCCGGTAGCATCCCCTGACGTCTTACGCCACGCCGCAGGTGAACCGCCTGGCGTGGTAGCTCCTACCAGAGGCGCGAACACCGTACAAGTAACCACAACAAGTGACTAGCTGGGGTCACGCCCGTCGACGTGCATCCACTGTCCCCAACCACGTGTGCACACACAGACCACGCGTCCTAGGTCTGGCCCTCTGACCGGTTTTCCCCTGGCACTGGACTCTGATGTGACGAGGGGCCCGACGGTAACCAGTCTAAAACCGTCCTCAGGGTAAGCCCGTACACCACTCCTTGGTGCGACCAGCACACGCGTACTGATAGGCTACGACTAGTGGAGGGTCACAAAGTAGTACACTCTCGAGTCAACGGAAAACAACGCCCGAATCCGACAACGTGTGGGAATCACCCCACGCACCAGCCCCGTCGCACGGCGGCCACAGTCGGAGTAAAAACGGGGTTGCCACCCTCACGGGGCAACCAGGCATGTGACGGTCCACCCTAGGGCCGTCACAAGCAAGTAACGGTCTAGGCGAGACCGTTACATGCGCCTAACGGTTCAAAATAGACCGTCGCACGGTCAGAGGGGAAAGGGATGTAACGGCCTGGTCCAGGCGCATTACAAGAATGTAACGCGCTTGGCCCCATGCGTTACACACCCCCACGCTCCCAAAGCCAAAAGGGATGTGACGGCCCAGCCCCGGCGCGTCACACACATGTAACGCGCTTGGCCCAGCGCGTTACATGGCCCTCACACTTGGGGTGAAAACAGGAAGTAACGCGCCTGCCCCAGCGCGTTACATGCATGTAACGTGCCTAGCCCGGTGCGTTACATGGCCTGACCCCTAACGGTCACAAACGAATGGTAGAAAGCCCCTGACGGCCCTACCCAAGCGCGTCATAGGCAAATGGCGGTCTATCGTGAGGCCATTACAGCCCCCGACCCCCAAAAACACTACTCAGGAATGTAACGCACCCCTCTAGGAGCGTCACAAGCATGTGACGGTCACTGGAGTGACCGTTACACACTCCCGAGCACGCTACGGCGGGAAAACCCCCAAAACTTCGACCACGCCCCCGTGCCTCCACCGAAGAGGGGGAAAACAAAGGGGAAGACCCCTGGGGACCCCTAGCATGCATCTAAGCCATCCAATCGTGAAATCGCGGGCTAAAACCATAGATCGGGCGAGCTCTCCCCAAATCATGGAAAACCCCAAACCCGCTCAATCAAGTCCCTCTCGGCCTCCCCGCGGCCTACAAACCACGGAAATGAACGACAAGAGGCTAAGGAACGTCACCCTACCTCAATGGAGCGAATGCTCTGCCGGATCGTTCGTGAATCTCAAAAAATGCCTTAGAAAACCCTCGTCCTTCAAGCTTCCCGCGAGCACCGCACGCCCCCACGATCGCCTCGCCGCCGCCCACGTCACCGCGTCGTCGCCCCGCCCCCGTCTGCAGCCGGAGAGGGGTCCGCCGCGGTCAACCGGGAGGAAGAGAGGGAGAGGGTTACGGTGAAGAAGAAGAAGAAGAAGAAGAAGGTGGGGGAGAGAGAGAAAATAGGGGCGTTTTATAGAAAATTCGGAAATTCTGAAAAAAAGAAAATTACACCCCCGCGATCTTCGGAATGCACCGATTGCAACGGTACCACTCGTGCCCAAGTGAACGGCCCGGTTCACCCGCAGCGAGCTTCGAAGTAAAAGCCGAAACACCTACCAGAAATCGGAAAACACACATGGAAAAGCCGCGGAACGCCTCCGGGCCTCCGAAACAACTCCGGATCGCGCCGATCCGAACACGAAAGATGTCCGAAACGAAATTTCGAACACAACAGAGCCGGACACTCCGAAAACTAAATCCGGGACCCACGAAGAAAGGATCCGAAAGGTCCGGGATATTACAGCCCTGCCCCCTTAAGGAATTTCATCCTTGAAATTGAGAACAACCAAAGGGGAAAGAAGAGGAAGACTCACTCAAACAGATACGGGAACTACTGACGCATCTCATCCTCACGTTCCCACGAAGCCTCACCACCAGAGTGTCGTTGCCACACGACCTTTACCAAGGGAATAACCTTGTTCCGCAGGCGCCGCTCTCGCCTATCCTCCACGCGGATCGGAAACTCTGGGAGAGAAAGATCTGGAGTCACCTCAGGCCAAACGGAAAACTTGAGCACATGAGAGTCATCGGGCATATACTTCCGCAACATCGAGACATGGAACACGTCATGCACCGACGCCAACTCAGGAGGTAACTACAACCGGTAAGCAACCTCACCGATGCGCTCCACAATCGCGAAAGGACCAATATAGCGGGGACTCAACTTCCCACGCCGTCCAAAACACATCACCCCCTTCATCGGAGAAACTCTCAAGAACACATGATCGCCCACGGTGAACTCGAGAGGCCGCCTCCTATGGTCAGTATAGCTCTTCTGCCGACTCTGGGCCGCCAACATGTTCTGACGAACCAGGTGCACAACATCCACACATTGCTGCACCAATTCCGGTCCCGTCAAAACACGCTCACCCACCTCAAACCAATCAAGTGGAGTCCGACAAGGACGCCCATACAATGCCTCATAAGGAGCCATGCCGATGCTCGAATGATAGCTGTTGTTATAGGCAAACTCCACCAACGGTAGGTGATGAATCTAACTCCCCTGCCACTCCAGGCAGCAGGATCTCAGCATGTCCTCCAAAGTCTGAATCGTCCTCTCAGACTGACCATCTGACTGGGGATGATACGCCGAGCTAAATGCCAACTCCGTGCCAAGAGCTCGCTGGAAATTCCTCCAGAATCCAGAAGTGAAGCGCGGATCCTGATCCGACAAGATTGAAATGGGAACCCCATGCAACGGCATGATCCGCTCCACATAAAGATGAGCCAACTTAGACACGCTCCAGCTGACTTTGACCGGTAACATCCGTGTCACCTTCGTCAGCCGATCCACCAGCAACCAAATACTGTCCTGCCCACTCGGGGTCCTCGGCAATCCCACCACGAAATCCGTGGTCACATGGTCCCACTTCCAAGCAGGAACATCCAAGGGCTGGAGAGTACCTCCTGGTCGCTGATGCTCCGCCTTCACCTGCTGACAGATCAGGCACCTGGCCACAAACTCTGCGACATCTCTCTTCATGCCAGGCCACCAGAACTGCCTCTGTAAGTTCCAATACATCTTCGTCGCACCCGGGTGCACAGTGTACATGCTCCCATGAGCCTCGCGTAACACCGTACGACGAACCTGCTCCTCCGCTGGGACGTACAGCCTGCCGCGAAACCTAGCAGCGCTATCCTCACCTAGCTCCACATCAGTCACAGCTAGAATCCGGGGCAACTCAGGGTCTGCATGCTGAGCCTCTGTCACCTGACGACAGATAGCAGGAGTGACAGTCAGACTCGCAAGCACTGCCAACCCTGGCTCCTGGGGAATCTTGAGCCTGAAAGATACCTCGGGCACTTGTTCCCAGAGCCTCCACTTCCTCAACATCAAGGTATTGACCGCCACCTTCCGACTCAAGGCATCAGCAATGACATTTATCCTGCCCGGCTGATAAGATAAGGTGAAGTCATAATCCTTCATGAACTCCATCCAACGCCTTTGCCTGAGGTTCCGATCTCTCTGCGAGAACACATACCTCAAACTCTGATGGTCAGTAAACACCTCAAACTTCTCGCCATACAGATAATGCCTCCAGATCTTCAGCGCGAAGATCACCGCCGCCAACTCAAGGTCATGGGTAGGGTAGTTCTCCTCGTGGGGCTTTAGCTGCTGAGATGCATAAGCCACCACTCTACCATGCTGCATCAACACAGCACCCAACCCAACGCCGGAAGCATCTGTACACACCACGAAACCTCCCGATCCAGAAGGCAAAACTAACACCGGAGCCAAGGTGAGCAATCTCTTCAGTTCCCTGAAGCTCTGCTCACACTCCTCGGACCAAACGAAAGGCACATCCTTCCGCGTGAGCCTAGTCATCGGGGCCGCAATGCGAGAAAAATCCAGGATAAACCGACGATAATAACCCGCAAGTCCTAAGAAACTCCGGATTTCCGTTACCGACCTCGGCCTCGGCCACTGCATCACTGCCTCGACCTTGGCGGGGTCCACGGAAATGCCATCACCAGAAATCACATGCCCCAGAAAGTGCACCTCGCTGAGCCAAAACTCGCACTTGCTGAGCTTCACATACAACTGGTGATCTCGCAACGTCTGCAGCACCACACCCAAATGGTATGCGTGCTCCTCGGCAGACCGTGAATAAACAAGGATGTCATCCACAAAGATGACCACGAACTGGTCCAAATACGGATGAAACACCCTCTGCATCAAGTCCATGAAGGCTGCAGGGGCATTGGTAAGCCCGAACGGCATCACCAAAAACTCATAACGCCCGTACCTCATACTGAATGCAACCTTCTCCACATCAGACTCGCGAATTCTCAGCTGATAGTAACCGGTCCGCAAATCAATCCGCGAGAACACTCGCGCAGACTGCAACTAGTCGAACAAATCATCAATCCGCAGTAACGGATACTTGTTCTTAATGGTCACTTCATTCAGCTGCCGATAGTCAATGCACAAGTGCAGACTACTATCCTTCTTCTTCACGAACAACACGGGCGCACCCCAAGGGGAAAAACTAGGACGAATATACCCCTTGGCCAACAGTTCCTGCAACTGCGCCCTCAACTCCCTCAACTCAGCGGGGGCCATACGGTAGGGAGCCTTCGCCAAAGGTCCCATACCCGGCACAACCTCGATCACGAAATCGATCTCCCGCTGGGGAGGTAATCCAGGCAACTCCTCGGGAAAAATGTCGGGAAACTCGCACACCACCGCAATGTCCTCGACATCCGGCTCCATCCGGTCAGACACAACCACGGACGCGAGAAAACCCTGACAACCTGAATCAAGCAATCGACGGGCTCGAATAACAGAGATAAGGAATCGAGAAGAGGCGGAACGGATACCTTGGAAATAGAAGGTCCTCTTGCTCGGATGCTAAAAGTAGACCCTCTTCATTCCACAATCCACCACCGCTCCATGGGTCTCGAGCCAATCCATGCCTAGAATCACATCATAATCTCGAAACTGCAACGCATACAACCTGCCTGGCATAGTCTGCCCATCGATCCAAATCGGAACCTGATCGAAGCAATACGGAGTGATCATAAAGTCACCCAAAGGCAACTCCACTGCCAAATCATAGGACAACTGGGTCACCGGCTCCTCGACGCTCGCCACGAAATCCTCCGAAATAAACGAATGAGACACGCCAGAATCAAATAAAACTCGAGCCGCACAACCCAAAATCTGAATGGTACCTTCCACGAGCTGCGACGCCACTGCCTCTACCCTGGTCATGTGCGTGATCTGGCCCCGAGCCCTCTGCCTGCCTCCCACACTAGCTGACCTAGGTAGCGGCGGATACTGTCCCTGCTGCTGCTGCTGCTGGGGAACCTGCTGCTGCTGAGGAAACTGCTGCTGCGGCGGCCTCTGAGGACAGTCGCGTGCCATATGCCCTGGCTGGTCACACCAAAAACAGATGATCGGCGCCTTGCACTGCCTGCCTGGGTGGGTCCCACCACACCATGGACAAGGTCCTCGCGATCCACCCACTGATCCCTGACCATTAAGAACAAGTATCCGTGCACTGCCTGCCTGGGTGGGTCCCACCACACCAAGGAATCGGCTGTTGTACACTGCCCGATGAAGCTTGCCCCTGGTCCTTGGACTTTTTTTTGGAAATTCTTCACGAAGAACTTCTTGACCTTCGTGCCAAAGGACGCAGATCCTGTCGCCGAAGCTGCCGATGTCGGTACTCCTGAACCACCCGGCGCATGCTGGAAAGAACCTTGCTGCTGGGTAGCCGACTGCTGGCTGCGACCTGACAAGGACTGTCCCTAGCTGATCGGTCCTCGGATCCTCTACATATCCATCTCTAACGAAGCCGCAACACAAGACGTTGTCTCTAGATCAGTGGCCCCGTTTGCGATCAAATGGTGTCTCAGCTCCAGCCTCAAGCCCTGCACAAATTACGCGGTCTTCACCCCCTCATGATCCATGATGTAAGGTGCATACTGACCCAGCTCGACAAATCGGGTCCTGTACTGCAACACGGACATGTCACCCTGCACCAGCTCCAGAAACTCCCGCATCCGCTGCGTAGCAACATAATCTGGACAGTACGTACGCTCGAAAGCACTGACGAAATCAACCCACTCGATCTGCTCAAGTGGACGAAGCTGAAAAGACGTCTTCCACTCGGAATACCACCACCTCCGAGCCGTACCCTACAACTGGTTGTAGGCCAACATCACTCTGTCCTCGGCAGCACTCTTCGCAGAACTGAACACCCGCTCCATCTCATTGAGCCAATCACGAGCCGCATCAGGGTCTGCCTGGCCGCTAAAGTAAGGTGGATGGAACTGCATGAAGTCCCTCACTGCTCGGCCTGGCCCACCCCTGACTGACGAGCCCTCACCGACCTCTCCGCCGAACTGCTGAGACATAAGCTGGTACATGCCACGGAAGAAATCCTCGACCCCCGAACTCTCGCAGTATCCGCGGTGCCCAATGCATGGTCAAAATAAACCCGCGGTGCCCAATGCCAGCGTCACCTGTACATCATTGCTATGGACTAGTCGACCACTACAATTACCTATGATTCTCATGTAATTCCACAACCGCGCTCTGATACCAGCTTTAACGACCCGAGAATCCGATTACCGGGAAGGCCCGATAACCCGAGACTCGCACCGCCACCCACGAGCCCGAAGACTCGGAAGGGTTAGAAGGATGGTGTGAAGACTACACAAGTATCACAAATAATTGCAGAAATTAACAAGTTATAATATTAAGCAGGAAATAAATTAACATTTTACATGGTCCACAATAGAAATTAACAACAATAACCATAGTCCACGACTAGTACAGTGACAAGGAAGAAAAGTACAGCTACACGGGGCATACCCCGGCTCTGACATCTGGCACTACCTCTGGGCACCCGCACCACGCTGCACCCCAGACGCGCTCCCCCGGGGTGGTGCCTCACCTGAAATACGGTGAAAACACGCAGGGAATGAGTCTCGGAACAAGACTCAGTAGGGATCACTCGAACCCTACCTCGAAAAATGAGAAACCACTACTCTAGCGGTAGGAAGGTACCTCGGAAAGGAAAACCCTGTACTCTACAGAACAAAGCTCCCATGGCACGCAAACCGACACCCGTGCCACGGTAAGAAGACCGAAGCTCAACGGCCAACCCGACAAAACCCGAAGGTCGGAAACACACGACTGACAGACTGCCACTCCGTACTCGACAGGAGTACCACCCACTAGAAGCACAGCCGGTAGCGTCCCCTGACGTCTTACGCCGCGCCGCAGGTGAACCGCCTGGCATGGTAGCTCCTACCAGAGGCGCGAACACCGTACAAGTAACCACAACAAGTGACTAGCTGGGGTCACGCCCGTCGACGTGCGTCCACTATCCCCAACCACGTGTGCACACACAGACCACGCGTCCTAGGTCTGGCCCTCTGACCGGTTTTCCCCTGGCACTGGACTCTGATGTGACGAGGGGCCCGATGGTAACCAGTCTAAAACCGTCCTCAGGGTAAGCCCGTACACCACTCCATGGTGCGACCAGCACACGCGTACTGATAGGCTACGGCTAGTGGAGGGTCACAAAGTAGTAGACTCTCGAGTCAACGGAAAATAACGTCCGAATCCGACAACGTGTGGGAATCACCCCACGCACCAGCCCCGTCGCACGGCGACCAGAGTCGGAGTAAAAACGGGGTTGCCACCCTCACGGGGCAACCAGGCATGTGACGGTCCACCCTAGGGCCGTCACAAGCAAGTAACGGTCTAGGCGAGACCGTTACATGCGCCTAACGGTTCAAAACAGACCGTCACACGGTCAGAGGGGAAAGGGATGTAACGGCGTGGTCCAGGCGCGTTACAAGAATGTAACGCGCTTGGCCCCATGCGTTACACACCCCCACGCTCCCAAAGCCAAAAAAAGGGATGTGACGGCCCAGCCCCGGCGCGTCACACGCATGTAACGCGCGTTACATGGCCCTCACACTTGGGGTGAAAACAGGAAGTAACGCGCCTGCCCCAGCGCGTTACATGGCCCTCACACTTGGGGTGAAAACAGGAAGTAACGCGCCTGCCCCAGCGCGTTACACGCATGTAACGCGCCTAGCCCGGTGCGTTACCTGGCCTGACCCCCAACGGTCACAAACCAACGGTCGAAAGCCCCTGACGGCCCTACCCAAGCGCGTCATAGGCAAATGGCGGTCTATCGTGAGGCCGTTACAGCCCCCGACCCCCAAAAACACTACTCAAGAATGTAACGCACCCCTCTAGGGGCGTCACAAGCATGTGACGGTCACTGGAGTGACCGTTACACACTCCCGAGCACGCTACGGCGGGAAAACCCCAAAAACTTCGACCACGCCCCCGTGCCTCCATCGGAGAGGGGGAAAACAAAGGGGAAGACCCCTGGGGACCCCTAGCATGCATCTAAGCCATCCAAACGTGAAATCACGAGCTAAAACCATAGATCGGGCGAGCTCTCCCCAAATCATGGAAAACCCCAAACCCGCTCAATCAAACCCCTCTCGGCCTCCCCGCGGCCTACAAACCACGGAAATGAACGGCAAGAGGCTAAGGAATGTCACCCTACCTCAATGGAGCGAATGCTCCACCGGATCATTCGTGAATCGCGAAAAACGCCTTAGAAAACCCTCGTCCTTCAAGCTTCCCGTGAGCACCGCACGCCCCCACGATCGCCTCGCCGCCGCCCACGTCACCGCGTCGTCGCCCCGCCACCGTCTGTAGCCGGAGAGGGGTCCGCCGCGGTCAACCGGGAGGAAGAGAGGGAGAGGGAGAGGGTTACGGTGGAGGAGGAAGGAGGAAGAAGAAGAAGAAGAAGGTGGGGGAGAGAGAGAAAATAGGGGGGTTTTATAGAAAATCAAGAAATTCCAAAAAAAAGAAAATTACACCCCCACGATCCTCGGAACGCACCGATCGCAACGGTACCACTCGTGCCCAGGTGAACGGCCCGGTTCACCCACAGCGAGCTTCCGAAGTAAAAGCCGAAACACACACCGGAAATCGGAAAACACACACGGAAAAGCCGCGGAACGCCTCCGGGCCTCCGAAACAACTCCGGATCGCGCCGATCCGAACACGAAAGATGTCCGAAACAAAATTTCGGACACAACAGAGCTAAACACTCCGAAAACCAAATCCGGACCCACGAAGAAAGGATCCGAAAGGTCCGGGATATTACACTAGGGCATTATAATCATCTCCCATTTATATAATATCATTCAATATTAACAGACTGATTTCGAACAAATATTTTAAGTGAGAGGAACTAACTTCTCTCATCATATTATAATTATCATGACAATTAACTAATTTTCCATGATATCAATTTTGAAAGAATTTCATGCGATACAAGTGATTTGATAAACCATGAAATTCGACATGAATATTTTTCATGAATATTTCTTACATAAAGAAATAACGAAAAAAGAAAATAATCAATATGTAGTATTAATTTTCCTAAGTATATTTTTCTAGTTTATTTATCATGGAAGTTAATGTGTCACTGTAAATCACCAATATCAATCGACTCATGCTCTAAGTATATATGGAGTCATTATAAATTTATTTGAGATCCATTTAATTAACACTTAAGTAAACACATGATTACGAACACATCCAAAAATGGTGGACCCATGTTGTAAATATTTAAAACATAATTTACAATTTTCTATTTTGCAGAGTAAGTTCATAATTAATAAAAAAATTGGCATCGTGCAAAACATAAATGGAAATAAGGGTATGAATGCAACTAAGATTTATTTCATCAATACAATTTATTTTATAACCTACGAGCTAGGACATAACGAAATTATCCTAGATATCCTCTAATAATAATCTCTAGACCACTGTCTGTTAACAGGGTTAAAAAATGAGGATATTGATGGAGTGTCATCGCGGGATGACGCCGGACACGCCGCGGACAATGGCGACGAACACGGGGGCGCACAGCGCGGGCTCTACGAAACCAACACCTTCGTGTTGTTTCTCCACCCTGAGGACCTTGACCGTATGTCCGTGGAGCCCGACGTGGACGTGGTCGTCAAGGCACACGTCGACGTCGCCTCATTCGTCTTGCCGGAGGCCGCACCGATGATGCGCTCACAGGTACACGTGGAAGGACTGTTGCATCGTCTATGGGATCCGGGCCGATGTTGTGTGCCGCACGTGACGCAGTTGCGCTTACAACATGCATTGGACTCCAGCATTCTGATGCATTATCTTGACGGTGCATTTCATATTGCGAGCCATCAGTGGGATTCGTAGCCGGGTCCTCCCTGGCGCGTTGAAGCATGTCTCTTCCATAAGCGTGAGAAGCCATTGCATTCCCGACATGTCACGGCGTCCTAGGCGGTGCCACGGACTCCCAGGTGGAGGCAGGATTGCGGCTTACTTCACTGTCACCATCGTCATCCGTCGAGATCTCCTCAGGCTCCCATTGGTCGTCTTCCATTACAGCAATTCGATCAATATCTTGCGCAAGGAGATCATCCGAAGCCATGCCTGGGAGAAGAACACAACCATGCGCTCAGATACCAATGATAGAAAAAATGTTGTGGGAGACACAATGAGATGGAGAATACCTGGAGTTCACGTTCATAAAACTCGGAGGTCGTAATAGGACGGATACTAGAGTCGTTCTTGTAAAATCACGTTTCAAATCCCGGCCTTTTGGTGATGAGCCCGAAGAGTGAGAACAATGGAGAGAATATCTATGAATGGGTTAGCCTCCCTCTGTTTCAGGCGTCTGTTTTCCGGCCATGAAAGCCCCTTTTATAGGCACAAACGAAGGCTAAAAAGGCGGTGTTTTTTTTTCAACGCAACATACGTCCGTTCGCCTGTTGCCCCTTCGTGGGCAGCAATGCGTTAACACTAGTAAATATTGTTTAGTGATACCCTGCTAGCACCGTCAAAGTTAATAAAATAAATTGTTAAACATGTAAAATATAAAGTTATACGAGGGTGTACAAGATGTTATGGAAGATTGTAGGAGTATATACGTTATCATTTTAATTATGTGTTAAGATTATATAAGGATAGATTAATCTTTTTTTCATCTCCATCTACCTAAAATTAAATTAAACAAATGATAACTACCGACAAGGGTGTATAAGATGAAATATGGTTATTATGGGAGTACACATGATAATATAATATGTGTGAAGGATATACAAATGCGGAATACAATATGCAAGATTCTAAAGAGTACACAATTTATAATACGATAAATTTGGATGCCTAATCCCACGACAATAGAATGTTGGACATTTTTATTAAAAGAGCCTTCAAAGGAGAATGCTTGGACCTTAAGCACATTGGGTCGATGTTCATAGGATGGCTAGGGCTTCATCCTTTTTGTTGGTAAAAAAGATCTCAAAAGAGAAGATTAGGGTCTTTCTTATAAGTACATGTCCATCTTTATAGTCTTCGATATGAGATCTTGTGAGTCCCCTTCTTAAGTCCCTATATTTTTCTTTTGTTATTTTTTGGCTAAAAGATAAAGAACAACTTCAAAACTTGTATGTCTGTTGACCTTCATCCCACCGTCTAAAAGTTGAATCCAGATTCTATGTGATGGAGAGTGTTAACAGGGCTGCCCATTGGGCCAAGCAGCCCAATCGCGCGTGCGCGCGGCGTGTGTAAGGGCACCACGCGACATCCTCATCTTTTTTCCTCCCCCCTCCTCCGTTCGAAGTTATCCCATGGGTGCATTAACCTTTATAAAAAGATAGCAGCAGTGAAGAAACAGACAGGCCGATGGGAGAAGTGAAAACGGCAGCGAGAAAGATAAGGAAACGGCAACGGGGTGAGAAACCGAGTGAAAGGAGATAGCAGCGTGCTGTGTGTGAGGCTGCTGCGACGGGAAAAGGAGAAATAGCCAACAGAATAGAGCGGCTCTCACGGACGGCAGTAAAAAGGGTATAAAAGCTATAGAGGATTGTCACCTTAGGCCTTGGTCTTGAGTGTGGACATCTAAAAATGACTTTAGTAGTCGCTTTCCGACTCTGTGAGTAAAAAATTAAAAATATATATATTTTCGCTGTGTTGCAAAGGTATGTCTTTATGCATAAAATTTTGTTTGTTTTATTTATTATGTTTCGAGGTCACCCAGCATAGAGAATAAGGGATGTTTCTTCCTATTGAATTCCTTTCTCACGGTAAGATTTAAGGACTTCTATGGTGAGCCTCTATACTACGAGCTGTGGAAATTAAGGAAAACCCTCTAACACCGTTTTATTGGAAATATTTTAAGTAAGTCTAGAGGTAAAGATGACTACACGAGTAGTCAATTTTGCATCCATAGTCAACGAGGAAGTTGTCCTTGGGGAGATGTGAAATCTTCTTCGTTCACCTCTCTTTTATCAAAAAAAAAAAAAAGCTAGAACGGAGAGAGGAATAAAAGAATGACATCTGCTTAAAGGGGTTGTTGGGTGTGTCTTACGACACCGCAAAACACATGAAAAACTGTAAAATTATATATTTTTTAATGCTCGGAATGCTGTGATTTCTTTTACAGTGTTTTCCTTACGTTTAAAATGATGTGAATTGATGGAGTCTAAAATCGATTATTTTTTGGGACATCCTTTTAATCGATTCCGATTTTCAATTCAAAATTATCAAAAATCGAAACAAGAGATTTTAGAAAGAGTTGTTTTAAAATCGGTAATTTTACTCTCAGAAAATTTAAAAATGGTGATTTTAAAACTAAAATGTTACATTATTTTAAATGACAACAATTTGAAGGATGCGGTCCAAATTTATAGCACGGTCAATGTCATGTGTGTCGTTAAACTTTTTGACTTGGAGTTACATAGTCAGTCCCATCTCGCCGACCGTGGAAGTTGGGTGTCTGGCTATCTTTTAATTGCGTCAGAACAGAGGAAGCTTTTGGTGGTTGACTTTCGATACTATCCTTGATTTGACGTGCCCTCTTTCTCGTTGATGCGGAACCGTTGGAGATTAGTTCAAAGATGTTTAGTCTCGTTAAATTACGTGTAATGATTTAAGATCAAGATACAGAACCTAATTCGATATCATTCAGATCCGTCGTCACTCACGAGCTAGAAAGTTCAGAAGAGTTAATTTAGATGACGTGGTTATACATTAAAATTCTAAACAAAAGTAGAAATAAATTATAGAATTAATAATTAACTGACAAAAATAAAATTAACATTTTATTATAATTTAATATAACTACATAGTCCAGTCCACAAACATAGTCAACGAGAAAAGAAACGTATACTGTCATGGGACATACCCCGGTACTAGCGAGCTGGCTACTAAAGGTCCTCCGACCGAGACGTACCACCTTGAGGAGAAGCGTTGCATCTGAAAAAGTAGAGAGTGAGTCTCATCTCATTAGCTCAGTAAGAGTCCCCGCAGATCCCCACCACAACGAAAGCGGTAAGCAGTAACAACAGTAATAATAACAACAATAACGAGAGCAACAGTAGTGGCAAAGCAACTAAAATATCAACGATATCATCGGCAGTGGCTAGAACAATAGAACAATAAAACGACAAAACTACGGAGTCTCTACGCTACTCCTACCCTCACAAGGGAACTACGATCTCGAGTCAGAACCGCCGATCTAAGGAAGGTCACGGTCACACTGCCAAAAGAATCTACGAAGCCTCTATCATACAAATTATCCTCACGGACAGGAGCCACTACGGAAACCATGCCACCGTAACATCCTATCCTAACTATCGGGAGAACCCTGACAACACTGTCGGGAAAGGCTCGGCCTCGCAGTCGAGAAGTCACGCTAAAGCCACATGGTCAGAACACACTACCCCTACTCTGGGAGAACCACGGCTCGCAGTCGGGAACTAAACGCACGGGTGATTGAAGTACTCACTCGCTAGCACCGGCCGGATGCGTCCACTGATGTCTTACACCACGCCTACTCTCCCTGGCCTGCCCACCTCTCCCAGAGAGTGAGGCAAGGGACTGGGTCAGATGCGTCCTGGACGCCTTACACCGCCCACCACACTCACGCCTACCCACCTCTCTCAGAGAGTGAGGCGGAGTCGCAACAACAACACAAGGACTAGTTGGGGTCACGCCTATTGGCGTGAGTCCACTGTCCCCAACCACATGTGCACAACAAACTATCTGCTCTAAGTCAGGTCCTCTAGCTAGTTTTCTCCCTAGCCAGACTCTGGCTGCAAAGACAAGGGGATCTACAATAACCAGCCTAAAAATCGTCACATCGGGAATAGCTCTCGACCATGTGGTCGGAACGTGTCAACACTCAGTGAGTAACACTCTTGGCCCGGCCGGTATGTGCACGACACTCAGTAAGCTGTGCCAGCGGAGTACTACTTGGAAGAAGGTCCAACTCACGCACACTTGAAACCACTGAATGGCACAGCCCGGTACAAGTAAACCTCTTAAGAACGGTAACATGAACCAACAAATGCTAGCCTTCTAAACTCACGCGGGAACGGACCTCTGCTATCAATAACCCACAGGGGAAAAATACTAACTATAATACATAAATCTCACAGGGATGGCCCATGATAATTACACAGAAATCTCGGATCATAGAGAATCACGCTGACACCTCTTCCGCGAAACCACATCACATGTGGACACCTCGGGGCATAAAACGGCGAAGCACGACACCCCGGGCCTCAAAGAGACTGGGCGGTGTGGACGCACTTTTTATCAAAGCAGTTGTTTATTCGTTTATTAGGTTTATTAAGTGCGTGGGCATGCCAGTCACAAAGTGACGATTTGTTCGGGCTTCGAGGAAGCCCATGGTGCGCTCGATCTTACTAACCAGACGATTGTGTGGTTCGTGTCGGGACCAAAACCCGCCGCGTCATGAAGGTCACGGCACCATTTACATCCCCTCGGAGAGGGGAACACCCTTGATTAATCGTCGGGAATCGGGGCCTCATGGCCAGGAAATTATATCGAGAGAAACAAGCCGATAGTGGTCTCGGATCAGTCGGAAAGCCCGATGTCAAGGAAAGCAAGCATTCGAAACATGTCGGTCGCTCAGGGGACCAGTTAATGTTCGGACGAGTGTCCGGCTTGAGAATAGCGTAATCGTCACAGGAAAATCGGAACATGTGTATGTCGGGATACGATAAATTTATTGTTCAGAGGAATGGGAAACGTTTAGTTAAATCCCAGTTGGAGCAGGTCGGAAACCAGTAAGTTTGTAGGCCCGGTGGAAGATCAAGCCGCGACCATACTGCGGTGGGCCCCCCGCGGTCGAAGTCAGGCTCGTGTGGACATCGTCAATATTTCCTGTGCCAAGGGGGCAATGAGAGGATGTCTCGGGACCAAATCCGAGAACCAATATGCGTTTAAAGGGAGCGGGCTATAGGCTGAGGATATGGGTCAGACAATGACCATGACCGGGACGGACCCAAGGTCTAAGCATGGCCCACGGAGGCCTTATTGATACTCCCATGCAAAGGGTCCGGGGATGACGAGAGCCTTCTCGTTCCATTCAGATTTTGTCAGTCACTCATGGACCACTTTATGTTCGGACAAACGTCCGTATTGAAGGTGCAACGTAGACGAAAATAAATTCGTACGAATGTATGTCGAGTTCACGACAATTTCAATGAAAGAGCGAGAACGAATCCCAATGGGAACGGGTCCGAATTGATGAACTATCGGCCCAGAGTAATGTCGGATTACGGCCATATTGGGATGGCTCCTAAGGTCCGAACCCGACTTGGAGGGGCGGCATTAATGTTCCCTTTATACCGGATCTTGAGGAGAACGGGGTTGCGGAGCGGATCTCATCATTTTATTATTATTTGAAAATTTATCATTATTACTTGTTATTTTTATATATATATATTTTGGGTGAGTTTGTTGTTTTTATTTATTTATCACACACCCTTTTATTTATTTATTTATTTATTGTATGTATATTTATATATTTATTTCTTTTATTATACTTTATCATATTATTTTTTTGGGGTTTGCTTTTATCATTATTATTATCATTATTTCTTTTTATTACATTTGGTGTGTGTATGTGTGGGGGAACGAGCCATCAAGGGGCTGGGGGGAGGTCTGAGCAGGGTTTGGGTGTGTGCCGGGTAAGGCCTAGGAGGGGCATACCGGGTAAGGCGCAGTTAAACTGTGCCGGGCTAGGATTGGCTAGGGTGTACCGGGTAATGCCCGGATGGGGTGTGACGGGAAAGATGCAGCTAGGTGTTGACACATGTTTTATACCCAATAAGTCGGGTCATCTTCTTATTTATTCTATATGATGCTCCAAGTCGTTCACTCTTCATTGAGTCTCTTGATTAGTTGAAGCCTATTTCTTGGGTCTTAATTCCTTGATCGGATATGGCTCCTGGTGGCTACTTCATTGGATGAAACTTAGCAAGGCCTCTACTTCTTTTTTGATTTCCATTTTGATAATAATGGTCGGTCCTAGGCGCGTTGTTTCGTTCTGACGGATGGGTCCTGGACCGTTACTCTTTGAAGAGTCCTAAGGCTTAAGGCCTCGTTTTAAAGCTTATCCTTTTGATTACACGTTGATAATAACGGTCTGTCGTGCAGTCGTTGTTTCATTCTGACGCCCTATTCCTTGGCCGTTACTTCCTTGAAGAGTCCAGCTTGTTGGGTCTTCTTCCCATTGATCTTATCTTTTAGGGATAAGGTTGATAGTGACGGATGTTCCTTGGTGCGTTATTTTCAAGTGGCGGTCTGTCGTGTGGCCGTTACTTCCTTCAGAGAGTCCTGACAGTTCAGGCCTTTTCTCTGCTACTCCGTGGCCGATGATAAGGGTTTGGATTGACGATATCTCTTTCAAATCTGATCCTCAGGACCTTCTGTTTGTTTCTATGGACTCTTGGTGATATTATCTTCGAGGATTTTCAGGAGTTATCCCTTTATCTTGCTGAATTATCCTCTGCTCGACCTGAGAGTTTGAGAGTCTATAAATAGAACCCTTGACTTCATGGCCCAAGGATGAAGATTTTGAAATTCACGACGAAGTGCTGCCGAACTCAGGAGTCATCTTCATCCAGGAGGAACTGCTTCCCACGTTCATCCATCTCATAATCAAGGGAGTACTTTGGTTTTAGTCTTTCAAGTTCATCACATGCTTAAGTTCTTCCCTGGTTTTTCCTCAATCGAGGCATTGTCCCTCCTCTTTCTCCACGTTTTTTCACTGTTCTCTAAGCATCCAAACATCCTCCTAATCTTTTAAAAATGCCCAGAGGGGTTAAAAAACAAAAACTCCCCGGTAATCCCCTCTGCTTTTGATGTCCTTAAGTTCTTTGAGAATTGACGCTATATTATTGAAAGGGCTAATTTGGGTTGTTTTGTTCTTGTCCTCTACATCTTTGGCAGGTTTACAGGTTCACCAGTACGAGGCCCAAGTCTTCTAGCCGGCTGGAAGAGTTGGAGTTAAAAGAATCTACACTTTGCTATTGCAGGTTATCTGACGGTCTGGTGCAGGCGCGTCATCTTCTCCTGGCGGTCTATCGGGTGGCCGTTACTTTCCAAGTAACGCACAGGGTCCTGGCCGTTATTTCTAGCTGACCTGCAGGTTCTCTTCGATTTTCTCTCCCATGGGTGGGTGCTTCATCCACCTATTTCCAAGGTATTTACAGGTCTTTTGCTTGTTTTTACTTTGGTGGCGATCACATCTTTCCTTAGTCTTGGGCATTAGCTTTCTCATTCATCACATATCTCTT
Organism: Amorphophallus konjac; assembly: GCA_022559845.1. Lineage (NCBI taxonomy): Eukaryota > Viridiplantae > Streptophyta > Magnoliopsida > Alismatales > Araceae > Amorphophallus > Amorphophallus konjac. The sequence goes on from CM040124.1 coordinate 316,262,651, forward strand.
TTATTTCCTTGCTTGCTCCACCCCTTGTGGTGTGTTTTATTTATTCTTTTGCTCCACGCCCCGGCGTGTGTTTTCCCTTTTCTTTAGCGTAGTTTGAGTGAGATAGCATGCCCATGCTAGAGCTAGCTTTGATTGCCTAGGTTCATGATCACATGTTCATAGGTTAAGAGCGGATCTTTGATTACTCGCTTGTCATTTCATCATTCAAAACCCCAAAGAAAAGATAGACAGGTAAAATAAAATCAACAGATAATTTTTAGGCGATCACGGTGGGACAACTTGTGCCAATCGTGCTTTTGATTCCTATATGAACCTGCCATCATCTACCTATTTGGTTTCCCTTGAATTTCTCTCTTATTCTTGCTGAATCTGGTTTTCTGAGTATCCTGACGGCCCTGTGTCCCTGCGCTACAGACCTCTGACGCAGGGGCATTAGACCGCCACTTTTGTTCTGCTGTGTGAGCTTCCACGGGTTTTCCTATTATTTCTGTCTGATTTTGGCTCTGGCTCATTTGACGGTCCCATCCCCCTGCGTTATATCATTTCTGGCGGTCTGGCCTTCGACCGTTATTTTACTCTGATGCAGGGTTCTTGGACCGTCATACTCCTGGCAGGTACGCATCCGAGGTGCATTTACTTCCGCAGTTTCTGCTGTGATTTGGTGCTTGGGTGATACCTGACTTTCTCCTTGCTTTGTTCATATATTCATATCATTGTGTGTGTCATTGATGGCTAGATTTTAGGCTAGACTTTGCATGCACTCCGGTGCACATAGGGTTATTCATCTGGTCATATCTTAGATTGCATTTTCCTACCTTGTTGTGAGGACCTCTCGTCTCCATATTCCTTGGGGCCGACTAGGAAATCACACCAGGGACCTCCATAAGCCCCCGCGAGCCGTGGATTCCCACACGGACGCCGGGCTGGTTGTACCTTTCCTACCCCGTGTCTAGGGTTGCATAAGTGAAGGAGTGATTACACTTAGAGTCAAACCAAGTCTCATACCCATCTCCTACTAGGAACCTATTGTTGAGAGCACATATTAATCAAATCCACTAAGGTTCCAAAGGAGAAATCATAAGAACCCTGTCACATCATTCTAAACAACTTGGTTGATTTTCTTTGAGTGTCTTCATCTTTTATCACTTACATTTTGTTAGAACCACCTAAGTTGGGTTGCTTATTGTGTGTTTTTGTGTTGGTTGTTTTTGCATTTCCAAGGTTGTTCGTTGCATGTGGAGTTGTTTTCGTCCATCCGAATCATCTCCTCAAGTCGATTCCTTCTTCACATTCTATTCCAATCCTCTTTTCGAGTCCACCATGGCATCCTTTAATCCTCCCCGCTCCCAAGAGGACTCCCTTCCTCAAGGGCTCCTTGAGAACCCTCCTAGGGTTGTTACCTTTTCCTCCGGGGAGGGGACTACCCCTCTTCCGTCCTCCACTTCTATGGAGGGTGGTCAAGCTACCCCTTCTTTCTCCACTCCTTCCGCGGGCTCCGTCCTTCAGATGATGGCCCAATTGGATCCGGCCCAACTCCAAGTTCTTTATCAGACCATGTAAGGGTCCAACGCATCTCCTTCAACCATCATCCAAAATCAATCCAATTCTTCCACTGTTGGGCCCCCAGTTCAGCCCATTCCGATTGATCTTACTCCGGTCCAGCCACGGACCATCACTTTCACGGGCATGGAAACGGGCCAGTCTTCCAATTCGGCCCAACAATCTTTCGATAAGGGAAAGTCGCCCATCCCTTCTTTTGTTCAAATGGATCATCACATGTCTGCTCCAGTAGCTCCGCAAGTTCTCATGGGCCCTTCCGACTTCTTACGCTCTCAGCAAGGGGCGGCCCAAGCTTATTCTAATCCGGGTCTATCCCAGGCCCAATATCCTTCTTACGGGCCCCCCATCTATACTATTTATCCCTCCACTCCTTCCTGTGGGCACCCACCTTCTGCCACAACCGTTCCATCTGCTCCCCACATTCAATCAGCGTCTTTCACCGCCCCTGCTCCCTCTCGAGAGTAGGACTTGCTTGACAAGTGGGCCGCCATGCAGCAGCAACTCGATTTCCTCCAGAAGCGGGTTGGCCCACAATCTTTGGCCGATATTCATGTTCCAAGCTTCCAGAATATTCGATTCCCTCCTCAATCAGAGCTCCCCAACTATCGCAAGTATGACGAGAGCAGCAATCCCTTTATTCATGTGAGGGATTTTCTATATGAATCGACGCAATTCCAGTATGATGATCGCCTTATGGCGTATTTATTCCGCCGATCTTTAGATGGTGTCGCTCTGGAATGGTTCTATTCTCTACCACTGGAAGAGGCTGAGAGTTTCAAGATAGTCAAGGACAAGTTTATCCAGCGGTTCCAAGATAGGGTCGGCCGAGAATACTCGTTCACGGATCTGGTAGCCGAAAAGATGAAGCCAGATGAGGAATTTGCCACTTATGCAGACAGGTGGAGACAGATGGCCGCTAGGGTGCCTTGCCACATCCCGGAGGAAGAGAAGGTCAAGCTGTTGATTTCAAATGCTACTCCAACCTTCCGGAACATCTGGCAATGAACGACATAGCCAACATGCATCAGCTCTACAGCCGAGCGCGCTTCATCCAGACCCAGTTTAAGGATTCCCCCACCCACTCTTTATTTGAAAGCCAAAAGCCCAAGTACCACAAGAAGCCACAAGGGCCAGTTACCGAGGGGGTCCAGACAAATGAACAAGTGCAAGCCGTTGCCTTCCCATTCCAAGCCGCACCATTCTGCTTCCCCCAAAACCCCCGCAATTCCCAAAACCCCGCTCCACAAAACTTCCAGGCAACCCCACAAAACCCTCCGCCCACCTTTGTCACTCCGCAAAATGCCTTCACCATTCCACAAAATGCCTTCACCAATCCACAACAACCACCACCTCCGCAATACCACAATGTCCCTCCACCTAGCGGCTATAACAACAACCCCAACAGCAAGCGCCCGGCTCCCAGGAGAGCCCAGTACCCTCCATTGCCAGAGACACTTATAGATATCATCTCCGCCCTCATGTGAGTGAATGCTATCCAACTTCCTCCAGAACGGCCTACTTGGAACCCAGCCGTTGATCAGACTAAATATTGTATGTTCCATAGACAGCCGGGCCATACTATAGAAGGGTGTTTTCAGTTTCGGGATCTGGTATATGATCTCCATGAAGGGCAAAGGATAGATTGGGCCGCAATGCATCGGGCCATTGTTGAGATCAAGGAGAAAAGAGGGCAGCAGCTGAGGCCGCAAGTGCAGCAGCAACAGGCACCGCAGCAGCAGCAGCTACCACAACAGCAACCACAGCAACCACAGCAAGTACAGGACCTGGGCATCCATCAGAATCCGATGTCGAACCACCCACCCGCTCCTCAGCAGCAGCCGCCAGCACCAGCACAAGTAAACGTGGTCCAACCACTGGCCCCCAATGCCGGATGGTCTTTTGATGATGACAGTGCCGCACCACAAGTCATGGCCCTCCACCATAACCACCGCAATCCTTCCTTCGTCCTCCCTACACGGCCAACATCCCCTCCATTCATCCTCCCCGTTACACCCGCTCCAGCAACTTCCTTACCACCCACCGTTCCATCATACTCCCCACCACTTAACCCCGTCACCGTCATCACACCACCATCCAACCCCTCATCCATCCTTACCCTTCCGCTAGCCTTCCCTCCACCCGCGTCGACACTCATCACCACCCTGCCTTCCACCAACCCTTCGCCCATCATCCGCTCATCACCCACTGCCACCACCAACCTTACGCTCCACCAAACCGTCTCCCCCGCACCACCAGTTCCATTCATCCACCCCGCAGGGCCCATCATACTATCTTCAGATGCCGCGGCGAATTGTGCTCTAAGGAGCGAGAAGATGTTCCATCGGAATTACCCCACTACTTCTAATCCCCAGTCCTCCCAGCCAACGGCCGAGCAAGAAGAAACTGAACCCCTGCCAGGTACTCAATATGACTTATTACATCATCTAGACCGGGTGCCCGCTAAAATATCTGTGCTAGAGCTGATCAAAAGGTCTACCCTTCATCAGGATGCACTAAGAGACTTTTTACAGAAGGTAATGGTCAGTGAAGATATGGCAGTCGACAGCTTACCGACCGCACTAGCAACCATCTCCAAAGGGCCGGCAATTACATTTTCAAAAACTGAGCTAGCACCTCCAGAAGCTCGGCAAATGCCGCTCTGCATTACAATCACTCTGAACAAAGTCAGCATTGAAGCAGCGCTGGTTGACATAGGGGCTTCAATTAATGTTTGTCCACTTAGCACCCTCCGAGCATGCAACATATCTGAAGAGTTATTACGGCCTACCCCCACCACTATAGCAGCGTATGACAACTCGAGGCGAGCGTGTCACGGGGTGATCACCATTCAAGCAGAGCTCGGGCCCCTTACAATGGCCGTGGAATTCTATGTGCTCGATATCGACCCTATGTTCAAGGCTATCCTGGGTCGTCCGTGGATTGATACACTCGGTGCCGTGCCTTCCACCGCACATCAGTGCGTCAAATTTCCCTTCCAAGGGAGGGTCGTCAAAGTTAAAAGCTTGTCCGCGGTGCAGACAGTTAAGGCCATATCAGAGCAGGTTCTTCCCACACTTTGGCCAAGCAGTCGGACCATTATATCAGTGCTCGACTTGAACTTCCCCTGGGCGTATGCATCTCCTAAGCCCGCCGCTACTCCAGTTAACGTCAAAGTGAAGCCGCAGATTCGAGATTCCAAAGGCTAGAACATCATACTGAAACTGGGCTATCAACCGGGGAGAGGCCTCGGTGTGCAATTACAAGGAATGACCAAGCCCATACCCAAGGGAAGAAAAATGGGCAGGAGAGGTCTCGGCTACAAGGAGACAGCATTATCAATGATGGGTGATTCTGGGCCACTCACCTGGGATTATCGTCAACATTTTGTCAGAGGGCCTCTCCAGCCCGGCACATTAGCTTCAAAACAAGTTCAGCTAGAAAGGGATGCAGTCTGTCCGATTACCAACCCGCCCCCATTGCCGGGAGGGTCAGATGATGATATGCTCGACTATGGTCAGGCCTTGCAGGGGCTCTTTCATGAGGAAGAATGTCAGAAGAAGCAAGAGGTTCGGCTTGTGCAGTGGAGACCGAAGAAGCAGCCTATTGTTTATTTACAGAAGGAGGGGAGCTCTCCAATTGCCTTTTCTTGGTCTCCCTCGCGCCTCCAATCTATTTTCCAGCAAGAGGACTTCATACCCCGCCTTCCTCCTATCATAATAAATCCATCCTTTATTGATCCGCCAGAAATTCTATTTGTTCCTTGTGCTTGCGGGAGGTGCCCACCCATTGATCTATCCACTCTCTTCACTCCTCCTCCTCCCAACGCCCAACTCCACGAGATGTGGTTCTCTTCTTCCGATCCTTTCTTCGACTGCATTTTCCCCGAGCTGTTCCCTACGCAGCTCCCACCTCCTCCATCTTGCTGTGTAGTCTCTGCTGATCTCCAAAAAAAAACGTCAAATTTGAAACGGAGATTTCAGTGGAAGATTACGCTATCCTGTCGCCATCCTCCTCCCAAGGGCACGAGTCCCCTGCGCCTTCCCTTCCACTAGGCCTTCTGTCCCCTAGGTTAGGATTAGGGTCTGTCGAGTCTAGGGAATTAGAGTCAGTTAGATCTAAAGAAGTAGGGTCTTGTTCCAGGTCGTCCAACCCTTCCTCTGTTGAGCCGCGCTCGCTGGCGCATCCTTCTCGATCTGTTCCTGATAGGTTCTTGCAAGATTTAGCTCAGCGTTGCCGTGCTCTCTTGAAGTGCCCGAAATTTGTTGCTACGGCAATTGTGATTGAAGATGAAGAGGAAATAGAAGGGGCATGGAGCGATGATGGATTAGGCGTTTATGAGATCTTGGATGAAAAGGATCCAATTGATGAGGACAGCAATGTAGATGACACCGCCGACTTATACGCACAAGGGTTGAAAAGATTCGACTAGCCGTCGACGTCGGTGGCCGAACCTACAAAGGAAATCAATCTAGGAACCGAAGAAGACCCAAGGCCCATCATTATTGCTGCTAATCTCCCTTCACAAGTAGAAGGGGAATTGATTAAGGTTCTAAGGGAGTATAGCGATTCCTTCGCCTGGTCTTACGAGGACATGCCAGGTCTTGACCCCTCTTTAGTGGAACATCGACTCGTGCTTAAACCAGGGGCAACACCTGTGAAACAAAGGTCAAGAAAATTTCACCCCCACATGGCCTTGAGGATCAAAGAAGAGGTCGACAAACTATACAAATCTAGATTCATCAGAGTAGTTTTATATCCTCAGTGGGTGGCAAACATAGTCCCTGTTCTTAAGAAAGATGGAAAAGTGCGCATATGTATTGACTTCAAGGATCTTAACAAAGCATGTCCCAAAGATGATTTCCCGCTACCCCATATAGACGTCCTAGTGGATAATACAGCCGGGTATGAAGCTCTCTCATTCATGGATGGATACTCGGGCTATAATCAGATCCGTCTCGCTCCGGAAGATCAAGAGAAGACTTCCTTTACCACGCCCTGGGGCACATATTGTTATGTGGTTATGCCATTCGGTCTGAAAAACGCAGGTGCCACCTATCAAAGGGCGATGATGGCCATCTTCCACGATATGATGCACATCTATATGGAAGCTTACGTGGATGACATTTTGGTGAAATCAAGAACTAAGGAAGAACACCCCTCCATCCTAGCTAAGGTGCTGCAGAGAGCCAGGGAGTACAAGCTCAAGATGAATCCGAAGAAGTGCGTATTCGGAGTCTCCTCAGGGAAGCTGCTAGGGTTCATAGTAAGCAAACGGGGGATCCAGATTGATCCTAATAAAGCACAGGCCGTCATGGACATGCCTCTGCCAAAGAACATTACGGAACTTCGAGGATTGATTGGTAGATTGCAATTTATCAGAAGATTCATATCCCAGCATTCTCAAAGGTGCCGTCCGTTTTATGAATTGCTTAAGGCGGGGGTCAAGTTTGAATGGAATGAAGATTGTCGAAAGGCCTATGAGGACCTCAAGGAATATCTATCCAATCCCCCGGTCCTGCATCCTCCTGTCCCTGGGAAACCCCTAATCCTATACATCTCGGTTATTGAGGACTCCCTAGGGGCGGTTTTAGCACAAGTAGATGACGAAGGGAAAGAGCGGGCTGCGTACTACCTTTCTCGGTTGTTTAATCTAGCTGAGTCCAAGTACACCGCTATGGAGAAAACTTGTGCCGCCTTAGTGTGGGTAGCTCAGAAGCTGAAACACTACTTCCTTGCCCACCCAGTTAAGTTGATCTCTAGAATGGACCCGATCCGCTATCTCTTAGAAAAGCCTGTCCTTTCTAGTAGGTTAGCTCGCTGGCAGAGCTTCCTCTCTCAGTTCTATATCACCTTTGTTGTTCAGAAGGCAGTCAAAGGATATGCCATTGATGAGCATCTCACCCATCTCCCCATTCCTCACACCGATTCTATTCAGGACGACTTCCCTGATGAGCATCTTTCTGTTATCTCTCATCACCCCTTCTGGTCTCTGCACTTCGATGGTGCACTCAACTCTCAAGGTCAAGGGATCGGTGCTGTTCTGCTTACCCCGGAGGGGGTAACCATTCCCTTTGCTTATCAACTTCGGTTTCCTGCTACCAACAACATCGCTGAGTATGAGGCTCTCCTGGCTGGCTTGAAGCACGCCTACCTCTTAGGTGCACGTTATTTGAACATCATAGGAGACTCTCAGCTCGTCCTACGGCAAGTTCTGTCCACTTACCGTACTCGTGACCCCAAGCTCAAGCCTTATCAAGATTTGGTCACGCTTCTCGCTAGGTAATTCCGTAAGCTGATCTATATTCACACTCCCCGTTCTCAGAACATTCTAGCTGATGCTCTGGCATCTCTTGCTTCCTCCCTATCCTTCCCTCTCAGTCGGAATACTGAGACTATCATCGTCCAGAGATTGGACGCACCCTCTCTTCAGGATCCTTGGTACCTTAACCTTAGGAAATCCGTAGAGGCGAAGGCTGAGAAGGAAGATCTCAAGGAAGTTTCACTAGCAGAGCTAGAGGAGATTCTGGACGAAGAGGAATTACCTTGGTATCATGAAATCGAGTTGTTTTGCAAAAAGGGGTCGTTCCCAGAAGGGGCAACAGCTGAGCAACGCAAGTCAATTAGAAGAGCCGCCGCAAGGTACACCGTTGTTGCAGGAGAACTATACAGGTGCGCTACTAATGGAATGCTGATGAGATGCTTAGATGATGTTGAAGCTTGGAAGGTGGCTGAAGCAGCCCATTCTAGTGAGTGTGGGGGTCATGTCAATGGCCAGGCTCTAGCAAAGAAGATGCTTAGGCAGGGCTACTACTGGCCCACTCTAGAGGAAGATTGCTCCCTCTATGTCTGGAGGAGTATTAAATGCCAACTCCATGCTGATAAAATTCATTCTCCAGCTTCATCTCTCCATCCTATGACTGCTCCTTGGCCATTCTCTATGTGGGCTTTCGACGTGGTCGGCCCGCTCGGTGATCCTAATTCTCAGATCAAGCAGAAGTCCTTTATCCTTACCGCCACTGAGTACTTCACCAAATGGGCCGAAGCCGAGGTGTACGCGGAAATCAAAGCTACAACGGTGTGCCGCTTTATCATGAAGAACATCATCTCGCGGTTCGGAGTGCCAAGCAGCATCATCACCGACAACGGACCCCAGTTCGTCTCTCAAGAGCTTAAGGACCTCTGTAAGAAGTTCAATATTGCATTGCATCATTCATCTCCGTATTATCCTCAAGGCAACGGTCAAGCCAAGGCCACTAATAAAACCCTTCTCAAAATCATCAAGAAAACATGTGAAGCTCATAAGTTCTCTGATTGGCCAGAAAGATTAGTGGAAGCTCTGTGGGCTTACCGCACCTCCGTCCGTACCCCTACGGGACAAACTCCCTATTCTCTTACCTACGGGATGGAGGCGGTGCTCCCATATGAGATCTTGATCCCTTCACTTAGAGTGCAGCTTGATAAGGAACTTAATCTCGATGAACGTCGAGAGGCGTTGCTGGTTTAGTTGGAACTCTTAGATGAGAAGAGGATGAACGCGGCCGATCACGTATCCGTTTATCAAAAGAGGGTTTCACATTATTTTCAAAAGAAGGTAATCAAACGTAAATTTCAAAAGGGTGATATGATTTTGAAACGTAAATTCATTCGGTCTGCAGGTCCAAGGTCTAAATTACAACCTAATTGGGAAGGGCCGTTTGTCGTAAAAGAAGCTTATCCAGGGAATGCTTATCGTTTAATAAATGCGGAAGGTGAGGAGCTCTCTCACCCGTGGAATGGGTTGTATCTTAAGCATTTCTTTCCTTAGAGTCTAAGTCACGTGCTTCCCCGGCAGCAAGATGCTCCTTCCTGTTCTAAGAAGGGTCCCGAGTAAGGCAATCACACACTACACGACATCCCTGGTCATGTTTTCCGATTCTAAAAGACACGTTTCTCCTCGGCCATGCTTTAGGGGAAAAACAAAGTCCCTGTCCGCTTCATTCTCCGGTTGAATCCAGGGGCAAGAAGTGAATAAGGAGGCGACAACTAATCCAAACACCCTAACGAGAGGAGGTCTCAAATAGGGGCAAGTCCGTTATGACCTAATGCCACAAGAAAAAGAAAGGAGCAGAAAAGGAGTAATCTTTTTCACAACGAAATCAAAAGCATCATCTCAAAAGTCTACTATTCCAAAACTCCAGGAATGCAAAAATAGAAAAACTAGGCATGACAAGAGTGGCAGTATAGTTCCCCGCGGGACGTCATGAGCCCGGTCGAATGCATGCCTAGAGTGGGTGAAGGTTCGATGACGGACACAAAGCCCCGGCGCAACAGACCAAATCTCTAACAGGGTTGTACGGTGAAGAAATCAAGTCCTAAAAACTTCCATATCTGGCCTAAGCTTACCCCCATGTTCCTTTTTTCTTTTAGGACCAAGATTAGTACCTTGGGTATGGCCTTGTTAAAAACACCGTCATGAGAAGTGGGCCTTGGCCAGGGGTTGTCACCCGTATTACACATCAACCTCGAGACTTCTGATTCTGAACAAGGAAGAGATCGTGTTACTAGGGAGGCACTGGTTTTCAAAATCTAAAAACATCAAATATTTTTAAAATCCAAACACATCAAATATTTTCAAAATCTAAAAACATCAACTATTTTCAAAATCCAAAAACATCAAATATTTTCAAAATCTAAAAACATCAAATATTTTCAGAATCCAAAAACATCAAATATTTTTGAAATTCAAAAACATCAAATATCTTCAAAATCCAAAAATCCCAAATATTTCCAAAATCCAAAAAACCAAATATCTGCGAAAATCCCACGAAAAAAAAATTAGATGTTTTCCAAGACTCCATCATGTGCATAGCATGCATTGCATTTTTATTATGCTTTCCGCCTATTTAATAAGGCTCCACCCCTTGACCAAATATCAAGAAATGGTCATTATCTAACTTGCTTCAAGGCAAGGGGTTGAGTCTAAGAACAGATCTAACTTGTTTCATGTTTGAGTGTGTACAGGCAGCAGGACAAGTTCAAAGTGATAATTCACAAAAATGCAGGTCAAAGGCTGTAACGCATCAATTCCAGACCGCCACATGAATATAACGGTCTCCCTTCGGCCGTCACTTCCTTCAGGCATGGGGCTTTTATTTCATCAAACATTGTCCCTCTGACGGCCTGGTCTATACCGTCGTTTATATATAACGGCCCATCTCCAATCCGTTACTTGCTTCAGAGAGCAGGATTGATAATGCTTTCGTTCTGACGGCTCATCGTCAGGCCGTCGTTGCTTTACAGTGGCCCACCGCCCATCCGTTACATCCTCCAGAGGCTCTGCCTCTTCACATCACTCTGGCCATTCAAACCACAAAACTCACATCCGTTCAGTTGAAGCAATATCATCTCATTCAAGCAAGATTAAACAAAATATAACATTCATAAAGATTCCAACTTTGATTGTTAATAACAAACAACTTCTCTCATGAACAAAATAAAATCAAGGTGCATTCAGCTTTCTGTCCGCAAGAGGGCGGATTTTCCTCAACTCTTTCACGTAATCACGGCGTGCTGCGTCGTCCTCTTCAACTTCTTCTCGCCATGGGCGCACTTTGCTGATCTCCCACATGGTCAGCGCGGTCCGTACTGCTCTTTCGTCTTCCTCGGTCCCCATCTTCCTAGGTAGAAGGGGAGGGTAGTGTGATAGTGCAGGAGCTTCGGTTCTTGGAAGTCCAATCTGAAGATGGCACCGGTGCGGGTTGTAGATCGCCATGGCGGTATTCCCCACTAGCTGGAGGTCCAAGCCTTGACGCCACGGTATTTTAAGAAGAGTGCTTCGAAGGATTCTTGGCCGCATGATGAACTTATCCATTGGCAGAGTGTTGAAGAAGAGGCGCCATTCATCCCGCATTTTCTTGTCCGCCGTCTTGCATTCGACCTGAGAAGAGTATCCAAATGCCCCTCCAATGAAGAAGAGAGGGTGGCTCCCGAAAATTCGGCTAGCTGAAGTTATGTCTTCCTTTTGTTGGAATTTGACTCTCACTCCCATCTAGCACTCAAGGAGTATCATGGAGCCGAACAAAAGTCCTCCTAGGCAAGCCGAGCTAAGTCCTTCATAGAGGTATGAGAGGATCGCTTGAGAGATAGACATTCCCCGCCACAGCCTGCTAATAATGCTAAGATTTTGGATGTCTAGAAGGTGGTCGGTCGTAGTGAAAAGGAAGACTCTGCACAAGCAAACCGCCACCGCCTTGGCTATTGCTTCATGTCTCTCCCACTTGTTTTTACAATGAGACACTATCCATTGCACCAAGGGTATCAAGTGAATGTGGTGTGGGCTGATCATGGTCCTCACGTCCTTTGGGTTATGAATGAAATCACTCAAGATCAAGGATGGGTAAATAGGCTCTATTGTGTAGCAAACCCGGTCTTCATCCCCCGCCTTAGTCTTAGGAAGGGCTAGGTAGGTTTCTACCTCTTCTAATAGGACTGTTGTTTCGAAGGAAGGGAAGATGAAGGTATGAGTTTGTGGATGCCATAATTCCACAAGTGCTGAAATACTTTGCCAATCTAAGGACAATTTCTGGAAATTTTTGCCTAAAACCAAGAGTGGTTGAAGGTGCCAAGCTTTAAGGATTGATGTGACCTCTATAGGGAGGGCCTTTACCATGGGAGCCACCCACTTCAGATTAGAGTAGCATCTTGGGCCAGGAAGAGGCTTGAAGAAAGAAGGAGAAGAAGAGGTCATAAAACGAATTGAAGTGCAGAGTTTTCTGAACTTGGATGTGTTGTTGAGGGACTTACCACCCTTTGAACATTGGAGCTTAAGTGCTTGGGAATTGATGTCAACCGTTGGAGCTCTCCATGTTCTTTTCTGGCAGCTTTAGGTCCGGTGTAGACCTTCTCCTCCATAGCCATCACCTCGAAGCTTCTCTTCATCTTGATTTCTGCCCTTAGGAGAGGTTCTTCAACCCTAAAGCAGAGGTTTTCAGCAAAGATACGATTTTGGTTGAGTTTCAAGTTTTAAAGGTTTAATTGTGGCTTGGAAATGATAAGACTTGAGTTGGAAGGCTTTATCTTCAATCTAGATAAGTTCTAGTAAGGGATTAGATGGCTAAACCCCGGGTTTAAGTTCTCACGGCTCAATCTGTCTCGGAATACAACCTAGGATCTAACGGTCTATCGTACGGCCGTTATTTCACTCCGACGCGCCAACCCTAGGCCGTCGCATTTTCCTGTGGGTTTAATTTCCCCGATCATGTTCTGTGGAGATTAACGGTCTAAGGGCTGACTGTCTTTTCTTGTAACGAGCAAACCCTGAGCCGTTACACTCTCAACCACTCAATTCTTTCTACTCTGGGCTAAGCACTACCTGACGGTCCTGGTTGTGGCCGTTGCTTCATTCTGACGCGTCTATTTTAGGCCGTCGCATTTCCTGCTAGTCACCCTGCAAACTATAGTTCTGCCACGATTAACGGTCCAGCGTTAGGCCGTTATTTGCCGTTAACGCACCAGAGGTGGGCCGTCGTTTTTCCTGCAGCTCAGATTACAAATTTGGCCTCTGTTGTGTATAACGCCCTTCAACCTGTGCATTATTTGATTATGACGGTCTGATCCTAGACCGTTACTTTCTCTGCTGCTGAATTCAGGTAATTTCTTCCTGCCCTTGTGTTAGACCTGGCGGTCTTTCACACGTTCTACAACTCATTCATCATCCACGCATTCTCATACACACTCCTTTTATTCCGCATACATGCATTCGTACATTCACACACATCTCTCGCACTCAAATCATCTGAATCAATCATTCATTTCTACATTCACATTCAAACCTACTAAACCATTCGCTCACTCATTCATTCCTGCATATTTATTCATTCACACTCATGAAACAAAATAAAAATGCCAAAAAAGAATTTCATTTTTCTATATATATAGTCATGTACAAAAATAAAAAAGAAATGCATCATTCGGCCGGCTCGTTCGCTGGGCCGCCCTCCTCATCTCCACCCTCCAGCTTCCTTGCTGGGGGTGCTATGAAAGCACTCTCCTCCTGCTGTCCTCTCTCCACCCTCTCATTCCTCCGCTGGCCGGAGGAACTCACAAGGAAATCAGCCATCGACCCACTCCGGGCGACGCTCCTCTGTGCTCCGCTCTGCGAAACACTCCGCTCAGGTCCTCGGCCTATCATCTGGACAGTCCTCTCGAGGGTCCGCAGCGCGATCTTCATATCGTAAGCCTGGCGCCGAGCCTCGCGTGCCTTGGTTCGGTATCGGTCCAAATCCACCATCCCAATCCGGAGTCGCTCTACCTCAGCCTGTGACTGAGCTAGCTCCGTCCGAAGTCGCTCCACCTCTGCATCATCCGAGCGTCTAGGGGTCTCCGCTCTCATCCGGGCCATCTCTACCCGTGCTAGCTCTGTCTCTGCTCGGGCCCACCCAGTCTCAGCCCGGCTTCTCTATATCTCTGCCTGGAGACGCTCTGCCTCCAATCGAGCCTGTCTAGCCTCGGCCACCGCTGCAGCTAGTTCTCTCGCCTGTAGGTTGCATGTCATATAGTTGATCAAAAAGCATTTTTAGGCATACGCATGATCATAAGCATAAGCATTTAGCATCTTACCCGCTCCGCGAGGGTGGCCTCCGCCTCCTCGGCCCGGGCAACCGCCCGAGCAAACTCGGCATCCTGCTCTGTTCTGCCTCCCGCAGGATGAGAGGAGGACGATGGGGCATCCGGTCCTGCTCGTTGGGCTCCCTCGGCCCACTGCATTTAGAAATCATGATTAGAAGCCGTGGTTAGTCAGCATTAGCATCATTTTTTTGCATTGCATAATCATAATCATTTAAGTCTAGGTTTTAAAGTCTCACCAGGAGCTCCTGAGCGGCCCGGTACCCGTCCCGTTGTTGGATGGTGGAGTGGAGTAGTCCCTCCAGCTCGGCTATCCTTCCCTTGGGGTCTAGCTACATTTAAAGCATGTAAGTCAGTACATCTATCACATGGCATTTTTGCATATAGAAAGAGTTTTTGAGTTTAGAATTTGCATACCGGTCGTCGGGTACCTCGGTACACCCGATCGCCGTAGAGTCGAGCAAAGGCCTTCAGATATGCCTCGTCGCTCTCGTCTCGTTCCTTCACCGCTCGGCCCCGCCTGTTCCAGTCATGGACATACTTCACCTTCCGGGCGCACCAATCCACATTACCACTGATGCCCCTTGCTGACTTCCCGGGGTGGTCATCGCTGTGGCGTGGAAAGGTCACCTCGGGCTGATGTAGTCCCCGGGTCTGCAGGATCAGCCTGTTGTGCAGGGGCTCGATGATATGGATGCAATGCAGCCATATGTCTCGTCCCCGGTACGACAAGGCCGCCTCTACCCACAGCTGTCCCGTGTAACCCTCGCCGCGGTATGGGGTCCATCTCACCTGAAAGCATTTAGTTCATTCATCAGCATTGGCATAATAAAAGCATTAAAAGCATTATAGGTATTTAAAAAGGCATTTAGAAGCATATAGAAATCATTTTGAGTTCTGGACTTACAGACGTATGTGGGAAGGAGTCCAGGTCATCCTGGATCGTCCGGGTCAGTCTGATGATCGACCCTATGTCCCTCGCCACCGACCAATGCCTCGCGATCGGTATGTGGTCGGGGTGTAGTAGCGCGCCTCTCCCGATGCCCGGGAGGTACATATAGCTCCAGATCTGCATTTTTAGAAATCAAGTAAGTCACATGGCATATCATAAATATTTTGGCATAAAAGAAAGCATTTAAAGTGCATTTACCTGTAAGAAAGCGAGAAGCCGCCCAGCATCGTCTGCCGGTCCGTAGTGCTCAGGGACTCACACAGCAATGCGAGCACTGCTGCTCCCCAAGCGTATCTCCCAACTCTATGCAAATTCTCTATCATAGGCAATAGTCTGCAGCTGATGACGTCTACCCGAGTCGCGAAGAGGAGCTTCCCGAATAACAGCATCAGGAAGCGTCTGAGCACTCTATCTCCCTCTGGACCTGCCTCCGCCGCCACGCGAGGGCGTACCTGGTCTATCACTCTGCCCAGATGCTCCCCGGGTAGCTCTCCTACGGCTATTGCCGCTCCTCTCAGTCCCAGGCTCTCATGCAGTGCTGATCTCGAGAGCTGGGAGGAGGACTGTCCGGCCTGATCAAATCTAGCCCGAGCAACTGCTGTGCCATCTCCCGGTAATCGCCGTAAGTCCATCCGGTCACTGCGGCTCCATGGACTCTCAATCCCGAAATCCTCGCTACGTCTTCTAGCATGGGGATCATGTGTGATGAGGACATCACCGGCACTTTCATATGATCGAGGATCCCGATGCTCGCCACCTATGCTACATCTTGTTCACCACTTTATTTCGAGTCATATGATGTAATTTTTATTTTCTTATCATGTCCTTTTACTTTTATTTGAGTCCAATACCTAGGTTAGGTAGCTATTTACCTAAGTCTTAAGTCATTATGTGTGTTATTGGGCCCAATTATATGGGCTAGGCCCAGGGGCACCCCCTTCCCCTTGGTTTAGTGTTAGAAGTCCAAAAGTTAGGGACTTAAGTTAAATTGTGGGGTTCCTATAAATAGGACCCCAATCCCTCATTTGTAAGCTAATGAAGATTTGATAAAAAAAGTTGCCACAAGATTTGTGCTTCTCTCTCTCTCTCTCTAGCTCTCTCTCTCTCTTCTTCTCTCTCTCTCTCTCTAAAGGGGGCGAACCCCATTCTCTCTCCTCCCCACCCCAAATTCGAAATTCACTCTCTCTCCTCCCTATTCACCTCTAATTAAGACTCCTCCCCCTTCCCCATACCTCCCATTTAAGTCCCCTCCAACCCCTAGGTGGAATCCCTTTCTCCTAGGCACCTCTCCCTCCTCCCAAGCAACCTTTCCCCTTCCCCATACAACCTTTCATTTTCCCAAGGGAGAATCCCTTCTCCCAAGCACCCCTTCCTCTCCCCAACACAACCCTTCCCCTTCCCAAAGCAACATTAAACCCCATTAACCTCTCATTCAAACCAAAGGAGAGAGATCTCCCTCTCTCTCTATCCCAACCCAAATTCGCAGCTCCCCCTTCCTCCACCTGCTAGACCATCTTCTAGCCCCCATTCTGACCCTCCCACACCTTAGATCACCCTATACCAGACCCCCACACAGCCCAGGGTCGCCCCCCACACACATCCACCCCATCTCCCACCCCATCTACCCCATTTTCTATATACTAGTGAGCAGCTGCAGTTCTACAGAACCGCCCCCCCTGTTGCAGCACCGCCCACGACCTCATCCCGGAGCTCCTGGGGGCGTGGCCTATATCGACGGAAAGGTCTGTGAGTCTTCTTCACAAGCAAGGTGGAATCATCTCATTCCGACTTCGCTACAGTTTGTGGTGCCCCTTCTCGTCCAACTGCGCAACAAGGACCAGAACCTGGACCTGAGCTGCAGTGCAGAAGCTCCCACGGCTACATCTTTCAACTTCTAGAGGCGCCACTTGGCTGAGAGCTGCAGCCACGAGTCATCCACCACCACCAACAAGCGGCATCCCGTTCGGCATTAGGAAGTGCCTTTTCCATTTTTTCTCCCCGGGCGCGCAGATAGTCTGTTTAGGTCCTGCCCCGATAGTGCCTCACTCAATGGACTTCTCCTCACTGCCCCGACATCCTCTGGTGCTGTTCTTGGTAGATGCTCGAAGAAGACTCATCCACGGACGTCCTCGACTTGGTCTTGCCTCATTTGACTTTGGGAGCCACCGTGGTGACTTCGGCCATCCGCTGCTGCCCCTGGGAACAGTCTGCTTCTGCACGCAAGGGACCTGTTCCATAGCCCGTCCCTGCCGGCGAAGACTTCGGGACCGCCCACAAAAAATCACAGTCGTACCTGGGTATGTCAGAAACATTTTGGCGTAAGTCTCATCAAGTTATGAGTCCGGGAGAGCTCACAGCGGCAACTACATCGACACCCTATCTTGCTGCCCAGACCCGGGCAGATTCGGCCGGGTGCTCTGTCGGCGTGATTCGAGCGAATCTCCTCTCCCCGCCTGGCTGGCTTAACGCCCCTCCCTGCGTGGAGGTAGTGTTTGCATTGTAATACTGATATCCCCACCCCAAGTCCACCCTCCTGTGTGAGGCGTAGTGGTTGTATAATTTAAACAGGGATCAAGCTTCATCAGCGCAGTGTGCGGGGAACCCACACTTCCCCGCTCGCCCTCGTCTCCGACCGGGATCTGTGTCTTCACACCGATCAGGTGAGCCTCGGGTTGCCCTACTCTACTGGAATTGCTTTGCTTATTTAGTATTGCTGCTTAGTGCCGTTGGTCGGTGAGTGAGCGCCCGATCTCAAAATATCATCAATTTGAGTGCCACCGCGGAGCGAGTTGAGAGAGAGCCACTACATCCCACGCCCTTGGCGTGCTGGTCGCCCACGGAATTGGGGCATCCCAGACCCTTAAGGGGTACAGCCCAAGCTAGTCAAACCTCTGGAAAGGCGAGGTCCATCCTCGGACCCTCACCGCTATCGTCGGTCCACTTACGGACCCGGGTGTGCGCGACACGTGTGAGTTCACTTGAGTGGGTCTGCCGTTCGGTTCGATTGCTTGCAAATTTTCAGGTCCAAGGGGTTGTGTCACATCAACTTGGTATCAGAGCAAGTCATTGACTTGTCTCTATCAAGTCAAGTCCTAGGGCATGCTTGCATTGGAGTCATCATCAAACCGACCCTTGCATTGATTCCCCCGATCATCTTGGCCACCTACTTAGCCTACTCACCACCCATGGATTTCATTCTAGATGAGGACATTACCTTTGACGGATCACATTCTAGTGATTATCTTAGGTGGGAGACTACCATGGAAAGATATTTTGAAAGGACTTGGGTATATGGACCCGCAAGAGTCCGCAAGGCCAAGGGACGATTTCGGGGTCAAGCCAAGAGTAAGTGGGAACACATTGAGGGATTAAGAAGGGTTAGGAGGCAAGAGCCCATTTCTTCGTGGGATGATATGAAGGAGGAACTTAGGAAGATCTACGCTCCCCGACCCTCCCATTCCCACCGTAAGGACCATAACCCGAGGAGCACTCCCACTCCCCCTTTCCCTCCCAGTCAACCCAAGACCTCCATTAGGACCCAAATCCCACCACCCAAAGGACCCCTAGATTTGTTGGAAGAGATAAGGATTGAGATTAGGAAGATCTTCACTCCCTAACCTTCCCACTCCTACCTTGAGAACCATAACCCGAGGAGCACTCCCACTCCTCCTTTCTCCACCACCCAACCCAAAATTCTCCATCAAACCCACACCCCACAAACTTCCAAAAATCCTCCTTCCACCCCTTTCCAAAAGGAACTTAAGGAGGTGACCGAAGACTATGAGGCTCCACTAGATTGGGAAGAAGAATATGAATCACAATGTCATGGGTTAGGCCGAGAAGTTCCCATCCCAGGTGGAAGAAGCATCATGGCTCACTCCACCCTCACCATTCAAACCCCCGTGGACCCCATGTCCACCCCTCCACCTAGGCCCGTGACAGCCACCACTCCCCAACCCAAAGTTACTCACCCAACCCACCTTCCACTTCCAACTCCTATCCTACCCAAACCTAGCCCCCCGCTACTTCCACTCCCAACCCCAACCCAAGTCCGGCCTCACTCACCACCCTGGGTACACCATACACCAACCGTTTTCATCTCGCCCTCAGTGGACCCGCTCACCTCCTTGGTAGAAAGACCCATACCCGACCCCATAATGGTGAACACTCCGGACCCAACCCCCGTCATGGAGATCACCCATGTCCAGGAAGAAGAAGACACTTCACATAGTGGTCTTCACCTTACACCACCCTCCCTAGTAGGGGCCGAGCTCATCTTAGGAGAACCCCTGTTACGTTGGCTAAAGGAGAACCCATTTAGAGATCTCATGGCCCATGTTTGCCCTCCTATGGAATAAAACCTTCCCATAGTACCCTTATCCACCTATCACACTACAATCCAATCATCCTATCAAGTGGAAACATTAGGGGATCTTCTTAAGGGTATAGTTTGGTAAATGGAGCTAACTGGCATGATGTCTACAGTAACCGACCGACCTAGGAGCCTTGACCTCCTACACCTATGTGTCGGATCCATCTCCTCCATTTACACTGTGGGTTGCTACACTAGTGACCTTCTGTTACTCCTCCCTACACCCGACGAGCCCGATGCTATTCACAAACTAGAGTTGCTTGTCTCTGGTAGAACATGTAGTCCTCCATTCATGGCCGACCATCCCACCAAAAACTTTGGCCCGATCACTTTACTAGAGGAGGAGAATCCACCATCAAGGGGTTGTGAGGATCAAAAGGACCTAGGGTTCCTCTCCTTAGGTGACCCTTACCATGACCCCTTCTATCCCTTCCTATACCCACCCACCTTACTCACCACCAACCTGTCCCTACCCCATCCAACCTTATTGGACCAAGCCCACTCCATTTTCCTAGACCCCTTTGACCCCTATGAGTGGAAACTCTCACACCAAGCCATACACATAGAAGGAGCCATTTTGATGGGAATGCATGTGCCACTACATTTTGCATCATTTGGTAGGGCTAGTAAGCCTAGTCATCTCATACATGTCACACACACTTTAGGCCCAATGCAGGACTGGCTCATATTTGGATGTGCTGGTCCTCCATCATTGATCATATACATGTTAGGAGCCTCTACGGGTGTCCAGGTCCCCCGGCATTCATCACCACTTTGAGTGATAGGTTTCCCTACAGATACCATGGCCCTCCAACCATTGTTATGCAGCCCATGCATGATAGGGCCACTTGTGGCTGCCCCGGTCCACCCAAGTTCATCAAGGTCCACATGGCATCACAGAATGATAGGTCAATTTACGGTTGCCCCAGTCCACCTTTGCATTCTATCCTCTTTCACACCCACTCACCGCATTATGATGCATGGCATGAGCATACACGCAAGCAATTCTTGACGAACGGTGAGGTTCACAAAGAGCGGACAAGAGCTCGCGAGCGCCACTTGGAATTCCAAGTAGGCAATCTGGTGATGATGGCATTGGAGTGGCTCTACCCTAGGGTCACCTCCAATTCGAGGGCACGAGGACTTGGACCTTCCCAAGTTCCGAGTGACTTTGGCAACCCGGCCATCGGGTTGGACTTACTAATGGGTTTTGGGATTAACCCCATTTTCAACGTGGCGGATCCGGCACCCTATATGGGCACCGCGGTGGATCCTAGTGAGTGCCTCGAGCCTTTATCTTCCTTTGAGAGGGACACCCTCGGAGAGCCACCAAAAATCGGCCTGAGAACCCGACGTGTGCACACGGAGGCAATACTAGGCAAGCAGGGTTCCATCGCCAGCAAGAGGGTGCGCCTCAGCCACCTCGAGAGGATGAAGGACCGTCCCCTGGTTGCGGACGCAGGGTTGAGTTTGGAGGTTGAGGTTCACTCTGAGCTATTTAAGAGGACCACTTCCCTGGTGGGCCCATACTCGACGGAGTCGAGTTTTCCGCACCCCGGGGGTATGATGAGGACATCACCGACACTTTCATATGATCAAGGATCCCGATGCTCGCCACCTATGCGACATCTTGTTCACCACTTTATTTCGAGTCATATGATGTAATTTTTATTTTCTTATCATGTCCTTTTCCTTTTATTTGAGTCCAATACCTAGGTTAGGTAGCTATTTACCTAAGTCTTAAGTCATTATGTGTGTTATTGGGCCCAATTATATGGGCTAGGCCCAGGGGCACCCCCTTCCCCTTGGTTTAGTGTTAGAAGTCCAAAAGTTAGGGACTTAAGTTAAATTGTGGGGTTCCTATAAATAGGACCCCAATCCCTCATTTGTAAGCTAATGAAGATTTGATAAAAAAAGTTGCCACAAGATTTGTGCTTCTCTCTCTCTCTCTCTAGCTCTCTCTCTCTCTAAAGGGGGCGAACCCCATTCTCTCTCCTCCCCACCCCAAATTCAAAATTCACTCTCTCTCCTCCCTATTCACCTCTAATTAAGACCCCTCCCCCTTCCCCATACCTCCCATTTAAGTCCCCTCCAACCCCTAGGTGGAATCCCTTTCTCCTAGGCACCTCTCCCTCCTCCCAAGCAACCTTTCCCCTTCCCCATATAACCTTTCATTTTCCCAACGGAGAATCCCTTCTCCCAAGCACACCTTCCTCTCCCCAACACAACCCTTCCCCTTCCCAAAGCAACATTAAACCCCATTAACCTCTCATTCAAACCAAAGGAGAGAGATCTCCCTCTCTCTCTATCCCAACCTAAATTCGCAGCTCCCCCTTCCTCCACCTGCTAGACCATCTTCCAGCCCCCATTCTGACCCTCCCACACCTTAGATCACCCTATACCAGACCCCCACACAGCCCGGGGTCGCCCCCCACACACATCCTCCCCATCTCCCACCCCATCTACCCCATTTTCTATATACTAGTGAGCAGCTGCAGTTCTGCAGAACTGCCCCCCCTGTTGCAGCGCCACCCACAACCTTATCCCAGAGCTCCTGGGGGCGTGGCCTATATCGACGGAAAGGTCTGCGAGTCTTCTTCACAAGCAAGGTGGAATCATCTCATTCCGACTTCGCTACAGTTTGTGGTGCCCCTTCTCGTCCAACTGCGCAACAAGGACCAGAACCTGGACCTGAGCTGCAGTGCAGAAGCTCCCACGGCTACATCTTTCAACTTATGGAGGCGCCACTTGGGTGAGAGCTGCAGCCACGAGTCATCCACCACCACCAACAAGCGGCGTCCCGTTCGGCATCAGGAAGTGCCTTTTCCATTTTTTCTCCCCCGGGCGCGCAGACAGTCTGTTTAGGTCCTGCCCCAATAGTGCCTCACTCAACGGACTCCTCCTCACCGCCCCAACATCCTCTGGTGCTGTTCTTGGTTGCTGCTCGAAGAAGACTCATCCACGGACGTCCTCGACTTGGTCTCACCTCATTCAGAGTTTGGGAGCCACCGTGGTGACTTCGGCCATCCGCTGCTGCCCCTGGGAACAGTCTGCTTCTGCATGCAAGGGACCTGTTCCATAGCCCGTCCCCGCCGGTGACGACTTTGGGACCGCCCACAAAAAATCACAGTCATACCTGGGTACGTCAGAAACATTTTTGCGTAAGTCTCATCAAGTTCTGAGTCCGGGAGAGCTCACAGCGGCAACTACATCGACACCCTATCTTGCTGCCCAGACCCGGGCAGATTCGGCCGGGTGCTTTGTCGGCGCGATTCAAGCGAATCTCCCCTCCCCGCCTGGCTGGCTTAACGCCCCTCCCTACATGGAGGTAGTGTTTGCATTGTAATACTGATATCCCCACCCCAAGTCCACTCTCCTGTGTGAGGCGTAGTGGTTGTATAATTTAAACAGGGATCAAGCTTCATCGGCGCAGTGTGCGGGGAACCCACACTTCCCCGCTCGCCCTCATCTCCGACCGGGATCGGTGTCTTCACACCGATCAGGTGAGCCTCGGGTTGCCCTACTCTACTAGAATTGCTTTGCTTGTTTAGTATTGCTGCTTAGTGCGGTCGGTCGGTGAGTGAGCACCCGATCTCAAAATATCATCAATTTGAGTGCCACCGCGGAGCGAGTTGAGAGAGAGCCACTACATCCCACGCCCTTGGCGTGCTGGTCGCCCATGGAATTGGGGCATCCCAGACCCTTAGGGGGTACAACCCAAGTTAGTCAAACCTCCGAAAAGGTGAGGTCCATCCTCGAACCCTCACCGCTATCGCCGGTCCACTTACGGACCCGGGTGTGCGCGACGCGAGTGAGTTCACTTGAGTGGGTCCGCCGTTCGGTTCGATTGCTTGTAAATTTTCAAGTCCAAGGGGTTGTGTCACATCAATGTGGCCCCACGGGAAGATGAAAGCTCTGCTGATCGGGTCCCATCTCTCGTGCAGCGCGTACAGCAGGGGTGTGTCCATCCGGATCACCTCGATGCTGAGAATCTCGGCGAATCCCATGCTGGCTAGTAGCTCCCTCTGGTAGTCGGGCAGTGCCTGGTACACCGCCCGGACCTGCAGCCAGGAGATCCTTGATCTTCGCTTTCCCTGCATGTTATTTAGATCATAAGTTAATTAATTGTATCATAAAACATTGCATAAGCATTTTAAAATTGAAAACTAAACAAAAATTTGAAAATTGAAAGCCCTAAAAAATAGTTTAAGACCCTGGCAGATGTGACGGCCCTGGGGTAGGGGGTCGTTTGCTTCTGACGGACTCAGGGTGGTGCGTCAGGCAAGTGAGGGTCGCTGGCAGGACCGTCACATTGTCTGCGTTTGGGACTCCTTTCCTTTGTATTCCCGTGGCTTCCCACCTTGGCCGAATGGCCTACAATCATTCCTAATGGGTTCGTAGACCCATTTTCTACCCTCAAAACCCGCATGCAACACAAATAAAACCCAAAAAATTAAAAATTGAAGTTAGGGCGGGAGGACCTACCTCATGGTCCATGCCCCTTCTCCTCTTCTTGGCTGGTTCCTTGGGCTCCCCTTCACTCAAGGGGACGTCTTCCAGGTCTCCCACGGCCGTGGGAGCTTCATCTTCCTCCCTTGGCTCTCTTCTCCTCGGTTCTTCTTCTGTGACCGGTGGGATCGCCTCCCGTTCGAGCCGGCGGTGAAACCGCCGGATTGCTATCTTCTTTCCCCTCTCCCTCTTCTGTGGTGGTGGCTGGGAACCCTCGTCGCCGGCCATGGTAGTGGTGGGGACGGTGGTCGGTGGTTTTTTTTGGTTTGGGTTTTTGGGTTGTTGAATGTGGAATGATGGCCGTGACCATTCGGTTGTTATTTTTTTGAACACTCAAGAAATGTGACGGTCTATCGTCTGCCCGTTACATCCTTATAACGCGTCTGATTTTGACCGTTACATATGATTGGACTGTTTTATTGAAGAATGTGAACCGCCTGGTTTATGACAGACTAAGGATGGTCCGTTACTTGATGTAACGCCCTTTTATCAGACCGTTACAAACTTGCAAGTTTCTTGATGAATTAAATGGTCTATTGGATGTCAAAATGATTTTATATTCTGTCAAAATGTTCATTGTTGATGCTTCTCGCACGTACAAATGGTTATGCCTTGATTCATGATCATATTTATTTTTTTGACCAACCTGTCTTTTATGAAGGAATTTGTGAATGAAATCGCGCTTTACCGTCCGTCCGAAGGTGAGTCAGGTATTTGTATCTCGTCCCTTATCCCTTAATGCATTACTATAT
Organism: Amorphophallus konjac; assembly: GCA_022559845.1. Taxonomy (NCBI): domain Eukaryota; kingdom Viridiplantae; phylum Streptophyta; class Magnoliopsida; order Alismatales; family Araceae; genus Amorphophallus; species Amorphophallus konjac. The sequence goes on from CM040124.1 coordinate 316,287,399, forward strand.
GATACTTACGATATTATCTCGAGAACCGGCTGGTCATTCATGTGTTCCAGGATCTGATGTTCCCCTTAAACAAAAATGATGATGATCTAAGTTCACATGTTTAATCGTTGGATAGGCCGTTAGATTGGAATAAGTTTGGGGACGATGGTTATGTCTTGCACGCCGTGGTTGCAGATGGTGTCCTGACCCTAATTTCTCTGGTCTAGCAATATTATTCTCGAGTATTTTCTATTTTATCTTTCTTTTACATTTGTTTTGAAGATTTCTTTTCCTTTAGCCCAGCATGCATCATACACATTCTTTGAGCATTCATGTGCTTCATTTGTTCAAGTGTCTCGATGATGGTGAATAGCTGTGCTCTTGATCTCGGATAAAGAGAATCATTCCACTCTGAATTAGAAGGTTTTCCTTCGATCTGTTCGCTTGATCTGGTTGGCTGAAGATTCCTGTCTGGAGTTTAGTCTCTTGTTCTTTCCGTTGCTTCCGGCGGCTAGCCGTGTTTCCTTTCCTTAGTTATTAGCTCCTCCAGACTTGCATCCTTTGGTTGGCTATTTCCTTGTGATCAGTTTTGAAGCTTTCCAGAAAATTCCTATCACTTGTTGGTTGAGAACGGGTGTCGTTTACCTTAACGCCCTCTTTTTGATCCACTCCGCTTCATTTCCGCTTCATCTCCATATTCCATTTCGCTTTCGCTTCACCTCCACTCGTTCCCCTGCAAAGAGGACGTTAAGGAGGGGCATCTGTTGACACCCGTTTTATACCATATAAGTCAGGTCATCTTCTTATTTATTCTATATGATGCTCCAAGTCGTTCACTCTTCATTGAGTCTCTTGATTAGTTGAAGCCTATTTCTTGGGTCTTAATTCCTTGATCGGATATGGCTCATGGTGGCTACTTCATTGGATGAAACCTAGCAAGGCCTCTACTTCTTTTTTGATTTCCATTTTGATAATAACGGTCGGTCCTAGGCGCGTTGTTTCATTCTGACGGATGGGTCCTGGACCGTTACTCTTTGAAGAGTCCTAAGGCTTAAGGCCTCATTTTAAAGCTTATCCTTTTGATTACACGTTGATAATAACGGTCTGTCGTGCAACCGTTGTTTCATTCTGACGCCCTATTCCTTGGCCGTTACTTCCTTGAAGAGTCCAGCTTGTTGGGTCTTCTTCCCGTTGATCTTATCTTTTAGGGATAAGGTTGATAGTGACGGATGTTCCTTGGTGCGTTATTTCCAAGTGGCGGTCTGTCGTGTGGCCGTTACTTCCTTCAGAGAGTCCTGACAGTTCAGGCCTTTTCTCTGCTACTCCGTGGTCGAAGATAAGGGTTTGGATTGACGATATCTCTTTCAAATCTGATCCTCAGGACCTTCTGTTTATTTCTATGGACTCTTGGTGATATTATCTTCGAGGATTTGTCAGGAGTTATCCCTTTATCTTGCTGAATTATCCTCTGCTCGACCTGAGAGTTTGAGGGTCTATAAATAGAACCCTTGACTTCATGGCCCAAGGAGGAGGGTTTTGAAATTCACGACGAAGTGCTACCGAACTCAGGAGTCATCTTCATCCAGGAGGAACTGCTTCCCACGTTCATCCATCTCATAATCAAGGGAGTACTTTGGTTTTACTCTTTCAAGTTCATCACATGCTTAAGTTCTTCCCTGGTTTTTCCTCAATCAAGGCATTGTCCCTCCTCTTTCTCCACATTTTTTCACTATTCTCTAAGCATCCAAACATCCTCCTAATCTTTTAAAAACGCCCAGAGGGGTTAAAAAAACAAAAACTCCCCGGTAATCCCCTCTCCTTTTGATGTCGTTAAGTTCTTTGAGAATTGATGCTATATTATTGAGAGGGCTAATTTGGGTTGTTTTGTTCTTGTCCTCTACATCTTTGGCAGGTTTACAGGTTCACCAGTACGAGGCCCAAGTCTTCTAGCCGGCTGGAATAGTTGGAGTTAAAAGAATCTACACTTTGCTACTGCAGGTTATCTGACGGTCTAGTGCAGGCGCGTCATCTTCTCCTGGCGGTCTATCGGGTGGCCGTTACTTTCCAAGTAACGCACAGGGTCCTGTCCGTTATTTCTAGCTGACCTGCAGGTTCTCTTCGGTTTTCTCTCCCGTGGGCGGGTGCTTCATCCACCTATTTCCAAGGTATTTACAGGTCTTTTGCTTGTTTTTACTTTGGTGGCGATCACATCTTTCCTTAGTCTTGGGCATTAGCTTTCTCATTCATCACATATCTCTTTTATTTCCTTGCTTGCTCACCCATTGTGGTGTGTTTTATTTATTCTTTTGCTCCACGCCCCGGCGTGTGTTTTCCCTTTTCTTTAGCGTAGTTTGAGTGAGATAACATGTCCATGCTAGAGCTAGCTTTGATTGCCTAGGTTCATGATCACATGTTCATAGGTTAAGAGTGGATCTTTGATTACTCGCTTGTCATTTCATCATTCAAAACCCCAAAGAAAAGATAGACAAGCAAAATAAAATCAACACTAGGGTGTACCGGGCAAGGCACGGCCAGGGTGTGCCGGACAGAGTGCTGGGCTGGGTTGTACCGGACAGAGCCGCAGCCGGGGTGTGCCGGGCAAGGCCCAGTTGGGGTGTGCCGTATGAGGCCTGGTAGGTGTACCGGGTATAGAGGGTTAAGGTGTGCCGGCTAAGGTTCAACTAGGGTGTGCCGGCCAAGGCCAATGAGGGGTTTTCTCTTATTCATGAAATGCATGCGTAGGGATTTTCTTTCATTCATGAAATGCGTAAAGGGGTTCTCCTTTTTACTCATGGAGTGGATGTGTGAGTTTTGATTTGGTTTTCTTTTATTCATGTAAACCATGTTCGTGGTTATGTTCGATAGTCCATCATAAAATATGCGAGTATTCAGATATTCGGGTTCTCCGTAGTTCGTTTGTTATTTCAGCGAAGCCATTGCATTTGTGTTTATTTTGTTCATTGGTTGTTTCTTTTTACATTATTACTTTTCTTTTATTATTGTTGCTATTATGTTAGTTCTGACGAAAATTCGACAGCACCTCCCCTTGACCCGGATGGTAAGGGGGGTAAAAGGGAATGCGCCCACAAGGAGTGGCGGAACTCGACAATTTGAGGTGGGTGCCAGAGGCAGTAGCACCTTTGATAAAACTTCGGAAAGTCCGGAGGAACGGACGAACGGAAGACACCTCTAACACTGGCTGGGGTGCACCGGGTAAGAAGAGGGGACTGGCGTGCCGGCTAGAGGGGTATGAAGGGCTGGAGAGGCGTACCGGGCTAGGGTGGCCAGGCAGTGTGCCGGGCTGGGAGTGGCCAAGCTGTGCCAGGGAAGGCCCCAACAGAGGCTGTGCCGGGTTGGCTGGCACAGGAGTGTGCCGGTGTGAGGGTAAAGGGGTATGTACCAGGCAGGTCAGGGGCTAGGACCGTACCGGGCAGAGGTTAGTTCAAGGGGATGAAGGTGGGGTGAAGGTGTCACGCCCCGAGCCTTTATTATAGCGGAAGACTAGCTCGAGGAACGTGAGCAGCCGGCATGGTAAGCCTCTTACGAGTAAGAATGATCAGAGCGCCAGACAATCACACATAAAAATGTAATTGCCCAATAATTTACTCAAACTCCAACTTAATTTCATTAGATCAAAATATTCAAATAGAATAACTTTTCAACCTTCTTTAATCCATCAGACTCAAGAAAAAGGAAATTACAAAGACTCGATCTAAGCAAGATTTGACTTTCCTAAGTCTTCACTCTCATTTTGACATGACTTTCATTCACTCTCGAACTCGCTACTTGTATAACTCGAATCTGAATAGGTCCTGAAAAAGATTAGAAATAGGTAATGAGCACACTTGCCCAGTAGGTATCTTCGCATCAACATGAAGGCACTATTAAAGTGATTAACATTTTATCTCTAAAGAACATAAAGTGAAATCATGCGAATGCGATAAATCATATGTAAATAACCAAGGTAACAAGACGATCATATAAGATAGAATGAACAAGTATGAATTAGCAAGAATGTATCAAGAACATGATATGGCCTTTCATGAACAAGAATGTATCGAGAATGTACTAGCAAACCATGTAATTATCACACAAACATCCTTTGCTTATGAGCAAGTATTTGGTGAATTTCTGTGGAATATCATGTAACAAGCAAGAAAGTCATGTACGTATATATGTCGTGCCTTGTTGATTTTCACTTCACGAGCCGTGGATTTTCACTTATTTATAAAGAAAGTACTCCAGTGCAATGTGACGCCAGTAGCATCATACCCTATGGTTTACAGTATATTTCCGACAATCAGCCGAGGGGACTTGCTTAGAGCCCTTGAACACAATCAGTGCTCGATCGCATCTTCAAGTATAAATTAAGTTACTTCCACGTTTCAAGCAATAAAATATGGCCAGTAATATAACAAGTTCAATAAGTTTCAATGAATGAACGCTTCAATTAAGAATGCGAGGGATCAAGAATGACTTAAAACAAGGTTATGCTCATGGAAACAATTCGACAGCATAACAATACATTCCTTATCTTCCACAATTTAAAATTAAGTATCTTGAACAATATGACAAGTCCTAGACCATCAATAATCCATCTAGGAACTTTGAAATATCAACCCTTAGGTCAAACCTCGGGTTAAAGTACTCAGGAATTGTGACGGTGAATTAATGGGCCGTTACATGAACATGACGGTCTAGTATTGGACCGTTAGAATGGGCAGAATCCAGAAAGAATAAATTAGACTCAGTAAATGTGACGGTTGTATACTGGACTGTTAGATGGGCCTGACGGTCGAGTAATAGGCCGTTACATTAACAAAATTCAAAACTTCGATAGTGCTTTTCTAGATAATTTGGGTTTTAATGGTACAACTAACTCGGCGTACTAGTGGGAATTCCAGGCTCGCGGAGAATTACGGAGGCCTTGAAACAAGATTTCCTAGTCCATTGGAAGGAATATCCAATAGACAGGTTATCAAGTCCAAGATGATGTTCCTATTGTGCAAAAGTGTGAACTAATGGTCATATACCAGAATATATGCTATGTACTTAGAGAAATTAACTCTATAGATGAGATGGAATGTGTAACGATGTGAAACCATGATAAACTCCGTCAATACAACATTGAAATTGACAATTTAATTACAAAATATAGAGTTTTGGTAAATGAAATTAACATATATTTAAAATAACTCAAGGTACTTTAGACATGCAATTTCTATCATGAATCAATTAATAAACTTAAAGTCATGAAAACATGTCAAAACTTAGATATCTAGGCTTATTTATAAGCTAATTTGACTGTTCTCAATTCTGTCCCGAATAGACAGAACACAGCACTTTGGCGGTCTAAGACAAGCGCGTCATATGGCTGTGACAGTTTATCGTGGAGCTGTCAGAAGACTGTGACGCACTGATTCTGGTCGGTCAGAGATTACAGAGAACTTAAGTGTGACAGAAGGTCTGACGGTCTATCGTAAGGCCGTTAGAGTCATGTGACAGTCTAACTATAATCCGTCAGAGCACTGTTGACAGTAAAAATAAAAGAACTTCGGTTTAAAGCCTCTCATGTAAGAAAAATAAATAACTACTCTAGTCATGACAAAACGAAGTAAAGGCCATCTAGATGCATAGGTTTCAGTGAACTTATAGGAGAAATACCTTTTTATCTTTAACTTAGGCTAAAGATATGCATGTATGCATAGACCGAACTAAATCATGAAATTCATGGTCCATAGTGCATGAAATCAAACAAAACCAGCGGGCTTTTACTCATGTCATGATATTCTTGCCGTTCATGAGATGACCTACCCCTTTCCTGGGCTTTCAACTTCCAATTCGGGACTGCAAGACACGCCCTAGTTCTTCCCTTCCTGTGAATTTTTTGTAACTTTACGTTGCTCTAACTCCGTAATCCCTTGACCTATAAATGTGAAATTTGGAGGGTAATAAGATGTCACTAAGAGAAACAAAAGGTTCTAAAGAATCAAACTCTAAATACCTTGTTTTGGTGTTCTAATCTTCTGATCTTCGGCACCCCGTTGTACAGTTTCTTGGGTTGACGTGATGAAACCAACAACTTTGCAAGGTTCTAGCTCCTTGTGTAGTCGATCTCCTAGCACGAAATTTTGGGAGATGTTAGTCCTATGTATTAACAACAAAACGTTCTAAAGAACTTACCTGAAATAATATCTCCTTACCTTAGTTCCACGCGAGCCAATGTAAGAGTCGCGCAGGTCAAAACTAGGGTCTATTTATAGGTTCTAGCTAGGGTTTTGAGGATTATATCAATTCTAGAGTCCTTAGATCGACTTCTGAGAGTCCTTAACACGTTTACTAGTCCTCCCATATCGATCCCTAAGAGATAGACTATCAAAAATCTAATCTTTTTGGTCATTCTTCAATTCATGGAACTGATAGAGTGTAACGGTCGAACCCTGGAGCGTCAGGTCCCTGTGGCGGTCATACGATAGACCGTCACCTATCGTAGGTGTCGAATTTGAAATGAATTCAAATTCTAATTTCATCTTATCCACTAATTTATTTAATTAATGAGTATTTATCCTTATAATTCGTGAATAGGCTAAATGACCTTCTAAATATGAGCCAAACTTCATGGGCTCGGTCCTTAAACCTTTTGGGCTTCAATTAAATAGGCTAGATTAATCGTTTACCATAATTGGGCCTAAATAAATTTCTAATAAATTCTAGATAATCATTAAATAATTCTTGAAATAATATAAATATTCTGTGTCATTACAGAAGGAACCAGGCCAAGGGCATTGGGCGACCCATACTCAAGGAGAACTTAGCAAGAAGGGCAAAGGTTCAGAGAGGTCCTGGGACGATGGCATTGGGCCTAGTTGTTTGAGGGGCAGGAGGGAAGTAACTCCACACAGGGAATGGGCGAGGACGAGTGTCAGAGGCCCTACGAAGGAGCTATGCCAAGGGGGAAAGATCACTGCCAGAAGGCACACCACCGGAAGGGAGGAAGAGGACGGCCAAACACACGTAACAACCCAAACCAACGGAGGCAGTAAGAAACCCAAAAGGGGGGGGGGTTTCATTCATGAAGAGAAAAGGCCATAACCGGCCATGTACCTCAAAGCATACATTCAAGCCCAGACGGGGGAGAAGAAGAAATCAAGAACAGAAGAAGAAGGATAAGGAGACGAGGAGAGAGTTGGGGTCGAGCAGAGGCAACGGACGTCCTGATCTTCCGCACCCCCTCCACAACATCAAGGCTCACATGTAATACCCGATTTTTCAAGAAATTAATTAGAAATTTTATAATAAATAGAATTAGTTAAATTTTGACTATTTTATAAAAATCCTAAAAAATTATATTCTTGTAGAGGGCAACACGTTTAACAAACTTATCTTCTATGACTAACCCAAATAAAATCTGTTAATAGGCCGAATTAGAGGATTAAGCCTAAATTAAACACTTAGTTAACCATACCTTGAAACGTAAAATTCAGGCCCAATACTCCATCAAATGAGCCCAAACCAGTGGCAAATGAAAGGCCAGGATGAGAGGATCATTTCTCCTCTCTTAATCTCCCGAAACACTAACCCTAGGAGATGCAATCGGCGGAGATTGGATCACGTCAATAATTACGGCGGCGTTCGCATCAAACCAACTTGCGTGGACGAATACTCCGCGCATAGAACCCTCTAGAAGGCGTGTGACCTATAAAAATGAAGCTCTCTAACCCTAGAATCGTTTAGAACCAGTGGCGGCTGCAGAGGAGCTGGATCGAGGGAGATCTCCAGCGATTAGGGGCTGCGTGTACCAGCGCCTTGGGTTTTCTTTCTCCTTCCTTCTTCATCCGATTCAGGTAGGTGATAGCAAACCAAACCCTACAAATGATATATGGTTGGAAGTATCTTCGTGTCAGCTTTTCATTGATGTAGAAAGTCCTAAATTTTATCAAGTGTTCTACGAGAATTTTTGGTTTTAGTAGAAGCATGTCACATCTAGGGTTATAACTGTTCCCTTTCGATTAAGTAATAATTTCAGGCTGTAAACACAAAATTGATTCATGCATCTTGTAGAATTTTTTGTGCTCTTTCTTTTGATAGTAAAAGCCCCAAATTTAATACTTTATATCATGCAAATTTTATGTTTTATCCCAACCCTAGCCAACCTCGCCGGAGGCGAGCAAGGTAGAAGGGGCAGCGACCTGTTGAGGTTGCGCGGCCTCCCGATAGACCGCCCAACCATTTAGGCGGCCAGTTACGGACTGTCCAAGGCTTCGATCTTCGATCGTTCCTCTGACCCCCCCTATTTTGGTTTAGATGGCCTCGGGACAGCCCGCATATCCTTATAAGCGGCCGGATTTCGACCGTTCTACTATTTTACTGCTGTTACGTCTCCAGAGGCACGCGGCAGATCCCTGACCGCTCAACCTAAGAGCGGCCAGACTTCAACCGTTCAACGTCCTCAGCGGCACCCTACTGACCGCCCAACTCCATAAGGCCTTCGGACCTGATAGAGATTGAACGGCGATAAGTGGACCACCTATATCGTTGCACGGCCATAAGTGGACCGCCTATATCATTGAGCGGCCAACCAGAGACTGTTCGCTTTTGGTTATTACCAATTAACCTTGGTCGTTTATCCTTGATCCATCTTCGACCAAACCCCGAATTGATCAGCCCAGTAAGCCCTAGGCCAACCAACAGACAGTGGGCTGGACTTTGGTTCAGTTCCACCCTGTCTCTGGTAGCCCGGGAGCCCACTTGGGCGAATTTCTAACTTAATGATAGGCCCTGTGTTGCGCGGACTATATTGGACCGTCCATATTACAGGCGGCCCGTATTGAATCGTCCTTCCATTGAGCGGCCCAATGTTGCCCGTATATCTTGTTCTTACCTTCTGGCCCTGTGCGGCTTATTTTTGACCGTCTGTATCTTGCGGGGTCCAGTAGTGCCCGTTCAGCGGACTTGCGCGGCCTAGTAATGACCGTCCAACTTCTGAGCGGCCCTTAATCATCCGTTCAACCTTGACCTCGTGGAGGCTGATCTCAAGCCCAGTTCTTGAGCGGCTCAGAATTGACCACCCAGTGATTGCACGGCCTAGTAGTGGCCGCCTATATCCCAGAGACGAGTTTTCTCCGTGTTTTATGATTTTGAATCCAAGAACATGATGGTTCTTGATAACTTGAACTCCTGGACAGAAATTCTGGACAGTATCTCTTCGAGTTAGCCTTGGGATGTTCTGAGGTAAGTTTGTACTTGATTGTAATTGGCCATTTTAACTTGATTAAAGTCTAGACAACTTAGGATCTTTGATCTAATAAATCAATGTCAACGCATCATAGGGGCCCGATCTGGTCCTGGGGAAAGCGCCCAAAAAGTACTTGTGTCCATGGGAGTTTGTAATGACATGGTGAGGTATTACACCGAGTGCATGACTAGCGTGATGTCTATGACAATGATCTCTTAATCTCTTACTTCAATCGTGTTCGACTTGGTTATATTCTTGCTTATTGGCCAATCTCCTACAATTTCCTATTATTTATATTGTGCATAAACGTGCAATTATTGTAGTTATATCATCCTGCCATATTGTTATTCCATTTCGTTCTTTAGCACTTTTTTTTAATGTTGTTTCATCTGATCGTCATTCCTTTTGTTCCGTTTCATATAAACATGTAATTAATTGGTTAATTACTTACACTTGCCTGTTGTTACCTACTGAGCATTCGCTCATATAGTTGTTTCCCCCCTTTCCAGGCAGCTCAGGTGAGGATTCAGAGATGGATGGGAAATGGGCAGAGTGATGACTTGGCGTGTATCAGCTAGTAGATATGTTGAGATTATTATAGTTGTTTTACATCTAGCTATGCCTTAGAGCTTGTGTTAGTTATTGTAACGGAGTCAAGTAGAGGTTATGCTTGATTATGTTTAAGTCGGTTTGATGACTATTGTAATAGATTTGGAGTTATTCTGTTCATGACGTTATGTAATTTTTTAGCTTAGCATGTTATCATTACTAGCGTTTTCTACTGCCAGTCCCGATATTCCGCGTCGGGACGTGACAGTTTGGTGGTACCAGAGCCTAGGTTTTCTAATATTCTTAGGTTCTCTAAGTTCTAGGATCCTAAGTGATATCATAGAACCTATAACCTTGTTATAAGTCTAAGGACCCAACCTGGTGAGATTTGGGTAGAAGACTGGGGATGAGTTAATAATCTAATTGCACGATTATCCATTCTTAATTGAACCTAACATAACCTATTCCACGTGTAGGTTTTTGCAATGGCCGGAGAACGTGCGGAATGGAGGAACTTGCAGCGTACGGTTCAAGGACTTACTCAGGCTTTGCAACAAGTGGCCCAAGGAGAAGCTACAAACCATGGCACTGGCGACCTTTATCGGAACTTTCATGGGATGAATAGCCCGCGATTTGGTGGCTCGATTGACCCTGATGAAGCCGAGCACTAGCTTGAAGAGATAGGGAGGATTTTTGAAGTGATGCAATGTAGCGATCAAGAACGTATCCTCTTGTCGACCTTTCAACTTGAACGTGATGCGAGGACATGGTGGGACGCAGTTGTAGAGTCTAAGAAAAATCCACTTAAGAAAAGGGGATTGAAACCCAAACTCAATTTCTAAAGCTTAAAAATTAATGGTGAAAGGAAGAGCATGCGTGGGATGCTAAAGGAGAATGTGATCGCCAGAGGGGTTACCTCAAATAAGAAAAAGGATGATCGCGAGTACCTTGTGTTAAGCGGGGGAGATTGTGAACCCTTTCTTCCTCCTTCTACCGGCCGGCCGATGAAGGGGGTTCTTAGTCTTGATTACCTTGCAAGAACACACAAATCAAATAAAAGGTGATTAGCCAAAGGGTGTAATATCAAAGTTCTAAGATTATGAAATTAATCAAATTGAACATGAACATGAACACACCTTGCGTGTTTTGGTTTTAAACCCCTAAGAGGAGTAACAAGGTTTTGAAGATATGAATGCAATGCTAAGCAATAATATGATATGAGGTCTAGTAAGAGCTAGAGAAAAAGAAAATGTAAGATGATGATATGAATGCTAACAACACAATAAAACAAGCAAAAGAGAAAGAGAGAGCTCCTCTCTGCTGTGCGTGCAGCAGTAGAGGTGAAGAAGCTTCAATATGCAAGAGGCTGCAGCAAAGGATGAAGCTCATAAAGGATGAAGAACCGCCCGGAAGAAGAGCTTGCTTGGACGAAGAAGGACCTGCAATCAAGAACAAACTCTTTTCTCTCTGTTAGCTTTCTTCTGTTCTCTTCTCACTCTCGTGTCTGCAGCTCTGCTTTCTTAATGATGATCTCTCTCTGTTCTCTCGCGCGAAGAGACCCAGGAGGGGTATTTTTAGGGCTAAGATCCTTGGAGAACAAGGATTAAAACAAGGTAAAGATCTTCCATCAAGAAACTCTCTTCCCATTCGAATACAAGGCTCAAAATGAGGAAGGAACCATTACTGGAAAGAAGCAGGCGAAAGGGAGACGGAATTGAAAATGACGACCCCATGAAGGGCGTCAATTAAAAATGACGACACATCCAAAGGCGTTAATTAGAATAACGACTCCCATCAAGGCGTCAATTCCTGGATTTAATTATAGAAACAAATAACTTTCCTTATTTAAAATTATCAACTGACGCCTGCCAGACAGACGTCAAATAATCAACACCTTTATGAAAGACGTTAATTCTACAATTTTCATTTTATTTGAAATTCGGAATTTTCAGCAAATCCAAAAAATGACGCCCGTATTGATAGTCGTCCATTGTTAAAAGAGGCGCCCTTGGCCATGCCGTCAATTTAAATAGCGCCCTTGATCAGGGCGTTAATTCTAAAAAAAAGGCAAGAAATCATAATTAATTCACAAAAAATAGAAATACTTCATATTAAGCCAATATTGAAGTCCATTTTGGGGCGTCATATGGTGACATGAGATTACTCAACATAGCATCAATTTTGGCGTGTCTACAGCTGCCCCGTCTTGGCGTCTGCTTTGCAAGGGAGTGAGACGGAATGGAGTGGAAGTGAAACAAGCGGAATGAGGTGGAATGAACTGATAAGTAGATGCCAAGGTGTGATGTGACACGCCTATGACACTAAGTGTTGGAAATCTTTCCAAGATTCTGAATGAAATAACTCCAGACAATTCCGAGAAAGCATCGATTGTTGCATTCCTATGGTTTTGATGATGTCTCACACTATAAATCAATCTTCTATCTCTAGATTAATGTTGTTTCATCATGTGAGTGAGTACAGTTCATTTGGTTGTCAGATAAGCATGCTATCATGATTTTATCTACACTCTGCTTAGCTAGTATTGATAGCAGTGGGTCGACCCACCCCTTCTGATGCGTCGACTCGTCTGTTCATTGGCATAACTCCTTCAAGTCTATTCACTCTGTCTGCACAGTCTTCACACTAGTGCGTCAACTCAGTGTGCTGATGCGTAGACTCTTCTGTTCAGGTTCTTCATTTGATTAAGTCTATACATCATCAATTGAACGTAATACTAATACGTTGCAGCGTCAACTCATTGGGCTGCAGCGTCAACTCAGCATGTTAAACACTGTGTTAAAAGCCTAAGTCTATACACTCGTTTGTGAGACTTTCAACTCTGTACACTGCTTGAGCCTCACCAAGTATGTACATCGCTTCAAGCGATTCTAGTCTATACAGTTGGCCTTCAGACTAGCAAGTCTATACATCGTCTCGTGTTTGCAAAGTCTGAACAGCGTTCGTTGTCAAGACTTCTTGAAGTCTGTACATCAGACTGCTTATTGTGAAGTCTACACATTGGCTCGCTCACTTTTGCAAAGTATGCTCTTTAGACTGTGGCGAAGTCCATACATTCGGTTCCTTGGGCAAAGTCTATACATCGCATAGTCTGCACATTGCCTTCAGCCCAAGTGCTCAAAGCCAAGTCTATACAACGCCAACCCAACACATTGAACAGCTCTCCATGTCTATACACTAGACTTCATTTCTCTAAAGTCTATTCATTGCTGTTTGAATTGCAAGTCCATACACTGGAAACTCCTCATTTGATTGAGTCTGTACATTGAGCTCAACGTTAACACTAAGTCTATACACTTCTTTCTTGTTGCTGAAGGGAGCAGGGTCGACGCCTGAAGCTTAAAGCGTCCACGCATCAGTAGACGAAGCTTTCACGTCGTCTTCTATTACGTCAACGCCACAAGCAAGCAGCGTCGACGCAGCAGTTAAAGTAGCAGAGACTCTTACAAGCGATGAAGCCATCACGAAATCTTCCACTGCGTCAACGCCATCAACAAGAAGCGTCGACGCAGCGGAATAAGAGATGCCAGTATAGAAATGTACACGTTCGTGCGTCAACGCCACCAACTGGCAGCGTCGACGCAGCAGTCCAAGAAAGGAACGACTCACCTCTGGCTGCCTACAAAGCGTCAACGCAGCAGTGGAGCGGCGTCGACGCAGCACGCCCATCTGCTAAAGACTTGATCAATGGATCATCGATGCGTCAACGCCATGGGCTGATGGAGTCGACGCAGCGGTTAAAAAGGTTGAAGATCTATGATGGGTGCGTCAACTCTTTGGAGCAAGTGAGTTGACGCCATCTACCTCCAGTTGCTGAGCGTACTGGTGCTCGGCACGTGATCCGAGGATAAGGAGAATGCCCAGATGAGGACACGTGTTCTGACAGTCTACTGGATGCTGCCACGTGGTCCGAATTCTTAGGGCGGGAACTGTGGAAGCCACACGCGCCCTGCTGCTGCTCCAGGTATAAAATGAAGCCTTCGTCTTCAGATGAAGGTTGATCGAAGAAGAAGCCTGGAGAGCATATACGTCCTTCGATCCAGAAAAGGAAAGAAAAGTGCAGAGAGAAAGAAAGAGAAAGGAAAAGAGCAGAGAGTTCAATATCTGAGAGGAGTTTGGTCGAGAGAGAGAGAGTGTGTGTGCTGATTGATGAATTACTTCATTTGAAGCTACATTTGTATTGGGTTTCAGAACCGATTCATTCTCATTATTTTTCGTTTTCCACTTTGCTTTCGTTTATTTTGTGTCCTTCTATTCTGATCTGAATTGTTGTCCCTCCGGTGTGTGGAGGAAGGGAGTATCACTCCAGTTTCCCTCTGTGTTGCAGAGGAAGAGAGATCGGTGATCTCTGGTGGTGTTAGTGACTGGTTGTCATTAACAGTTTCCCTCCGGTGTGTGGAGGAAGGGAGAGGTTTCTCCGGTCGTGTTCTAGCTGGGAGCTAGAATAGGTTTCAAGCTCTGTGGGTAGCAGAACTTGGTTGAGGGTTTTGTCTCCCTTGGTGTTCAAGCTGTGTGGCAGCGTGTTGTTCGCAGACTGAGTCTGCATTGATCTAGCATCGTCTAGTGGAATCCTCACTCTAGTTGGAGTGAGGGGTGGATGTAGATCGCGGACTGCAATCAAACCACCTAAAAGCCGAGTGCCTCCTCTGTGGTTTGCTATTGTTCTCTACGCTCTTCATCTGCTCGGCTCTTTGCTTCCATGTGATTCGCTCTTCATTCTCATTTACATCCCTCTGTGTACGGTTTAAGGAGATGCATTAGCAGTAGAAAATTTATTCCGCTTAAGTTTCTATAAATTGGGAGTGATCTATTCATCCCCCCCTTCTATATCACTCTTGCTGCGCTAACATCGATCAGCTGGATAAATGAGAGTAAACTAAATAAACAAAATGTGCGCGAGGGCACGACAGGGAGGCTCCATTGGAGAGCGGTTACCAGCCAATGTGGACGTGCTACAACCAAGGTGGATTTACAGAAAAGTAAAGTGAATTGAGATAAAGATCTAGCAAATGGATGTTTTTCAAGGGACTAGCCTGAGCAGCTTCAAGGAGAATAAAGTACTTGATTTGGAATGGAATATCTCATGTCAACTCAATTAAGAACGAGCAACCTTCATTATTGGCGTAATGTGAAGATTTTCATCATTAAGCTCAAAGTCCTACATGATGCATGCTGGGCTAAAGGAAAAAATAAAACAAACTAAAATAAAAGATAATCAAGGATAATATTGTTAAGCCACCTAGATTTGGTCAAGAATCCTGATATCTGAGCTGATACTAAGCCGAAGCCCGTTTGTCCACGCATCAACTCAGAAAGAGGAACCATCGTCCCAAACCTTGAATGACTCAACGGCCTATCCGTGTGATCAAGATTCCCCTGGAATTATCACTATTTTTGATGAAGGGGAACTCAAATTCCAGGTTCATCAGAACCACAAGGTCCTTGATATGTTATAATAGCGTAGATACCTTATAGTAACAATGCATACATGAATGCATACAGGAAGATGGTGATAATATGAGCATGTGGGAACTGAGAAATGAGGTGCAGCCACCGTGGGACTTGGATGCTGCATGAGGCCCGTGAGCTTCTTATCCTGCACTCAAAATTTCATTAGCCATGATATAAAGATGCATAAAGCATACTCAACAACATTGATTTGATTTTTTAGAATTTTTTTTCTTTGGAATTTTTTTTTAGAGTTTTGAGAATTTTAGAATTTTTAGAATTTATTCAATTTTTATTGAAATTTTGAGAATTTATGAATTTTTATTCAAATTTTGAGAATTTATGAATTTTTATTGGAATTTTGAGAATTCATGAATTTTTATTGGAATTTTGAGAATTCATGAATTTTTATTGGAATTTTGAGAATTTATGAATTTTTATTGGAATTTTGAGAATTTATGAATGAAGAATAAATGTGTAGACTTAGCATTGTATAGACTTATGGAATGGGGTGTATAAACTTTGGAACGCATAGACTTGGGTGAGGATGTATAGACTTGGTGAAGGAAATGGAATGTATAGACTTGGAGCGTACAGACTTTGAGGATGAAACATATGGACTTGGGTGAGTGCAATGTACAGACTTATGAATGGAATGCTTAGAGTGTATAAACTTAGAGACTTTGCACCCACGATGCTCATACTTGCACAACCTGCACTTCAAAGCTCAAAAGATCATTAGCTTAAAATATGATCATAAGTGCTTGATAAAAATAATTTAATCATGATATGACAGCACTTAAGTTCATGAAATAACCAAAGCAATTTAAACGCACAAGCTCAGAAAATGACGACCCTTCTGGTCGGCGTCAAAACAAGAAATGACGACGTGCACTGAGGCGTTAATTGCACTAAAGGTTTAACTTGGAATTGAAATGCAAATGATGACCTTCATGGAGGCGCTGGATAAATGACGACCCTAAGAGTGTCGTCAATTTAACAAATGACGTCAAACAGCGCGTCGTCAATTACCTGTTTTCGTTTCCATCTTGGAACTAAACTTCCAGCAAACTGTTTGATTCAAACTCAAACCAAGATACTCATTAACGTTCAAAACACTATAAATAGGGCAACTCTTGGTGTTTTTTCAAGCATCAAGACCATTGAAGCATTGAGACGAAGCTATCTTCTGTTAAGTAGATAGAAAGAACCAAGCAGAAGCAGAACAGAGCATCGAAGCTCTTTTTTTTTGTTTTTTGTCAAGCAGACTATCAAAATGATGAATCAACTGATGCAGCAAAGGCTTTCCAAAAAGCCAAGGATGAATTTCCCAAGAATTTCTGAATTGCTAGGCCATATAAGTGAGAAAATCACCAAGGGTCAAGTAAGTGTTCTTGATGTTGAAGCTTTTATTTTGTATTGTCTTTCTTTTTGTTCAAAATTTCTGATTATTATTCTCTTCCTTCTTCTTCTTTCTTTTATGTTTTCAGGATTACCCCATTATTCCTGGCCCAAGAAGGTTTCTAAAGGTCAAGTGGCTTCCTTTGCTACTCTCCAAGCTCTCTCTAGACATGAGATCTTTCCTTGCTAAGTGGAACCTTCTAGGCCTTATCACCCATGCCACCCATTATAATGATATCCATCTTGATTGGGCTTCCATTGGAGCTCTTATAGAATTATGGCACCCTCACACCCATACTTTTCTATTCCCAACCTTTGAAGCAACCATCCTCCTAGAAGAAGTGGAGATGCTCTTGGGTTTGAAGAAGATGAAGAAAGGAGAGGAAACAAAGATGGCCCATATGACTAAGCCCATACAAGCCTATGATATGCTCATGAGCCTTGTTCAAAGCTCAAATTTGCTGAATCAAATGAAGGCCAACAAGGGAATCAATCTTTTGAAGTTGGCTTCTTGGGTATATAAAAACATGGATAAGGCTCAAGGAGATGAAGCCCTTTTGGAGAGAGTGATGAAGGGGTTTGTCATATGTGTAGGAGGAGCTTTATTCTTCCCTTCATTGGAGGATCATTTAGAGGAACAACACTTGAGTGCAATAGCAAGCATGTGGGAGTGAACTCAAAATCAAATTTGAAGAAAGCCTGAATGAAAGTAGAGTGAATTCAGAAAAATATGAAGCTGTTAAGAAAGTCAATGTTGAACTTCTAAAAAATTCTGAATCTCTTCAAAAAGAGTTGGAAGACAAACAGAAAGTTTTGAAAAAATTTGTCCAAGGAAAAACTAGTCTGGATGCTATACTAGGGACTAGGGTTAACTTCAATAAGGAGGGTCTAGGCTATGACCCAACTAACAAGAGACCCCTACAATTCAAAAGCATCACCTTCTGCCCAGAGAAGGGAAAAGAGAAGCTGGACACACCATCCAGCTCAAACAGCAGTCAAGGAGCTCAATATCAGAAAGAAACTTTAAAAAACAGTGATGGTCAACCATTTAAAATGGGAATGAATTTTGGGAAGAACTTCACTAAGCCCACTCATCAGAATATAAATGGTAAATGGACCAAGCAAATGGATCAGGATAGAAAATGGAATTACTACAAACAGACGGGTCCAAACAGAAACTACTGGAGAAACAACTATCATTCTCAAAAATCTGTTCATCAACAAGCTCACATGAGATATCGCAGGAATGGGAAGCCCAATGACTGGAATAGAGCTTACATCTCCAGACCAACTGGACAGAACCCCAATTATAATTTCAATAAACCAGAAGTAAAGGTGCCAGAGAAAACCATGTTAAAGCAAATCTGGATTCCTAAACATTTGATCAGAGATTTGAACAATGTCTTTGGACCCAACTCATCTTGGGTTCCAAATCGCTTTGCTTGATTTTGTTTGTGTAGGTCGGCCTGGCAGCTGAAGACAACAAGTGGTACCTCGACAGTGGCTGCTCTAGGCACATGACAGGAGACCGATCCAAGTTCAGCAAGATAGAAATGAAGGTAGGGGGTCTGGTCAAGTTTGGAGGAAAGAACAGAGGTAAGATAATTGGAGTTGGCACAGTAGGTAAGTCTTCCACAAACTCCATTGAAAAAGTCCTACTTGTGGAAGGTCTTCAACACAACCTGATTAGCATTAGTCAGTTATGTGACAAGGGTCACAGGGTTGTGTTTGATGATAATTCATGCAAAATCTTTGAAATAAATTCTGATGTGGTTAAATTTGTAGCCAACAAGATTAATAATGTCTACATGATAGACTTAGATGTAGAATCTGAATCTAATCTTTGTTTATCTGCTAATTCTAAAAATGATGCTTTTGAATGGCATAGACGTCTAGGTCATGCTAGCTTCTCTACTTTAAATAAATTGGTCAAGCATGATTTAGTTAGAGGCATGTCTAGAATTAAATTCAATTCTATTTCAAAATCATGTGATGCCTGTGCTCTAGGCAAACAGACTAGGAATTCATTCAAGCTAAGATCTGAGCCATTGTCCACTAGACCAATGGAACTTCTCCATATGGACCTCTTTGGTCATACTAGAACTCAGAGTCTTAATGGGAATAGGTTTGGCTATGTGATTATTGATGACCATTCTAGATATTCATGGATTTTTTTCTTAGCCAATAAAAGTGATGCTTTTCAAAAGTTTAATCAGTTTTTCAATAAGGTCAAACAAGAAGGAAAACACAAAATTAGCTCTATTAAATCTGACCATGGAGGTGAGTTTGAAAACTCCATGTTTTCTGATCTTTGTGAAAGAGAGGGACTAACACACAGGTTTTCTTCTCCCAGGACACCTGAACAGAATGGAATTGTGGAGAGAAGAAATAGAACTATTGTGGAGATGGCCCGAACCATGCTGATTGAAAGTCAATTACCAAGGAGGTTTTGGGCAGAGGCGGCCAATACAGCAACTTACATAATCAATAGGGCCATGGTAAGACCCATTCACAAGAAAACAGCCTATGAGCTACTAAAAGGTAAGAAACCAAACTTGTTTCATTTCAGAATTTTCGGAGCTAAATATTTTATTCATAACAATGACAAGAAAGATTTAGATAAGTTTGAAGCTAAAAGCTCCCCTAGAATATTCTTAGGATACTCTGAAGTGTCTAGGGCATATAGGGTCTTTAACAAAATAGACCAGAAAGTTGAAGAGTCTCCACACATCATTTTTAGTGAAAAGAAAGGTGTTTCTAACATTGAAAATTTTGACAGGGATTCCAATCATGATGGGGAATTCCTAGAAGACCAAGAAGAAGAAAAGACTCAGCCGAGTGGAACATCAAATCCTCCCAACCAGGAAGAGCCAAGAGAAATAGGTGAGTCTTCAATAAATGTCAGATTTTTAAAGATCATCCGATAGATAATGTCATAGGCAACCCTGAAGATCATCTTCGGACTAGGTCTCATTTTAGGAATGTGAATAATGAAGATCTAATTGCTTTAGTCTCACAAATTGAACCCAAATCTGTAGAAGAGGCCTTGGCTGATCAAGCTTGGGTCAATGCTATGACTGAGGAATTAGGTCAGTTCGAAAGAAATAATGTCTGGGAGCTTGTCCCAAGACCAGATAGTGTTAATATCATAGGAACTAAGTGGGTGTTCAAAAATAAAATGAATGAAGATGGAATCATTTCTAGGAATAAGGCCAGACTAGTAGCCAAGGGCTACTGTCAGGAATTTGGTGTAGACTTCGATGAATCCTATGCACCTGTTGCTAGGATTGAGGCAATAAGAATATTGCTAGCATTTGCATGCTCTAAGGACATAAAACTCCAGCAAATGGATGTGAAGAGTGCCTTTTTGAATGGCATCATCAAGGAAGAAGTGTTTGTTGAACAACCCCCCGGTTTTCAGTTTTCTTCTCAATCTAACCAAGTTTTCAGGTTAAACAAAGCCTTGTATGGTCTAAAGCAAGCCCCTCGAGCTTGGTATGAAAGACTGACTGAATTTCTGATCAGCAAGGGCTACAAGAGAGGTAAAGTTGATCAAACCTTATTTACCAAGAGTACAAATATCGATCTCATCATAGCTCAAGTATATGTAGATGACATTGTGTTTGGATCAACTAGCTGTGAATTATGTGCTGAATTCTCTAAAATGATGTCTGCTGAATTTGAGATGAGTTTGGTAGGTGAACTAAAGTATTTTCTTGGCTTACAGATACAACAATTGGAGGATGGATGCTTCATCAACCAGACCAAATACATAATAGAACTATTCAAGAGGTTTGGTATGATCAACCTGAAGCATATAACAAGACCTATGAGTACCAACACCTCACTGGATGCTGATGAGACAGGTAAAGAAGTAAATGCCAAACTCTATCGAGGTATGATTGGTTCTTTACTCTACTTGACAGGTTCTAGACCTGATATACAGTTCAGTGTAGGTATGTGTGCAAGGTATCAGTCTAGACCCACTGAATTACATTTAGCTGCAGTGAAAAGAATTTTTAGATATTTGTCAGCTACACCCTCACTTGGTCTATGGTTTCCTGCTACACACTCACTAGATTTAATTGCATACACAGATGCAGATTATGCAGGATGTAAACTAGACCAAAAAAGCACTAGTGGTCATTGTGAATTTTTAGGTGGGTGTTTAGTCTCTTGGGGATCCAAGAAACAACACTCTGTGGCCCTCTCCACTACTAAGGCTGAATATGTGACTGTAGGGAGTTGTGGTACACAAGTCATATGGATTAAACACCAGCTTCAGGACTACCAAGTAGACCTGGGGTGCACACCTATCTATTGTGATAATACCAGTGCCATCAATCTTGCCAAGAATCCTGTTTTGCATTCACGCACCAAACACATAGAGATAAGGCATCATTTCATAAGAGATGAGGTTTCTAAGAACAATTTTGAACTGATTCATGTAGGCACTGAAAATCAGATTTTAGACATCTTCACTAAACCTCTGGATAATGAAAAATTCACTACACTGAGAAGAGAGTTAGGCTTATACAAGTTGTCTTAAATGTGATATCTATTCTCTTTGTGAGGGGGAGTTGTGTATGTCTGCTGGTTAGCTTTCAGTTCTGCTATGATTAAGGGGGAGCTGATTGAGCTATGAGAGGGAGAGTTCTTTGACAGATTCAAAAGGATTGACCAGATGTGTGTCATTGCTGGTTTTCATGACTGAATTAGTGTGGTTCTCTCAGACAGTAGAATCTCACTCATCTCTTAAGTCTATAAGTCAGTGATACTAAAGTCCAGCTAGAATCTTTCCTCTGGTATTCCTTCAAAGATTTGGATTAATTGTATAAAGTTTATCTTCCTACATTGTCAGTGATTTCAGTTCAGGCCAAAACCTGTATGTCTTGATATCTGACCAAATCAACTTGAAATCTAGACTTCAAGATTCACTTCAAGAAATAGTCATTCTGGTATTGTTTTCAATCATTCCATTTCCTCAACACAAGGGCTCAACTGAATAACAATGTCCTATTTTGGTCACTGAGAAACTGGGAGCTTCATCAATGAAATGAAGTTTTTCTCCTATGTCATGAGGTGTCAAATGCTTAAAATGAATGAAAAGACATGACAGAGCAATGGTGGCTAGCTGGTGAGTAACTGGGGACTCTGGCCTCTAATCAAGGTGTTTCCTCATGTCAAAAGCCACAGTTACTAACTCTGTTCCTTTAAAAAAAAAAGGAGGTAATGAGGTACTCACACTGAGTAACTGGGGATTCAGGCCTCTAATCAAGGTGTCTCCCTAATGTCAAAAGAGTGAATTACCAACTTACTCATTGGTCTTCTTGAAAATCATCTCAAACATCCCTTATAGTTATGCAACTAATGGATTGCTTGTCCTTAATACCTTGAGAACACCTTCTCTGACTTTGTCTCTTGTTGTCTTTTGGGATAGTTGCATGTTCAACTAAATCATGCCATACTTGTTAACTCCTGCTCTAAATCATACACTATGTATGCTGATAAACTTTTCTATCATTCTATTTCTCTACTGTTTACTGGAGTTCAAGAATCTTCACTTGAGTTTAGCACCTCACTTATTCTCTTAAGATTTGCTCATGCCTTTCTACACTAAGATGTTAACTGTACTTCCTCCTCATGTCTCTAGCACTTTCATATATTCTGCATTTCTTTTTGCTGATGTCAAAGGGGGAGAGAGGTTTTGCAATATCTATAAGTCATGAATTGCCATGAGTTTAGGGGGAGTTTTGTGAGTTTTGTTCATAAGCTGTGGGGGAGAATTCATGTCATGGAAATATCTGAGAATGAGTTGTGGGGAAGCTGAGAGTGAGTTGTGGGGAGTGGTGTTGGAGAAAGAAGTGTTTCAGTAGCTGTATTTAATTTCTCTGCATGAGCTTGCCTTTAATTTGCTTTGATTGTTAAAGCTGCAGTTGATTTCCTTTAAGCCTTGATATTGCTTGATTCATAGTGTTGCCATCATCAAAAAGGGGGAGATTGTTGCATCCCTACGGTTTTGATGATGTCTCACACTATAAATTAATCTGTCTATTTCTAGATCAATTCATGCTTCATCATTTAGGACAGTGCAGTTCATGTGGCTATCAGTGCATCACTTAGCAAGTCCATACATCAGTGCACATGCCTTCCATCAAGTCTGTACAGCGAGAGTGGCCTTCATTCATGTGCATAGTCCAAGCATTCTCATAAAGTATATACATTGGCATATGCACACACACACACACACAGCATAGTCTGGACAGAAGTGGGTCGACCCCCCCTTCCAGATGGGTCGACTCCCTCAAGATTCTCAAGTCTGTACATTGCCCTCATGAATACACTGCATTGTCAAGTCTGCACATCGGTTTCCAAGTCTATACATTGCATGGCGCTCACCAAGTCTGTACATCGCTTCAAGCATTCCAAAGTCTATACATCGCGTGCATCATTAAGTCTAGACATTGCACTGTAGCTTGCTTAGTTGAAGTCTATACATTACTGATCGAACGTAAGTCTATACATTCCAACCTTTTCCTACGTTCGCTGCTTTAGCTACACACCAAGTCTATACATTATTCTTCGTCTCATGCATCATCTTCCAATGTCCATACAGCCATTCCCAAGTCTGTACATCCATCGTCGCATGCTGTGTCTCATCTCAAGTCTATACATTCACATGTAGGCAAGGTCTGCACACTGCCAAAGTCTGAACATCCACCGTCTCTTCCAGCGTCTCACACTTGCAAGTCTATACATTGCCTTTGGGCATCCAAGTCTATACATTGGCAGCACTGTGCAAGTCTATACATTGGCAGTGTGTCTGTGTTTCAAGCCATTCGTCAAGTCTATACATTGGTTTTCACTTCTAAGTCTGTACATTGGCCTCAAGCTTCACAAGTCTACACATTATCTTCATGGCATCGCAAGTCTATACAGCCTGCATGCCTCATAATGCCAAGTCTATACATCGTGGGCTTCGATTCTTCAAGTCTGTACATCCTTCAAGGGCCAAGTGTATACATCGTTCACAGCACACACGTTCAAAGTCTAAAGTCTGTACAGCCTTGGCATGTGCCTCGTAAAGTCAATACAACGCTCAAAGTCTGTACAACATGCTTTGTCGTTCAAAGTACAAAGTCTATACATAGTAGTGTTCAAGCTTTCAAAAGTCTATACATTCCCTTCTGTAATGTTCATACATCAATTGTCAAGTTTGTACAACGTTCGCTTAAAGTCCATACAGCATTGTCTATACATTGGCTTGCTACTTCATGCGTTTGCTAGTCTATACAGCCACATCATGTCTATACATTCTTTTAAGCTCGAAATCTGACGCCCACCAGAAGTGGCGTCACTTCTGAAATAAACGCCTAGGAAAGAGGTGTCTTCTCCCATTGTGCATACTTTGATAGACGCAGAGTCTATACATCTCCCACAGCAAGCATAACATGTCTGAACATCGGTTGCACAGCAACTAAGTATATACATTGTGTTGCATTGCATGCATTACCTAAACTCTATACATTTCTAGTGTAACTCAAGCCTTTACATCAAAGTCTATACACTGGTTATGCTTGTGCATCACAAAGTCTGTACACTGCTATCCTTTGTTTTCATGTCTACACATTCGATTGCTTCATGAATTACACTAAAGTCTGCACTTTCCCCTCTATTATGTTAATGCAACATTCTGCAAGTCTATACACTAAGGTCACTGAAAGGTTTTCAAGTCTATACATTCTGACGTTGTATATACTTGCCTATATGCTATTCTAAAGTTTATACACACCTTATGAAAAGCTTGAACTGAACTAATTTGATATATTCCTTTTGTCTCTGCCTACAGAATGTTTCAAGCTGATGATTGGACACGCCATCCGAGGTGGTACCTGGCACGTGATCCGAGGTGCTCTCTGGGTGGGAACCTGAAGGACACACGCCCAACATCTGCTATATATATAGAGCATCTGCTTTCAGTAGAAGCTCGATCGTGAAAGAAAGAGCAGAAGGCATTCTTGTGAGGCTGCACGATCCAGAAAAGAGAGAGAGCAGATAATTCTATTTCATCCAGATCTGAGTGAAATAGTTTTGAGAGAGAGAGAGAGAGAGCAGTGTCTGTGGCTTGAAGATTTGCTTCTTCGGAAGCTACATTGTTTCCTATTTTCAGAGAGGATATTTGTTCTTTGATTTTCGTGTTTTCATTTTTCATTTCATCTTCCTTATCGTATATTGTTACCCTCCTGTGATCAGAGGAAAGGAGGATTGATCCTCCAGTTTGCAAGTGACAGGGAGTCGCTTGTGGGTTCCCTCCTGGGTGGAGGAAGAGAGACCTCGGTCTCTAGTTTGCTAGTGACTGTTGTCACTAGTTGTATCCCTCCGGTGTGGAGGAAGAGGGGAGGTTGGTCCCCTGGTCAAGCTGTGTGGCAGCATTGTGTTCGCAGACCGAGTCTGCAGTTTCTAGCCGTGGCTAGTGGAAGCCTCACTCTAGTTGGAGTGAGGGGTGGATGTAGATTGTGGACTACAATCGAACCCCCTTAAAAATTCTTGTCTCCTCTGTGGTTTGCTGTTATCGTTTGTGCTCTCTATCTGCTTGGCATTGTGTTTGACTGTGGACAGCTAGTTCAATCGCTCTTAATTCTTCTATCTTGGTTATTGACTGCGTTAGCAATACTCTTTGTGTTGTTTCTGAAGGGTTGCAAACCGTTGAACTAATATTCCGCTGAAGTTTTTAAAATCGGGAGTGATCTATTCATCCCCCCCTTCTATATCACTCCTCGCTGCGCTAACATTTCCCTTCAAATGCCCCTAAGCCGGGGTGTATCTTTTGCTTCTCATGTCCCCAAACCGGGGGTGTTCCTTCTTCAAATGCCCCTAAGCCGGGGTTTGTTCTTTTGCTTCTTATGCCCCCAGGGACGAGGTGTATCTTGTACTTCTCATGTCCCCGGAGCGGGGTATGTTTGGCTTCTGGTGCACCCAAGACAGGATGCGTTGTTGTTGTTTTTTTAGTCCCCCTAGCTCGGGGTATAACTTCTTGCTTCTCATGTCCCTAAGCCGGGGTGGATTCTTGCTTCTTATGCCCCCATATCGGGGTGAATTCCTCTGGTTTTGCGCCCTCCCAGGGCGGAGTGAATTTCCCTTCACATGCCCCCGGCACGGGGTGTATCTTTTGCTTCTCATGCCCCCAGATCGAGGTGGATTCTACTTCTTCTACCCCTCAAGGCAGGGCGTATTTCTCTTCATATGCCCCCCCAGAGCGGGGTCTAGTTGCTTTCTTTATATTCCCCCTAGCTCGGGGTGTACTCTTGCTTCTTATGCCCCTATATCGCGGTAGACTTTCCTGCTTCTTATGCGCCCAGGGTGGAGGGTGTTTCTTTCTTCGTGTGCCCCCATGGCGGGATGTGCTTCTTTTTTTGAGTGTCCCCAGGCCGAGGTGAATTCTTTTCTTCTTATGCCCCCATGGCGGGGTATGTCTTTTGCTTCATGTGCCCCCATATCGGGGTACATTTCTTCTTCAAATGCCCCTAAGCCGAGGTGCAACTCTATTTCTCCTTATGCCCCCAGGTCAGGGTAGATTCTTCTCACGTGCCCCCGAAGCCGGAGTGTATCTTTTGCCTTATGTGCCCCCGAGTCGGTGCGGATTCTCTTCATGTGCCCCTAGGCTGGGGTGCAACTCCGTTTATTCTTATGCCCCTAGGTCGGGGTGGATTCTTTTCACGTGCCCCCGAAGCCATAGTGTAACTTTTGCCTTATGTGCCCCCGAGTCGGGATGGATTCTCTTCATGTGCCCCTAGGCCGGGGTGCAACTCCGTTTCTTCTTATGCCCCCAGTTCGGGGTGGATTCTTCGTCAAATGCCCCGAAGCCGAGGTGTAACTTTTGCTTTATGTGCCCCCGAGTCGGGGTGGATTCTCTTCATGTGCCCCCAGGCCGAAGTGCAACCCTATTTCTTCTTATGCCCCCAAGTCGGGGTAGATTCTTCTCACATGCCCCCGAGTCGGGGTGTAATATTCCCTTCATGTGCCCCCTAAGTGGGGTGTATCTTTTGCTTCTTATGCCTCAGAGCGGGGTGAATTCTTCTTCTTCTTCCCCGACACACTGGGGGATGTTTGCTTCTTGTGCACCCAAGGTGGGGTGTATTGCTGCTTTTGATGCCCTCAAGGTGGGGTGTATTACTGCTTCTGATGCCCCCAAGGTGGGGTGTAATTCTTTATGTGCTCTATGCCCCCAAGGTGGGGTGTGTTTCGCTTCTTTTTGCCCCTCGGGAGAGGGTTCGATTCTTGGCTTCATATGCCCCTCATCCGGGGGTATGTTTTGCTGCTTGTGCCCCCAAGGTGGGGTACGTTTTACTTCTTGTGCCCCCAAGGCGGGGTGTATCTTCTACTTCTTATGTCCCAAGGCCGTGGTGGATTCTGCTTCTTATGCTTCTGTGCCTTCAGGCGAGGTGTATTTGCTTCTTGTGCACCCCGGGCGGAGTGTGTTTTTTTTTGTATGCCCCCAGGACGGGGTGTGTTTCACTTTTTATGCACCCAAGGCAGGGTGTGTAACGACCCGAGAATCCGATTACTTGGAAGACCCGATAACCCGAGACTCGCACCGCCACCCACGAGCCCGAAGACTCGGAAGGGTTAAAAGGATGGTGTGGAGACTACACAAGTATCACAAATAATTACAGAAATTAAACAGTTTATATGGTTAAACAGGAAATAAATTAACACTTTACATGATACATGGTTCACAAGATATAACAAAATAACAACAATAGTCCACAACTAGTACAGAGATAAGAAAGAAAAGTACAGCTACACAGGGCATACCCCGGCTCTGACCTCTGGCACTAACGCTGGGTACCTGAACCACGCTAAGCCTCAGACGCGCTCCCCTGAAGCCGCGCCTCGCCTGAAACACGGTGAAAATACGTAGGGAATGAGTCTCAGAACAAGACTCAGTAGGGATCACTCGGACCCTACCTCACAAAATGGAAAATTACTACGCTAGCAGTAAGCGAGTACCTCAGAAGTGAAAAAGCCTTGTAACTACAAACACTGGTCTCACGACACGAAAACAGACACGCGCGCTATGGCGAGACAACCGGAACTCAACAGTCAACCTGACGAAAAAACCCGAAGGTCGAAGTCAAGGAGACTGACTGACAGTCTGTCACTCCCGACTCGACAAGATTACCTCTCACTAGAATCAAGACTGGATGCGTCCACTGACGTCTTAGTCTGCGCCTTAGGTGTCTCCCTCCGGCCCAGCAGAAACTGAGACACTGTACAAGTAACCACAAAACAAGTGACTAGCTGGGGTCACGCCCGTAAGCGTGGGTCCAACCGCCCCCAACCACGTGTGCACACACAGACCGTCCGTCACTGGTCTGGCCCTCTGACCGATTTTCCCCTCAGTCAGACTCTGGCTGCTAGACGCGGGGCCCGACGAAAACTAGTCTAAAACCGTCCTCAGGGTAGCCTCTCCACCACTCCCTGGTGGGACCACTAAACATGTAAGCAGGCTACGACTAGTGGAGGGTCACTAAAAGAGTAGACTCTCAAGTCAACGGAAAATAATGTCCGAACCCGACGAAGAACGGGGACCGTCCCACGTACCAGCACCGTCGCACGTTGGCCACGGTCAGAGAAGAAACGGGACTACGAACCACCTGGTGCAGTTCAGAGCCTGGCGGTCCAACCCTGGTGCACCACGGGCGCTGACGGTCTATCACTGGGCCGTCACAGCAGTCTGACGATCCAACACAGTCGCGTCAGGCTCCCGGTGCAAAACCGGCTGTAACGCGCCAGTCCTGGGGTGTCACAGTCTCTGACGCGCCTAGCCTGGTGCGTCAGAAGACAAGCAGAAACCAACCGTGACGCACACTGCCCGGGGCGTCACGGTCTCTGACGGACCAACGCTGGTGCGTCAGAAGACGGGATGAGACTGGCTGTAACGCACACCCCTCGAGGTGTCACAGCCTCTAACGCTCCAACCCAGGTGCGTTAGAAGGTGGGGACGCATCCTCTCTAACGCTCCCACACAGGGGCGTCACAAGGCTCTGACGCCCCACCCTGGGTGCGTCAGAGACCCTGACCCCCAACGGTCAAAACACAACGGTCAAATGCCAACGGTCGGATCGTCACCTGACGGTCCAACCTAGGCGCGTGATAAGTGTCCATTTCTTATGATAATTCATCCCATGAACACCATTTTATGTGCATATAATTAGGTAATTATGCATATTTCATAGTTAACCTCAACTCCGCATTTAAATTAGAGCTTTCACGTAAATTGATTAATTTGGTGATTTTATTTAATAATTTGAAGTTGAGGGCCAGGAGCATTAATTCTTCATTGCATAACCATGAGCATTTGAGATTTATATGCACATTATGATAATTTTTATGGACTAAATTACAATTATGTGTGTAGGACACCGAAGGTAATTGTAAAAGAAGCCGAGGGCAAAACTGTCACCACAACTTTGACCAAGTCAAAAGCACATATTTTGGTTGGAGGGAAAAAAATTTAAAGTTTAAAATTAAGGAAAAGAAACACATATTTTGGTTGGAGGGAAAATTGAATTCAAAGTTTGAAATAAATGAGAGACATGATGAGCCTTGGGAAATGGGGTGCCCAAAGTCCAAGAAAGGGGGTACCCACCTACTTTTTCTCTTCCCCATACATCATATTCCACTTAAATCCCAGTCATCCATCTCTTTTTGATATAATCTCCACCCTCCTTCTACCCAACTTTCCCTATAAATAGCCCATGATAAGGAGGAGAAAGGGAGTTCTTCTTTTGGCAATTTTCACCCTCTCTCTCTCACATCTTAGGTCGCCAATTTTTCTCACGTAAGTTCAATTTATCCTATCGTGTTCTTCATTAAAGTTCTTTATTTTTAAGTCCTCTACAACTTCTTCTTCTGCATCATCTTTCAATTCCTTCTGATTTTAAAGCTATTTTATGTTTTTCACTGTGCTATCCTGTTCATCTGCGAAACAGTATTTCTCTCTGTTCTTCCCCTTGTTCCTCACCCTTCTAGTCATTTTTTCCTCTTACTTTCTTCATAAAAGTTCTTTGGTTTTAAAATATCTTCAACGTCCTCTTCTGAACCATCTTTTAATTCTATATCGTTTTTAAGTTATAACCTCTTTTTCATGGTGCTGTTTTGTATTTTTACTGTTCATCCGAGGCACTACACTATGTTCTTCCTCCTTTTTGAAGCTCTTCTACTCGTCTGTTCTCTCTGAGTTCTTCATTAACATTTTTCATCTCTTGTAGATCTAGATTTTTTTCTTCTATTACTTCCTCCAATTCTTCTCTGTTTATGAGTTATATTTATTTTCCCATTATTTTACTCTCTCATCTTCCTCCTTCTTCATCTCCACACAAATCCTTCCACATTCCTCTCTATATTTCTCTCCAAAGTTTGTCCTCCACAACTCTCCTTTCATGGCGGCGTTCACATCAAGGCGGGCGACGTTCCAAGGCTCATGACGTGGACGACGACGGCTTCTTTATCCACCTCTTTCCACAGCAATCTCCTTCAAGGCGGAGCGATCCTCTCCAAGACTCGGCGAGGAGGAGACGACGGCATTCATCATCCTCTCATGACTCTAATTTCTTCACTTATCTCGAAGTTTATATTAGTTGTAATCTCAATTTTCATGTCTTTAGCAATAAAATTTATTTTGGTAAATTGTGTTCCCTTTTCTCCCTCCCTTTTCCAAATTTCTCTTCTCAATCCCTCTCATATTCTTCAGATAGATTTATTTCCATGCACTATTTTCTTTAAGCAAAGTAAAATCACAAGTGTTTTCTAAAGGACTCCAAAGTTTTTAAGTCTAAAAATATATTCTTCTCTGTGGATTCAACCCTTCTCGCCACCTTATTACGTCTTACTTTCGTCTAGTGCGAGTTGGAAATTTTAAGATTGATACGCATATTTTAAACGACGAACTTTCACGTTATCAATTTTTAGTGCCGTTACCGGGGAAGAATGATGATTTTTGATTTAAGAACTTTGTTTGCCTTATGTTTATAGTGTACTAATAAAGCTCTCTTTTATTTTCTTTTTACAGAAAAAAAAGAAAAAAATTAAAAAAATCAGAGGTAAGTTTACCTTTCTTTCTTTTATCTTTTAATTTTTTTATTCATTTCAAAAAAAATAATGAGAGATCACTTTTCAAGTAAGTATCCAAACTTTCCCTCTTTCATTCTAATTTCATTTCTTCATTTTACATATCTTGTGGTTAGATAGGTTCATTAAAAAAAATTAAAAAAATCACTTACACCAAAAATAAAAGACTTCATTCAAGAGTAGAAACCACATCATCCATGTTCTAGGCCATGTATCATTTAGCATAGTATTTTTTCTTGTTATTTAATTTCTGTATTGTATTTTGGAGATTGCGAGGGGCAAGGTACGTTCTACTTATCATATTCTAGTATGTATATTGCATAAGAACCCTTTGTTTAAATTATGATGTACATTTCATTTCAAAATACTCTAAGGGCAATACCCCTAAATAACATAAGGTGAGGATTTCATCACCCTTCCTTAGCCCACAAACCACATTTCCCCTTGCATCTTTACATGACCTAAGCCTTAAATAAAAGTCAGTAGACATTGGCCCTAGGGTCACACTGTGATTTTAGTATGATTTGAGTTTACCCTCTTGTGAAAACTGGTGTCTAAGGTAAGACGGTCGGACGGCAAACGCCTTAAGCGGGTTTGTGGTTTGACATAATTAGGTCCCTACGAAAGTAGGGGGAGCCTCCCACTACCCCACCCCTTACCTGACCGGTGAAAATATTGAGGGTGAATTTAAATTACACTTTAGTCATTTTGTGAAAACTCATTTATAGGTCTAGGTCACATTTAGGTCGTTAGGTAATTGGCATGTTAACTTGTTTGTGTATGTAAAAAAAAAAAATCCTCATCTTCTCTCTCTTCGTCTGAGTCAATGTTATTTTTAAATAAAATTATGGTTTTTTAATCTTAATCAAAAATTAAAAAAAGAGAATAAAACAAAAAGGGAGATCAATAAAGGCAAAATAAAATTAAAAAATTAAAAAAATTGAACATAAAATTGAAATGGTTGAAAAAAATTGAACAATCTTTCTGGGATCCAACTTATTTTTAAATGGCCATTCATCTTGGAGGAAAACTCATGTTTATGAAGGAACATTTTTTCCCTTCTACTTATAAACCCTCAACCTGCATTCAACTCCCTGACATTCTGGTGGATCATTATGAGATTGACCCTAGTCTCATCCAGATGCTCCCATCTTTTTATGGGAATCTCAATGAAAATCTGTATAGACAACTAGATGATTTTTTAGAAGTTTGCTCCCTCATCAAAATCTGGAACTTTAGTGATGATGCCCTTAGGTTGATCTTATTTCCATTTTCATTGAAAGAGAAAGCAAAATCTTGGTTAAGGAGTTTTGGAAAGATCATTAGGACTTGGGAAGTTATGCAGTTAGAATTCTTGAGAAAATTTTATCCCATAATCCGAACCAACATGATGAGAAGGGCGATTATTGGATTTACTCAAACTTCCGGGCGAGCAACTTCATGAATCTTGGGAGAGGTTGAAAGATTTGTTATGTCAATGTCCACACCATGAGTTGCCCAAATGGTAAATTATGTTTGACTTTTACGAGGGGTTATCTGATTATGATAGGTAAATGGTGGACATATATTACGGAGGGGCATTTATGAACAAAAGTGCAGATGAGGCTTATGATCTGTTTGACATTTTGAGTGAAAATTTGATAAATCATGCCTCAATCTCATCTCTTCAACAACCTGTAAGATCTTTTAAACAGGCTGAAACTTCATTACAAACCTTCATGAAAACCTGTGAGTTATGTGCCAGTCTCACTCACCATGTGAGTGAATGTCCTACTATAGCCCGACTCCCACCAGTCATCCAAATTCAAGTCCAAAATATCCTAGAGTTCTCACAGCTCAAGCGTACAACATTCTCGGATGATTATAATCGTGGCTGGAGTACTCACCCACATTTGTCTTGGATGGATCCAATATTTCAAGACCATCAATCTAAACCCTTACCCCAAGCAGTTCTTGAGCAGCCCATGTGTATTTAACTTCAGCCCAACTCATCTCACCCAAATGTCAAAAGCAACATCAATACTAGGGCTGATTCACCGAGCCATTACTTTGAACCTCAAATCGTGTACTCTCCGTCTACTTACCATGACCCTCCTTCAACATTACATCAACCTCCTCAACACGTGAATGATGATGATGATGATCTTATATCTGTCATTCTGGCTCACGATATCAATAGTGAAAATGAGGGGGAGCACACCAACAATACCATAATGAAGGAAGGGACAGAATTAGGGGGTGAATTTAAGGATAAAAATGATCACATTGATATCATCACCCCATTCTATGAATGTTTTGAGATGGAGAATATCATTGTGAAGATTGGTGGCTCAAACAACTCAATTGAGGATATACATGTGGAGGAGGATTACTTTGTGATTAATAATCATGTTGATTTAGTGGAAATACATTCTGAATATCCTCCTCCCTTTGAAGAACATGATGATGGGGCATTGTTGAAAAAATTTACATTTCATCTACCCACCCCATTATTTAAAAATTTGATCGATAATCTTCAATTGAGTGATGAGTGTGATGAAGGGACCCTAATAGAGAAATTCACATTTGATTCGACCTATGATGAAAGGGCTGGGCTGGAAACATTTACATTTGATCTTCCCACCTCATTATTGGAAATTTTGATTGATAATGTTCATTTGAGTGATGAGTGTGATGAAGGGTCCTTGTTAGAAAATTTCACATTTGATCTGACCCTTGAGCCCTATCCAATGAAGTTTGAATCTTTGGATGAGTTAGATCCTGGCCTCACTTTTCTTTCTAATTTGATTCTTCCGACAGTACAGCATCTCCACTATGACATTCTAGGACCTGAGGGGGACGTGCCAATCACATTCACCTTTGATTTAACTTCTCATCAGGAAAATCAATTGATTACTGCCCTTACTACTCATGAGGCTGTTACTGAGAGGAACGTGGCTAATAATACCAATCTTATTCATCAGCCACCAGTGTTTGATCAAGTTACCATGGAGGAAGTCATCACAAAAGGGTGAGTCTGGCAGGAAGATGCAGGACAAGGGGAACAATGGGTTGATGTTGGGCAAAGGTTCAACCCGTTCTTGACAGATTATTAGCCATTGATTATTTCTTGATCCCTAAAGATGACAATTGGCTCACACACATAGTTAAAATTAAAATCAATAATGTGCGAGTCCTGCCTATTTCTAGCCCCAGTCCGTACATGTTTACTCTTATCTTCCAATGGTATGACGGCTGGAATTTGAAGGAGGACAAGATCACTTGGTGGCTCATTCTGAATGCCACACGTTGGTTAGTGAGCTTTCATGCGTCTAGCTGAAGACGTTAAACTTAGCGCTTCTTGGGAGGCAACTAACAGTTTTCGTGATTTTCGTGTGCTAATAAATGGCTTCTTGGGAGGCAACCCAAGTTTTTATTGTGGTTTTATTTTTATTTTGTAGGTGTGAATAAAGGATAAGTTGGGGGGAGAGTGAAGAATGCTTACACCTATGCCTAGCCTTCAAAAGCCAAAAATCACCTTTCATTCAAGCAAGGATGCCCGTCGAAGTTCAATTCCGTCAGGTTGTCCCGTTCCTTCACAAATTTCATGTCTACATTATTCTATTATTTCATATTGTTCATGCCATTGAGGACAATGTCATTTACGTTGGGGGGATAGAAATTATGTTGCACATGTTGCATTCATACAAAACCTTAAACATAACCTCAAACATGAAAAAAAATGGAAAACCAACAAAATAAAATCCATTGTGAGTTTCATGATTCATGCTTCTATTGAAAGTAACTCTGGAATAGAAATGACTAGATAAGGATGATGAAAAATTTATCTAATCTAACCATGGAAAATTGATATAAGAATCTTTTTAAAGTTCATGTGCACTTTAGAAAAAAATTCACGTCGCACGCTAATGAAACAAGCAAGACAAGTCCTCTGCTAGTTTTGGCATGTTGTCTGATATTTTACACTTCTTAAGAAAAGAGATCTTTTTACAAAGCTTTCTGCCAAATTATCTATTAAAAAAAGAGAAAAAAATAGAAAAAAAATACCATGAAAAATATCCCTAGTCTTAGTAACCGGGCCTACTTCACCTAAGACGTGTTGAGGTTCGCGTAAAATGGAAAAGGGAACCTTGATCTGTGAAACCGGGCATGCTTCCCCTAAGGTAAGAGTCGAGGTTCACGTTAAGCAGTGAAGGATAGTGCAGCATCATGTGTGGTATAAAAGATCCCAAAGGGACAAAGCAATAAGGCAGACAAAAAGCTAATATACTTAATGCTCTGATATAAGAGGTGCAGGGTTGAAAGACATTTACTTGGAATAGCGAATGAGGGATGCAATTGTCAAAGCTATTGATTTGGTAGTTACACATGCACAAGTGCTATTGAGCTTTGATTTGAATTCTTGATCATGTACTATTAAGTTCCTACATAAGGCTAGTGTGCATTAATGATTCCAGATTCTTAATCTTTGGTTGATTCTATGAAGGGAGAACTGGATATGAGAGCATGAATTTTACAAACGCTTGTTAGTCCTAAATTTTAATTTATTAGCATTGCTAAGGGACTAGCAATGAGTAAGTTGGGGGGTGTGATAAGTGTCCATTTCTTATGATAATTCATCGCATGTACACCATTTTATGTGTATATAATTAGGTAATTATGCATATTTTATAGTTAACATCAACTCCGTATTTAAATTAGAACTTTCGGGCAAATTAATTAATTTGGTGATTTTATATAATAATTTGAAGTTGAGGGCCATGAGCATTAATTTTCTATTGCATAACCATGAGCATTTGAGATTTATATGCACATTATGATAATTTTTATGGACTAAATTATAATTATGTGTGTGTAGGACACCGAAGGTAATTGCAAAAGAAGCCGGGGGTAAAACTGTCACCACCACTTTGACCAAGTCAAAAGCACATATTTTGGTTGGAGGGAAAAGAAATTTCAAAAGTTTAAAATTGAGGAAAAGAAACACATATTTTGATTGGAGGGAAAATTGAATTCAAAGTTTGAAATAAAGGAGAGACATGATGAGCTTTGAGAA
Organism: Amorphophallus konjac; assembly: GCA_022559845.1. NCBI lineage: Eukaryota > Viridiplantae > Streptophyta > Magnoliopsida > Alismatales > Araceae > Amorphophallus > Amorphophallus konjac. Next base: position 316,323,218 of record CM040124.1, read on the forward strand.
ATGGGGTGTCCAAAGTCCAAGAAAGGGGGTACCCGCCTACTTTTCCTCTTTCACATTCATCATATTCCACTTAAATCCCAGCCATTCATTTCCTTTTGATACAATCCCCACCCTCCTTCTACCCAATTTTCCATATAAATAGCCCATGATAAGGAGGAGAAATGGAGTTCTTCTTTTGGCAATTTTCACCCTCTCCCTCTCACATATTAGGTCAGCAATTTCTCTCAAGTAAGTTCATTTTATCCTATTGTGTTCTTCATAAAAGTTCTTTATTTTTAAGTCCTCTACAAATTTGTCTTGGCATCATCTTTCAATTCCTTCTTTTTTTAAAGCTATTTCATGTTTTTCACTGTGTTATCATGTTCATCTGCGAACCAGTATTTCTCTCTGTTCTTCCCCTTGTTTCTCACCCTTCTAATCATTTTCTCCTCTTACTTTCTTCATAAAAGTTCTTTGGTGTTAACATATCTTCAACTTCCTCTTCTGAACCATCTTTCAATTGTATATCGTTTTTAAGTTATAACCTCTTTTTTAAGGTGATGTCATGTATTTTTACTGTTCATCCGAGGCACTACACTATGTTCTTCCTCCTTTTTGAAGCTCTTCTACTCTTCTTTTATCTCTGAGTTCTTCATTAAAGTTTTTCATCTCTTGTAGATCTAGATTTTCTTCTTCTATTACTTTCTCCAATTCTTCTCCGTTTACGAGTTATATTTATTTTCCCATTGTTTTACTCTCTCATCTTCTTCCTTCTTCATCTCCACACAAAGCCTTCCACATTCCTCTATATATTTCTTTCCAAAGTTTGTCCTCCACAACTCTCCTTTCATGGCGGCGTGCACATCAAGGCTGGCGACGTTCCAAGGCTCATGACGTGGACGACGGCGGCTTCTTCATCCACCTCTTTCCACGGTGATCTCCTTCAAGGCGGAGCGATCCTCTCCAAGACTCGGCGAGGAGGAGACAACGACATTCATCATCCTCTCATGACTCTAGTTTCTTCACTTATCTCGTAGTTTATATTGGTTGTAATCTCAATTTTCATAGATTGTAATTTTCATGTCTTTAGCAATAAAATTTATTTTGGCAAATTGTATTCCCTTTTCTCCCTCCCTTTTCCAAATTTCTCTTCTCAATCCCTCTCATATTCTTCAGATAGATTTATTTCCATGCACTATTTTCTTTAAGCAAAGTAAAATCACAAGTGTTTTCTAAAGGACTCCAAAGTTTTTAAGTCTAAAAATCTCTTCTTCTTTGTGGATTCGACCCTTCTCGCCACCTTATTACGTCTTACTTTCATCTAGTGCGAGTTAGAAATTTTAAGATTGATACGCATGTTTTAAACGATGGACTTTCACGTTATCAGCGCGTCACACGCCGTGGCGGTCTATCGTAGGGCCGTCACGCCCACGGACCACCCTATTGGCAAAACAAGTCTTGTGGCGCACCCTTCACGGGGCGTCACAGACTGTGACGGTCCCTGGAAGGGCTGTCACACCGTCCTGATGGCAAAACGGCGGGAAACACCCAAAAATGCCAACCACGCCCCCATACCTCAATGGGAGAGGGGGAAATCAAGGGGGAAGCCCCCTAAGGACTCCTAGCATGCATCTAAGCCATTAAAATGCTGAATCGTGGCCTAAAAACATAGATCGGGCGAACTCTCCCCAAATCATGGAAAACCCCAACCCGGCATGAAAACCCATCTCTCGGCCTCCCTCGGGCTAGAAACCACGGGAATGGAACGCAGGGAGCTAGGGAACGTCACCCTACCTCAATCTCGCTTCGAGGCACGCCGGATCGTCCACAAATTGTGAAGAATGCTTGAAACCCTCGTTCCTCCTCACGCTTCCCACGAATGCCGCATGCCACCGGAATCGTCTCACTGCCGCCTACGTCGTCGCGCCGTCGCCCACCGCCATCTACAACCGGAGGGGAGCTCGCCGCGGTCGTCGTCGGCCGAAGAGAGAGAGAAGGGGGGTGCGATCGCTCACGGGAGGAAGAAGGAAGAGGAAAAAGAAGAAGAGAAGGTGGGGGAGAGAGAAAAAGGAGGGGGTATTTATAGAAAATCTAGAAATTCTAAAAAATACCAAAAAAATAGATAATTCCGTTTCCGCGATCCTTGGAACGCACCGATCGCAACGGTACCACTCTTGCCTAGGTGAACGACCCAGTTCACCCGCAACGAGGTTCCGAAAGAATTGTCGAAACCCGCACGCGGAAATAGAAAAACATGCGCGAAAAGCCGCGGACGCATTCTGGGCCTCCGAAACAACTCCGGATCACGCCGATCCGAACATGAAAGATGTCCGAAACAAAATTTTGGACACAACAGAGCCAGACACTCCGAGAAAGTAGATCTGGGACGTAAAAAGAAGGATCTGAAAGGTCTGGGATATTACAGGGCGTGTGTCTTTCTTTGTATGCCCCCAGAGCGGGGTGTATCTTCTCTTGCCCTCTATGCCCCTGGAGCGGGGTGGATTCTTATGCTTCTTCTACCCCCGGGTTGGGGTGATTTCTTCTGCTTCCTACACCCCAGAGGGGGGTGGGGTGTGCTTTGCTTCTGATACTCCTAAGGCGAGGGTATGTTTTGCTTCTTGTGCCCCCAGGCGGGGTGTATTATTCTGCTTCTTTTGCTCCATAGATCGGGATGTATTTCTCTTCGTATTCCCCTAAGCCGGGGTGTACGTCTCTTTGATTTTGTCCCCCTAGACCGGGGTGTGTCCTTGCTCCCCCTTTTTTATGCCCCTATGGCCGGGTGTATTTCTCTTCAAGTGCCCCTAAGCCAGGGTGTATCTTCTGCCCCTTACGCCCCTAGGCCGGGGTAGGTCTCTTCTTCCAAATGCCCCTAAGTCGGGGTGTATTATTTGTGAATTTTTATGCCCCTGAGCTGGGGTGTGTCTTCTGCTTCTTATGCCCCCATAGCGGGGTATGTTTCTTCTTCAAAAGCCCGTAAGCCAGGGTGTATTCTTTGCTATTTATGCCCCTAGGCTGGGGTGAAACTCTGTTGCTGCTTATGCCCCCATGGCAGGGGTATATTTCTTAGTCGAATGCCCCTAATCCAGGGTGTAACTTTTGGTTTATGTGCCCCCAAGTCGAGGTGGATTCTCCTCATGTGCTCCCAGGAGCGGGGTGTATTCTCTCTTGCCTCCTATGCCCCCCATGGCGGGGTATATTTCTTCTTTTTATTTCCCGTGGCGGGGTATATGCATTCTCTCTTCGGGAGTGGTGGTCGTGCTCAGCCTCATTGCTATAAGGCATTCCCCACAGTGGGCAGGAATTCGTTAAGCTACAGTTCTGGCTTGTTGGATCTTCTAACAGCCACTCGAGGGGCCGTATTATGCCGACTAGGGATAGCAGGATGGTGGAGCGGACCAGGGCATTGCACCATGGAATTGGACCCTCCTAGAGCCGAGCGGAATGCCGGCCTTCTTCTTGTTCTCTTGGTCGGCGATGCTTACCAACTTTCTTTTTGTCCCTTCTTTTATTCTCTTTTTTTTGTATAATAGACCGAGGTGGGTGTGCAGGAGAGCGCTCACCCCCTCAGGGAGGGGATGAGTGATTCGATCCACCGCATCAATCCCACAGTGGTAATCTTTATTCAGCATGAGTCTCGACGGACATGGTCGCACAACCCTCTCTCGCCAATTCTTTCTCTCCCTTTTTTGTTTCTCTTTTTTTTTCTTTCCTATCTCCTTCTTAGGGACGGGGGGTTGATTTCCCATCCCCTCTTCTCTCTTTCTTTTCCGCCAGTGGCCTTCATGACTCTCAGGAGCTGGAGGCACCTCGGAGCAGCATCTTCGAGGCCACAAAGATAATTTCACCTAGGGCCGGTGAAGACAGCACCTGCAATTCATCAAAGCAGGCAAACATCATTTATTAGGAGGCCATGAGGCCCTTAGTCTCGACGAAGAGATGAAGGGTGGTTTGGGTCCCACCGGGCGTGCCAGACTTGTGGATGCACTTTTTATCAAAGAAGTTGTTTATTTGTTTATTGGGTTTATTAAGTGCGTGGGCGTGCCAGTCACAAAGTGGCGATTTGTTCGGGCTTCGAGGAAGCCCATGGTGCATTCGATCTGACTAATCAGATGATTGTATGGTTCGTGTCGGGACCAAAACCCGTCACGCCATAAAGGTCACGGCGTTATTTACATCCCCTCGGAGAGAGGAACACCCTTGATTAATCACCGGGAATTAGGGCCTCATGGCCAGAAAATTATATCGAGAGCAACAAGCCGATAGCGGTCTAGGATCAGTTGGAAAGCCCGATGTCTAGGGAAGCAAGCATTTAAAACATGTCGGTCGCTCAGGGAACCAGTTAATGTTCGGACGAGTGTCCAGCTTGAGAATAGCGTAATCATCACGGGAAAACCGGAACATGTGTATGTCGGGATATGACAAATTTATTGTACAGAGGAACGGGAAACGTTCAGTTAAATCCCGATTGGAGCGGTTGGAAACCAGTAAGTTTATCGGCCTGGTGCAAGATCAAGCCGTGACCATACTGCGGTGGGACCCCCGCGGTCGAAGTCAGGCTCGCATGGGCATCGTCAATATTTCCTGTGCCAAGGGGGCAACGAGAGCATGTCCCGGGACCAAATCTGAGAACCAATATGCGTTTAAAGGGAGCGGGCTATAGGCCGAAGATATGGGTCAGGCAATGACCATGATCGGGGCGGACCTGAAGTCTAAGCATGGCCCACGGAGGCCTTATTGATACTCCCATGCAAAGGGTCCGGGGATGACGAGAGCCTTCTCGTTCCATTCAGATTTTGTTGGTCACTCATGGACCACATTATGTTCGGACAAAGGTCCGTATTGAAGGTGCGACGTAGACGAAAATAAATCCGTACGAATGTATGCCGAGTTCACGGCAATTTCAATGAAAGAGCAAGAATGAATCCCAATGGGAACGGGTCCGAATTGATGAACTATCGACCCAGAGTAATGTGAGATTACAGCCATATTGGTATGGCTCCCAAGGTCCGAACCCGACTTGGAGGGGGGGCGTTAATGTTCCATTTATACCGGATCTTGAGGAGAACAGGGCTGCGGATCTCATCATTTTATTATTATTTAAATTTTTATCATTATTACTTGTTATTTTATATATATATATATTTTGGGTGAGTTTGTTGTTTTTATTTATTTATCACACACCTTTTTATTTATTTATTGTATATATATATTTTTATTTATTTATTTCTTTTATTAAACTTTATCATATTATTTTTTTTTGGGTTTGCTTTTATCATTATTATTATTATTATTATTATTTCTTTTTATTACATTTGGTGTGTGTATGTGTGGGGCAACGAGCCATCAAGGGGCTGGGGGAAGGTCTGAGCAGGGTTTGGGTGTGTGCCGGGTAAGGCCTAGGAGGGGCGTACCGGGTAAGGCGTAGTTAAACTGTGCCGGGCTAGGATTGGCTAGGGGGTACCGGGTAATGCCCTGATGGGGTGTGACAGGAAAGACGCAGCTAGGGTGTACCGGGCAGGGCATGGCCAGGGTGTGCCGGACAGAGTGCTGGGCTGGGTTGTGTCGGACAGAGCCGCAGCTGGGGTGTGCCGGGCAAGGCCCGGTTGGGGTATGCCGTATGAGGCCTGGTAGGTGTACCAGGTGTAGAGGGTTAAGGTGTGCCGGCTAAGGTTGAACTAGGGTGTGCTGGCCAAGGCTAATGAGGGGTTTTCTCTTATTCATGAAATGCATGCATAGGGTGTTTCTTTCATTCATGAAATGCGTAAAGGGGTTCTCCTTTTTATTCATGGAGTGGATGTGTGAGTTTTGATTTGGTTTTCTTTTATTCATGTAGACCATGTTCGTGGTTATGTTCGATAGTCCGTCATAAAAGATGCAAGTATTCAGATATTCGGGTTCTCCGTAGTTCGTTTGTTATTTCGGCGAAGCCGTTGCATTAGTGTTTATTTTGTTCATTTGTTGTTTCTTTTTACATTATTACTTTTCTTTTATTATTATTGCTATTATGTTAGTTCTGATGAAAATTCGGCAGCACCTCCCCTTGACCCGGATGGTAAGGGGGGTAAAAGGGAACGCGCCCAAAAGGAGTGGTGGAACCCGACAATTTGAGGTGGGTGCCAGAGGCAGCAGCACCTTTGATAAAACTTCAAAAAGTCCGGAGGAACCGACGAACGGAAGACACCTCTAACACTGGCTGGGGTGCACCGGGTAAGAAGAGGGGACTGGGATGCCGGCTAGAGGGGTATGAAGGGTTGGAGATGCGTACCGGGCTAGGGTGGCCAGGCAGTGTGCCCAACTGGGAGTGGCCAAGCCGTGCCAGGGAAGGCCCCAACAGAGGCTGTGCCGGGCTGGCCGGCACAGGAGTGTGCCGGTGCGAGGGTAAAGGGGTCTATACCGGGTAGGTCAGGGGCTAGGACCATACCGGGCAGAGGTTAGTTCAGGGGGATGAAGGTGGAGGGAAGGAACCATGCCAAGGGCATTGGGTGACCCATACTCAAGGGGAACTTAGCAAGAAGGGCAAAGGTTCAGAGAGGTACTGGGACGATGGCATTGGGCCTAGTTGTTTGAGGGGCAGGAGGGAAGTAACTCTACACAGGCGAATGGGCGAGGACGAGGGTCTGAAGCCCTACAAAGGAGCTATGCCAAGGGGGAAAGATCACTGCCAGAAGGCACACCACCGGAAGGGAGGAAGAGAACAGCCAAACACACGTAACGACCTAAACCAACGGAGGCAGTAAGAAACCCAAAAGGGGGGGGGTTCATTCATGAAGAGAAAAGGCCATAACCGGCCATGTACCTCAAAGCATACATTCAAGCCCAGACGGGGGAGAAGAAGAAATCAAGAACAGAAGAAGAAGGATAAGGAGACGAGGAGGGAGTTGGGGTCGAGCAGAGGCAACGGCCTTTCTACTCTTCCTCACCCCCTCCACTACATCAAGGCTCACACTCCCTCTCTTACTCTCTCTTTCTCGGTGGCCGTCGGAGGACCTGACGCTGGAGCTCTCCTCTTCCTCTTCTCTTCTTTTCTCTCTTCGCACGAGCGATGGTCGTCGGAGCGGCAGACTCTCCTCTTTCTTCTCTTCTTTTCTCTCTTCGCAGAGGGGCGGTGGACGGAGCAGCAGGGGGAGCTAGAGCCTCCCCTCCTCTTCTTCTTCTTTTCCTCTTCTTCTCTTCTCTGTTCGTCTCTCTCTGTGTGCTCTACTTCTCTCTGTCCCTCTGCAGCGAAGAGAAGGGGACCTCTTTTATATCTCCCGAAGCGGGAATGTTCGGAGGCAGGAACGTCCGTCATTAAATGGGAGTTGACCCCTCCCGTCCTCGGTTGCATGGGGGTAGCCTGCGTGCCTTCACCCTTGGGCGACACCTTAGCTAGCTCTGAGCTGTCCATGCTGCGCGCCAAAGGCCATAGGGTATGGCGTTAGATCTCGTTTGCCGGCTGCACCGGGCAAAGAACAGGTTAAAGTGTGCCGTTAGATGGGCAAAAAGCTGTGCCGCTGAAGGCTGAGAAAGGTGTGCCGCTGGAAGAGCTTGCAAGGGTGCCGCTGAAAAGGCTTACAAGTGTGCCGCTGAAAGGGTTTGCAAGTCTGCCGCTAAAAGGGCTTTGAGGGGGGGTGTGCCGTTGGGAGGCACCAACGGGAGTGCCATTGAAGGCACTTGAGGGAGTGTGCCGCTGGGGGGCACTTGAGAGCGTGTCGCTGAAGAGCCTTGCAGGCGTACCGTTGGGAGGGTGGCCTGGGTGTGTCGCTGAAGGGCTCGAGATGGTGTGCCGCTGGAGGGGCAAAGGGAGCGTGCTGCTGGAGGGCAACCCCTGGGCGTGCCGCTGGTGGGGCATCCAGGGTGTGCCGCTGAAGGGGGCACATGGAATGTGTCGAGCAGGGGCCCAGTGGAGCGTGTCGGGCACGAGCTCGGCATGGTGTGCAGCTGAAGGGGCAAAGGGAGCGTGCCGCTGGAGGGCAACCCCTGGGCGTGTCGCTGGTGGTGCATCCAGGGTGTGCCACTAAAGGGGGCACATGGAGTGTGCCGGGCCGGGGCCCAGTGGAGCGTGTCGGGCACGAGCTCAGCAGGGTGTGCCGTTAGGGGGCTGGCCTGGGTGTGCCACTGAAGGGGCACTTGAAGTGTGCCGCTGGAGGGGCATCCCAGTGTGTGCCGCTGGAGGGCTTAAATAGTGCGCCGTTGAAGGGGCTTTGCGCTTTTCTTCAGGAACTCAGAAATTGTGAGCTTCCTAGGACATTCTTCATCGCCAAGGACCCGAAGGTGGGTTCATGGAAAAGTATAAATTCAGGAGGGTGTCCTGCCTTTTCTTTGTCATTTTAATGCGCCCGTACAAATGCGAGGACTTGCCGGACGGTAGTATTCCTCGGGGTCTTGGGCAGCCAATTTCCATGGGTTTTCTTTCTTCAATCCCGACATCGAGGCCGGGGTGGGAGAGATGTACAGGCGTGAAATTTTACGATCCCACAGGCGGCCAACCTCTTGGCCGCCCAGAGGCCTAGGTGGCCACATCACTATCCAGCTAGAATAGGGCCACCCTGTGCACTGGGTGGCCATCCCCTGCATGGCGGCCAACTCATTGGCTGCCCAGACCAAGGCATGGTAGGGACCTAGGCGGCCAGCACCCTGGTCACACTGGCCGCCTAGCAGACCAAGGCGGCCAGGCCTTTGGCCGCCTAGACACAGTGAAGGGCAGCCTGTAGTCTATCTGCCTGTAGGCTGGAGCGAAGGAGGAAAGAAAAGAACAGGTGTGGACACTCAAATTTTTGTGTTTGCATCAAAACTTTTAGCGGAAGAAGAAAAAAAGATGAAACAAAGCAAGAGGCCCCGACGGTTGAATTTTGACTCCGGTGATGGTGGGGTCGCATACTACACACGGCACCATGCCATCATGAATTTACGTTCGAAGGGACGAATTAATATAAAATCGAGCGAGGTCCCGGCGTCCTCGAAGATATAGTCCGGAGTGTGGAGACCGGGCGTCAAAAAAAAGGAAGAAAAGAGAAGAGAAGAAAAAAGAGAAAAGAAGGAAAAGAATAGAGAAGAAAATAGAAGAAAAAAGAGAAGAGAAAGGGGAAAAATATAAAAGGAAGAGTCTGTGGGGGCTTAACCGGTGGCACCCCGCCACCGGTTAACCCCCCCATCCTCTTATATTCGGTGGCTTCCCCTCCACCGGATGACAGCCCCAAACCTCCCACCGGATCACCACTAGGGGTGATCATTATTCGGGTTCAACCCGATAACCAAACTGAACCGATAGATTTGGTTTGGTTTGGTTTAGGTTGAAATTTAAAAAAAATCGATTTGGGTTCAAACCGAACCGTATTAAAAATTTTGGTTTGGTTTGATTTTGAAGTTTGGGAAATCAAATCGAACCGAATAACCCGAATTTAAGGAGATTTTTGTGAAGTTAATATAAGCGTATATATAACTATAAACCCTAATTTCAAAAGTCCAATCCCCGCCATCTTGATGGGATTTTCAACTCTATGAAGTAGGTTTCAAATCACCTTCCATTTTATTTTAACTGAAGTTCTTAGTTTTTTATGTGAAAGTATTGTAGAGCTTGTTCTTACAAGTTGCAACTTTTGATGTTATTTCTTTAATATTTACTTTATTTGATAGAATTTTTTTTACCCTATCTATCTTTACTCTTGCTTAAATCAAATCTAATTTCTAAAATGGGACATGAATATGGTTCAAACTGAATCAAACCCAACCATTCGGTTTGGTTTGGTTTGGTTTCAAAGTAGTTCGGTTTGGTTTGATTCAGGTTGAATCCTTAATTCGGTTCGATTTGGTTTGAGAAAAATTCACTTCAAACCAAACCAATCCAAACTGTGCTCACCCCTAATCACCACCCACACATCCCATCGATTAATTACCTCGCGCCCCCCCTCTCCTCGAAATATGTGAAGATAAATTACTAAGCAATGGTGGGGATGGAAATATTGAAGTGCCTGGACAGCAACGTGATGCGGAACGACTTGGCCGATGGACAAAGGATGACTCTGATTTATTGGCGATCGTTGCAGATATCGATATCGAGGATCAGATTTTTATTTTTCTGTATTTCTATAGGCAGTTTGTGTAACACCCCGGATTTTTCGGATGTTTATCGGATTAGGATCCGTGGATTTAGGATCGCCTTCGTGGGTCCCAGATAGAGTTTTACGGTTCACGCGTGGTTTTATCTGTCGGACCTTCGGAATCCCGTGTAGGGTGAACCGTTGCGTTCTCCAACTCTGGGACGTTACCACTGCGTTGTGCATTTTTTGAGGATCGTGGGGAGTATTTTTTCTTATTTTTGATATTTTCTGGAATTTTTGATTTTTCTATATATCAAAACCTCCTTTTCTCTCTCCCCATCTCTCATTTTCTCTCCCTCTCCCTCTCCCTCTCTCTTCTCTCATGCTCTCTCCTCTCCCCCTCTCACTCCGAGCGGTCGACGGAGGCAGCGAAGGCGGGGCGGCGATGTTCGTGGGATGTGGAGCGACGGGCACGGGACGAGGATCGCGATGGTGCAGGCGGTTCATGGGGTCGCGAGCAGGCGAGGGTTTAAATGGTGTTTTCACGTGGATCGGCGTCCACGGTGCACGAAATCTTCAGTGGAAGTAGGGGGATGGTTCTATGTCCCGCGTACTTCCTTTCCCGCGAGTTTGGTAGCCTGAGCCGAGCCAAGTGGGTTTATATTCCCGCCGGGGTGAAAATGCATGATTTTGGGGCGTGAGCTGGATTTGGTGTTTTGATCGCATTTTTGGGTTTTAAATTGGTCCTCTCGGTACTAGAGAGGTTGGGGAATGATTTCCTCTTGTTTTTCCATTCACATGGGCATGAACGGGGCATGGAATGGGTTTTTCCACAATTTTTACCATTTTCGGGCGCGGACAGAGAACACGCCCATCACGGGGGTCGCGTTCTTCACGAAGGCGTCGTATCGGGGGGTCGCGTTCATCAGAGAAGATGAACAATGTGGCGGTTGGGGTCGCGCTCAGAAGACCAAGCGCGACCAGGTCGCGCTCGTCAGCCCAGGCGCGTTCCCGCTTTAACGCGCTATGGGGACCCGCCGCGTCATTCTAAATCACGCTCGAGAGGCTAGGCGCGTCAACAGTTTTCACCCCGTCATGCCCAGGGAACCAGGTGCGTTAATCATGTATCGCGGTTTTCGTGTTGGTCGTGTTCATGGAGAACGCATTCAAGCCTTGCGCCGCATTCATTAACGCGCCCTGAGAGGTGTGCGCGTTAACAAAGGCGACCTGTTTTATGGGCCAGAGTGGGGGAGACCGCCGGGCGTGCTTCCCTTGGCCCGTGTGTGTCCCGGACATCCAAGTGGGTACCGTGACCATTTTTTTGGGTGTCCAGAGGTACCGTGTTACCTCGATTAGCTTGCCCGTGATTTTGGAGGGTCCGGGTGACCCCATGTGTTCTGGGCTTTCGTGTTCTCACTAGATCAAGTCACTGTGTGTCGGTATGAGTGCGGTGGGGTTTCCCCGCACAACGTGGGTTTCTCTCAAAGGTGGTTTTTGAGTGGGCCATGTGTGTGGCCTTGGACTGTGAGTCCAGTCACCCAGCCTGGGGCTGGAGGGCTCTTGAGTTCCCTTTTTGAGGGAATGGTCTCGGTAGCTTGTGAGTTGCCTTGGGAATAGTGCTACCGTGGTTTCACACCTAGGGATTAGGCTAGATTGACGGTGATGTGTTGTCCTTGTACAGCGGTCTTGACCCGAGTCGTGTGACTCAAGGACCGTTGGATTTAGTAGGTCTAGTGGGCTATCCAGAGTCTGGTGGCTCTGAGCCACCTGGTACTCTGTGTTACTCGCGATGGGTGCGTGCACAATTTTCAGTGTTCACATTTAGTGACCCCCCACTAGCTGTGACTTTCCTGCGCACGCGAGTGTGGACCCACCCGAGAGTGGTGGAGAGCTTTTCCGAGAGAGACGATTTTTACGCTGGTTATCGTAGGGCCCCTCGCCTTTGCAGTCTGAGTCGGGGCTAGGGGGAAAACTAGCTAGAGGACCCAACTTAGAGCGGATGGTCTGTGTGTGTACACGTGGTTGGGGACGTCGCACCCGCGCTGACGAGCACGACCCCAACCAGTCCTTGTTATGTGGTTACTGTACGATGTCTCAGTTCCCGCTGGGCCGGAGGGAGACACCTGAGGCGTTGACTAAGATGTCAGTGGACGCTTACGGCCTTACTTCTAGTGGGCAGGTACTCTCGTCACGTGACGTGAGGTTCTCGTGTCTTGAGGTTCCGTTCACGTCTGCGAGACGTGGTTTTGCGTGGAGTTCCGGGTGTTTTCCCGATGCCGAGGTCTAGGGGTTCCGGTGAGCGTCACCGTGGGCTTTCCCCTAGACATCGTGGTCGTTTTCCCCCGTAGTGTGGCTAGGGTGGTTCGTAGTCGGGTGGTCCCCCGACTGGGAGATCGGGATGTGTTTTCCGGTACAGTAGGAGTAGTTGTAGAGCTGAGATTTTACCGGCCACCGTGTTTACTATTCCTACTGTTGTTGTTGTTCTAGTTGTAGTTGCTATTTTTTGAGCCACCGTTGCTTTCAGTTGGGGTTCCGCGGGACCCCTACTGAGCCAGTGACAGGAGGCTCACCCCTGTTTTTCAGGTGCAGCGGTTCTTCCTTGTGGTTCGAGGGTGCTGTGCAAAGGTCCTTAGTCTCCAGTTTGCGGGGCCGAGTGTTCACTCGGTGTTGAGTACGTTCTTCTGCCTTAGAATGTACCTTCTGTTAGACTGGACTCTGTTGTAGTTGTTTATTTATTTTTATTAATTATTGAATTATCCTGCTTTATTTCTTATTTCTTTGTACCTCCACACTCCTTTTCAGCCCTTCCGAGCCTCAGCTCGTGGGCGGCGGGCTAAGATTCAAATGGTATCGGGTTCCTTTTCCGGTATCCGGATCTTGGGTCATTACCGTTTGTGATTAATTTTATGTCAATAAACTATGAGTCTTAGGTCAGTTAGGATTTGGTTAGGAGTCATTTTTATTTGGTTATATTTTTATTTATTTTAAGAGTAGAGATATTTTACTGTTAAAGTAAAAACAAAAAAGGGTCTATTTGTAAAGTTAACTTTTTATAAATAGAGATGTGCGAACCTTAATTGGGGTTAAGCAATGGTTAGATGGAAAATTTTGAAGTGCCCGTGTGTGCTCTTCCCTCTGGCGAGATGCCCCTCCCCCCCTTCTTTCTTCTTCCTGGCACGAGGTAGAACCCCCACTCCACCTTCTCCTGGCGTGAGGCCGAGATCCCCCTCTATTCTCCGTTGACTGCTAACTATGCATCCTAATGTTAATCTGGTCATCACCCCCTTTCCGGAGACAATACCTCCCGTCACCATACCTCCCCCGTACTGGTCATCCTCTTCCCCCTTCCCCGTTTGCACCCTCCACGGTGAAACACAGACGCAGCGGTAAAATTCATCGGTGCCACCATCGTCGCCCTCTACCCCGCTATCGACCCCACACACGGCCACGCCTGGCTGGCCAGCTGCCGCATCACACTTCTCCTGTAACAGGGCCGGCAACCGCCGTCGGCGTCCGTCCGCGGCTGAGGCCGCTGCCGCGCTCCCCCTGCTACCGCCGTGGGCGCCCAGGGCCGGCCCACCAGACGTCCGCCTTGCCGACCGCACGGCACATTGCCGCCACGACAGCCAGTGCAACCGTCGGCCATCCCCCCTGCGCGGTCACCGCACAGTTCATCGTCTTTGCCACCACCGACCGCCACCGGCCTCCTTCCCGGCGTCTGTACCGCCGCCGGCCTTCCCCTCCTGGACAAGTCACCACCTCCGACGCGGTTCTCTCTTTCTCTCTCCCCTCCCTCTCTCTCTCTTTCTCTCCCACACCATCTCCAGCATAACAACCGCGGCCCCCAGCAGAGCTGGTCTGCTGGCCGTGCTACCATCGCTGCAGGTAGCCGTGGCCTTAGTGCCACTGCGTGGGTCCACATCGACTGTCATTCAGGCCCGCTTGAGACTATTTTCCCAGCATGTTCACGGCAGGAGTTTTCTGAAGCTGTTTGCAGATTCCCTTTGGCAAATAGATGGAACCGTATCTCCACTCTTCACAGTGCAAGCTGTATGTTGTACGGTACCGTTGGACTACCTTCTGTGTTTTTAATTGCTTGGAAGCTTCAGATTGTCAATGTATCAGGAGAAATACAGATCTAGGAGTTGCACAAGTTTGACGCACCGATTATTTTGGATGGCTTGTCAGTAGCATATAATTCTGTCTGTTTAAGTTAAAAAAGTTGAGATTTGCAACATATCATATGTTTGATCAAAGACCCATCAGAGCGTGAATTATTTTGATGGGGTAAACCGTTTTTGTCCTGAATCACAACGCGAGCATGGTCCAAAGGGAATAGGTAGAGACAGTGGTTCAGCAGACCAAAGTCAGAGCCTTGTTGTTCTGAATGATGAGTATCTAGAACTGAATGAATTTTCTTAGCCCGTGGACATCAATGGCCAGGAGGGTGTCATTTATCCTGGAGTGATGCATAATGACACAGATTGTATTAATGGTGAAATTTGCTCGCAACAGTAACTACATACGATGAAAGATTTTCCTAATACTGATGCTGAAAATGATAACCCATTTGAACTGCTTCCACTGAGTCAGACTGCCCAAAACAACTGCTTTGTGAAATTGGATGACCTTTTGGGGTCTTGCACCTGGTAACCAAGCCTTTGGTGAGCCGGATAATGATGGGATGCCATACTTCAGTGCTTCGAGTCATTACGTGTATTCTGAGCATGGTTTATCCACAGATATTAAGAATTTTTATGGATTCTACAATATCCAGGTCAAGTGGGCCAGAGCTAGTGGATGAATTGATCGCATACTTTGATGCTACAGACAACATGCAATCTTCTGATGTGGACCTGAAGTATGAAACTGAGACATCAGACCAGTCTAATCTTGCTCTGGTAAATCTTGTAAATGAACACAATGTGCAAGCACATTAAACATCTCCATAGCCAGCAAACATGGATGGTGGCAGCAGTTCATCATCAGTAGCACCGAATGCTGACAAACAATCAAGTGTCAAAAGTGTCGGCATTCGTGGCGAAACAGAGCCCCACTGTGATAATAGCTGGTATAAGTCATTCACGAAACGAATTGTGAGCATGTTGAGTGCAATTTCTCTGCCTCCTGCATATGCTGCACAGTACCGGTTGAAGCAAGCCAAGCCGATTGAGGATTACGCACTAGCGCACCCATCTAACTCAATGCATGTTGCTGCTGGAATGATCTAGTTATATGGTGTGACAATGCCAGGAACTGGAAAGAACCGGTCCATGCTGAAGAACAAAGATGCGACTCTCCTCCTCTCCGGTGATACGATTAGGGATGGAAGTCAAGGCGGGCCCACATAGATGCAACACTTGTAACGAGTGTGAAGGCTTGACGAGGTTCAAATGCCGTTAAGCATTAAATTGGTGGCCCCGTTCCTTCTCATAACCGGTGGCAATGCTCATTCATTCGGTGGCACTCAAGTCCCAGTGATACGGTGGCTTTCCCACCCGGTTGAACCGGTGGCTATGCCACCCCACTGAACCGGTGGCCCCGCCACCATGCTGATCCGGTGCCCCCCCCCCCGTATGGTGATCCGGTGGCATCCCCCTTCAGGCTGATCCGGTGGCTGCGCTGCGCCAAGGCCCCTCATCCGGTGACCTATTTTGACCCGTGATCCGGTGGCGCGGCTGGTCTTCTTCATCCGGTGGCCCGTTTCAACCCCTTATCCGGTGGCTAATTTCTGCACCTTGATCCGGTGGCAACGGCGGGAGCCAATAAAAAAAAGAAGCAAAAATGGCCAACGACTGTTGGACATTCCCAGCGACTAGGGTCCCTGCTCTGCATCACTTAGGCTCTGCCAAGTCATGCTGTCCACCAACCAACGATCGAAAGTTGGCAGGAGGTCAGACGTCCCTCCGTTGACCCAGTGGCTGGCAGCGTCGTCTTCGTGAGCTGCCGCATAAATAAGACCTGCACACAAAAAAAAGGGGAGAGAGACAAAAAGAAGAAGAGATCAGAAGAGAAGAAGGGAGAAGGGACTGCTACTCCGACTACCACCGCCCGTGCGAAGAGAAGAAGAAGAAGAAAAGGAGTGAAGAGAGAAGAGAGAAGAGAACAAGAGAAGAGGAAGTGTGAGTGAGAGAGGGAGTGAGGCTTGGGAGGGGAGGAGCTGGTGCTCCTTTCCCCTCCCTATTGTATCTTGTTTTCTTTCATTCTTCTTTGTTTTCTGACTATGATGTATTAGCCCCCTGTACTACTCCTCTTTTTTTTTACAAGGAATAGAAAGAAGAGCTCACCATTGTCTCACGTTTTCCCCCGGTGTCTTTTATCGCTAATTAGTGTAGCAGGCTCTCCCCTTAGGTGGACGCTCTGCTCCATCAACCCAACGACTCCCCTTTCCCTCCCGCGAGCTCACGGTATATCCTTCGTTGGGATGATGCCCAGAGTTAGCGGGCCTCTGTGTCCTGCAGATGGCACCACCACCTCAAGCTCCAGAGGGATTCATACTTTCAAGTGTTCCCTGCTCCCTTCCTTTCAATCCTTCTGGTGGGGACACCGGACCAGTCACACGGAGTTGACGCCGCACCGCCCCGACACCACCAAACTTATGGCTAGGAGATTCGACGTCCAGAAACCCATTTTCTATGTATTTTATTTCAGCCCATTTGATTGTATTGTGTGTATTGGGCTACATGTGTGATTTAGTGTCTTTTAAAACCCATTGTGGTTGTATTAGGACTTTTACTATTTTTAGCTTATTAGGCCTTTGTCTTTTAGGCCCATTAGTTCTACAGTCCTTTAGTGGGCTTTTATTTTATTAGGCCAATAGTCAAAGGATATGAAGGTCATTTGATGGATTGTCTAGGGGTGTTTGTGTCATAGTGTAATTTGGCCATCCTTATATAAAGGAGGCTAGTTGTATTGTTTTGTTCAATGAATGAATGAAGAAAACCATTACGTATGATAGCTTCCTCCCAGTGCTTCCCTTCTCTCCAAACTCCCTGTGAGATTAGAGTGATTGCCCGGTGAGAGACCACCTAGCGAGAGGATGAGCTGCGCGAGGCAGTAGTTATCCCCCTTCCCGTGCCACCTCCCGTTCTGTCCGTGTTTTCGGAGTACCGACGATCACTTCCACTCCGCCGCTCGTGTCAAATTTGGTATCAGAGCCCAACAACGGCATCTCCGTCATCCTCGACGTCCTCGTCGTTTCCCCTCTACAACATCGATACGTAAGTGAAAAAGAAAAAAAACAAAATTGACCCTCTCTTCTCTCGGTTGCAAGAGGCCTGAAAAAAAAATATAGCAGAAGAGATCTTCCTCTCCCACCTGAGAGAGAAGTGGAAAAAAAAAAGAAAAAAAGAAGTTCATAGGGGGGCATCATCAAACGTGCCCCCCTTCAAATTGCCCCACGGCCACAACGGCCCCCATCACCTCCACACTGTGACCCACACTGCCGCATGCGCCTCTATCTCCCTCACCGGTGAGCTCATCGCCCGTGGTCTCTGCGCCCTGCGGACTAGCTCGGCCGGCGCCTTTGGCCACCCCTGCGCCACCCTCGCAGTGCACTCGCCGACGCGCTCGATCGCGCTTGCCCGCGCTTGCCCCTCACGGGTGCGCCCACCCGCTCCCCCGTCGCGTGCGCCTGCCTGCTCCGGCCAACGCTTGCCAGCGTGCTTGCTCGCGCTCACCTGCCCCCGCCCTCACCGCGTGCACCTGCCAGCCCGCCCACACTCGCCCGCCAGGGCCCGCCTGCGCACACGCCAGTGCTCACCCGCGCCCATGCCCGCACCCGCTGGCTACCCGCCCACGGCGCTGGCCGCCTGCCCGCACCCGCTGACCGCTTGCCTTCTCCACCTGGGCCTCCCGCGTGGTCGCCTGCGTACAGCCGCGTGGCCGCCTTCCCTCGCCAACGTGGTCGCCGCCCACGTTTGAGGCGTGTGTTGACTGCCTGCGTTCTGGGTGCATGATTTGCGCAGAAGACTGGGAGAAGCTTAAAAAAATGTTGGTGCATTTAAAGAGAAATAGTATTATATATATATATATAACTATCATTTAAATAAATTGTTAATTGTGGCACCCGAGTCCACTACGGCGGCTCGACCAGCGCCAGGGTCGCAAGGTCGTTAGCAGATAGTCATGATTTACGGAGCGTGAGTGACCCTGCGTCTCCCTGTGCGGAGAAATTTTGAATTGATTTGTTCCCCTACGTGGAAAATTTAATTAAGTAATTGGTTTTGTAATAATTGCACCACCCTCCCTGTGTGGAGTGAATTTATTGTAACCATTCAAGCTTCGTCGACGCTATGCGGACACGCACATCCCCACTTGCCTTTGTCTCCAGTCGGAGCTAGACTTTTCAGTCTAGCTAGGTGCGTGCTCCACTCACTTGCTCATTTAGTATCTTTATCAATTGACGCGCGATGAAGTGAGAGAGAGCCCTATCCATGCAACCTGTCTCCTGAGTGCATCGCTGTGGATGGAGAAAGAGAGAGCTTGTATGACCGTATCCTTAAGCCCTAGAACTGTCACATTAGGGCACCGTAATTGTCAGGAGATAGTTCCACAACTACTTCACCTACGGGCGAGCAACTTTACCTAGTCGGTCCCTTCACAAGTCAAACTGACCCTTTGAGTATTAGCCAACAAATAGGTCTACACCTTGCTAAACTTTGGTCCCAGGATTGCATCAATTAGGTCCGAGCTCGTGCATGCAACATTGGTCTAGGAATTCATCGGGCCGTCCAGAGCGCGTTTCAACACTACAACCACCCATGGCTTAGGATAGCGTGAATGCCATGTTAGCCCAGCTCGAGCAGAATCTTACGGCCCAATCTGAAGCATCTATTGGCCAATTGCGAGTGTATCTAGATGATAGGATCCGAGCCTTAGAGGATCAAGTGAGGGGAGAGGAAGGAAGGTTGAATGGTCACGGAGATCACGTCGCCGACCATAGAGAAGGGAGAGATCGAGCCCACCGGAATCAGGCTCCTCGAGGTAGGGAGCAAGGTGATCGTGCGCCTCCAGGAAGAGACCATAAAGAGGAGGAGATCATCCTAAGGAACGTCAAGATAGACGCTCCCAGTTTTGATGGGTCCCTAAATCTCGCCACGTACCTTGATTGGGAGACCGGGATTGTAACGCCCCCGGATTTTCTCGGATATTATTCGGATCTGGATCCTTAGGTTTCGGATCACTTTCGTGGGTCACGGATTGAGTTTTACAGTTTACGCGTGTTTTTATCTATCGGACCTTCGGAACCCCGTGTAGGGTGAACCATTGCGTTCTCCGACTCCGGGACGTTACCACTGCGTTGTGCATTTTTTGAAGATTGTGGGGAGTATTTTTTCTTATTTTGCTTATTTTTCAAAATTTCTGGATTTTCTATATCAAAATCCCTTTTTCTCTCTCTCCCCATCTCTAATTTCTCTCACTCAACCTCTCTCTTCTCTCACGCTCTCTCCCCTCCCCCTCTCTTCTCCAGGTAGCCGACGGAGGCAGACGAGGATGGGGTGGCGATGCTCGTGGGGCGTGGAGCGACGGGCATAGGATGAGGATCGCGATGGTAGAGGCAGTTCATGGGATCACGAGCCGACGAGGGTTTAAACGGCATTTTCTTGGCGGATCGGCGTCCTCGGCGCGCGGAATCTTCGGTGGAGGTAGGGGGATGGTTCCCTAGCTCGTGTACTTCATTTCCCATGAGTTTGGTAGCCCGAGACGAGCCGAGTGGGTTTATTTCTCCATCGGGGTTAAAACGTGTGGTTTTGGGGTGTGAGCCAGTTTTAGTGATTTGATCACGTTTCTGGGGTTTAGATGGGTCCTCTCGGTGCTAGAGAGGATGGGAAATGGTTTCCCCTTATTTTTCCCTTCACATGGGTGTGAATGGGGTGTGGAATGGGGTTTTTCCGTGGATTCACCGTTTTCAGTTTCGGGTCGAGAACGCGCCCACCACAGTGGCCGCGTTCTTCATAAAGGCGACGTATCGCGTCACCGCGTTCATCGAGGAAGATGAACAATAAGGTGGTTGAGAACGCGCTCAAGAGACTGAGCGCGACCTTGTCGTGGTCGCCAGCTCAGCCGCATCAACGGTTTTGACGCGACTAGGGGACCTTCCTCGTCAACGTTTTGACGCGCTTGGGGCGTTGGTCGCGTCAACGGTCAACGACCTTGTTGCACCCGGAGTGCCTATCGCGTCAACATTGGATCGCGGTGCCCTTTCCGACCGCGTTCCTGTGTGAACAGGCTCACGGCTGGTGCCGCGTTTATTAACCCGCCCCGTGTGGTGTGCGTGTTCTTGTGGGCGGTCTGTTGACCAGGCCAGGCTTGTGGGAGTCGAGCGATCGTACCCCCCCCCCATGGCCCATGAGTGTCTCGGACACCCCGTGGGTCCCGTGACCATGTTTTTGAGTGTCCGAAGGTATCGTGTTATCTCGATTAGCATGCCCATGAGTTTAGAGGGTCAGGGTGATCTTTTGTGTTCTGGGCTTTCGTGTTCTTGCTAGATTAAGTCGCCGTGAGTCGGCATGAGTGTGGTGAGTCTTCCCTGCACGGTGTGGGTTTCTCCAGAAGGTTGCTTCCGAGTGGGCAATGTGTGCGGCCTTGGACTGTGAGTCCAGTCAACCAGCCTCGGGCTGGAGGTTTCCCGTGTTCCCTTGTTGGGGGAATGGTCTCGACGGCTTGCGAGCTGCCTTGGGAATCATGCTACCATCGTTTCAGATCTAGGGATTAGGCTAGATTGACGGCATTGTGCCGTCACATGCAGCGGTCTTGACCACGAGTCATATGACCGAAGGACTGTTGAATTTAGTAGGTCTAGTAGATTGTCCCGAGTCTAGTGGCCCCGAGCCACCTAGTACTCCGTGTTACTTGCAATGGGTGTGTGCGTGACTTTCCGTGTTCACGTTTAGTGACCTCCCACTAGTCGTAGCCTTCTTACAGCACGCGTGTGCTGACCCACCCGGGAGTGGTGGAGCGCCTTACCCGAGAGAGACGGTTTTTAGGCTGGTTACCGTAGGGCCTCCACGCGCAGCCTGAGTCTGGGCTTTGGGGGAAGAACCAGCTAGAGGATCTGACCTAGGGCCCATGGTCTGTTTGTGCACACTTAGTTGGGGCTGTCGGATCCACGCTGACGAGCGCGACCCCAGCTAGTCCTTGTTCGTGGTACTGGATACTGTTGTGTCTCTGTCTCCGCCTGGGCCGTCACAGCAAGACACTTGAGGCGCGGACTAAGTCGTCAGTGGACACATCCGGCTTTGCTACTGGTGGACAGTGCTCCCTTCACGTGACGTGAGTTTCTGGTGACTTGAGTTTTCACTTTTCATTTGCGAGATGTGGTTTTACGTGCAGTTTTTGGGTGTGTTCTCGAGGTAGAGGTCTAGGGTTCTAGTGGGTGTCACCGAGGGTGCTCCCTAGACGGTGTTAGGTCCATGACAGCATTGTCGTGATGTTTCTTCCGGTAGCGTAGCTAGTTGTTTCCTTGTTAGTTCGGTGGTCCCCCGACTATGAGATCGAGGCGTGTTTTCTGGTACAGTAGGAGTACCTGTAGTGCCGAGTTTTTATTGGCCACCAGTTTGCTATTCCTACTGTTATTGCTGCTTTCCGCTACCGCCGTTGTTTACGATTGGGGTTCCACGGGACCCCTACTGAGCCAGTGACAGGAGGCTCACCCCTATGTTTCAGGTGCGGCAGTTCTTCCTCGAGGTTCGAGGGTGTTGTGCCGAGGTTCTCAGTTGCCAACTCACCGAGTCGAGTGTTCACTCGGTGTTGGGTACGCTTCTCTACCTTTGACTGTACTTCTGTTATACTAGACTATGTTGTAGTTGTTTATTTATTTTTGTTAATTGTTGAATTATCCTGCTTTATTTCCTATTTCTTTGTACCTCCACACTCCTTTTAGCCCTTTCGAGCCCCCAGCTCGTAGGCGACGGACCAGGATTTGAATGGTATCAGGTTCCTTTACCGGTATCCTAATCTTGGGTCACTACAGTTGGTATCAGAGCGTGGTTGTGGACGTACATGGGAATTCGAGATATTACAGCGATCAGAGTCCATAAGGTCCAGTACAGTCGGCAGCTGACATAGGATTTTGTGTTTATTTTTCGCTTCGTTTTGAGGGCGCAGTGTTGGCACTGTGAAGGTAGTTGCTGTTCCGTGGAGTGCCGGTGTGGGGCCCTAGGATGTGATAGAGAGATTTCTTCCCAATGGGTGGTGGCCCCGTTTGTGCTACGTTGACCAGAGTGATGCCGGCTGGTTTGCTGTTGCAGTGTGGCGTTCGAGAAATTTGCAGCAAGGTTAGGTGACTGGCGAGGATTGTTCGTGATTAAGTGGCCGTAAGTGTGCTCCGAGGGAGCTATTATTGTGTTTGGCCACTCCAATTTGAGGTTTTGTTGAGCCCCTGAGGTGTTAAGGTTGTAATTTGAGGTGGCAGAGCGGGTGTTCTGATCGAGGATTGTGTTTGGGTGAGCGGAGGATTTTCTATTGAGCTGCTGATTTGTCGAGCCTGATTTTCTAATCGTGCTTTGTGACGTCAGCAATGACGTGTTGGTCCCGATTATTTTCATGAATTTTGAGGCAAGATTGGGCGGAGGCGTCCCAGTAAGTTCTTGCTCATGCGCTCCTGTGTGCGAATGGGTTGTGTTCGCCCTGGATTAGGCGTGAGATGTGAAGGTTTCGCGGTGAGTTCGGGGATCATGGATGAGCGTTGGCGGTTGCCAGTTATGGCTCATGTTGCGCCTCTTGGCATGGCGTATTGTAGTTCGAGGAATTGCAGTGGTGGTGCATCGTAAGATGCTGTGAATATGGTCCGATGAAACACTCGGCAAGTGTTGTCTGAGGTGCTGACCTAACGATAGTAATGGTTTTCATGGTGCTAGAAGGTACTGTTCCCAGCATGTGCAAGGTTCGAGGTCAGGTCAAGCGTGGAAACCTTCCGTTTGGTCGGAGGTGTGGTTGGTTTCTTCTTTGGGTGGAGAGATCACGTTTTGCCAAGGTTCGTCATCTTGCATCGTGTGTCCGGATTGGTTGGCCTCCCTTGTGTGCCATGAAGTCAGTGCGAGACACGTCCTGTGTTTTGGCAAGGTGGTTGCCTGTGAGAAGTCGTGCCCATTTCCCTGGTGTGAAAGGGTGTTGGCACTGTTCCGAAAGGACGAGTGCCAATTGGGGCGGTGTTCATGAGAATTTGCTGCTGGTGCTTGTGGTTCGAGGATGGCGAGGGTCGTGTTCGAGTGGGGCCTTCGATGGCCATTTTCGTGATGTGCTTTTTCCGGATGGGACTAGGGCTTTGTCGAAGTTTGAGTTCTAACAGAGCTGGTCCAGTGCGGTTATTGGCGTTCGGCTTGCCAGGTGTGAGATGGTCCTTGGTGTGGAGCCGACGATTTTGTGGCGGTCAGCAGGTAGGGAGGTGTGGACACTAAAAAATTCTCACCTCATGTTTACGTGCAGGGGAATAAAGAAGACAAGAGAAGAGAAGAGAAGATGAAAGGAAGAAATGGAAACACCCTTTGGTGCCCTAGCGGCACACTCCTGAACTGCCCTTCCAGCGGCACACTACTTTGATGCCTTCAGCGGCACACTCCTTGAAGTGCCTCCAACGGCACACCTCTTAAAGCCCCCAGCGGCACACTCCTTGTGGTCCCTCCAGCGGCACACCCCAGACAACCCCTGCAAGTGCCCCAGCGGCACACCCTTGAAGTGCCTCCAACGGCACACCTCTTAAAGGCCCCAGCGGCACACTCCCTGTGGCCCCTCCAGCGACACACCCCAGACAACCCCTGCAAGTGCCCCAACGGCACACCCTTGAAGTGCCTCCAACGGCACACCTCCAAATGCCCTCCACTCGGCGTAGTGCCATCCAACGGCAATCTTTCCAGCGGTCACAGCCCCCACCCTTGGCGCGTAGTGGACTCCCGTCGAACCAGCTGGAAAGCCCAGCTATCGACTCCCTGGTGCAAACACGTAGGCACTCCCTGCCAAAAGACAAGACTGGGGGTCAACCCCCAATTAACTCCCATCGTCAGCAGACGTCAACGTGGCCAGGGGTATAAAAATCGCTCATGTCGAAGAGCTAAAGAGAGGGGAGGCCAGAAAAAAGAGGAAGGTCTCCTGCGTAGAAAAGAGAAGAAGAAGGAGAGAAGAAGAGGAAAAAAGGAGAGGGGGTTCCTGCCCCCTACAGCTATTCTATCCACCACTGTCTGTGTGAAGAGAGGAAAAGAAGAAGAGTGGGTGAAGAGAGAGAGTGAGGTCCGGGAGGGGAGGAGCCCATGCTCCGTTCCCCTCCTCACTGTATTTTCTTTCTTTCTTTCTTTGTCCTCCAGTTTCCCTTTTCTGTTACGATGTATTAGCTCCCTTGGGGCATTCCTCTTGTGAGAATAAAAGTAGAAGGCTTGCAAATATTTTGGACGTCTTTTTAAGGCATTTCTTCCGTGTTTACATCCCTCAGTGTTTCACGCCCTTTTCTTTTTCTTCCTTTCTTTAGGGTCTTCTTTCTCCTGGGTGTTTTGCCTTCGTTCACCCCACCTGGCCTTTGCCCGGCACACCCTAGCCACTGATTCCCCGGTGCATTCATAGCTCGTGTCAGCCTAAGTGGTCTCTCATTCGGTGTTTTCTTCGAGTTTTTCGAAGTTTCCTCAAAGGTGGCTGCCTCGGCACACACCTCAAATTGTCGGGTCATGCCACTCCTTGTGGGCGTGTTCCCTTTTCACTCCCTTACCATACGGGTTAAGGGGAGATGCTGCCGAATTTTTGTCAGAATTAACATAATAGCAATAATAATAAAAGAAAAGTAATAATGCAAAAAGAAACAACAAATGAACAAAACAAACACTAATGAAACGGCTCTCCCGAAATAACAAAAGAATCACGGAGATCCCGAACAACTGAACATCTGCATCAGCATAACGGACTGTCAAACATAACCACGAACGCGATCTACGCGAATAAAAGAAAACCAAATAAAAGCTCCCCGCATGCATTCCGTGAATAAAAGAAACTCTTCACGCGCGTCACATGAATAAAGGGGTCTCTCTCGTGAACATTTGAGTACTGCATTGCATCTCATTTGCCTCGGCTGCACTAACCCCCCTGAACCAACCTATCCACCGCCTGTGCCATACTCGACACACTCCCAACTCCTCTCCACCGGCATACCCGAACCGCCCACGCCCGGCACATCCTAGCTTCCCCTTCACTCAGTGCACTTGCACCCTCCTCCAACGGTACACCCTCGACCTACCCTCATCCAGTGCACTCCCTGGCCTTCACATACACGAACATGCACAGGCCTCAGCCTTAGTTGTGCTTGGGCTTTCCATTATCTCGGTGCACATTGCACCGGCCTTCCCTTGACCCAGTGCCCATGAGCACCGACATCCCTTCACCCTTGGTGCCTTTGTGCACCGACCTCCATCAACCCGGTGCACATCGCACCGACTTTCTATTAACCCGGTGCCCATATGCACCGACATCCCTTAACCCGGTGCCTTTGTGCATCGACCTCCCATTAGACCGGTGCTCTTGTGCACCGACCTCCTTTTTCTAGTCTGGTGCACATGTACACCGACCTTGTCCCCTTCATGGCCTGAACATTGCACCGACCTCGTCATTGCACAGACCTTAGCCCTAAACACGCCCAGACCCTGCCCAATGATTGCACCCACTTCATACCCTGCCCAATGCATGCATAAACCCTGCTTTGACCAGCCTGCATGGACTTAATCAAAATACGCACAGACCTTGGCCATCATGAACGCAAACCCCGCACCCAGGCATTGCACCGACCTTGTTTCTCATGTGCACTGACCTTGCTGAGCCTCCGTTCTGAACGTGCACAGACTTTCCCTAGGCCTGGGCAACCTTGCACCGACCTTATGCTGGCCTTAGGCAAACTTGCACCGACCCCGTCCTCCCAGCCAACCGAACATGCACCGACCCTAAGCCCTGTCGCTCACGCCCTAGCCCGGCACACTACAGCCCCTCTACCCGGTACACGCGTGCCCTCCTTCGGCGGTACACCTTCCCGATAGCACTTCCACCCGACACACCTCCAACCTCCATACCCGGTGTAGTCCTGGCCCATCTCCACCCGGTGCACCACCTAACTCCCACCCGGTACACTCCTCCAACGGTGCATCCCTCAACACCTCCATCTAAAACGCTACATTATAAAAAAAAAAGAGAAAAGGGAATATAACAATGACAATGAAAATTCATATGATAATAATAATAATAAGTATATAAAAGAAAGAGAGAGAATAATAATAATGATAATAATAAAAAAAGGGATTTTTGCATATATATATCCCCGTAAAATTTGGTTTTGACAAATATATCCCTCATCTGAACATATTATCATGAATATCCTTCATTTAGACAGAAATGTTACGATTATACCCCTTTAGTTTACTGCCGTTGACGGAAGAGAATATTCCCTGAAATATGTCATTTACAGTCATTAGATCTAGGATATATTTGACAAAATCAAATTTTACAAGGGTATATATGTAAAAATCTTACTCTTTAACTCACACTTAACTCGAGTTAAACACACGGGAGTTACGGCGAGGGCATAATCATGACTTTACTTATATTTCGAGGATATTTATGATAATATACTCCGATGAAGTGTATATTTGACAAAACCAAACTTTGTAAGGGTATATATGCAAAAATCCCTAAAAAATATAATAAATATAACAAAATAAACAAAAGAAGAATTCATAGCACATAGGCAATAAGAGAAGAATCAGTGAACAAAAATAAATAAATAAATAACATTAATAAATAAATGATGATGACAATAAAGAATAATAATGATGATGAATAGAACGACATGGCTTTCGTCTCCCTCAGACCCCGGGTTCGGGAACATTAACGGCGCCTTCATAGGCCGGGCTTTGCCCTCGGGAGTTATTCCTCCGTCATGGCTATTGCTCGACCTTACTTTGGGCCAATATCTCAGCGAAGTCATCCCCCCTTTGCTACTGGGATCTGATCCCATCTTCTTATCAAAATTGCCATCTCCTGGCAGACATTTGTATGGGTTTGTTTCCGTTTACGCTGTACCTTCAATACGGACCTTTGTCCGAATATCAAGTGGTCCATGAATGACCGACAAAATCTGAATGGAACGAGAAGGCTTTCGTCACACCCGGACCCTACGCACGGTAATATCAATAAGGCCTTCATGGGTCACGCTTAGACCTCGGGTCCGCCCCGATTATGGTCATTGTCCGACCCGTATCCTCGGCCTACAGCCCGCTCCCTTTGAATACATATTGGTTCTGGGATCTGATCCCGGGACATTCCCTCGTTGCCCCTTGGCACCGAAAATATTGACGATGCCCACGCGAGCCTGACTTCGACCGCAGGGGGTCCACCGCAGTATGGTCGCAGCTTGATCTTGCACCGGGCCAACAAACTTGTTGGTTTCTGACCGCTTTAATCGGGTTTTAACTGAATATTTCTTTTTCCTCTGAACGATAAATTTGCTGTACCCCGGCATACATATGCTTCGGTTTTCCTGTGACGGTTGCACTTTTCTCGAGCCGGATATTCATCCGGACATTAAATGGTCAACACATGACAGACATGAGCTTAAATACTTTCTTCATGCCCTCGTACGAGGACTTCAATGTTTCTTAATAGATTTTTATGCAATTGATCTTCTGGCCATGAGGCCCTTTTTCCTAGCGATTAATCAAGGGTGTTCCCCTCTCCGAGGGGATGTAAATAACGCCGTGACCTTTATGGCGCGGCGGGTTCTGGTCCCGACCCGAACCACTCAATCGTCTGATTAGTCAGATCGAGCGCACCATGGGCTTCCTCAAAGCCCGAACAAATCATCATTTTGTGACTGGCACGCCCACGCACTTAAAACAAACGAATAACATAATAAGTGAATTTTAGTGCGTCCACAAGTCTGGCACGCCCGGTGGGACTTAAACCACCCTTCATCTCTTCGTCGGGATTCAGGGCCTCATGGCCCCCTAATAAATGATGTATGCCTGCTCTGATGAATTACAGGTGCTATCTTTGCCAGCCCTATGGGGAGAAAAGTTGGACTAGGCACAATTATCTTAGTGGCCTCGAAGGTGCTACTCCGAGGCACATGCAGCTTCTAGGAATCATGGAGGCCGCTAAAAAAAAAGAGAAGAGAAAGAGAGAAGAAGGGAGGAGAGGTCAAACCCCCTTTCTCACCAAGGAAAAAAAAGAAGAAAAGAAGAAAAGAAAGGAGCAAAAAGGAAAGAGAGAGAATTGGCGAGAGAGGGTCGTACGACCATATCCGTCAAGGCCCGTGCTGGACAAAGATTACCACTGTGGGATTAATGCGGTGGAGCGAATCACTCATCCCCTCCCTGAGGGGGTGAGCGCTCTCCTGCGCACCTACCTTGGTCTATTACACAAAGAGAATAAGAGAAGAAAAGAAAGGATAAAAGAAAAGTTGGCAAGCATCGCCGACCAAGAGAACATGAAGAAGGCCGGCATCCCACCTGGCTCTAGGAGGGGTCCAAATCCATGGTGCAATGCCCTGGTCCGTTCCACCTTCCTGCTGCCCCTATCCGACATAAGAGGGCTCCTCGAGTGGCTGTTCGAAGAGCCAACAAGTCGCAACTGTAGCTTGATGAATTGCTACCCGTTGCGGGGAATGCTTCATAACAATGGGGCCAAGCATGGCCACGACTCCCGAGGAGAGCATGTATCTATCCCGCCATGGGTGCATAAGAAGCAAAGAATCCACCCCGCTTCGGGGACATAAGAAGTAGAGGATACGGGGCCCCGCCTTGGGGGCACAAAAAGTAAAACACACCCCACCTTGGGGGCACAAGCAGCAAAACATACCCCCGGCTGAGGGGCATATGAAGCCAAGAATCGAACCCTCTCCCGGAGGGGCATAAAGGAGCGAAACACACCCCACCTTGGAGGCATAGAGTACATAAAGAATTGCACCCCACCTTGGGGGCATCAGAAGCAGTAATACACCCCACCTTGGGGGCATCAGAAGCAGCAATACACCCCACCTTGGGTGCATAAGAAGCAAACATCCCCCAGTGTGTCGGGGTAGAAGAAGCAGAATCCACCCCGCTCTGGGGCATAAGAAGCAAAAGATACACCCCGCTTAGGGGGCGCATGAAGAGAATACACCCTGACTCGGGGGCATGTGAGAAGAATCCACCCCGCTCTGGGGCATAAGAAGAAACAGAGTTGCACCCCGGCCTGGGGACACATGAAGAGAATACACCCCGACTCGGGGGAACATAAAGCAAAAGTTACATCCCGGCCTTGGGGCATTTGAAGAAGAAACTACACCCGCTCCGGGGATATATGAAAAGACACACCCCGCTTTGAGGGGTAGAAGAAGCAGAATACACTCCACCCGGGGTGCACAAGAAGCAAAACACACCCCGACTCGGGGGAAATATGAGACAAATAATACACC
Source organism: Amorphophallus konjac (assembly GCA_022559845.1). Taxonomy (NCBI): domain Eukaryota; kingdom Viridiplantae; phylum Streptophyta; class Magnoliopsida; order Alismatales; family Araceae; genus Amorphophallus; species Amorphophallus konjac. Next base: position 316,352,633 of record CM040124.1, read on the forward strand.
CCCAGTTTAGGGGTATTTGAGGAAGAAATTTACCCCGGTTTAGGGGCACTTGAAGAATAACTACACCCCCACCTGGGGGCATAAGAAGCCAAGACTCTACCCCGCTATGGGGGCACATGAAGCAAAAGACACACCCCGCCATGGGGGCGTAAGAAGCAAAACACACCCCTCATGGGGGGCACAGGAAATAAAGCTACACCCGGTCCAGGGGCATAAGAAGCAGAAGAACACACCCCGCATAGGGGCATAGAGGCAAAGAGGCATACACCCCGACTCGGGGGCACATAAAGCAGAAGCTACACCTTGGCTTAGGGGCAAGTGACGAAGAAATGCACCCTCGCCATGGGGGGCGTAGGAAGCAACGAAGTTTCACCCCGATCTAGGGGCATAAAGAGCAAAAGAATCCACCTCGACTTAGGGGCATATGAAGAGAAAATACACCCCCACCTGGGGGCCTAAAAAGAAGCAAGAAGTTACACCCCGCCTGGGGGCATAGAAGCCATAAAAGAATGCACCCCCGCTCTAAGGGCATTTGAAGAAGAAACATATATCCCGCCATGGGGGCATAGAAGCCATAAAGAATACACCCCGCCTGGGGGCATAGAGGCCATAAAAGAAACACACCCCGCCTGGGGGCACAGAAGCAAAGATACATACATCCCGACCTGGGAGCATATGAAGAAAAGTATACCCCGACCTAGGGGCATTTGAAGAAGAACTACACCCCGCTATGGGGGCATGAGAAGCAAAGACTATACCCCGTCTGGGGGCACACAAAGAGAGAAACTCACCCCAGCTTAGGGGCATTTGAAGAAGAAATGTACCCTGCCATGGGGGGACATGAAGCATACATCCATCCCCGCCATGGGGGCATAAGAAGCGAGAATTACACCCCGCCTTGGGGCATCGGAAGCAGAATTATACCCCTCCTTGGGGCATCGGAAGTAGCAATACACCCCACTCTGGAGGCACTAGAAGCATAATACATCCCGGTCTGGGGGCATGAAAGCAAAAGCCACACCCCCGGTCTGAGGGCATGAAAGCAATGTACACCCCGACTTAGGGACATTTGAAGGGAAATACACCCCGTCTTAGGGGCATTCGAAGAAGGAACACACCCCGCCTAGGGGCATAGGAGCCATAATAAATACACGTCGGTTTAGGGGCATTTGAAGAAGAAACACACACCCTGCTTGGGGGCATAGAAGCCATAAAGAATATACCCCGCCCGGGGGCACAGAAGCAAAGAGGCATACCCTCCCGACCTAGGGGGGCAGATGAAGAAAAGCCATACCCCGCCTGGGGACACATTAAGAGAAATACACCCCAATACGAAAGCATTAATGAGAAAAGAAGAGCAGAACAAAATGAAAGGAGACATGAGACAGACGTGGTCTTCGAACCCGCCTTTTCACAATAAAAAGAAGAGCCGAAAAGAAAAGAACAGTCATCAGGGACACGTGGTCTTTCCACTCGCCCCTTCACATAAAAGAAGAAGAGAAGAAAAGAAAGTGAGCCTTAAGGCAGACAGGGTCTTTCACCCTCTACTTCCAGCCATCCAACAAATAGGCTTCTCATGGGGTCGGTGTCACGACCTTTCGTCTAAGCCAAGATATTCCGCCATCGGGGCATTAAACTGAGGAATATTCAGCCATCGGGACTTCAAGCCGACAGATGTCGAGCCAACAAACAACTCCACCTTCGGCCTTTGGCCACCCAGTTAGAGAATCAAGCTTCTACTTTGGTTCGGGTCCTTCCCCGGCCAGAGAATCAAAGAATCAACCTTCCACTTTGGTTCGGATCCTTCCCCGGCCAGAGAATCAGAGAATCAACCTTCCACTTTGGTTCGGGTCCTTCCCCGGCCAGAGAATCAAAGAATCAACCTTCCACTTTGGTTCGGGTCCTTCCCCGACCAAAGAATCAAAGAATCAACCTTCCACTTTGGTTTGGATCCTTCTCCGGCCAGTGAATCAAAGAATCAACCTTCCACTTTGGTTCAGATCCTCCCCCGGCCATAGAATAAAAGAATCAACCTTCCACTTTGGTTCGGGTCCTTCCCCGGCCAGAGAATCGAAGAATCAACCTTCCACTTTGGTTCGGATCCTTCCCCTGATCACAGAACAAAAAAACTTTCATGATGTCGGTGTCACGACTTCCCGTCCAAGCCGACGAACGTCCTACCTTTCCCCGCTACCCTTTGGCCTTTTATGGATTGTTTTCAACATCCCTTTGGCTTCGTAGTCTGCTACCATAATATCTCTTCGGCCTTCCACGGCCCACTATCCAACACCTTCTGGCTTAGCCATTTCGGCCAAGGCCCACTTTTAGGATTAATCCATCCGTCCCACCGTGCTTTCCGATATCTGTTGGCTTTATAGTCTGCTTCCCAACTCTGGCTCTTGTAGCCTGCTTCTCAATCTTGACTCTTGCAGCCTACTGCCCAGAATTTTGGCTCTCGCAGCCTGCTTTCCCAATTCTGACTCTCGTAGCGTGCTTCCCCTCTGGCCTTCATGGCTTGCTTCCCAATTTTGGCTCTCGTAGCCTGCTTACCTTTGGCCTTCGTGGCCTACTTCCCAATTCTAGCTCTCGTAGCCTGCTTCCCTTTGGCCTTCGTGTCTGCTTCCCAATTCTGGCTCTCGTAGCCTGCTCCCCCAACCTTTGGCCTTCGTGACCTACTTCCCAATTCTGGCTCTCGTAGCCTGCTTCCCTTTGGCCTTCATGGCCTGCTTCCCAATTTTGGCTCTCGTAGCCTGCTCCCCCAACCTTCGGCCTTCGTGGCTTGCTTCCCAATTTTGGCTCTTGTAGTCTACTCCCCCAACCGTTGGCCCTTGTAGCCCGCTTCCCAACATCTCTCGGCTTCTATGGCCTACTCTCCTAATATCCTTTCGGCCCTTCGTGGTCTGCTTCCCTAATACTGTTACTACCACTACACTTATACATAACGATAGTATGTCCTTACGTAAAAAAAAAAAGGAAAAAGAAAAAAAAGAATTGATTGTCTACCCTGCTTGCATGTTTGCTTAATATAGAATAATACACCTCCTTAGAATTTTCTAGGACCGTGCTTCCTTGTTAAATAATGTTACCCCGATTCCGGATGCACGTGCGTCACGGCATACGCTAGGAGGGAACCCAATTATGGCGGGTGCACACGTCAAGGGGAAGAATCATGGCTAAACTGCTAAGCCCAACTCACAAAACAAACCTGAGGCAACACACCCACACTCCGCGCTTAATGTGTTTAATGGTTTTCAACCATATGGATTGCCCGAATTTCTTCTTAGAACTCTACGGATGCTTGAATTTATACACTCGCGTGAAAGGTAATCGTGAGGAAAAAGTTGCCTACCCCCATTGTAAGAAAAAAAAGAGAGAGAAAAGTGATGCAAAAAAAGAGAGAGAAGCGTGAATCCGAGTAGCCGGGAATCTCCATTGAAACAAATGAGGAGACTCGCATGAAATGGTGAAGCGAATTATAATAAGGATGAAGCCTAGTAGTCGGGAATCCCCATTGAGATATATGAGGAAACTCGCGTCAAACGGTGGAATCCGTAATAGAATTATAATAAGGACGAAGCCAAGTAGCCGGGAATCTCCATTGAGACACATGAGGAGACTCGCGCCGAACGGTGAAATCTGCTACCAAAATAAACAGATGGCGACTATGTGAAGCTATCAAAATCGAGAGTCTGAAACCCATGTGTAGGCGCTAGAGTAATCCTCGAGTGTTGCTTAGAAAACCTGCGCATCCCTGTGTTTAGGGCCTTTTGCTCACACGTTTGCTCCTCCACTCCACAAAGAGTTGTCTTGGGTGAAATACACGAATTTAAGCAGTGCATGCAAGACATGCGATATCCTCTTGACGGATGCACCGCCCCTTCAGCTGTGCCTTCTGGCACGCACCGTGTCTACGAATTAGGGACGATGTCCCTATCCCATCCCCTATAGAGGAATCTACCTTATTTCTACTTATGTTATGTCTGCTGACGAATGCCTGCATGCTTGAATAAGGAAATAATAATGATGATAATAAAAAAAACTTAATTTTGGCTCTCGTAGCCCGCTTCCCCAATTTTTAGCTCTTGTAGCCTGCTTCCCAATTCTGACTCTTGCAGCCCGCTTCCCAATTCCGGCTCTCGTAGCTCGCTTCCCAATTCCGGCTCTCGCAGCCTGCTTCCCAATTCCGGCTCTCGTAGCCCGCTTTCCTAATATCATTGGCTCTTGCAGCCTGCTCCCCCAACCTTGGCTCTCGTAGCCCGCTTCCCAGAATTTTGGCTCTTGTAGCCCGCTTCACCAACCTTTGGCCTTTGTAGCCTGCTTCTCAGCTCTTGTAGTCCGTTTCCCCGATTTTTAGCCTTCACGGCCTACTTCCGCAACACCGATTCCGGCCCTTGAGGCCCACTTTATCGGGTTCGGACTTCACAGCCGGTACTCCCGGCGCATTAAAGAACATCAAAAATCTTTCACTTTGGCTTGGACCTGCCGTCCAGCCAGAGAACAAAATTCTCTCCACTCTAGATCGGACATCCCGGCCGGCTAGAGAACAAAAGATCCTTTCACCCTAGATAGGACCTTCTGTCCAGCTAGAGAACAAACTGACCCCTCCACTCCAAATCGGACCTTCCATCCGGTCAGAGAACAAAAGATTTTTTCCACTCTAGATCGGATCTTCCGTCCGGCTAGAGAATTGAACAATTTTCTCCACTCTGGATTGGACCTTCCATCCGATTAGAGAACAAAAAGATTCTTTCCACTCTAGATCGGATCTTCCGTCCGGCTAGAGAACTAAACAATTCTCTCCACTTTGGATCGGACCTTCCATCCGGTTAGAGAACAAAAAGATTCTTTCCACTCTAGATCAGATCTTCCGCCCGGCTAGAGAACTAGACAATTCTCTCCACTCTGGATCGGACCTTCCATCCAGTTAGAGAACAAAAAGATTCTTTGCACTCTAGATCGGATCTTCCGCCCGGCTAGAGAACTAAACGATTCTCTCCACTCTTGTTCGGACCTTCCATCCAGCCGAAGAATTTAAAGACCCTTCATACAGTCGATACCCCCGGTGCATTAAAGAATGAAATACCCTTTCACCCTGGCCCGAGCCTGCCGGTCGGCTGAGGAATCAACCCTCTCTCCTTGCGCTGACACCACCCCGTGTCAACGACCTGGCCACCTCTCCGCCCCTTCGGGTTACGAATATCCCTTTGATTTGGACCTTCCGTCCGGATCATTGAATCAACCAACTCTTCTCTCCGCCCCTTCGGGTGATGAATATCCCTTTGATTTAGACCTTCCGCCCGGATCATTGAATCAACAAACTCTTCTCTCCGTCCTTTCGGGTGACGGATATCCCCTTGATTCGGACCTTCCGTCCAAGTCATTGAATCAATAAACTCTCCTCTCCGTACCCTCGGGTGACGAATACCCTTTTTTTGACTTGGACCTTCGTCCGAGTCATTGAATCAACAAACGCTTCTCTCCGTCCCTTCGAGTGATGAATATGCCTTTTAGATGAATAAACCCTTCTCCCTAACCTTTGGCTCTTGTAGCCTGCTTCCCAACTTCGGCTCTTTGCAGCCCGCTACTCAACCTCGGCTTCCATAGCCCGCTTTCCAGTAACTTCGGCTTTCATAGCCTGCTCCCCGGGTTCTGGCCCACGTGGCCCGATTTCTCGACCTTAACTTCGATCCGCGGACCTGCTCTTCTCATCATGTTGATGAATCTCTCAGTCGGTCTGCACCCACAGGCCCAGCTCTCTCATCCCTCTCTCGCGCCGTCTGCGGTTGGGGAGCATTTGTGGACACTAAAAAATTCTCACCTCATGTTTACGTGCAGGCGAATAAAGAAGAGAAGAAAAGAGAAGAGAAGATGAAAAGAAGAAAAGGAAACACCTTCTGGTGCCCAAGCGGCACACGCCTGAACTGCCCTTCTAGCGGCACACTACTTTGATGCCTCAAGTGGCACACTCCTTGAAGTGCCTCCAACGGCACACCTCTTAAAGCCCCCAGCGGCACACTCCCTGTGGCCACTCCAGCGACACACCCCAGACAACCCCTGCAAGTGCCCCAGCGGCACACCCTTGAAGTGCCTCCAACGGCACACCTCTTAAAGCCCCCAGCGGCACACTCCATATGGCCCCTCCAGCGGCACACCCCAGACAACCCCTGCAAGTGCCCCAGCGGCACACCCTTGAAGTGCCTCCAACGGCACACCTCCAAACGCCCTCCACCCAGTGCAGTGCCATCCAACGATAATCTTTCCAGCGGTCACAACCCCCACCCTTGGCGCGCAGTGTACTCCCGTCGAACCAGCTGGAAAGCCCAGCTGTCGACGCCCTGGTTCAAACACGTAGGCACTCCCTGCCAAAAGACAAGACCGGGGGTCAACCCCCAATTAACTCCCATCGTCAGCAGACGTCAACGTGGCCAGGGGTATAAAAATCGCTCACGTCGAAGAGCTAAAGAGGGGGGAGGCCAGAAAAAAGAGGAAGGTCTCCTACGTAGAAAAGAGAAGAAGAAGGAGAGAAGAAGAGGAAAAAAGGAGAAGGGGCTCCTGCCCCCTGCTGCTATTCCGTCCACCACCGTCTGTGTGAAGAGACCTAGGTAAAAAGGAAAATCACTCTCTCACTCTTGTCCATTCCCTTGTTCATTTTCATTTCCTGCAACAATTAACCAAAACGTAGGGTGAGCTAAAAGCTTAGTGAGATTTTATATCTCTAAAAATCAGACAATCTTTAAGTATTAACAATTTAAGTAATTTTTTGAAGTTGTATCGAGAAGTGTATAAACATGAATGGAATTTCCAAGTAATGACTTTAAACAAGTAAGGAATTTCATGTAATTGGCCATTTTCACGCAAGTCAAGTAATTCATGTAAACAAGTAATCAAAAACCAATAACGAAATGTGGAATGCCGTATCAAGTAAATCTATCATGCACTTCGGTGCAATGCCACACCGTGGTCAATCAACTCCCATGGGCACAAGTACTTTCGGGCGCTCCCCCCAGGACCAGGCCGGGCCCCATTAATGCCAAGCATTGAGTCGTACGTATCCGAAGATCCCAAGTACGTTTAGACATCCACTTTAATGTATATGGCCAATGATTTTCAAGAAAATGCTGTTTGTAATAAACATAGATTTGACCAAATTTCAAAAGTTGCAAGAAAAGTAGATAACAATTTAAGACATCATGTTTAACGACATTAACTCGTGGAGTTCAAAAATGAACGGTAAGTAGGAAGAAAATTTAAGATAGTAATTTTATTAGAATTATTATTTTTTAAATATCTTAGCTTAATATCATAATCGTAAAACATAAAGTTTTAGTTATGAAAATATATGCTTTATAAATTACAATCATGAGTTTAATCATACATTAATTAACCATATGATAAGAAAATAGAATTTTATGTCAAAAATAACTCTAACTCGCTGAAAATGATTTTAATATGTTACTTTACTGATAAGATGATAAAAATAAAACTTTCATGCTGGATTTAATTTTTAACATGCTAGAAATTAATATTTAACATGCTAAAATTAATGCTTAACATGCTAAAATAATTCTCATACATTGACTTACTGATAGCATGATAAGATAAGTTTACCGTGCTGATTTCAGAAATTTTCTGATAACAACATAAATTTTATCATGCTGAAAATTATTTTTCTACATTTATTTACTAATTATTTGAAATAAAAATAGAATTATCATGCTGAAAAATAATTTTAATTTTTTGAAAATAATTTTAATATACTAAAAATAATTCAATCATGATGGAAATAATTTTATCATGCTATAAGTAATTTTAACATGCTGGAAATATTTTTCATGTATCAATTTACTAATTACTTAATAGGAAATTAGGTTTAACATGCATAAAAATAGTTTAAATATATTTTAGCATTCTGAAAATAATTTTCATATATCAGTATGTATAAAATAATTTTATCATGCTAGAAGTAATTTTTAACATGCTGAAAATAATTTTCATACATTAATTTACTAATTACTTCATAAAAAAATAAGTTTAACATAAAAAAATAATTTTTCCTGATAATATGATAGCAAATATTTTTATCATGCTGAAAATAATTTCAATATATCAATTTTCTGATAACCAGATTTTTAGAAGCTAGAAATAATTTCCATGCATTAATTGACCAATTATTTGATAGAAAAATAGATTTTTCATGCTGAAAAATAGTATTTGATTAGATTTGTCATGCTAAAAATAGTTTTCAATCTTTAGTATGAATAAAATCAATTTTACCATTCTGAAAGTAATTTTTAACATGCTGTAAATATTTTTCATGCATCAATTACTAATAATATGCTAAAAATAGGTTTTTCATGCTAAAAAAATATTTTTAGTTCACAAAAATAAATTTTAACATGCTGTAAATATTTTAACATGTTAATATGGATTTTTAACATTTTTGATTACTGTCTATGAACGCGTCCAGGAGTATGGACGTTTTCTGTAGAGACGTCCCTGGTTCTGGGCATTTTATAAAACTTATTTTTTACGTTTTATATCAATTTCTTTGAGGTGTCTAGGTATTTTTACGCCTTTATAAATTTATTTTTAATAAAATTTAAATTTTATTATTTTTATTATTATTATTATTATTATTATTATTAATTTTTTATGGAGGCGTCCAATCACTTGGACGCCTTTATAAATTTGAACTAATAAAATTTTAAATTTTTATATTGAGGCGTCTAATCATTTGGACGCCTTTATAAATTTATTTTAACAAAATATTAATTTTTTTATAGAGGCGTCCAGGCATTTGGACGCCTTCTTGAAATTAATTTAATTTTTTTTTTCAAAATTTGGACGGAGGGAGAGTCTGTCTGAGCGCGTCTTATCTAGTGGAAGTGCTCTATTGACGCGTCCAGATGACTGGACGCCTACTTAAATATTATTATATATTTTTACTTTTGAATTCTAGTCAATATAAAAGCAGTTAATAACGCGTCTTATCGTGGAGATACTTTCATTAACGCGGGCTGAGTTTTAACAGCCACGGTTTTCTTAAGAAAAAACGTGAATACTCTTCAATAAAATGCTAATAACTTGCTCATTTCTCAACGAAATTTAGGGAAACATGTATCAATGGAAAGAGCATTGAAAAATACACAAGATATCATGCTTTATTTAGAGTTTAGCCAGAGAGACATCTACCTTTGAGCGGATTTAAGGAAGAAGTAAGAAAATCCCCAATTTGATATGAAAACCCTTAATTCTCCAAATCTTTCCTTCAAATCTCCCTTAATCTTCAGAGTAGCATAGCCTAGGCCACCAATGATGATTTGAGGGTCCAATGGGGCTCTATTTATAGCCAAAATTTGGCCAATTTTGTCAAAATTTATTACCTAATTCCACCAAACCCATTAACTCCGAATTAGAAGAAAATTCATATTTCTCCTCTTAATCTAGTCTCAAATTGGTGTGAAACCAATGTAAAAACGGCTGGTCTAAAGTTATAAGTTAGGTATGGGTTGATTTTTGAGTCAATCTTCTAGAAATTGGATTATTTTAATCCCTTAAATGTCATATTAAACACATGTTATGAATTTAAGGTTATTTAACCTTTAATAAATCCTTTAATCTATTAATCTAGCTCATTTTAGATTATCCAATGGGCCAATTGTTATCCTAGTCCATTACATGGACTTTTATTGGGCTTACTATGATTTATCTAAGGTTTAAGTATTTAATATCTATTTACTTCTAGTTAATTCAAGTAAATTCAATAAACTAGCTTAAAATGTAATTTAATTATTTAATGAAAATGTTAATTACATAATGAAATTAAAACTTTTATTTCTCATTTTTAATTATCGAGTTTCTACACTCAGTGTTTCACGCCCTTTTCTTTTTCTTCCTTTCTTTAGGGTCTTCTTTCTCCCGGGCGTTTTGCCTTCGTTCACCCCACCTGGCCTTTGCCCGGCGCACCCTAGCCACCGATTCCCCGGTGCATTCGTAGCTCGTGTCAGCCTAAGTGGTCTCTCATTCGGTGTTTTCTCTGAGTTTTTTGAAGTTTCCTCAAAGGTGGCTGCCTCGGCACACACCTGAAATTGTCGGGTCATGCCAGTCCTTGTGGGCGTGTTCCCTTTTCACTCCCTTACCATCCGAGTTAAGGGGAGATGCTGCCGAATTTTTGTCAGAATTAACATAATAGAAATAATAATAAAATAAAATTAATAATGTAAAAAGAAACAACAAATGAACAAAACAAACACTAACGAAACGGCTCTCCCGAAATAACAAAAGAATCACGGAGATCCCGAACAACTGAACATCTGCATCATGATGCGGGACGGACACGGGAGACGACACTATTAGGTGCCACCCTCGGACTCTAGATGAAGACGCGACCAGCAGCACACACCAGGGAGACACTAAGCCCGACACTACGAGCTCCTAGTGGCAAACATCGCTAACAGAAGTGGAAGCTCACTCGCTGTCCCAAGCGAGGGAAAGCGCGGACCGTGCGCGGTTAAGGAACCGGCGGAGGTCAAGGGTAGTCCGACTCAACTTCCGGACTCGGATCGAGTCACGGGACGGGTCACACTCACTCTCACAGCGGTGACATGGACACACGGGCTAGTACCTACGCTCTCGGCAGCGGCAAAAGACCGTATACTAGCTAAGCAAATGAACGCCAAGAGGTTCGGACCATTACCTCCACGCACCCGGCGTGGCGAAGACAACCCCCGCCGAATCACGGACTCTCGGTTAAACAATATCACAGCAATACAAAGATTTGACTCACTCCACGCAGGGAGGCAAAATGTAATAGCCCAGACCTTTCGGATCCTTCTTCACGGGTCCCGGATCTATTTTTCGGAGTGTCCGGCTCGTTGTGTCTGAAATTTCGTTTCGGACATCTTTCGTGTTCGGATCGGCGCGATCCGGAGTTGTTTCGGAGGCCCGGAGGCGTTCCGCGACTTTTCCGCGTGTGTTTTCTGATTCCCGGTGTGTGTTTCGGCTTTTTCTTCGGAAGCTCGCTGCAGGCGAATCGGGCAGTTCACCCGGGCACGAGTGGTACCGTTGCGATCGGTGCGTTCCGAGGATTCCGGAAATGTATTTTTCTATTTTCCGGTATTTTTCCGAAAATTCAGATTTTCTATAAAGCCCTAATTCTTTTTCTTTTTCTTTTCTCCTTTCTCTTTCTTCTTCTTCTTCTTCCTCCGTTTCTTCCCACCGTGACACCCTCCTCTCCCCCTCTCTCCCATTCGGACGCGGCGAACCCCTCTCCGGCTACGGACGGCGGCGGGGCGACGGCGCGGACGTGTGGGCGGCGGCGAGGCGAGCTCGTGGGCGTGCGGCATGCGTGGGAAGCGTGGGGAGTTCGTGAAGCTTAAAGCGTTCTTCGCGGTTCGTGATTGATTCGGCGGAGCATTTGCTCCATTGAGGTAGGGTGACGTTCCTTAGCCTCATGCCGATCTTTTCCGTGATTTATAAGCCGCGGGGAGGCCGAGAGGGGATCGTTTGAGCGTTTTTGGGTTTTTCCATGATTTGGGGAGAGCTCGCCCGATCTATGGATTTGATGCATGATTTCGTGTTTTGATGACCTAGAATCATGCTAGGGGTCCCCAGGGGTCTTCCCCTTTGATTTACCCCTCTCCTATGGAGGCATGGGGGCGTGGTTAGAATTTTTGGGCGTCCCTACCGTTTTCGGCCGCGGACTGAGAACGCGCTATACTCCAGTAGCGCGTTCTTGGAGGTCGCGCTGCCCCGACCGAGTGCGTTCATCGGAGAAGATGAACAGGAGGCGGTTCCTGTCGCGCTACGGGGTCCTAGCGCGATCAGCCTTGTCGCGCTAGCCGTCCCTAGCGTGACATGCCTTGTCGCGCTAGGAGGCCCTAGCGCGATGTCCCTTGTCGCGCTAGGGGGCCCTAGCGCGTTCTTCCGTGTCGTGCTAGGTATCCCTAGAGCGATCTGGCTGTTGTTGGGTATTCCCATTGGGCCGTGTGTGCGTCCCGGGCACCCTGTGGAGTTCCGTGACCGTGTCTTTGGTGTCCGGAAGTTCCGTTTGCCTTGGTCATGCGTTTGGCCGTGGGCGGTGAGTCCGTTTCTTTCCCGACCGTGGTCACCGTGCGACAGTGATGGTACGTGGGACAGCCCCCGTACTTCGTCAGGTTCGGACGTCGTTTTCCATTGACTTGATAGTCTACTCCTTTGTGACCCTCCACTAGTCGTAGCCTGCTAGTACGCGTGTGCTAGTTGCACCAGGGAGTGGTGTACGGGCTTACCCTGAGGACGGTTTTAGACTGGTTACCGTCGGGCCCCTCGTCACATCAGAGTCCAGTGCCAGGGGAAAATCGGTCAGAGGGCCAGACCTAGGACGCGTGGTCTGTGTGTGCACACGTGGTTGGGGACTGTGGATGCACGTCGACGGGCGTGACCCCAGCTAGTCACTTGTTGTGAGTTACTTGTACGGTGTCTGCGCCTCGGGTAGGACCTACCACGTCAGGCGGTTCACCTGCGGTGCGGTGTAAGACGTCAGGGGACGCTACCGGCTGTGCTTCTAGTAGGTGGTACTCCTGTCGAGTACGGAGTGGCAGACTGTCAGTCGTGTGTTTCCGACCTTCAGGTTTTACGGTTCGACCGTTGGTTTCGGTCTTCTCGTACCGTGGCACGTGTGTCGGTTTGCGTGCCGTAGGGTCTAGTTCTGTAGAGTGCAGGGCTTTCCTTTCCGAGGTACTTTCCTACCGCTAGAGTAGTGGTTTCTCGTTTTACGAGGTAGGGTTCGAGTGATCCCTACTGAGTCTTGTTCCGAGACTCATTCCCTGCGTGTTTTCACCGTGTTTCAGGTGAGACGCCACCTTCGGGGAGCGCGTCAGGAGCGCAGCGTGGTGCGGGTGCCCAGAGGTAGTGCCAGAGGTCAGAGCCGGGGTATGCCCCGTGTAGCTGTACTTTTCTTTCTTGTCACTGTACTAGTCGTGGACTGTTCTTGCTGTTGTTATTTTATTGTGGACCATGTAAAATGTTAATTTATTTCCTGCTTAACATTATAACTGTTTAATTTCTACAATTATTTGTGATACTTGTGTAGTCTCCACACCATCCTTTTAACCCTTCCGAGTCTTCGGGCTCGTAGGTGGCGGTGCGAGTCTCGGGTTATCGGGCCTTCCCGATAATCAGATTCTCGGGTCGTTACAGCTGGTATCAGAGCGCAGGTTGTGGAATTACGTGAGAATCATAGGTAATTGTAGTGGTCCACTAGTCCACAACGATGATGTACATGTGACGCTGGCATTGGGCGCCGTGTGTTTATTTTGACCTTGCCGTTTCCGTGTCTTCTGTCTTGTGCTTCAGGAGCGAGGATGGCGCCGGGGAGGAGTTCTCGCTCTCAGCAGGGGCAGTCGGCTGGAGGTCAGGAGATCCAGCAGGGGGTCCAGAGGGACCAGGAGGAGCATAGCAGAGTTCCGGGAGCTACCGAGGCCGCGGATGCTGCGAGAGCTCCGGGGGCCGAGGACTTCTTCCGAGGCATGTACCATCTCATGTCTCAGCAGTTTGGCGGAGAGGCTACTGAGGGCTCGTCAGTCAGGGGTGGGCCAGGCCGAGCAGTGATGGACTTCATGCAGTTCCATCCACCTTACTTTAGCGGCCAGGCAGACCCTGATGCGGCTCGTGATTGGCTTGATGAGATGGAGCGGGTGTTCAGTTCTGCGAAGAGTGCTGCCGAGGACAGAGTAGTGTTGGCCTACAACCAGTTACAGGGTACGGCTCGGAGGTGGTGGTCTTCCGAGTGGAAGACGTCCTTTCAGCTTCGTCCACTTGAGCAGATCGAGTGGGATGACTTTGTCAGTGCTTTCGAGCGTACGTATTGTCCAGATGTTGTTGCCACGCAGCGGGTGCGGGAGTTTCTGGAGCTGGTGCAGGGTGACATATCCGTGTTGCAGTACAGGGCCCGATTTGTCGAGCTGGGTCGGTATGCACCTCACATCATGGAGCATGAGAGGGTGAGGACCACGCAGTTTGTGCAGGGCTTGAGGCTGGAGCTGAGACAGCATTTGATCGCGAATGGGGCCACTGATCTAGAGACGGCGTCTCGTGTTGCGATTTTCTTGGAGATGGATATGCAGAGGACTCGAGGACCGATCAGCCAGGGGCAGTCTTTGTCAGGTCGCAGCCAGCAGTCGGCTACCCAGCAGCAGGGTTTCTTCCAGCATGCGTCGGGTGGTTCAGGAGTACCGGCATCGGCAGCTTTGGTGACAGGATCTGCGTCCTTCTGCTCGAAGGTCAAGAAGTTCCTCTCGAAGAATTTCGGAAGAAGAAGTCCAAGGATCAGGGGCAGGCTTCATCGGGCAGTGTACAGTAGCCGATTCCTTTTCAGCGTCAGGGATCAGTGGGTGGATCGCGAGGACCTTGTCCACGGTGTGGTGGTACCCACCCAGGCAGGCAGTGCACGGCGCCGATTATCTGCTTTCGGTGTGACCAGCCAGGGCATATGGCGCGCGACTGTCCTCAGAGACCGCCGCAGCAGCAGTTTCCTCAGCAGCAGCAGGTTCCCCAGCAGCAGAGGCAGCAGCAGCAACAGGGACAGTATCCGTCGCTACCCAGGTCAGCTAGCGTGGGAGGCAGGCAGAGGGCTCGGGGCCAGATCACGCACATGACCAGGGCAGAGGCAGTGGCGTCGCAGCTCGTGGAAGGTACCGTTCAGATTTTGGGTTGTGCGGCTCGGGTTTTGTTCGATTCTAGCGCGTCTCATTCGTTTATTTCGGAGGATTTCGCGTCGAGCGTCGAGGAGCCGGTGACCCAGTTGTCCTGTGATTTGGCAGTGGAGTTGCCTTCGGGTGACTTTATGGTCACTCCGTATTGCTTCGACCAGGTTCTGGTGTGGATCGATGGGCGGAGTATGCCAGGCAGGTTGTATGCGTTGCAGCTTCAGGATTACGATGTGATTCTAGACATGGATTGGCTCGAGACCCATGGAGCGGTGGTGGATTGTGGAATGAAGAGGGTCTACTTCCAGCATCCGAGCAAGAGGACCTTCTATTTCCAAGGTATCCGTTCCACCTCTTCTCGATTCCTTATCTCTGCTATTCGAGCCCGTCGATTGCTTGATTCCGGTTGTCAGGGTTTTCTCGCGTCTGTGGTTGTGTCTGACCGGATGGAGCCGGATGTCGAGGACATTGCGGTGGCGTGCGAGTTTTCTGACGTTTTTCCTGAGGAGTTGCCTGGATTACCTCCCCAGCGGGAGATCGATTTCGTGATCGAGGTTGTGCCAGGTACGGGACCTTTGGCGAAGGCTCCCTACCGGATGGCCCCCGCTGAGTTGAGGGAGTTGAGGGCGCAGTTGCAGGAACTGCTGGCCAAGGGGTATGTTCGTCCGAGCTTTTCCCCTTGGGGTGTGCCCGTGTTGTTTGTGAAGAAGAAGGACGGTAGTCTGCGGCTGTGCATTGACTATCGACAGCTGAATGACGTGACCATTAAGAACAAGTATCCGTTGCCGCGGATTGATGACTTGTTCGACCAGCTGCAGTCTGCGCGAGTGTTCTCGCGGATTGATTTGCGGTCCGGTTACTATCAGCTGAGAATTCGCGAGTCCGATGTGGAGAAGACTGCATTCAGTACGAGGTACGGGCATTATGAATTTTTGGTGATGCCGTTCGGGCTCACCAATGCCCCAGCAGCCTTCATGGACTTGATGCAGAGGGTGTTTCATCTGTATTTGGACCAATTCGTGGTCATCTTCGTGGATGACATCCTTGTTTATTCGCAGTCTGCCGAGGAGCATGCGTACCATTTGGGGGTGGTGCTGCAGACGTTGCGAGATCACCAGTTGTATGCGAAGCTCAGCAAGTGCGAGTTTTGGCTCAGCGAGGTGCACTTTCTGGGGCACGTGATTTCTGGTGATGGCATTTCCGTGGATCCCGCCAAGGTCGAGGCTGTGATGCAATGGCCGAGGCTGAGGTCGGTGACGGAGATCCGGAGTTTCTTGGGGCTCGCGGGGTATTATCGCCGGTTTATCCAGGATTTTTCTCGCATTGTGACCCCGATGACGAGGCTCACGCGGAAGGATGTGCCTTTCGTTTGGTCCGAGGAGTGTGAGCAGAGCTTCAGCGAACTGAAGAGATTGCTCACCTCGGCTCCGGTGTTGGTTTTGCCTTCTGGATCGGGAGGTTTTGTGGTGTGTACAGATGCTTCCGGGGTCGATTGGGTGCTGTTCTGATGCAGCATGGTAGAGTGGTGGCTTATGCATCTCGGCAGCTAAAGCCCCATGAGGAGAACTACCCTACCCATGACCTTGAGTTGGCGGCAGTGATCTTCGCGCTGAAGATCTGGAGGCATTATCTGTACGGTGAGAAGTTCGAGGTGTTCACTGACCATCAGAGTTTGAGGTACGTGTTCTCGCAGAAGGACCTGAACCTCAGGCAAAGGCGTTGGATGGAGTTCATGAAGGACTATGACTTCACCCTATCTTATCAGCCGGGCAGGATGAATGTCGTTGCCGATGCCTTGAGTCGGAAGGTTGCGGTCAGTACCTTGATACTGAGGAAGTGGAGGCTCTGGGAACAAGTGCCCGAAGTTTCTTTCAGGCTCAAGATTCCCCAGGAGCCAGGGTTGGCGGTGCTTGCGAGTCTGACTGTTACTCCTGCTATCCGTCGTCAGGTGACAGAGGCTCAGCATGCGGACCCTGAGTTGCCCCGGATTCTGGCGATGGCTGATGTGGAACTGGGCGAGGACGGTGCTGCGAGGTTTCATGGCAGGCTGTACGTCCCAGCCGAGGAGCAGGTTCGTCGTGCGGTGTTACGCGAGGCTCATGGGAGCAGGTACACTGTGCACCCGGGTGCGACGAAGATGTATCGGAACTTACGGAGGCAGTTCTGGTGGCCTGGCATGAAGAGAGATGTCGCAGAGTTTGTGGCCAGATGCCTGATCTGTCAGCAGGTGAAGGCAGAGCATCAGCAACCAGGCGGTACTCTCCAGCCCTTGGATGTTCCTGCTTGGAAGTGGGACCATGTGACCATGGATTTCGTGGTGGGGTTGCCGAGGACCCCGAGTGGGCAGGACAGTATTTGGTTGCTGGTGGATCGGCTGACGAAGGTGACGCGGTTATTACCGGTCAAGGTCAGCTGGAGCGTGTCCAGGTTGGCTCGGTTATATGTGGAGCGAATCGTGCCGTTGCATGGGGTTCCCATTCCGATCGTGTCAGATCGGGATCCGCGCTTCACTTCTGGATTCTGGAGGGGTTTCCAGCGAGCTCTTGGCACGGAGTTGGCATTTAGCTCGGCGTATCATCCTCAGTCAGATGGTCAGTCTGAGAGGACCATTCAGACTTTGGAGGATATGCTGAGATCCTGCTGCCTGGAGTGGCAGGGGAGTTGGATTCATCACCTACCGTTGGTGGAGTTTGCCTATAACAACAGCTATCATTCGAGCATTGGCATGGCTCCCTATGAGGCTTTGTACGGGCGTCCGTGTAGGACTCCGCTTGATTGGTTTCAGGTGGGTGAGCGTATTTTGACGGGACCAGAATTGGTGCAGCAATGTGTGGATGTTGTGCACCTGGTTTGTCAGAACATGTTGGCGGCCCAGAGTCGGCAGAAGAGCTATGCTGACAGTAGGAGGCAGCCCCTCGAGTTCACCGTGGGCGATCATGTGTTCTTGAGAGTTTCTCCGATGAAGGGGGTGATGCGTTTTGGACGGCGTGGGAAGCTGAGTCCCCGCTATATTGGTCCTTTCGCGATTGTGGAGCGCATCGGTGAGGTTGCTTACCGATTGCAGTTACCCTCTGAGTTGGCGTCGGTGCATGACGTGTTCCACGTCTCGATGTTGCGGAAGTATATGCCTGATGACTCTCATGTGCTCGAGTTTTCCGTTTGGCCTGAGGTGACTCCAGATCTTTCTCTCCCAGAGTTTCCGATCCGCGTGGAGGATAGGCGAGAGCAGCGCCTGCGGAACAAGGTCATTCCCTTGGTAAAGCTCGTGTGGCAACGACACTCTGGTGGTGATGCTTCGTGGGAACGTGAGGACGAGATGCGTCAGCAGTTCCCGTATCTGTTTGAGTGAGTCTTCCTCTTCTTTCCCCTTGGGTTGTTCTCAATTTCGAGGATGAAATTCCTTAAGGGGGGAGGGCTGTAATATCCAGGACCTTTCGGATCCTTCTTCGTGGGTCACGGATCTAGTTTTCGGAGTGTCCGGCTCTGTTGTGTCCGAAATTTCATTTCGGACATCTTTCGTGTTCGGATCGGCGCGATCCGGAGTTGTTTCGGAGGCCCGGAGGCGTTCCGCGGCTTTTCCGCGTGTGTTTTCCGATTCCCGGTGTGTGTTTCGGCTTTTTCTTCGGAAGCTCGCTGCAGGCGAACCGGGCAGTTCACCCGGGCACGAGTGGTACCGTTGCGATCGGTGCGTTCCGAGGATTCCGGAAATGTATTTTTCTATTTTCTAGTATTTTTTCAAAAATTCGGATTTTCTATAAAGCCCTAATTCTTTTTCTTTTTCTTTTCTCCTTTCTCTTTCTTCTTCTTCTTCTTCCTCCGTTTCTTCCCACCGTGACACCCTCCTCTCTCCCTCTCTCCCATTCGGACGCGGCGAACCCCTCTCCGGCTACGGACGGCGGCGGGGCGACGGCGCGGACGTGTGGGCGGCGGCGAGGCGAGCTCGTGGGCGTGCGGCGTGCGTGGGAAGCGTGGGGAGTTCGTGAAGCTTAAAGCGTTCTTCGCGGTTCGTGATTGATTCGGCGGAGCATTTACTCCATTGAGGTAGGGTGACGTTCCTGAGCCTCATGCCGATCTTTTCCGCGATTTATAGGCCGCGGGGAGGCCGAGAGGGGATCGTTTGAGCGTTTTTGGGTTTTTCCATGATTTGGGGAGAGCTCGCCCGATCTATGGATTTGATGCATGATTTCGTGTTTTGATGGCCTAGAATCATGCTAGGGGTCCCCAGGGGTCTTCTCCTTTGATTTCCCCCTCTCCTATGGAGGCATGGGGGCGTGGTTAGAATTTTTGGGCGTTCCTACCATTTTCGGCCACGGACTGAGAACGCGCTATACTCCAGTAGCGCGTTCTTGGAGGTCGCGCTGCCTCGACCGAGCGCGTTCATCGGAGAAGATGAACAGGAGGCGGTTCCTGACGCGCTACGGGGTCCTAGCGCGATCAGCCTTATCGCGCTAGGCATCCCTAGCGCGACATGCCTTGTCGCGCTAGCCGTCCCTAGCGCGACATGCCTTGTCGGGCTAGGAGGCCCTAGCGCGATGTCCCTTGTCGCGATAGGGGGCCCTAGCGCGTTCTTCCGTGTCGCGCTAGGTATCCCTAGCGCGATCTGGCTGTTGTTGGGTGTTCCCCTTGGGCCGTGTGTGCGTCCCGGGCACCCCGTGGAGTTCCGTGACCATGTCTTTGGTGTCCGGAAGTTCCGTTTGCCTTGGTCATGCGTTTGGCCGTGGGCGGTGAGTCCGTTTCTTTCCCGACCGTGGTCACCGTGCGACGGTGATGGTACGTGGGACAGCCCCCGTACTTCGTCAGGTTCGGACGTCATTTTTCGTTGACTTGATAGTCTACTCCTTTGTGACCCTCCACTAGTCGTAGCCTGCTAGTACGCGTGTGCTAGTTGCACCAGGGAGTGGTGTACGGGCTTACCCTGAGGACGGTTTTAGACTGGTTACCGTCGGGCCCCTCGTCACATCAGAGTCCAGTGCCAGGGGAAAACCGGTCAGAGGGCCAGACCTAGGACGCGTGGTCTGTGTGTGCACACATGGTTGGGGACTGTGGACGCACGTCGACGGGCGTGACCCCAGCTAGTCACTTGTTGTGAGTTACTTGTACGGTGTCTGCGCCTCGGGTAGGACCTACCACGTCAGGCGGTTCACCTGCGGTGCGGTGTAAGACGTCAGGGGACGCTACCGGCTGTGCTTCTAGTGGGTGGTACTCCTGTCGAGTACGGAGTGGCAGACTGTCAGTCGTGTGTTTCCGACCTTCGGGTTTTACGGTTCGACCGTTGGTTTCGGTCTTCTCGTACCGTGGCACGTGTGTCGATTTGCGTGCCGTAGGGTCTAGTTCTGTAGAGTGCAGGGCTTTCCTTTCCGAGGTACTTTCCTACCTCTAGAGTAGTGGTTTCTCATTTTTCGAGGTAGGGTTCGAGTGATCCCTACTGAGTCTTGTTCCGAGACTCATTCCCTGCGTGTTTTCACCGTGTTTCAGGTGAGACGCCACCTTCGGGGAGCGCGTCAGGAGCGCAGCGTGGTGCGGGTGCCCAGAGGTAGTGCCAGAGGTCAGAGCCGGGGTATGCCCCGTGTAGCTGTACTTTTCTTTCTTGTCACTGTACTAGTCATGGACTGTTCTTGCTGTTGTTGTTATTTTATTGTGGACCATGTAAAATATTAATTTATTTCCTGCTTAACATTATAACTGTTTAATTTCTGTAATTATTTGTGATACTTGTGTAGTCTCCACACCATCCTTTTAACCCTTCCGAGTCTTCGGGCTCGTAGGTGGCAGTGCGAGTCTCGGGTTATCGGGCCTTCCCGGTAATCGGATTCTCGGGTCGTTACATAAAAGGTCACATGTGGAGCCCGGGAATCACGCAACTCAGGTTGACGGGCAGCATCTTGATGTCGCCCGGCGGTGCCGAACTCCGCGTTTTCGTGCTTTCCGAACGGCGGGTTCTGCGGGCCCCGCGGGACCCACGGATGGCGTTGTCCTCGGATCTGCGGGGGTGGGACCCACTATGATGGGGACCCCTGGTGGCGCGCCTCCACGGACGGCGGTCGGCCGAGACCACCGATCGGGGGTCGATCGGTCCCGATTCCCAAGCTTTGAAGTTGCTGCCCACGGATTTTTAGTTGCTATTTTCAGGCGCGCGCTCCGGTGAAAACGGCCGCTGCGATCAATCCTGACGTCGGATCGGGACGCATGAGCTATCGTTGGAAAGCTCTCTTCAAATGCTTCAATCTAGATCCAGAGAGATTTGCTGGATCTGGTCAAATCAGAACTTTAATGAATTTACAAGCCCCTGTTGTACAGTAACTGAAACCTCAGATTTGCAGGGTACTTGTCTGAGAACCACCGTTGACCGCCTAGTAAACCTCCGATTCAACTCTTGAGCTCTTCTGCAAAGTTGTAGGGGATCAAACCACGGAACTGGGACTATTTTGGGAATTTGATTTGGAGGTGGTGGTGATTTACTATGATTTGTTGGGTGACTGGTGATCGGATCTGGGAACAGGGGGACAGAACTGTAGCTGGGACTGAGAACGATTTTTAGAAAATATGAAATGGACGAACAAAAAATTGAGAATAATTTTGGACGAAGGGGTGGATGGGTGGAACCTCCAGTAAAATTGGCCGAACCAAAATAAATCAAAAAGTGGATCTAAGACATGAAACTCAGGGCAGGGATGAATCTGGACAGAACTCTGGCAGAACCAAAATGGAAGAGTGGACGAAAATAAAAAAATATGAAACGAGATCTGAATGGCAAACCAAAATTTATGGGATGCCCTTGACACCTCTGGAACATCCACTAAAATTTCCAGATCTATCTGAGCTCGTGGCTGAGACAAGAAATTCGTGGAAGCTCCTGTGGTACTGCGTAGGCAGAACTCCGTTGATGGCGATGGCGGTGCGGTGGCGGCTCGTGGCGGCGGCGGCGGCGACCGGAACTGATAGGGTGGAGTCTCACCACCAGAAGGAAGCCTTCACAGCTTCAAGGGGGAGAGGGAGAGGAGAAGGGGGCGCACCAAGGCTGGAGCTTCAAGCTTTTTTCCAATTCAAATGGCATTAATTCACTAAAAGGAGAAAATACAACTTATATATGTTACATATCACATCTCTTATCCACCATTGGATTTAGGGGAAGGGGATGGAAGGTTGGGATGAGATGTGAACACACACACAAAAAATAATAAAATAACAAAAGGGGGGCGGCCCTTGGACCAAGGAGAGAGGGTGGACTAGATGGTGGGGGTAGGTGGCCTCCCATTTGGACTTTTCAAGTCCATTGTCCCCCATGTGTCCAATTACAGGTCAATCTTCTAGATGCCCCCATGTGGCATGTTGACTGACCCCACGTGGGACCCTAGGCTGAGGTTGCCCAATGGGGTGGGGCCTGGGGGGCCCGTGGGGCCCACGGGATCCGAATTGCACATAAGCCCCTATTACAATCAAAATGGCAAACCGAATGCAACGAAATAAACACAAATTAAACACACATAAAGTCTAACTAAATATAATAAATGGGGAGGCTCAAGGCGGAGTCTCCATGCTGTCTCCGAGCCAGATGGACGCTGAGGTGGCTCGTGTCATGCTCCGTGTGCGGTACCGGTGGCTCGGCGTATCGTGCCGATCAACTGCTCAGGTGTCCGCACCAATTCTCCCCGGGTGGGAGAAACTCGACCCTGTCGAGTAAGGGTCTGCATCGCTCCTGTATCGCTCCAAAAGGTCCGGATCGATCCGCTGCAACTCGCCATGTGTGATCCAAGTGTCCTCAGTAGCGGGCCGTCCTCTCCATCGCACTAGGTAGCACGGGTAAGATCCACTCCTGGTAACTGTCACTTGCTCGTCCAGTATACGATCTATATGCTCACGCTACCGTGAAAAAGGGGCTGGAGGTGGAAGTAGACACTCAGGTGTGGGATCACTCTCAAGGGGAGGAGATGGCTCAAAAGGCTCACTAGGGATCACCGTTGGGTCCCTATATGCAACAAGATCCGATACATTGAAGGTAGAGCTTATACCATATTCCTCGGGCAAGTCCACAACGTATGCATTGGATCCAACGTGTTTCAACACTCTGAATGGACCGGCTCCGCGAGCTTGCAACTTCTTAACCGTTCCAGAGGGAAACCGTTCAGGTCTTACCCTGATCATGACGTATTCGCCCTCGTGGAACTCTCGGTGGTGTCGGTGGGCATCGGCTAACTCCTTGTACCGTGCATTGCTGGCCTCAATGTGACGACGGATGTCGTCATGCAAACTCCTAACGTGTCTAGCAAACGACTCGGCCGACTCCGACACTCTAGCATGGATAGGCATGGGGACAAGGTCAACGGGTTTCCTAGGCCTACGACCTGTGACAATCTCAAATGGACTCATGCCGGTAGACCTATTCACCGAATCATTGTATGCAAACTCAGCCATGGGTAGGATGAGATCCCAATCCCCAATGTGATCCCTAACAAGACACCTCAAAAGGTCTCCCAGACTCCTATTGACCACCTCGGTCTGACCATCCGTCTGGGGGTGATATGCAGTGGAAAACTTGAGGTGCGTACCCATCATATGCCATAGTGTCTTCCAAAAATAGGAAGTGAACCTAACATCGCGGTCAAACACTATAGTGCGAGGCAACCCGAACTTGCACACCACGTGAGTAAGGAATAGGCGGGCTACCCTAGAAGCATCCGAAGTCTTTGAGCAAGGGATAAAGAGGGCCATCTTCAAGAAACGGTCAACCACCACATAGACCGAATCATGCTTCCTGGAGGTACGTGGCAATCCCAAAACAAAGTCCATACTAACATCCTGTCACGGGGCATCAGGCACGGGAAGAGGCGTATAAAGGCCCGAGCTTTGCTTCTTTATCTTGGCCGTAGCACATGTACGGCACTGAGCCACGATGTTAGCAACATCGCGCTTCAAGCTCGGCCAATAAAATCGATGCTCCACTGCCTCAATAGTCTTGTTCCGACCAAAGTGGCCGGCTAGACCTCCCGCATGTAATTCCCACATTAAGAAATCTCGAACCGAAGTTCGGGGAACACATAGCCTGCTACCTCGAAAGAGGTAACCCTCCTGAAGCACATACTCATCAAGGTCTCTCGAGGGTCCGGTCTGGAGAGTGGTAAAAATCTGACCGAAGTCAGGACAATCAACATAGGCCTCCTTCATCTTCTCTAACCCTATGACCTCGGAACTCATGGTGGTAAGCAAGCATGCTCACCGACTCAAGGCATCAGCTACCTTGTTCTCCACTCCAGCCTTATGTTTAAGCACAAAGGTGAACTGCTGGAGATACTCGACCCAACGACTGTGACGCGAGTTAAGCTTCTTTTGGGAATGAAGGTACCTCAATGCTTCATGGTCGGAGTATAGGACAAACTCCTGATGTAAAAGATAGTGCCTCCAATGCCTGAGAGCCTGAACAACTGCGTAGAATTCTTTATCATATGTGGAATATCGCAGCTTCGCATCATTCAGCTTCTCGCTGAAATATGCGATCGGGTGGGACTCCTGACTCAAAACTCCTCCAATTCCCACGCCCGACGCATCACAAGAGACCTCAAACACCTTCGAGAAATCAGGTAGTCGAAGGATAGGTGTCTGGGTCATGCGCTCCTTGATGTCCTTGAAGGCGGCAGATGCGGCCTTCGTCCATACAAATGTGCCCTTCCGGATGCAATCCGTGATCGGGGCGGTGATGGAGCTAAATCCGCGGATGAAGCGATGGTAGAACGTCGCAAGACCATGAAAGCTGCGGACATCATGAACGGTACGGGGTTCCGGCCACTCAACATTGGCCCGGACCTTCTCCGGATCGGCGGAGACCCCGTACTAGACACAATGAAACCCAAGAAGGTAAGCTGAGGTGTCATGAAGGCACACTTCTGTGGGTTCGCAAACAGCTGCTCTCGCCGAAGAAGTAGACAGACCTGCCGAAGGTGGTCTAAGTGGTCCCCTGTGGTGCGACTATAGATAAGGATATCATCAAAATACACCACTACAAAGACTCCAATGAAAGGTCGAAGGACCTGAGTCATGAGCCGCATGAAAGTGCTAGGGGCATTTGTCAACCCAAAAGGCATGACCAACCACTCATATAGACCGTCCTTGGTCTTAAATGCGGTCTTCCACTCATCACCTGGCCTAATCCTCACCTAATGGTAGCCACTCTTAAGATCGATCTTCGAGAAGATAGTGGCACCTGCCATCATGTCCAGCATGTCATCAAGGCGGGGAATAGGGAACCTGTACTTCACGGTGATCTTGTTGATGGCACGACTATCAATACACATTCTCCATGTGCCATCCTTCTTCGGGACGAGTAATGCAGGTACAGCACATAGACTCATGCTGTCCTGGACAGATCCTCTCTGCACAAGCTCATCGACCTGCCGTTTAAGCTCGGCATGCTCCGTGGGGCTCATTCGATAATGAGGAAGGTTGGGCAAAGAAGAGCCCGGAACAAGGTCGATGGCATGCTGAATATCCCGCATGGGTGGGAGTCCCTCGGGAAGCTCATCGGGAAAAATATCAGCAAACTCCTGCAGAATAGGAACAACCTCGGGTGGGAGCTCACCCTCGGAGTCCCGCTCCACCTCTCGGACCGTAATAGCAAACACCGGACAGCCCTGACTAAGCTCCTGCTCCATTTCTCGGGAGCTAATCATCATCAATCTCCTCGTCGAGGGCTCTCCTGGGCCAGAGGTAACGGTCATAGTCCGAGCTGGGGATGGGGTACTGGGCCCGGGTACGGAAGGCTTTGGAGTACTAGGGCCAGTAGGACCCCTGACTGATGGGCTCCTGGGCCGAACGGGGTGGAGGGTGACCCGCTGGCCATCGTGGTCGAAGGTACAGGTGTTCGACCGACCATGGAGTGTGGCATCTCGATCGAATAACCACGGCCTACCAAGAATGATACTTCCCACTTCCATGGGGAGAACATCACACCAGATCTCGTCACGGTAGGAGTGGAGCTGCAGCGGGACCAAGCACCGCAGCCTGACCGAAATGGAAGTGGTATCCACCCATGATACCTGATAGGGACAAGGATGGTCTACGGGTGTGAGACCAAGACGAGCGACAGCGTTCGTGGAGATTGCATTGATACAACTCCCGCTATCGATGACCACCTTGCAAATTTGCTTTCCCAGCCTACAGAATACCTGAAGGATAGTGGTCCGACGCCAGTCATCACTGGCCTGTGGCTGGGTGAGGATACATCTGACGACCCCCACGTGGGTATCACCCGACTGCTGGACATCCTGGGCCTCACCTCCCATCTCATAGTACTCGTCAGCTAACTCTTCGTCTGCCTCATAGCTGACTAACTCGAGGCCCGTAGGGGTGGTATCCCCGGCCTGTGTGTCCCCAATGTGAAGAGATGGGCGGGTGGGACACTAGTTGGCGAAATGGCCAAACCCATTGCAGCGATAACACTGCTGCCGTGATCCACTAGGCTCCCCAATCATAGGTCCTTTACCTTTATCCTCCCGACGGATAGGATGCGTAGGCAACAAAGGACGTGCAGGAGGTGCGGGTGCCGGTGGACGGGCTATGGGTGGGGCCGTAAGATACTGGGGACGAGGAAGGTCCCTCGGGGGTGGAGGACGAGGCCTAGGAGAAAGGGCTCGGGGCGAGCGGGCTCCTGAGGTCGTGCCATGGGGGCCCTCGGATACGTGCCAGATGAGCCACGGGACTCGACACTACGAAGGGGAAAGGAGCCCAACCGATGGGGTGACTCAAACTCGGCCTCGAACTGCTCCAATTCGAGAGCAATCTGATATGCCTGCTCCAAAGTGGTGGCATTGCGGCGAAAGAGTTCATATTGATAATTGGGCCGCAAACCTCTCCGAAAGCGGGATATCGTCATGGTGCTCTCTTCCGTGACCCCGCACCGCAAATAATACTCATCGAACTCGGCGGTGTACTCGGTCACGGATCGGTTCCCTTGGGAGATGCTTTGCCACTTGTCTATGAGACGTTGGCGATATGAGGCGGGAAGGTACTTCTCCCTGAACTTGGTTTTCATATCATCCCAAGTACCGATCTGGGGTTGACGTCGCTGGTTGAGCAGGCTCTCCACATTGATCCAATAAGTTTGGGCCTACCCTTGCAACTTCATCTTTGCGTATCAGACTCTTCGGTGGTCCATCATCTCAAACCACTCAAAGTACCGATCCATGCCGGCCTCCCAATCTAAATACACTCTAGGGTCCAAGGACCCGCTAAAAGTGGGAGGGTCCGCACGCACACCCTTAAGAATGCGGTCATCATCCTCGTCATCACGATTCCGTCGTTGATGACGATGACCGTTACGCCCTTGATCATTATCAGATGCATAATCATCCACCACATGCACCTGTTGAACCCCAACATTCTCCGCCTGAGCCCTTGGCACAGCAGGCTGCTGAACCGGTTCCTGTTGGCCGTTCGTCGGCGCGGGTTGCGCGGCTACTGGGCCCCTCTCTAGGACGGCAATCCTCCCAACAAGGCCTTGAATGGACTGCTCCGAAACCCCGGCCCGATCCTCGAGGACCTTCATCCGCCCTTCTAGACGGGTCCCTATGCCATCCATACGCGTACTAGGACCATCCATACGCGTGTCTAAACGATCCATGATGGCCCGGAACATCTCGGCCGTGGAAGACTCATCGGAACTACGGGCTCGGGACTCCGCCATAGGTGGTGGTGGCGAGTACTGGGTACCTCGACGGGTGGGCATGCAACTGACACACGACCTAGAAGACACCGACTAATGCAAACACACACTAAATGATGCACTTAGACCTAAACCAATATCCGGTACGGGGCGGAGTTAATCGATCCGAAGATCACTCCCGCAAGTGTGCGACCTCCCGATAGGCGTAGCCTAACGTTCGGACAACACCTTTTAAGATACCGAATAAAGGGTGCAAATGCAATTTAAAACACACTTTTTTTTTGTTTTGAAAATAATGATGGTCCTAGACTCGACTTAGACCATGGTGCATGCAAGACATATGCAAGACTACCCTAGACTCGACTTGCTCTGATACCAAACTGATGCGGGACGGACATGGGAGACGACACTATTAGGTGCCACCCTCGGACTCTAGATGAAGAAGCGACCAGCAGCACACACCAGGGAGACACTAAGCCCGACACAACGAGCTCCTAGTGGCAAACGTCGCTAACAGAAGTGGAAGCTCACTCGTTGTCCCAAGCGAGGGAAAGCGCGGACCGTGCGCGGTTAAGGAACCGGCGGAGGTCAAGGGTAGTCCGACTCAACTTCCGGACTCGGATTGAGTCACGGGACGGGTCACACTCACTCTCACAGCGGTGACATGGACACACGGGCTAGTACCTACGCTCTCGGCAGCGGCAAAAGACCGTATACTAGCTAAGCAAATGAACGCCAAGAGGTTCGGACCATTACCTCCACGCACCCGGCGTGGCGAAGACAACCCCGGCCGAATCACGGACTCCCGGTTAAACAATATCACAGCAATACAAAGATTTGACCCACTCCACGCAGGGAGGTAAAAGGTCACATGTGGAGCCCGGGAATCACGCAACTTGGGTTGACGGGTAGTGTAGCACCCCGTATAAAAAAAATGATAAAAAAAATTT
The DNA here is from genome assembly GCA_022559845.1 of Amorphophallus konjac. NCBI lineage: Eukaryota > Viridiplantae > Streptophyta > Magnoliopsida > Alismatales > Araceae > Amorphophallus > Amorphophallus konjac. The sequence continues at coordinate 316,380,922 of CM040124.1, forward strand.
ATTATTATCAATGTTTTTCAAATAAAAATAAAATAAAATAATATTAGATAAACTATTTAGGAAGTTTATGTAAGAAGTAGGAACATGAAGTTATCATATGTAAAGGTTATTCACTTAACAAGTGACTTCCTAGTGTAGTTGGTTAAGTAACTTGCCTTCCAACCCAATGACCAGGGTTCAAATCTTAGCATCCACTATGTATCTACCCTTTTTGCCAAATAATTATATGATATAAGCTAATCTTGCACTTACGAATTGGGCCATGGGTTAGATGTCCAAACAATTGTCTCTTATCTCTCCAGCCTATCTCTTATCTCTCCAGCCTGTACAAGCTGTAA